>OZ025290.1:428435148-429635148 GCA_964019185.1 Maratus speculifer | reverse complement strand
TAATAACAGCAAAACATAAAATATTATAAATTGCATTCATTGGCTTCCTGTAAGAAATAGTCTTGACATAAGGAGACTTCCTGTCATCGGGGGAATCATGCAGCTACATTGAATTTAATTGCATTGTTATAAAAAAATTGCCTTTAGTATTTTTTAGAATTATTTAAAATTTCAACAGTGAGATGTAAACTGCAAAGCAACAAAACAATTTTACACTTTTCTTCTTGGTAAATAGTTATGCTCATGTATAAATGAGATAGAAGAATCGTCGTATGCAATTTCGATTTTGACATTTTATATTTCTCATCTTGGGCGATTTACAGTTTCTGTGTTATTTGTAATTTATCTGGTTTTGATATATGTATAATGAATAAACCTACTAGAAGATTTTGAAAGAAATAAGTGCTCGTTATGTTAGGTCCTTTTAAATAGTTAGTCTTGCAGTTTTTTTTTTGTCATCTACTTTATTTACAGGTGTGAATGTGAAAGTTATTGTTTACTTATTTTTCAAATTTTCATGAGTATAAAATTTAAATTTTGTCAACTTTTTTTCAAATTCTTAATTTTCTTTTTTATATCCGATTTTTTACTGGTAAATATCATAAACTTTCGTTCAATACTGATAAATTTTCATTTATACTTCAATGAAGAAGTCCAACAATGGTTATAGTATAAGCAGAATCATCGTCACATTCATTTTCATCATTAGAATTTATTTTCTACTTTTATAGGCAGATATTTATCCTCAATAATTTGCATTTTCAATAAGTTTCAGATTATAGTTGCTAACATTCCAAAGCTTCTTTGGCGGTAATATAAAAACATCGAAATCTTATTTTAACTTTTAATAAATGCTTTATAAAAGTAAATTCAATGCTACTTCTAAATATTTATTGTATTTTTTTTCTGCAATCACCCATTCTTCACATCAAGAATATAATCATCAATATATAAAACATCTTGATTGAAAATTTTCACAATTCCTTCCTTCCGATTCTGCCTACTAACACGTTCCCTGCCGCTTACGTGAAGATGTGATTATAGTTAATGCCGCACTGTAGAAGTGAGTTTTTCCCAGAAACAGGTTTACTTTTTATAGCAAAGAATCAGTGACAGATTTTCCCGCGCCAGCGCGTGACTGGCTATTGAACGTAACCCCACATCACGCGTTGGCGCATGAGTGACCCCTTAACGTTATTAGAAGTGCGACAGATATTTTTTATCATTACTTCTTAAGAAATGCATCTCTATTTTGTCATTTATGTGTAAAAACTTATTACGGGTCAAATTGACCCGTTTCGCGGTTCTAGGTATACATGGTTGTAACTCAAAAATTACTTATGCTATTTGCTATTAAATACAAAAAGTTGTTGCTTACCTTAAAATATTAAAAGTCAGAAAAGGAATCGTTTTTTCGATGAATACTTTTCGCGCGGCGAGAAATTAAATATCGGTTTGGGTCAAATTGACCCGCTCCGCGGTTCTAGTGTTAAAAATAAAATAAAATAAAATAAAATAAAATAAAAAAAATATTTATATGATTAGAGATAAACCCAGTTTAATAACTTCATTTGGCCGTTTATGAAAATTTTTTAATTTCATTTTTCTGCAAAAACTGGTTTTATCAGAATCATCTTAAGAAAAATTCAGCTCAAATGCCCATTTTGACAACATATTTTGAAATAGATTCTGAGTTTATTAAAAAAAATCGACCAAAACAGTACATTATACAGCTCCTAAATAACAAAAAACTGTCAGTTTAATGCATTTGAGAAAAAAATTGAATTTAAAAATGAGTCATAAAATAACCGATTTGTTGTTTGAATACATCCTTAATTCTTTAATCATGATTGCTTCGGAAAATTGTGTGCGAAATACTCACTTTGACAGCATTTTAAAAAATATATTCTATCTTTATCAAAAAACTGACCAATGCGTCACAATATATAGTTCCTAAATAAGAGGATCTGTAAATTGGATGCGTTTGAGAGCGAAAATGGATTTTAAAACGAGTCATAAAAAACGCAATTTGCTATGTGAAAACTTCCTTAAATTTTCAAATCACAGACTTCGGAAAATTCTTTTCAAAATACCCTTTTGGTAGCCTTTTTTGAAATACAGGGTGAGTCATAAATATCGAAACAATAGGTTATCTCCTTAAATATTGCCTCTAGACCCATACTTCCAATTGCAAAAACTCATAAAAAAAGTTGAAGTTTCTGATAATATAAGTTGCAACTCCATGGGGGGTCTAGTTGAAAAAATACGAAAATTAAATTTTTATACGGCCCCCGTAGAGCAAAATTCCCAATTAGGAAATTATTCCTTATCCATTCCTAAATTGAACAAAAAAAATTTCATCTCCCTATCTGAAAACCTGACAGAGATATCAAAATCTAAAATTCTCAAAAATTCGTGACTTACACCACTTTAAACGAAGCGTTTTTCATCAATTTTCAAAGCAAATAAGGGATTGTCCACAAATTGTAACGTTGTTATATATCGGTTTAAGACCGTGCCTCTTATTTGGCCATAATAAAGCAGCGTATTGATTTAAAATTGAAACTTGTTTCTAAAACATGCACTGAAAGCACGTTAGCACTGAAAGTTTAAATAAATCGTAGTATTTAGGTCTGGTCCTAGATCGACCCATAGGGAAAGAAGTTCAGCCCGGCATGAAATAATGTTAAAATCATAATCCGGACCAGCCAGGAAAAAAAGGTTAAACCATAGCCGGCTCAGCCGTGAATTTCTACATAGTTTTTTACTTCAGTATAGTTTAAAATTGTTTTGCGTGCAGGAGTTCTGACCAAAAATATTTAATATAGAATTTCGTTTTTTATATTTATACTTTATATTATTAAAGAGGCTCCAAAGCCTGTGATATATTTATTTTATCTATAAATCTATGTTTATATGTAAATGTTTCACTTATATTTTATTATCGCTAATCCATATCCCGTGCGTTGAAGAATTTGAAAAATGTTATACAGTAAAACCTTTTAAGACGGAATCACATAGGAAAGAAAAAATACGTAATAGACAAATGCATTTCCTATGAAGGTTAAATGGAGTTTATTATATTCTCAGGTATTATTGTATTTATTTTGCATGAATCAACACATTTTCTGTTTAAGACAGAATTCCGTCATAGGCAGATTTTTTTCTCTGGTTTTATTTTGTTTATTTTTTTTGGCATTTAAATATACTATTCTTAAAAAAAAAAAAAAAAAAAAAAAAAAAAAAAATTGTTTTGTAAAATAAAAACGGTTTTAAAATTTATGTGGTTTTTGTAAAAATATTGATTAAACCAAATTTTACTTATTTTATGTACGTATTAGTTCTGTGATTTAATTATGGATTGTTCGAGACCGTGATTAAAAATTTCGTCCAGTGCAAGTCTAGGAAAAAGGTTGTTGTTGTTGTTGTATGTATGTCGGCCAATTATCTACACTATGGGATATAGGCCCTAAGGGGTGGGATGCCTTCCGTGGGGGTCTTTCTAGGGGAACCTAACCCGTATTTACACAAGGTTCTAAGAAAACCACGGAAAACGCCGAACGGTTAGGCCGACGGTCGCGATTGGGTTCGAACCCAGCACCTACCGTCTACCAGTTTGAGGTCAGAACCTCTCGGCCACTGGTGAGGCCTAGGAAAAAGGAAGCAGTCCCCTCCGGTATGAAAAATACATTAGACCCGGATAGGCGAGTCTTCAAAAAAAAGTAACGTCACGGTCCTGATCTGACTTGAGCCCAGAATACAGATTTTTTTAACAGCCTCTACCGGACGATAAAAAGCTTGAAGTTGAAAGAGCTAATTTTTTAAAAAGGACTTAATCTGCATCTCAGAAAAGCATTCTTTTAAATAACTAATGGCAGTAACACAGTACATTTCGCTTTTCTCTATAATGAATTTTTTTTCCGACTACTTCTTGTCTTTAAATTATTAAAAGTTAAGAATTGTTAAAGAAAAAAAAGTACAAACTTGAAACATGTCATTTTTTAATTATTTTACATTAGTTTTGTTTAAAAAAATGAAAAATTATTTACTTTTGAATATATGATTTTTTAAAAGTTTTTTTTTTTTTTTTTAATAAATATTTTTAAAGCTCTAAAATAAATATTGAAAAACAAAAACCTCGAAACAAAACTAAAATAATATTTTTATTTTTAGTTAAATAGAAAGAAATTGAAATCCCATAAATAATGTTTGGAGTTATAAGGATGTTTAACTATCACATTGAAACCAGTACTAACAATATGAAACTTTTTAAATTTTATGATAAATTTTAGCATGTGATTTTCTTAGCAAATTATATGGCTAACCATCACAAAAAAGGAAAAAAATCAAAATTCTAACTCAAAAGATAGATTTTTTACGCGTTTCCTACAACTGTTAAAGTAACATTGTCTTTTGAATTGCGCGCATTTCAATTTGTGTCTAATCCCTTAAAACCTGATGAATTATTCAAACGGTTATAACTCCGCGAATTTTTAAGATATGACGATGCAACTTTTTGTGTATTATTCAGGACTGGACAAGGAAAGTTTCCCTAATTGGAATTTTCATCCTACGGGGGCCGTATAAAAAGTTAATTTTCGTACTTTTTCAAATAGACCCCCCATGGAGTTGCAACTTATCTTATCAAAAATTTCACCTTTTTTTATGAATTTTTGCAATTGGAAGTATGGGTCTAGGGGCAATATTTAAGGAGATAGCCTATTGTTTCGATATTTATGACTCACCCTGTATATTCCGTCTTTATCTAAAAACTGACCAATGCATCACATTATATAGTTCCTAAATAAGAGGATCTGTAAATTGGATGCGTTTGAGAACAAAAATGGATTTAAAAACGAGTCAGAAAAAAACGCAATTTCTTATTTGAATACTTCCTTCAATTTTCAGCCCCGATGACTTTCGGAAATTCTGTTCAAAATACCCTTTTTGGTAGCCTTTTTTGAAATATATTCTGTCTTTATCAGAAAATGGACCAATGCGTCACTTTATACAGTTTCTAAATAAGAGGATCTACCATTTGCATGCGTTTAAAATCAACTAGTTGGATGTGTCAATCCCAAAACTTTCTTCTATCTCATAAGTACATTTTAATATTTAAAAAAAAAAAAAAAAAAAAAAAAAAAACGTGGTGACCCCAAAGTTACCCACTATCGAATTTCTCGAACATTTGACCTAGCCTAATGAGATTTTGGTATCCGAATAGCCTAAAACGCAAAATTTAATTAATATTTTGAGAAAATGAGCTTAGTAGTGCCTCATGTTGGGTAATTTATACTAAAACCTAATAAGCATCTATTTATGTCAAGACCTAACAGAAACTGAAATTTGATGGAATTTCGTCCATTAGTTCTTGAGATATAACAAAAAATCTGTAAAACGTAGCACAGCAACACCATATATTGGACAATGTATGCCAAAACGTTAAAAAGCGCCTAATTATGTTATGGTGTAGAAGAATCTGAAGTTTCATGAAATTCTGTGCATTAGTTCTTGAGATATAGCTAGTATTAAAAAAACCATGTAAAATATAGCACAGAAGCACCATCAGTTGAAGGATTTATAACAAAACGTAATCATCATGTAACTATGTTATATCTCATTTTGTAACAAAATCTGAAGTTTGATGAAATTCTGTGCGTTGGTTGTTGAGATATAGCTATCGGAAAAATCGGTCAAAATGCAGCATAGCTGCACCATCTGTTGCAAGGTTAATACCAAAATGTAATCAGTGTCTAATTATGTTATATATTCTAGTGTAACAGAATCTAAAATTTGATGAAATTCTTTGCATTAGTTCTTGAGATATAGCTATCGCAAAAATCGTGCAAAATGTAGCATAGCAGCGCCACCTATAGGGCAGTTCACACCAAAACCTTATCAGCGGCTATGTATCTCATGGTATCGCGGAATCTGAAGTTTGGTGAAATTCTGTGCATTAGTTCTTGAGATATAGCTATCATGAAAATCATGAAAAAGTGGCATAGCAGCGCCACCTGTTGGCCAATTTACACCAAAACTTAATCAGCGTCTATGTATATCAAGGGGTCACAGAATCTGAAGTTTGGTGAAATTCTGTGCATTAGTTCTTGAGATATAGCAATCTTGAAAATCATGAAAAACGTAGTATAGCAGCGCCACCTGCTGGCCAATTTTCACCAAAAACCAATAGGCACTAATTCATATCAAGGTCTAACTGAATATAGAATTTTATTAAATTTCGAGCATTAGTTCTTGAGATAGAGCGCCCACAATTTTTTTGTCACATACAGACAGACAGACAGACAGACAGACAGACGGACAGACTCACAGACAGACATTTTCTAAAAATAGTCAAAACGTGTTCAGGATCTCCTAAAACGTATAAATCCGTCGAAAACCGGAAGTCGAAAATTTTCATGAATCCAATACTTTCTTCTTGTAAAGATAAATGAATTTAAAAATGAGTCAGAATATAAGCAGGTTGGATTTGAGGTTTTTTCTCCAACTCCTATTTTTGTTTAATTTCTTTTTGCTATACGAATTGGTCCTATGAAAAACTTGTCAATATAAAAATTGTAGGTATTGATGAGGAGATGTAAAATAAATTTAATTGGATTTGATATCTTAAAAATTGACGGAGTTATGGATTTTTCTCTTTTTTCAGCGCCCTTTTTCTTTTCGTTTTTAATTTTTTTCATCGGTAAAAGTTGGTCTTATCAAAAACTTGTAAATGCAAAAGTTTTAGATAATTTTAAGAACATTTACAAAAAATTTAGTTGGACTTGATATCTTGAAAATTGACGAAGTTATGAATTTTTTTCTCTCAAAATCCCTGTTTTTTTCGCCCCTTGAGCCCACTTCTAAATTTATCAAAAATCTGTCATGCATATACTTTTGGCCCATTTTTAAGAAGTAATATAAACTTTAAACCGATTCGATATCTACTTTAATTAAGAAGTTATGGCGTTTTTTCGGTTTTCACAAAAACGCCCCCTATTCCGACCCCCTTGGTCCGATTTTGCCCATTAACGAACTTAGCCAAGATTGTATCCCCTTTGATTTTATGTGCAAGATTGGTGGAGATTGGTGAAGAATTATAGAAGTTATCGTGTCCATAAAAAAGTGAGATATATATATATATATATATATATATATATATAATACCATTAAAAGTAGACAAGATTCACCAACGGATTTTATCAATAAAACAATAAACCAAAACGAAGAATTAAATTGAATTATAGTAAACAATATTAACCATTTGAAATTAACCATTGAATATAATAACTTATAGCACATTGAACATGGAAGGAAAAAAAGAATAATATGAATACAATTGAAATTTGTAGAACCAAAGCAGAATCTTCAGGTCCCAAATACTTTGGAACTACAAATGGAGTGTGTGGTTTCATCTTCGTATTTGCCATGAAAAAGCAAAACAATACGAATTTGCGACTACCATCACACAAAAACCAAATTATTAAACAAGGAACAAAGATATTTTACAAAAAGGAGTTGAAAGTAAGTAAAAATAATAGTTATCCATAACAAACAAAAAAGATAAAGCTGAATGGAAATATAATTGAACCGTAAAAAATAATAATCGATATTAACATAAAATTAAATTAATAAAATGATTAAAATTAGAATTAAGAGATAACATTCATGTTAACATATAACTTAAAATACATTATTGTTACTTTAATCAGTAACATTTATTGTGACTTTACATGGTAAAAACTCATTATCTTAATATAGGATAATAATAATAATAAAAAAAAAATAATAATAATAATAAATAAATAAATAAATAAATAATAATAGTAATAATATTATTAATAATAATACCAAAAATTATATCAATAACATTAAAAATAATTTGATATTTAAAATATAGCTATTTAACTATAGATATAACTAGACGAATATCCATATATTGGTGTAAATTAAACAGTTTAAAAATTATGTTAAAATAAATAACCCACTCTCAAATTTTTTTTTTTTTTTTTTAAATAAATAATTAACCTTTGCGTTTTTATCCAGACAAACCCCACCCTCCTCCGTACTCTAACATCTACCCACCCAACCAACCTATATATATATATTTTTATTACTTTTTAACATTTTTAATTTTTTATTATTATTTTTATGTTTTATAATTTTTTTTATACATTTTTTATGCAAAGAATAAATTATAAGATCATGTAATATCTAATTATAAATTAAAGAATATATGAATTTTTTAGGATAACCATTATTTATAGCATCATATACAAGCTTTTTAATATTAGTATTAATTAAATGGGAAGAACATAGACATTTTATTCTATATAAATGGTTAAGTATTATATTACGATATACAGAATTATGAAGACATGATTTAAAATTAGTAAAAGTATTAACTTTAAAATTAAATTCTTTCCTTTTGTCATAAATATCAGTTATAAATTTGTTCTCTTTTAATATAATTTTAATATCTAAGAAATTGATTGTATTATTAAAAAGTAGGTTTTTTGAAAGTTCTAGATTAGAAGGATAATCAACAGGGAATTGAGATATACAGGTGTTATCAGTATCAATTAAAATTACATCATCTATATATCGATATAAATGTATTGTATTATTTAAATAATGACGTTCATAGTAATATAAGTATAAGTCAGATAATACACTAGATGTACTACCACCTTGTGGTATACCAACATTTTGAATATATATATTTTTATCGTGCATGATAAAATTATTATAGATAATGAAATTAGTTAAGGTATGAAAATATTCAGAATCGATATTATGTGATATATCCAACTCGTGTTGATATTTTTTAAAAAGCTCATTTATGATATTATGTAAATCCGATAAATTGATATTATTAAATAAATCTTTAAAATCATAGGTAGTGATATTGTTTATACATTTAAGATTTTTCATAATATGGACCAGTTCATAACTATTTTTTATGCAATGTGTATTATCACATTTTTTTGTGATATTATATATTTGATTAAGAATTACTAATAGAAGTTTGTTAGCAGCATTATTATAAGTATTGCAACCAATTGTATATATATATATATATATATATATATATATATATATATATAGATAGATAGATAGATAGATAGATAGATAGATAGATAGATATATAAACTGGTGCGATTGCAATAGGTAGTATTTCTTACGAAATCTACCTAAAAATCTACCAGAAGTTGGCGCTGCAATACCGATTTTTTTACCATTTTGAATATTGTACCACCGAAAAATGTATAAGGTATAGAATTGAACCAGGGAAAAATTTAGAGGTATGCGGTCAGTGCTTTTGAGGTTGAAAAAGAGTTCATAGATATTATAGGTGGCAAGGTCAAACAAAAGAATTGAATCGGGACTTTTATCTGGAGAAGATGTAGAACTGTGTTGTGTGCGGTTTCTTTTCAAAAGAGAGAAGATTTACTGTTAAATGGTGATATACGAAATTTAGATTTGAATATATATGGCTGCGATGTGTTTGTCTGAATTATTCTTAAAAGCTGATGTTGGGATTTTTAATTCTGAGGCTTATTACTTTCTCTTATCTATCTTCAATGTAATTGAACCAAATTTGTTGTGTATGATTAGTTGGTCCTCCTTGAATTTGAAAAAAAAATCCACTTGAAGTCGGCGCTGCAATACCGATTTTTGAGCCATTTTCAATATTGTACCATCGAAAAATGTATAGGGTATAGAATTGAACCAGGGAAACATTTAGAGGTATGCAGTCAGTGCTTTTGAGGTTGAAAAAGAGTTCATAGATATTATAGGTGGTAAGGTCAAACAAAAGAATTGAATCGGGACTTTTATCTGGATAACATGTAGAACTGTGTTGTGTAAAAATCCAAGCGGTTTCTTCTCAAAAGAGAGAAGATATACGGTTAAGGGTGTAATTCGAATCAAACTGCCTATTTTTCGATTTATTTTAAAATTCATTTTTGCCCTCAAATGCATCAAACTGGCAAATTGTCTTATTTAGGAAGTACACAATGTGCCGTAATTGTCGATTCTTCGATAAATGCAGAAAATACTGGGAAAAAAAAAAAAAAAAAAAAAAAAACAATTAAAAACGGCATTTTGAACCGATTTTTCCAAAGCGGGAAATATGGGCAACGAAAAAAAGGGTCATACTGAGAAGGTAATTGTTTATAAATCAAATTCTAATGAATGGAGCGTAAAATGACATCACACAATACCTTACAGCCTCTTAAAAAAAAAAAAAAAAAAAAAAAAAAACTCATCAAGTTTTATTTTTCTACTTTTAAAAATATGTCTGAAATTGTATCAGAAAATTTCGAGCTGTTGAAGGTGGAAAAGCGTTTTTTCGAATACACCCTTAAAAGTTGAGGCTGTAATTTTTAATTCTAAAGCCTATTTTTTTTTTTTTTTTTTTTTTTTTTTTTATTTATTTAATTCTAAATGCTATTGCAAGAAATAAATTAGATTCTTTGTTTCATTAAAATATATTTTATGTATAAATATTATATAAAAATTATTTTATTATATGAATAATTTAAGGGTATATTCTAAAAAATATTTTTTCATCCTCAACAGCTCGATTATAAACAATTACGTTCTAAGTATGAGCCATTTTTTTTCGTTCCCAGATCTTCCGCTTCGGAAAGTTCGGTTCAAAACGCCAACTTTGACCGTATTTTTTTTTTCTTCTTCTTCCAATATTTTCTGCATTTATCAAAAAATCGACAAGCACTGCACGTTGTGTACTTTCTAAATAAGAGAATTTGCCACTTTGATGCGTCAAAGAGCAAAATTGAATTAAAAAAAAAAAAAAAAAAAAAATTAGAAAAAAGCAGTTTGGGTTGGAATGCACTCTTAACTAGAAATATATTTTTTTAAAAAATAAATTAAATTATTTTATCGATTAAAATTATTTTATATATATTCTACAACATTTCAATATTCTTTAGATTTATACACATTTAGAAATTGGCAGAATTATATTATGAATAATTTTTACTGACTTTTTAGCTCACAGGCTATCATAGCCTGAGAGCTTATGTGCCCGTCCGTTCTGTATGTATGTTCGTACGTAACGCGATAACTCATGATAAAAATATCGGATCCACTTGAAATTTTGTATATAGGTATATCCTGATAAGGCGCTTCCCTGATTAGTTTTTGGAGTTCATTCGATATGTATAAGAGGGGGAACGGGGGGCTCATGCCCCTCCCCTTAATGGATATAAATGGGTTTTTCATGCAGAATTAACAGTTTTTGTCCAAAATTTAGATGTAGGATCATTCTGATGAGGCGATTCCGTGACTGTTATTATGTGTTCATTGAATAAGTATAAACAGGGGGAACGGGGGGCTCATGCCCCCCCTTAATTGATATAAACGGGATTTTCATGCAGAATTAACGGTTTTCGTTCAAAATTTAGATATAAGATCATTCGGATGAGGCGATACCGTGGCTGTTATTAGATGTTCATTGAATAAGTATAAACAGGGGGAACGGGGGCCCATACCCCTCCCCTTAATGGATATAAATGGGTTTTTCATGCAGAATTAACAGTTTTTGTCCAAAATTTAGATATAGGATCATTCTGATGAGGCGATTACGTGACTGTTATTATGTGTTCATTGAATAAGTATAAACAGGGGGAACGGGGGGCTCATGCCCCCCCCCCTTAATTGATATAAACGGGATTTTCATGCAGAATTAACGATTTTCGTTCAAAATTTAGATATAGGATCATTCGGATGAGGCGATACCGTGGCTGTTATTAGGTGTTCATTGAATAAGTATAAATAGGGGGAACGGGGGGCTCATGCCCCTCCCTTTAATTGATATAAACGGGATTTTCATGCAGAATTAACAGTTTTCGTTCAAAATTTAGATATAGGATCATTCGGATGAGGCGATACCGTGGCTGTTATTAGGTGTTCATTGAATAAGTATAAACAGGGGGAACGGGGGTTCTAATGCTCCCCCCCTTAACTTGCATAAATGGATTTTTCAGTCAGAATTGTCAGATTTCGTTCAAATCTCTGAATAGTTTTGGAAGTTTAATGGTTAAGTATAAAAGAGGAGAATAACTCCTCTTAAATTATATAAATGCTAAATGGGTTTTTATTAAGAATTATCCGATTTGCTCTGAATTTTGGATATAGATTTTTTAATATGATAAAGCATGTACTTGATAGTTTAGGAAGTTCAATGATTAAGTTTAAAAAAGGAGAAAGGGAAGAGCTGTTTCCCTTTTTTAATTTTTTTTTTCGAACGGAATTAGCGAAAATACAAGTCTGTAATGTACAATTAGTATGCTTAGCCTGTGAGCTCAATGCCATCAGTTTAACTGGGCAATATTCTTTTTATTATAACTACAATTTATAATAATTCACTGATTTACAGTAAAGATTTTTAATTCTAAAGCTTGTTTTTCTTTCCTTTGAAATATTTAACCCTAAATACTCTTTTTTTAATAAGATTATATTCTTTGTTCTATTTTAAAATACTTTATATATATGTATTAAAGAACATTTCAAAATTGTTTAAATTTAGAAACATTCAGAAATACAGAAAATTTCCAAAATTGTATAAATAGTTTAACTGACTTTCTATAAATAACATTTATAATAACTTTGCTTATTACCATTGATTTACAATAAAAATTTTAATTCTAAAGCTTGTGCTTCTTTTCTTTGAGATATTAAATTCTGAATACTCTTTTTTTAAAAATTAGGTTCTTTGTTCTATTAAAAATACCTTATATATATGCATTAAACAACATTTAAAAATTATTTAAATTAAGAAACGTTCAGAAATACAGGAAATTGTCAAAATTATATGAATAATTTAACTGACTTTCTATAAATATAATTTATAATAACTTTGCTATTACGATTGATTTACAATAAGATTTTTAATTCTAAAGCTTGTTTTTCTTTACTTTGATATAAGGTATTTGTACCCTATATGGACAGGGCTCTCAATATGGGCACCCCTAATATTTTTAAAGGTAATAATTTTGAACGAGAGATGGCTGACATTTTCGCGAAGAAAAGCAGCTGAAAAGATAATTAAGTCTGGAAAGTGTAAAAAAGCGCGCTGTTCGCCATTTAGGAGGAAACTTGTTGTTTCGAGATGTGCTGATCTTAATTACTTGTAAGCTTAAATTCTTATTAGATATGGTAAAATTACATTAAATGTTGAAAAGTGGAGTATTTTAGAAAGCTAATAAAACATATTTTCGATTGCTATTGCATATTTTGCTTAAAATAATTTTCCTTATTCATTTGGTACAAGATTTAGTAAAACTACGCCCGGTTCCCAATATGGACAGCTTATGTCCCCATCGACTAAAACTGTAAGAAAGAAGCAAATTCAACGTTGCCAAGCAATAACTTGAAAAGTCATCAAAGTGGTAAAATCTTTGTTCAACAAGATGCTATTTGAACAATCCCCCAAAAATCTTCCTCCAAAAAATCCTTGCAGAAAAATAAAAAGAAGCCCCCCACCCCAGTAGGATATCTGTTGGCGAAATCATAGGTACCAATGGTATGACTTCCTCAACAAAGGAGAGCTGATACTGCTTCTTTTGCAGTATTGATGCTTTTTCAAACATGCGGCCATGCATCACATGTGGCAGATATGTTCATGAGGATTATGTGGGACTTACTGCCCGTGGTGAAAAAAATTCTATTTGTCCATGCTGTGAGGACTGAGTAATAACAGATGTAATTTCGCAGACAGATGCATAAAGCTGAGCAAAACCAACAATATTACTTCATAATATTTACTAGTAACTAAGGGGCTTTGCATGGGTCTTCGAAGGGTAAAAACCGAGAATACCCCCCCTCCCTTTCTAAAATGCATGTTCTGAAGATATTTACTGTCCCCCCTCCTCCTCGAAATATTTAAGACACATTTTTTTTTTTTTTTTTTTTTTTTTTTTTTTTAATTCCCTCTCTTTTAAAATCCCTTGGAAAAGTGGCTCTTCCATACAGACTGTGTAGAAAGTCAAAAAGGAAACACCTGTCCATAATAGGGACAGGTAGTTCCTTATATGGACACTTGTAAACATTTTTTTTTGTTTTTGTTTTTATCATTTAAATTAAACCAGAATAATTACAAGGTCGCTAATTTTAATAATGATAGTCATTAGTCCAAGGATAGTGGTCACATATTTTTGGAGTCCTATGACTTGTACATGGGGGTGAAAAAAAATACATTTTCCTTAGGGTGTCCATATTGGGTACAGATACCTTATATTTAACTCTAAATGTTGAAGGGAAAAAATAGTTTCTCTGTTCTATTAAAAATTACTATAATATATATACAACATTTCAATATAATTTAGATTTAGACTCATTCAGAAAAATTGAAAATTGTCAAAAATGTATGAAAAGTTTACCTGACTTTCTACAAATACAATTTATAATCACTTTAATTTTTAATATCTCTATCGTTAAAATTAATTTACAGTAAGTTTATCAACATTTCAGCACCTTAATATTTTTCAAGCCTTTTATCAATATTATTTTGAAAAGAAAAAAAGTATACATTCTGAAAATTAGTTAGAAAAGTTAAGAATATTTTCAGTCGAAATCATTTTTAACGCCGTTTTCTATTATGAACAGCATTCTATAAAAAAAAATTATCTTACAATCTTTGACATTTTAGTGCAGTTCAGAATCAAACACATCTAAAAGTGTTGTCAAGACTGTTCTCAACTGCTCTGTTCAACAAGCGCAAAACGTTTTGAGACAGTTACAAATTCTTTTTTTTTTTTTTTTTTTTTTTTACGGAAAGATATAAAATTGGAAGGTCTCACTATGGAGGCGATTTGCAGTAGTTACATTTTTGTTCGTTAAATTGCGGTGGAGTTAAGTGGGGTGAAGCTTTAAATCTTTTTTTGGAGAATTTTGAAGCTTTCAGAAAATGTCTCCTACTCCCTCATACTATCCCCTAAATTCATCATTGTATTTAATTTCTGTATCGTAAAAACAGAACACAGTCTACCTGTAAGATCTGAGATTTGAATCTCATTGTCAGAAAAACTTGTTACTCTGTATTAGCATCTTTGCAAAATTTTTTACACAACTTGTTTACGTATGTAAGATAATTCGTGCCGAAAGAAAGTGTAGTAGAAAAATGTTAAAATATGATATTTACTATTTTGATTTCATTGTTAACCATTTGATTCTGGGTCAATCTGGGCGACTATTTTTATAATCAATCATACTACAATTTACAAAAAAAAAAAAAAAAAAAGTTTTTTTTTTATTTTTTTTTTTTTAAATGTTCTATTAATGATGCCGGAGAGAATTTTTCAATAAGGGATACGAATGATAGTAATAAATATTAGGGATTAATAGGCAATTAATCCTAGCTATAATTAAATTTTAAGGTCCTCTGCAATGGAACTGTAAAATAATAATAATAATAATAAAGATAAACGAATAAGAATAAAGAATAAATAAACAACAGTACTACCATAATAACGTCTATTTAGTTTGTCGCCAAATCTGGCCAAATACCGACAAATACACCCCGGTCAGAGTTCCTTGTATTTCCCTACCCCAGGCGGCGAGATTATACTCCTCCTGAAGACGCATTGCAGCATCCGAAAAGGGGGTTAGGGGAGGGAGGATGTAAATCACACTTTGACAGTGACGAGTCGCACTTCAATGGTAATGGCCATTAGGCCTCCGATGTAGCGTGGGAACAAGATTTTCTCCACAATTGTTTTACGATCGTGTTCAACATTAGTGACCCCTCTTTTTCTTTCCACGTTGGAACCAGCCTGTTCTGTGGGTGGTGGGGTCAGTTTGGACAAGGATCTTTTCTGCTTTTTTCCTCCCTGGTTTTTAGCTAAAGGCCATCGCTTTGTTAGATGCCCCCTTTTATTATGTCTTTTCACTTTTCTGCTTCTAATTCTTGGAGCTAGTATCAACAGATAGGAAAAAGTATTTGGGGGTTAGTAGTCTCCTGTTTAGGACTTTCAACAATGCGGAACACTAAAATGGTATGATATATAGTTTTGAACATGTGATAGCGAAATGACGATAAAGTATGCTTGTTCCAATAATGTACTTTTTCAGCATATTTAGAAGTAAACTTTTGTGAATGGATTTGTACGATCGTTTTTAGATTGTGCACAAATTCTGTAAAAATGAAAGGTTTTTATGGCACTTTCTATTTTATGTTGTTTGTATTTATGGCGTTTTTTAAATGACAGCGATATAAAATGCGATATTTTTCCATTTGCTGTGGGTTTCATGGTGCGTACACAAATTTCAATTTATGAGTTGTTTGTATAATTTCATAAATTTTATTTTTTATAATAAAGTTTCACTTATATCCTGAAATGGTAAAATAGTTATGGTTGAAATTTCATGGATTTTTCCAAATGAGAATGAAAAGTTTATGTTTATCATGATAAAAGTAAAATGGGTCCATATTATATTGTACTTTGGGTGATACGCAATAAACGTTCATTTGTTGACAGTTACTTTCATACAATTGGATCTCATCACCCAGAAAAATGCTCCAATGCCTCGTCTATTTACAGTTCGCTAATGATCGTCAATCAAATGGTAGTTGTCTATCAAAATTTAAAAGTGAATATTCATGTATATGTATGGTTTTACAAAAATATAAATGTATAGCATTCTGTTACATTTTCCTCATTGTGGCATAAAACATGTACAGTGGTCGCGCCATTGCAAGTGTATTTCCACTATCACGAACGCACTACAACAGGGCTTGATTACCGCACCAGCAGACTGGACCACGGCTCTCTGCTCACTGTTTCAGGTTTTCCCTCCCTTTTATAGCCCTTTTACAGCCCGAATTATTAGGGCTGTGGTAGACTTTGCTCTTCTTTTTTTGCACTCTTACGTTTTATGCTAATTCTCGATAATATAATTTAAATAAGATTTTTCTTTCTTTTTTTTTTTTTTTTTTTTTTTTTTTTTTTTGTATGCATAAGTATTTTTCTCTGTATGATTTTCTTCGTCTGTCTTATCAACTTTTGTGACATGATAGTCGTTAGGCCGAGCTATAGAGAGATTTTAGCTTACAGTTGTACAATCAAGCCTAATAAGCCTACAACGATAGCCTACTAAGATGTACAGAGAGTTTATGAGACTCTCTTTGTATTCGGATGTTCCAAAACCGGAAAATCATAAAATGTTTTTTTACGGAAATAACATTATTTTACTGAATCATCTATTGATGTTACAATCAACTTGTTTCACGTATCAAGTTACACAATTCGATAATTGATTTTCTAATCAGACAACGATTCAGGATTTTTTATTTATCCTAGATCAAGTGAGATCAGTTTAGTTGAAAATTTTTTTTTTTCATTTTAAACAGCTTTAATACTGTGGTCAAATCCAAAGGAGTTACTTTCTGATACATTTCTGAATTCATTTTTAATCGGAAACGCCTGAAATAGGCAGATGTTCTTATTCAATAATTATGTAATAGAATGGCGTTTTCCATTTTTTTTTTTTTTTTTTTTTTTTTTTTTTTTTGGGTAAAAGCAGATGATTTTTCAATAATACTTTCGAATTTCTAAACATACTACAGTGCGTGTATGGATAAAGAAATCTATCCTGGTGTTACAAAAATTGCTTATAACTCAATAAGTAAACTTATTTATCTAAAAGTGAAAAATGCCATTCGATTTCAAATGAATTCAATAGTCCGTCCTGACAATTTTATGTTTAAAAATGTGTCACAAAGTTTCGCGTTTTTGAGCAGGAAATTTGAGAAGCCAGTTATTTCAATCCATTGTTGTTACTTCCTGATAGAGTCTTGCATCGGATCTTGGAACCTGATTTTACTCGAAACCAACCAGACTCGCGGTTCGAGTTGATTTTCGTTGCGGGTTGGATTGACTTTAACGCTCTTATTCACCAGTTAATCCGAACCCGAGTAATAACGAAAACCTAAGTTGAACGCACAAATGGAATTCACCATTAATCGTGATTGGAATCTTCTTGATAATGTCCGATCTAGTGTTATCGTGAATTTCATTTGAGTGTTCGACTGAAGCAAGGCAACTAGGCCATATCCTTGGGCCCACTGTTGCTGGGGGCACCGAATTGAGTAAAATGATTTAGAAAAAGAAGTCTTAACATTGCAGTTTTCGGAATTATTTTCTCAAAAACCGAAAAACATCTTGACTTTCATTGCAATTGTATCATAATATCTAATAGTATCCCCTCCCAAAAAGTATAACAACTATTTTTCTGCGAGGGGCCCCCAAAAAGGTGCTAGGCCTTTGATTAAACTTAATCGAGCTAAAGACCGACGGTAAATACGAGCATAAATGTATCGAGTTTGAGTTGGATTTTGACTCTTTCGGGTCAGGTTCAAGTTCATCAGGTTTTTCAAAAAAAAAAAAAAAAAAAAAAAAAAAAGTTGAATGTAGATACTGCTATTGCAGAATTCAGTTTCGCCTCCGATTAGAAAAAAAAATCTATAGAGTTTTTTTAGAAGGGCGACCCCGTTTAGAATGCAATGAACTAACTTCATTTTTCTTGTGTTTATCAATATAATAGCAAACAGAACGGCGTGAAATACCCAATTGATTAGCAATTTCTCTCTGAGACTTTGGAATTGCGGAATAATAAAGAGATACAATTTGACGTGCTACTTCTTGTTGACTAGATTCATCAAAAACGGATTTTTTCTTTAGTTTAAACGCTTTTTTATAGACTCTGAGAAAAAGGAAATGCATTTTAACAATAAAACGAGTGGAATTCCGTCGAATTCGACGAATGAAATGTTTAAAAGACACGATCGATTTGGTTTTTTTAAAAAAAGCAAATGTAATTACATTATTGAATCAATATATAAAAAATATATTTCCAAACTTAATGTCAAGTTTGCCAGTTACAATTTTGCATGCAAATATTCGCACATCTTCAGTTAAAATTGTAATCTGAGTGCCGGCGAAATCCAGAAATTTTATTTTACATGCAACTCACAGAAAAATAGTTTTATTAAAAAAAAAAGAAAGGAAAAAAAAAAAAAAGAAAAGAAAACTAATTTAATTTTTACTGTGACATTATTTTCACTAACTGAAGTCATCTGAAAGTAAAATCTCAATCTCAGTGTCCATAATGAAAAGAAATATTGAAATGTAATATCGTTATGAGTAAAAATGCGATGTTTTAAATAGTGACGTCATTTTCTCTTCAAATGTTTTTTAAATGTTACTGTTATTAGTAATATGAAAAAAGCATCCGTAATAATATTGTAATCCCCATTTATCTGGTTGCTGAATGACATCATTTTCCTCATTTGAAATATTTCTTACTTTACATTAGACATTAATTTTTATCATAAATTATTTTCTGTTATTTTATTTACATTATTAATATTATTTCTCAGTAAATGTATTTTTTAACCTCAATTAGTGTATAATTATATGCAATCATTTTATTGTGGTTAAATTTTACGAAAACAATTAACCTTTTTCTTTTAAGTGCGAGGACATGTTCACTGATGAAATAAAACTTCTGACTTGTGGAAAGTAATAATGGAAAATAAATTTTTTATTATCGAGAGAAAAGCTAAACTAAATTGCCCCATTTTGAAGAAATATCGTAAAAAAGCATTTAAAATTAAAAATAAAATATAAAAATGGAAATAAATTAAAAAATAGCTAAAATGGGCGCAACTACAAATAAATAGCTTTCATTTAAAAAAATAATTACCAAAATCGGTTGAGTAGAAAATTCAAGGCTGATGACACGACATTTTTAGCTTGTCTGAAAGAAATAACATCGGAGGCTAAAAAAAAAAAAAAAAAAAAAAAAAAAAATCCTGAGTATTTTTTAGTTGAATGATAATGAGTATCATACATTGTTATTAAAATATGTCATCGATTCTATCATTTCGAATTCAGGTTGTGTTTTGGATTGACAAAATCTTTCTTACCGAGCTTCCGATTGACAAGATCTTTCTAGTAGCGCTTCAAGTTGAAATTTTTTTTCTTTTCAGGTTTCGGTTTGACTTTAAAGAGAAATTTAAATCCAATTTGTGTAGAACTTTACTTTTAAATACAATAATTATATTACTCTATCAACAATGGTAAAATTCGAAAAGACCTATCTTCCATATATTCAGACTCGGAAAATTTGTGATATCAGCAAGTTATTTTACATTGGGTATTTGACCGGAGAAAAGTCAATCAGACCATAACTGATGATACACCATGTGTAGGAGGCAACGCTTTGTCCAGGTATGACGAATGAGGCACCAATGGAGAACTAAGAATAGGGTGTTATTTAGAAAACTTACACTAGCGTTTTTAAAAGGGGGAGGGGTCAAAGATCTGTTCTCATGTGAAGATGAAGGGTTTTAAAAAATGGGTAAGGCTAATGGCACGTGTCTTCAATTATCACGGTGTTTTGGTTATGCCCATGCCATGGTGCACAATTCTACTTCGGGACACAATAATTTTTATTCGCAAGTGCATAAAAATTACTCTATCACCATGGGTAAGATTCGAACTGACCCATCTACACATTCGGACTCTGAAAACTTGTGTTATCAGTAAGGTATTTTACATTGACTATTTGACCGGAGAAAAGTTAATCAGACCATAACTGATGATGCACATGTGGGAGGCAACGCTTTGTCCAGGTATGACGAATGAGGCACGTATGGAGAACTATAAGAATAGGGTGTTATTTAGGAAACTTACACTTGCATTTTTAAAAGGGGGTCAGTGTGTCAAAGGTCTGTTCTGATGGAGATGAAGGGTTTTAAAAAAATGCGTAGGGCTAGTGGCACGTGTCTTCAATTATCACTGTGTTTTGGTCATGGTCATGCCATACTGCACTAAACATTTCGTTAGATTTAACATAATTTATTTCATTTTAAATATAAGCATCTCATGTGGGTGCTGGTTGCTATTTGTATTTATTTCTGTTATGCAGGTCGAAGCTCAGATAAATCAATTCATTTGCTGTTAATTATATAAATTAATAAGTGTTGTGCTTCATGTAGACAAAAACGATACGTCAAACATTTTTTCAATTGAAGTAATGTCTTTAAAATTAAAGAGTCTGATAAATTGTTTTATAAGTGATTTCCCAATTTTATGTTAAAACATTTAAGGGTGTATTCGAAAAAACGCTTTTCCACCTTCAACAATTCGAAATTTTCCGATACAATTTCAGACACATTTTTAAAAGTAGAAACATGAAACTTGCTGAGGGGATTCTTGAAGGGACGTATGAGGTGCCGTGTGATGTCTTTTTACGCTAAATTTATTAGAATTTGATTTATAAACAATTACGTTATCAGTATGACCCTTTTTTTTCGTTTACAGATCTCTCGCTTCGGAAAAATCGGTTCGAAATGCCGTTTTTGGTTGCTTTTTTTTTTACAATATTTTCTACATTTATCAAAGAATCGACAATCACGGCAATTTGTGTACGTTCCAAATAAGAGATTTTGAAAGTTTAGTGTATTTGACAGCAAAAATGAATTCAAAAATAAATCGGAAAATAAGCAGTGCGAATCGAAATACACCCTTAAGCTAAAATATTTTTTTATGTAATTATATTTAAATAAATTGAATTTATCTACAATTTGTGTTGTATTTTGTATGAGCGTTATCAAGAAGACACATACCGGGTGTGTCATAAATTCGTGCAAACTTTAAAAATCCATAATAAAAGAAGTAATGTGTCGCGGACAGCTCCCTCTGTTTCTCTTTGTAAAGACTGAACGCACCTCCAAACGATTTTTAATCGAACTTTAACTTTTGTATGAATGCAGAACTTTTTTCCTTTTTTATGAACTGAAATGAACTGATAAAATTGTTTTTTCTTTAGAATGTTTTTTCCGATGTTGCTATGTATATGTAGAAGAATTGTTTTGTTTTGAACGAAGCTGTGACTTCGTATTTAATGAAAATATTCGAATTTATTGTTAAACAAACGTAATGCTGTAAATAACTGTAATATAGTTGTATATAATTTTTAAATTAATGCCTGCATCCTTTTTTGAGTTTGTATTTGAATGAAAATCAGCCTGGCGCGGACTCGATTTTACGGAACCGAAGCAGCCCGAACTTACCTGACCAAGAGAGGGTAAGTAGAAGATTTTGATCTTTATTTTTAGCTGCTAATATATTTGAAAAAGAGTTTTAATATATAATTTCATGGCGCACGAATTCAGGGACGCCAGGTGGTTTCAATTAAATGAAGAATTGAATATAGAAATAAATAAGTGTTAAATGCTTAATTCTGTTGAAGATAATAATAATAATAATATTGATATTTAACGTATTTTGAGAACAAGATTATTTTGAAAGTTATTGAATTGTTGTATTTTGAAAAGTATAGTATTTCAAATTATTGATTAAAAAATGTCTGATCTTGAAAAACTAAAGAAGAAACGTACGGTTTCTCGAACAGCAATTACAAAATTAATTAATACTTGTGAAGTGTATCTTTCACAAACAGAACATGAAATTTCCGTTCTTACGGAACATATTGATCAGTTAAGTACGAAATACAGCAATTTAATGGCTTTAGATGAACAAATTCAAAATTTAATGAAAAATGACAGCGATCTAGAAACTGAATTTGAAACTGCTGAAAGTTATTCCGAGAAAATAATTTCAATGAAATCGAAATTAACTTATATTGTTAAAACGAAAGTTGATCCTGAGCGTTCTGTTAAGAAACCGAATTCAGTGAATGAGAGTATTTTAACTGAAAATTTAGCTGCTTGTTCTCATTCTAAAGTGAAGTTACCAAAATTGAACATTGATAAATTTAGTGGAGATCCCGCTCATTGGTTAACTTTCTGGAACCAGTACGATAATGCTATTCACCAGAATGACAGTTTAAACGATATTGATAAATTTAATTACTTACATTCTTTTCTTACCGGATCTGCTGCAAGTGCAATTAGTGGTTTTTCGCTATCAAGTGAAAATTATACAGCAGCTATTGAACTACTTAAAAAACGTTTCGGTCGTAAAGACTTGATAATTAATGCTCATATGGGAAAATTACTGAATTTAGAAACTGTTAAGAATGTAAATAACATTTTCGCACTACGGAAACTTTATGACAGTATCGAAACACAAATCAGAAGTTTGAATTCTCTTGAAGTAACTTCCGGTACATATGGTACGTTACTTACCCCAATTTTACTGAAATTAATTCCCAATGAGTTAAATTTAGAATTTCAGCGTAAACGAAAGTCGCAGGAAAACCTTTTTGAAGTTAATGAACTACTTGATTTTTTACGGGCCGAGATCGAATGCAGAGAAAACGCGATTCAAATACAAGACAGGCTCATTGTTCAAAATCCACCCCAAGTGCAGAGGGATAGAAAAATAAATAAATTTAAAGTTCCTACTGCTGCTTCATTGAAGGTTACGATTAATCAGTGTATCTTTTGCGGAGATTCCGCTGAATCAATCAAGCACATTTCTGCAGCTTGCTCTAAGTCCGTAGCAGAAAGGAAAGCATATTTAAGAAAAAATGGAATGTGTTACCTCTGTATGAAAAAGGGAAATCATTTAGCAAAAGATTGCTTTTCAAAAATAAGATGTGAACATTGCAGTGGAAAACACAATTCTTTAATTTGTGATAAGGGTAATAAAGTTAATGAGAAAAAAGAAACTAATGAGAAAAATTTCACTTTGACGAATAAAACATGTACACAGAAAGTTTTATTGCAAACTTTAATTGTAAAAATTTGCGGAAATGGTGAAGATAAGTTTGTTAGATGCTTAATCGATTCTGGATCGCAAAAAACCTACATTTCAAAGTTTGTTGCTGAAGTGATGCAATATGAAAGTATAAGTGAGAGTAACATTATTCATAGTTTATTTGGTGGAAGGGAAATGTCTGAAATTCATAAACAGTTTGTTGTAAATCTGAGTAGTGTAAAAGGTGATTACAAATGTAATTTTAAGGCTTTTGATCAAACTAAAATTTGTTCTGATGTTCCACAAATTGATGTAAGACCCCTGTTAAATGAGCTCAAAGAAAATAGAATCTTTTTGAATGACACTATTCGTATGAAAAATAAGCTATTGTTTGAATCTTCGCCAACTGAAATTCATGTTCTGATAGGAGCAGATATTGCGGGAAAGTTACTTACGGGCAAGATAAGAAAATTAAGATCAGGTTTAGTATGTGTCGAAACTTATTTAGGATGGACTATTATGGGAAAAGTTCCTTTAGAAATAGAAAATAAAATTGATAACTCATTTACCTTTTCTATGTATGTATCAGATTATAAAATTGCTGAATTATGGAATCTTGATACTCTAGGCATTTTAGATCCATCCGTTAATGAATCTAAAAAGGAATTGCATGATCAAACACTGCAACATTTTCTTTCGACGGTAAAAAGGGATGAAGAAGGCAGATTTGAAGTCTGTTTACCTTGGGTCGAAGGCCACCCCCCACTCCCTAATTATCGAGAAATCGCTGAGAAAAGATTAAAGAATACAGTAAAAAATTTAAGAGACAAGGGTTTCTTAGAAGATTATGAAGCGGTTTTCAAATCTTGGGAGGAAGAAAAAATTATAGAAACTGTACCTGAAAATGAATATGATAATTCTTGCCATTATTTACCCCATCGTGCCGTTATTAGAATGAATTCCAAAACAACCAAAATAAGACCAGTATTTGATGGGTCGGTGAAAATTAAGGG
This sequence comes from Maratus speculifer, assembly GCA_964019185.1. NCBI lineage: Eukaryota > Metazoa > Arthropoda > Arachnida > Araneae > Salticidae > Maratus > Maratus speculifer. The sequence continues at coordinate 429,610,442 of OZ025290.1, read as the reverse complement.
GTTTCCTTCAATAAATGATTGTGTAGAAAAGGGGCCTAATTTGATAGAAACTATTCCTGCAATTATTAACAGATTTCGTGAAAAGTCAATAGGTGTAAGTTCTGATATAAAAAGAGCCTTTTTGCAAATAGGGCTTAACCATAATGATCGTGACTTTTTGAGGTTCCTGTGGTGGGAACAAGGGAATCCAGATCAGTTGAAGATATATCGACATAAGAGGGTCGTTTTTGGAATATCCAGTAGTCCTTTCTTATTGAGTGCTACTTTAACAAAATTAATGAATGATGTTCCTGAACATCTCAGAGCGACGGCTAAGAAACTTTCTGAATCTTGGTATGTTGACAATTTAGTCACAAGTGTAAACAATGAAGATGAGTTAAGGAAATTCAAAAATGATTCGATTGAAATTTTGGCTAGTGCTAAATTCGAACTGCAAGATTGGGCTTATAATTTGCCATTGACGAACCAAATTGCCTGTAATGACACCTTTTCGGAAATTTCATCATCTGATAATTCAAGATTTGAAAATTTTGAGGATCCTAATGAAAGGAGAACAGTCCCTATTCTTGGTCTCATTTGGGATTTGTACGATGACACTTTGAGTTGTGATGTTAGAAGTTTAAATGATTCTAATAATAAATTCATCACAAAAAGAGTTATTTTGTCAGAAGCTCACAAGATTTATGACCCGATAGGCTTTACTTGTAGTATAACACTTATTCCGAAGCTTTTATTGCAAAAGTGTTGGCAACTGAAAGTTACATGGGATGAACCTCTTCCCGAAGATATTTGTAAAACATTTATTAAGTGGAAAAGTGATTTGGCCTATTTGGCAGAACTGAAGATCCCTAGACAAATGATGCTTAATTCTGATTTAGATACTGAATCTTCTTTTCATGTTTTCTGTGATGCCTCACAAAAGGCATATGCCACATGCATTTACTTAAGGTGTAAAGAAAAGGATAAAATATCATGTCAACTTGTACAAGCTCGTGCAAGAGTCGCCCCCCTGAAACCTACATCCATTTGTAGACTCGAATTATTAGCTTGCACTATTGGAATCAGACTGATGGAAACTGTTAAACAAGATTTAAAATATGAAAATATTCCCACATTTTATTGGTCAGATTCGATGAACACCCTATATTGGATAAAGAATGATGAAAACTGGGGTGTATTCGTGATGAATAGAGTAAAGGAAATTAGAAAACACAGTAATCCGGAAGACTGGAAGTTTGTTCCTGGCGACATGAATCCAGCTGATATACCATCAAGAGGATGCTCTGTGGAAGCACTAAAAGTTAAGCAATGGCATGAAGGTCCTACATGGTTGAAACTGGAACCAGACTTGTGGCCAGCTTTTGACATAGCTCCGAAAAAAGAGGAAATTGATAAAGAAAAAAAGAAGACAATTGTATCTTCCTTGATTGCTCTAGATGAAGAATTCCCATATTTTACTCGAGTTTCCCAGTTCAAGAAAATAATCAGAATCACTGCATTTATGAAAAGATTCATAGACAACTGCAAAGTTAATAAAGAAGAACGAAAGTATGGTAATTTGAAATTTGAAGAAATAAAAAATGCTGAAGTTATCGTATGGAAAATTATCCAGAGAAGTTGTTTCAAATCGGAGAAAGACGAGCGTTTACGTCATTTGAAGCCATTCATTGACCCACACGGACTCATACGACTTAAATCTAGAATATGTATGAGAAAAGATACAGAAGATTTCAGGCTACCAATAATCTTGCCTTCTGACCATCCAGTTGTTTCAAAATTAATAATTGAAAAACACAATCAGTCATTACATTGTGGTGTTCAAACCTTAATGGCAATTTTGCGAGAAAAATATTGGATCCTAAAAGGTCGTAAAACTATCCGAAAGGTTCTGAAGAATTGTGTAAAATGTAAGAAGTTCGAAGCAAAACCTCTCGTTGTAGAAATACCACCTCTGCCAGAAGATAGAATCAAAGACGCCTCTGTATTCCAAGTCATAGGTATCGATCTAGCTGGACCTTTATTTCTAAAAAATGGCTCAAAATCTTGGATTGTACTATTCACCTGCGCCGTTTTCCGAACTATTCACCTCGAACTCGTCACCTCCTTATCCACTGATAATTTCTTACTTGCATTTCGTCGATTTATATCACGAAGAGGAAGACCTCAAATTGTTTATACGGATAACGGATCTAATTTTGTTGGTTCTAATTTTTTGTTGAAGAAAATAGATTGGGAAAGAGTGATGAGTGATCATGCTGTAGAACGAATTACCTGGAAATTTATTCCCCCTGCCTCTCCTTGGTGGGGAGGTTTCTGGGAGCGTATGATTGGACTAATGAAGAATATCCTTAGGAAGGTGTTAGGAAACGCATCTTTAAAATATGAAGAAATGTATACTGTTCTTTGTGATTGTGAAAATATCGTAAATTCCAGACCATTAACATACATGTCTGAAGACCTTGAGCTAGAACCCTTAACTCCTGCCATGTTTCTTCGTGAAATCAGTGAAGGTGATGTCCCTGATCTGGACAATATAGATGCAAGCTATCTTCAAAAAAGATATCAATATCGACTGAAAATTCGTGAAGACTTAAGAAAACGCTTCCGACTAGAATATTTGGGACAGCTGAAAAATTATCATAAGAAGTCAAACAGGTATCCGAAACTCTCAGTTGGAGATATTGTTATTGTTAGCACCAAAGAAAAAAGAATGAATTGGCCTCTAGGAAAAGTTATCCAGTTGTTTACAGGAAAAGATGGTGTAGTACGCTTAGCAAAACTACGAACCAAGTTTGGGGAGATACTTCGTCCTGTACAAAGATTATATCCGTTGGAAGTAAATTTAGAATCTAATGACTTTTTCCAGAAAAATGTTGAGTGTGCTCCTCCTACTGAACCTAATGATAATGAGTCACCCATTTCTGCCAAAGTTCGAGAAGACTCTCCTAGAAAGTCTAAGTATGGACGTGTGATTCGAACCCCAGAACGTTTAGACCTCATGAACTTGACCTCGACAGTGATTGAGTTTCAACATGGTAAAACTCAAGGGGGGGAGTGTGTCGCGGACAGCTCCCTCTGTTTCTCTTTGTAAAGACTGAACGCACCTCCAAACGATTTTTAATCGAACTTTAACTTTTGTATGAATGCAGAACTTTTTTCCTTTTTTATGAACTGAAATGAACTGATAAAATTGTTTTTTCTTTAGAATGTTTTTTCCGATGTTGCTATGTATATGTAGAAGAATTGTTTTGTTTTGAACGAAGCTGTGACTTCGTATTTAATGAAAATATTCGAATTTATTGTTAAACAAACGTAATGCTGTAAATAACTGTAATATAGTTGTATATAATTTTTAAATTAATGCCTGCATCCTTTTTTGAGTTTGTATTTGAATGAAAATCAGCCTGGCGCGGACTCGATTTTACGGAACCGAAGCAGCCCGAACTTACCTGACCAAGAGAGGGTAAGTAGAAGATTTTGATCTTTATTTTTAGCTGCTAATATATTTGAAAAAGAGTTTTAATATAATGCTCGGGAAAATTTTCGGTTTGCGCGAGTGTGATCACATGAATTTTGGTCTTTTTTTTATGTGTAGTAAAAAGATTCAAAAGTGATCAATAGAGGGCGCTCACACATCATACTGAGGCTTTTTATGCAAATTAGACTAGCAATAAAATACCTGGCTGGAAATGGATTTATCATTTGATCTCGGCAGTATACTATCGTTACCAGATCGAGCGCTGTTGGTTAAACTTTTCTACAAGAATCGTGAATCCACAACTATTGCATTATAAAAGTATTGAATGGGGTACTCAATTTAGTAGGATATTTGGAAGAAACGGGGTTGTCTATTTGCGTTTGCCTGATTTGCATAAAAGGTTTCAATATGACTTGTGAGAACCCTTTTGTTGGTTATTTTTCGAATCATTTTTTATCATATATAGGGGGGGGAAAATCTATCTGATCATCTTCGCGCAAACCGAAAATTTTTCCGAGCTTTACTTCTTTAATTATGGCTTGTTAAACTTTGCACGAGTTTATGACGTACAGCGCCGTGCGAAAGGGGGGGGGGCGGTCGCCCCGGGCGCGAAAATTTAGAGGGCTCCAAATTTATACTACCAACATCATTTTTTGGACTGCTACAAGAAAAAGTTGGGGAAGGGGCGACAAATTGAAACTTTGCCCCGGGCGCAGTTTTTTCTTCGCACGCCCCTGATGACGTACCTTGTATAATGTGTGTGTATGTTTGCGTTTACTAAGAAAAACATTCATTATTTAAAAAAAAAAAAAAAAGAACATAAAGCAGGTAAAAAAGAAAAATATTCACGTAAGCACTATAAATGAATTATTTTGGTACTCATGGTTTAATAATTAAATCATGTAGAAATATAATGTAAATTTCAAGTGATTGAAAAATATATTTTATAAATCATCATTCAATTGTATGTTTAGGGCTTTAGAATGAGCATGATAAAAATAAAGTGAGTGAAAACGTCTAAAAGTATAGTTTCAAAGATTTAGAAACTACTAAATATTATTATTGGTTACAAAAATAAATATCTGAGTTACAGTTCTGCTAAAAAGCAAGCATAATTATAATTACAAATTTAAAATTCTTTACCTTCATTGATTGAGCAGGTTAGGATAACGGCATTGTCTAATCTAAGGCTTTGAATATGTAGGAATCACATAGGTAATACAGTGAAACCTCCAAATAAGGGACACTCCGAATAAGGGACACCTCTATTTAAGGGACAAAAGTTCCGGTCCCAGTCCCTTCGTATAGGAAGTGTAATGTATTTACCTCTGAATAAGGGACCCTCGATTTAAGGGACACTTGAAAATGAGATTAACCCTTTTGACTCGAAAAGTTTCCTTCAAATACATATTTTTTTTTTTTTTTCAATAAAAGATTTCATTAAATAACAAATGTTATTTTCTTTTGTTACTGGTATGACAAAAATAAATTTTGCAAAGAAAAATGCTGCCCAGTCATACTGGACATACGAGTGCAAAATGTTAAAGCGGTTGATTTTTGCATTTGAGATAATGAAGTAGTCTGCGATGAAAATGAAAATACAGAATTTTGAGAACTTATCAGATAGGCAGTTATGTTATTACAGAGGTATGCAACTCAACTGATGAGTATTTATTTATCCACAATTCTGATGAAGACATCGAAATACGTTTATCCCTATTAGAGCCAGAGGTGGCAGTGCAGACAATAACTTCATCGAGTTCAGAGCTGAAATTTCAGAATAGGTTAAAACTCGATTCACATATTGAAATACAATTGGTCTGCCAAGTCATATCTAGGTGTAAAACACATATAAACCCGATTTTAGTGGTTGCTTCGTAGGTTTATCATTAAAGTATCCTGCAGTCAGTCTCCATATTTTCATAGATTTGAGTGCAAGAAAATATAATGGTAAATCTATGAGTCAAATTTCAGATTTTAAGAGTTCAGATTTTTAGGTGTTTTAGTAGACCGATTGCGTTTTAACATGCATATTGAGTTTTGACTAATTCAAGAATTTCTGTCGTGAACTCGATGAGATTGTATGTGCTGCCACCTCGGAGTTTATATTGAAAAGAATGCTGAAAATTGTGAGGGATGACTCTGAAAATGAAAGAGAAAGGAAAATAGTGAAATAAAGAACTTCACAGATGCTTTAAAATATGCAAAGCAGTTGAATACTTTTTCGTAAATACTGCTTATAATGAAGGACTAAAAGTTATAAGTGTGGTAAATGAATATCTGAAAAGGTTAGTAGTAGAAAAATTGAAATCTGCAAAATAGTCTTTTTTTATTGATTATTTCGCAAGAAAGATTTTTTAAAATATTATTGCACTTTTTGCATTACAGAAACATTTACCTAAAAAATACAAATCAATAACTCAACAAATCAATTACTAATTAAGTAATAAATTAAAAAATTATCTATTACTTTTGTGCCTAATTAATGTAATTTATAACCTTCGGGTGCATTTAAACTTCAATTTTAACTTAAACAAAATTTAAACTTCAATTTTGTTATTTTTATGTCCTTATAAATGATTAATTTAAAAAAATGTAAAAACTCCGAATAAGGGACACCTCTATTTAAGGGACAAAAGTTCCGGTCCCACGGGTGTCCCTTATTCGGAGGTTTCACTGTATAATTCCACATCAAGTTTAAAAAAAAATTTAAAGTAACTAATTAAAAAAAAAAAAAAAAAAAAAAAAAAAAAAAAAAATCAAACTTTTTTTCTAATGAAACTTTCCAGAAGTTTACCGTCAAATCTTGACGGGTACCATCTATAATAGTCTTCTAATAAATCAAGAACAGTTGTGGAACTAGATTGGCTAAGCTGGTAATATGTCCACACAATTTTACAAAAATAGTGGTAGTAAAAAAAAAAAAAAAAAAAAAAAAAAAAAAAAAAGGCCATGCACCCGTAAGGCTTTAGATCACTTATGATTTTCAGTTCATTTGAATTCCAAATACAGTTAACTCAGTGAAATCCGCACACTTAAGGACCAAAGGTTTTATGAAATATAGATTTTTGTGAGTTATAGATTATTCTTTTGTTTACAGTTTATTTTTTAAAGTCTGACTTTAAGTTAGCTACAACTACAACTGCAAAAAAATTACAATGATAGAGAAAAGCACAATGCAACATTGATTGATTATACTTAATAACTAAGATTAAAAAAATAAAATAATTATATGCTGTACAAATTTTAATTATTGATTCATAATACAATGGTAGTTTCAATTTTGGTTTATCGTCAATAATTTTTTGATGCACTCTATAAACGCTCATTACATTTTGCCCTGAGATCAAATTTTATTATTCAAGGAAATTTTATTAATATCCAATTTATTAGCCTAAGATGCTATTTCTTTCAGACAAGCTAAAAAGTGTCGTGTCAAAAATTGTGGCCCACTTTTTCATAATCTGGCCGTTAAAACGAGACATTCATACAATCTATATATTTAAAAGACCTGGCTGTTTTTACAGTCATCAGCCCTGAATTTTCTACTCAACCGATTTTGATAATTATTTTTTTAAATAAAATCTATTTATTTGTAGTTGCGCCCATTTCAGCTATTGCTATTTTTTAATTTATTTCCATTTTTATATTTTATTTTTAATTTTAAATGCTTTTTACGATATTTCTTCAAAATGGGGGCAACTCAGTTTAGCTTTCCTCTCGATAATAAAAATTTATTTTCCATTATCACTTTCCACCAGTCAGAAGCTTTATTTCATCAGTGAACATGTCCTCGCATTTAAAAGAAAAAAAGTTAATTGTTTTCGTAAAATTTAACCACAATAAAATGATTGCGTATAATTATGCACTAATTGAGGTAAAATATATATATATATATATATATATATATATTTACTGAGAAATAATATTAATAATGTAAATAAAATAACAGAAAATAATTTATGATAAAAATTAATGTCTAAAGCAAAATAAGAAAAATTTCAAATGAGGAAAATAATGTCATCCAGAAGCCAGATAAATGGGGATTACAATATTATTACGGATGCCTTTTTCATATTATTAATAACAGTAACTTTTAAAAAACATTTGAAGAGGAAATGACGTCGCTATTTAAAACATCGCATTTTTACTCATAACGATACTACATGTCAGTATTTCTTTTCATTATGGACACTGATATTGAGATTTTACTTTCAGATGACTTCAGTTAGTGAAAATAATGTCATAGTAAAATGAAATTATTATTATTATTATTTTATATATAAAACTATTTTTTTCTGAGTGCATATAAAATAAAATTTCTGGATTTCGCCGGCACTCAGGTTACAATTTTAACTGAAGATGTGCGAATATTTGCATGCAAAATTGTAACTGGCAAACTTGACATTAAGTTTGGAAATATATTTATTATATATTGATTCAATATAGTAATTACTTTTGTTTTTTTTTTAAAATCAAATCGATCGGGTCTTTTAGACATTTCATTCGTCGAATTCGACGAGATTCCACTCGTTTTATAGTTAAAATGCATTTCCTTTTTCTCAGAGTCTATAAAAAAGCGTCTAAACCAAAGAAAAAATCAGTTTTTGATGAATTTAGTCAATGAAAGTAGCACGTCAAATTGTATCTCTTTATTATTCCGCAATTTCAATGTCTCACAGAGAAATTGCTAATCAATTGGGTATTTCACGCCGTTCTGTTTGCTATTATATTGATAAACACAAGAAAAATGAAGTTAGTTCATTGCATTTAAAACGGGGTCGCCCTTCTAAAAGACCTGTATCGATTTTTTTTTTTTTTTTTTTTTTTTTTTAAATTCTAATCAGAGGCGAAACTGAATTCTGCAATGCCAGAATTTACATCCAACTTGTATTTAAATATTTATTCATTGGAAAATTGATTACTGAATATATACATATACAAAATTTAATTGTATGAGTTTAAGGGTGTATTCCGATCCAAAGTGCTTATTTTCAGATTTATTTTTAAATTCATTTTTGCTCCGAATCCCATTCATGCACCGAACTTCCAAATTCTCATTTTTAGAAACTACACAAGATGCCGTGATTATCGATTTTTTGATAAATGTAGATAATGTTGAAAAAAAGAAAACTGTCAAAAACGGCGTTTTGGACCAAGTTTTCCGAATCTGGGAACGAAAAAAAGAGTCTTACTGAGAAGATAATGGTTTATAAATCAAATTCTGATGAATTGAGCGCAAAATGACATCACACGGCACCCTATACGTCTCTTCAAAAATCCCCTGAGCAAGTTTCGTGTTTCTACTTTTAAAAATGTGTCTGAAATTGTATCAGAAAATTTCGAGCTGTTGAAGATGGAAAAGCGTTTCTTCGAATACACCATTAACAGTTAATGACAATTTTCATTGTTTGCATTCTAACATTTTGGGCGGATAATAAACGATTGTGGATTATACATCGGCGGATTTCACGAATTGACTGTAAATATTTATTATTATTATTATTATTATTATTATTATTATTATTATTATTATTATTATTATTATTATTATTATTTTTTAAGTTACAAGAGTAACATTCATATTTTGCTTTGTCCACCATTTGATTTTTTTAAATAATATATTTTACACAAGTCAAGTTACTTATTAGGGCTGCAAAATATTATATTACTACTAAAGATCCCCATAGAATTGCTGGAAAGCGTGGACTTTTCAAGTAAATTAAAGAAAAATGTAATTTCTTAAAATACGGCGATCGCAATAACGAAGCTCTGCATTTGCACCATATATCGCTAAAAGAACAATCAGAAAATAATGATATTACTTTACTAACAACCTAAATAATAATAATAATAATAATAATAATAATAATAATAATAATAATATTTATATATATATATTTTTACTTTCTTCTATCTTTACAAGAAGAAAGTATTGGATTCATGAAAATTTTCGACTTCCGGTTTTCGACGGATTTATACGTTTTAGAAGGTCCTGAACACGTTTTGACTATTTTTAGAAAATGTCTGTCTGTGAGTCTGTCCGTCTGTCTGTCTGTCTGTCTGTCTGTGTGTCTGTCTGTATGTGACAAAAAATTTGTGGGCGCTCTATCTCAAGAACTAATGCTCGAAATTTAATAAAATTTTATATTCAGTTAGACCTTGATATGAATTAGTGCCTATTGGTTTTTGGTGAAAATTGGCCTGCAGGTGGCGCTGCTATACTACGTTTTTCATGATTTTCAAGATTGCTATATCTCAAGAACTAATGCACAGAATTTCACCAAACTTCAGATTCTGTGACCCCTTGATATACATAGACGCTGATTAAGTTTTGGTGTAAATTGGCCAGCAGGTGGCGCTGCTATGGCACGTTTTTCATGATTTTCAAGATTGCTATATCTCAAGAACTAATGCACAGAATTTCACCAAACTTCAGATTATGTGACCCCTTGATACAAATAGACGCTGATTAAGTTTTGGTGTAAATTGGCCAGCAGGTGGCGCTGCTATGCCACGTTTTGCATGATTTTCATGATAGCTATATCTCAAGAACTAATGCACAGAATTTCACCAAACTTCAGATTCCGTGATACCTTGAGATACATAGCCACTGATAAGATTTTGGTGTGAACTGCCCTATAGGTGGCGCTGCTATGCTACATTTTGCACGATTTTGCGATAGCTATATCTCAAGAACTAATGCAGAGAACTTCATCAAATTTTAGATTCTGTTACCCTAGAATATATAACATAATTAGACGCTGATTACATTTTGGTATTAACCTTGTAACTGGTGGTGCAGCTATGCTGCATTTTGCACAATTTTTCCGATAGCTATATCTCAACAACCAACGCACAGAATTTCATCAAACATACATTGTTACAAAATGACATATAACATAATTACACGATGATTACGTTTTGTTATAAATTCTTTAACTGATGGTGCTGCTGTGCTATATTTTACACGGTTTTTTTTAAACTAGCTATATCTCAAGAACTAATGCACAGAATTTCATCAAACTTCAGATTCTTTTACACCATAACATAATTAGACGCTTTTTTACGTTTTGGCATAAATTGTCCAAGATATGGTGTTGCTGTGCTACGTTTTGCAAATTTTTTGTTATAACTCAAGAACTAATGGACGAAATTCCATCAAATTTCAGATTCTGTTAAGTCTTGACATAAATAGATGCTTATTAGGTTTTAGTATAAATTACCCAACATGAGGCACTACTAAGCTCATTTTCTCAGAATATTAATTAAATTTTGCGTTTTAGGATTTCGGATACCAGAATCTCATTAGGCTAGGTCAAATGTTCGAGGAAATTCGATAGTGGGTAACTTTGGCGTCACCACGTTTTTTTTTTTTTTTTTTTTTTTTTTTTTAAATTAAAATGTACTTATGAGATAGAAGAAAGTTTTGGGATTGACACATCCAACTAGTTTTAAATGGCGTTGGATTGGATTTATTGATACTTGTTTCGTATAGCTTCAAAATAAAGCCTATATGTAATAAGCATTAATTTTAGAAGAGCAACAAGACAAAACTTAATTTTCAAATACCAACTTACATTTTCAATCATAAAAATTAAATCATCAATAATTACACAATAATAACGTCATTTTTTTTTTTTTTTTTTTTTTTTTTTTTTTGTAATAGAGCAGGAATATCTGTCTAAATTGACGTCTTTTGCTAGAAATTTTTTTATTAATTTTCCCTTCGGGAATTGAAGAATCGGTATTACAGCAGATGTTTCATTGCAAGTTACGTTTAATTGGAAATATACTTTATAGTATTTTTAACACGATTTTTATATATGAAAAATGGACATGCAAAAAAATGGTTGCTCAAAAAGGCAAAGGGTGTATTTGAAAAAACGTTTTTCCACCTTCAACAGCTCGAAATTTTCTGATACAGTTTCAGACACATTTTTAAAAGTAGAAACATGAAACTTGCTGAGGGGATTTTGGGAGAGACATATAAGGTCCCGTGTGATGTCGTTTTAAACTCAATTCATTGGAATTTGATTTATAAACAATTATCTTCCCAATATGACTTTTTTTTTTCGTTCCCAAATCTCCCGCTTCGGAAAAATCGGTTCAAAATGTCGTTTTTTGATTGCTTTTTTTGCAATATTTTCTGCACTTATCAAAGAATCAACAATCACGGCACCCTGTGTACTTTCTAAATAAGACAATTTGCCAATTTGATGCCTTTGAGAGCAAAAATGAATTTAAAAATAAATCGGAAAATAAACAGTTTGAATCGAAATACACTATTAAAGTTTAAATATTGTTTACGGTTATATTTTTTAAAAGAATTCTTGTACAATTAATTTTGAAAAAAAGGCCCAAAAAATATCAATATGATAAAATTAATAAGCAATAAAATATTAATATGAAAAAGCAATTAAAAACAATAGTATTTCAGAATATGAAATGGAATTTTAATTATCATTTAGCTTAAAATTTTATCTTTACTCTATGAACACAAAATACTTTACTTTCAAAATAACATCAAAATTTGATTTGCTGATTTTTAATACTTTTACTTTAACTAAAATGTGCAACGTCACATTTTTCCTTACCCCCTCCCACCCCTTTGTCACAAACTGTCACAATTTCATGAACTCAGCCCCCCCTAAAATATTTTTAGCCCCCCCTCCCCTTGGAAAAGATTTCAAGGTCTCTCAATAAACTTATGTTCCGAAAATTCAAACGAAATTCTGTTCAAAAGTCTTATTTAGTTTTGAGACCCCCTACAGAGCTTTGCAGAGTTACTAAATTGTATCTAAAATAAGTGTTTCAACACTCTCTCATCCTATTTGTACATATGAAGCTAACATGATGTTTAATTTTGCAACAGTTATACACTCAAAATTTTCATCATCATATACTTTTCTTAACATAAAATGAAGCTATTACAACAGTTTAATGAGAAACATAGTACCTACAGTGTTAATGTGCACTAATTTATCTTTTTGCATCACAGACAGAGAGAAAAAAATTATGACCCCCACCTACATTCTGTCCCCCCCCCCTCTATTGTTCACTTCTAGCTACGGCCCTGGTGCCTATGCGTAAAAAATTGCGATTTGCTTATAGGACATACACACAAACATTGCGAGAGAAATATCACCGCTGATTATTTAGAGTCTATTACTACTCGCAGCTCGTAACTTCATTTCGATTAAGTTCTCAGACATCATTATCTCTAATGGAATCGAAGATTAGCTCTCAGCCAGGCTGCTGTTTCACTTTCTTCTAGCTGGCGGCAATTTTTTGAGTGTAAATAAATAAAATATCATTACTTGCCTATTCGTCTTGTTTTCACGCCGTTCACCACAAACCGGTGTCAGTAGCGTTGCGTGATTACTCACTTCATCACCGGTAAATTACGGCCCTGTCACTGCTAAGTAGCTCGACCATGCTTTTTACCTGGACAGTTGAAAGAAGTCTCCGCCCACCTTTTCCACTCCTCCCCTTCGTTAGTTACGTCCGCATCTTTTAAAGATGTATACGAGAGTTTCGGGTGGGGGGTCCGCGAAGGTACTCCCTTAATGATTTTATGGCTAGTAATGGCCCCCCTCTCTCTTTTCGATGTTTTTCTCCGTGGGGTCCTATTCATAGAAGAATCGCTACCTGTTGTAGTTGTACCGAATCGCAGGTGTAGGAGTCAATGACGATCGCCTGTTACCAAACTTTCATTACTTTTAAGGGTGTATTCGAAAAAATGCTTTTCCACCTTCAACAGCTCGAAATTTTCTGATTCAATTTCAGATGCATTTTTAAAAGTAGAAACACGAAACTTGCTGAGGGGATTTTTGAAGAGATGTATAAGGTGTCGTGTGATGTCATTTTACGCTCAATTCATTAGAATTTGTTTTATAAACGATGATTTTCTCAGTACAATCTCATTTGTACAAGAGATTTCACCATGATTCTGATATAGAAGGCACTATCATATAGCCGACGAATTTATTGATGGATCCTTAAAGATTTATTTATCTTGATGAAAAAATTTTCAATCTCTGCGCCCCTTTCGTCAGCCAAAGCCCATGATCGAAAGTGTCAATTAAGGGGTATTCGAAAAAACGCTTTTCCGCCTTCAACAGCTCGAAAATTTCTGTTACAAATTCAGACACATTTTTAAAAGTAAAAACATGTAACTAGCTGAGGGGATTTTTCAAGAGACGTGTATACGGTGCCGTGTGATGTCATTTTGCGCTCCATTCATTAGAATTTGATTTATAAACAATTAGTTTCTCAGTAGGACCTTTTTTTCGTTCCCAGATCTCCCGCTTCGCAGAAACTGGTTCAAAATGCCGTTTTTGATTGCCTTATTTTCCCTCCAATATTTTCTGCATTTATCAAATAATCGACAATCATGGCACCTTGTGTACTTTCTAAATACAGTCGTCCCCTCCCCCCATAAACGAATATCGACGGTTCCAGAAAAAATATTCGATTAAGCGGGGTATTTGATTAAACGAGGAGGCATATAAATATAATATTTAAGGTGCAATAAAGTGACATAATTATTAAATATAGTATATTTAGTTACCAGAGTAAGAAAATCGTTAGAAACTTTAATAGAATAATACAAACTGAAATAAAAACAAAATGACATGTAAATACGCAATAGTTCAATGACAGTAATCACATGCATTTTGTTTACATTGCATTTAATGCAGATCATGTGAATTGGATACAAATTTTGTTATTAAAACTTAATTTACGTAATTTATACAGGTTTAAAAAAATAGATGAAAACGGTTTATGTGAAATTTTAGAGTAAAAATTGGACGAGATTTTTTTCGAATGGTATCATAATTACCATCTTGAATCTCTAAATGAGAACACATTATTATTGAAGGGTTACTTCGAGGATTTGCTCGTTAATGCTAATGCTATAGAAAAATTTATAAAAATATCTCTTTTGCATTTCAATATTTTTAAATGATCTTTTTTGCAATGGATAGCTGAGATTGATCTGTACAAAAGGCGTCGTCGTTTTTAACTTTTTCCATTTTTATCGCGGATATTTTTAATGAGGATGATTTCTGTTTCGGGACCGGTTTTGAAAATGAAAGTGTCTCCATTAAAAATAATTGTAAAAAAATCGAAAAAGTAAAAAAGAAGTCTTTTGACAAACAAAAGTAAACAAAATACAAAATTGATCGAAATTCCTGTCCAATTTATGTCACCATTTTTGAAATTAATTCGAAAAAATGAACAAGGAAGGGAACTCCTTTGACCAGTACTTATACACCTGCCAGGCGAAATCCATGCTGGGAGTTCTGAAAATTTGTTTTCTGTGTAACACCCGAAAATGACAAAAAGTGTGGAGGAAATTCCAATTGAAACATGTTTTTCACGCCCATTTTTCAAATTGTCTCACTCATTTGTTATTCGATTAAGCGAGGACATTTCGTGAAAAGTATTCGGTTAAGCGGGGAAAAATAACATTAGCCCAATGGGATTAAATTCGGTTCCGGAGGATTTTATTCGAATAAGCGGGGTATTCGATTATCCGTTACCCGATTAAGTGGGGAGGACTGTAAGTCAAAAGGATGTATTTCGATTCAAACTGCTTATTTTCCGATTTATTTTTAAATTCATTTTTGCTCTCATGCATCAAACTGGCAAATTGTCTTATTTAGAAAGTACACAAGGTGCCGTGTCTGTTAATGTTTAGATAAATGCAGAAAATATCACAAAAAAAAATGCAGTTAAAGTTGGGCTTCTATCCGAATTTTCCGAAGCGGGAGATTTGGGAACGAAAAAAAGGGTCATACTGAGAAGGTAATTGTTTATAAATCAAATTCTAATGAATGGAGTGCAAAATGGCATCACACGGCACCGTATACACGTCTCTTCAAAAATCCTCAGCAAGTTTCACGTTTCTACTTTTAAAAATGCGTCTGAAATTGTATCAGAAAATTTCGAGCTGTTGAAGGTGGAAAACTATTTTTTCGAATACATCCTTAAAAGGAGAAAAATTACTAGAATCTGTATTTATTTTGACTGGGACATGAGAACTGTTCATGTAGAAAGCAATTCATGTTAAGCGTGTTCACGTTAACAATGTTTGACTGATTTTTTTTTTTTTTTTTTTTTTTTTTTTTTTTAAGTCTAAGATAGGGGTGCACAACCTTTCAAGAGAAGGGCCACTTACGAAAGTGTCTGGGCAGTCGAGGGCCACATGAATAACATGGAGATAATTCGAATTCGAAGGTGATCTATAGCCTACTATCGGATAAAAAATATGTTTTCAGAGGGAAGTGGGAAAATACCCCTTTAGGTTTCGCTTAACCAGTCAACATATCCACTTGAATTAGTAAGGATATAGCAGCAGTTTTTGCGTTTGCGTATATAAAATCGACGAAAATGTAAAAGAGGAGTGATGTGGAGATGCACCTCAGCACAGTGAAAAAAGAATTATTAAAAAATGTCAAAATGCAAATGAAACAGTAGAAAGTAACCTCAGTAACAGTAGAAAGTAATCCCATAGGATTAGGATTAGCTCATGAGTGCCTTCGCCTGCAGGAACAGGAGCCTTAAAAATTTTGAAGTACTGTAAAAACATTTCACAGTAATACTTTTTACAGTAATACAGATATAGCAAGGATTATTCTCAAGATGTAATATTATTCCTTGACTTTATTCCAGAGAGTAAATTTTGTTTTATTAAAAGTGCTAAGTAAAAAACAAAGATAAGTGGCTGGTGCCGAAAAAAAATGTAATCTTTATGAACGAAGGAGAGGGAAGGAGCCGATCAATAGGATTTTTCTGTGTCTCATCACTGAACTACCTAATATTTCAATGCCCGATCAACAAAATTTGCAGCTTTCCATGATGTCTACCAAATTAGGGATTTTTATGAAAGTGATCAACAAAATTCGCAATTTTACGAAACTGATTGAGAAAATTCGATCTTTCTGTGCCTGATCAATAAAATTTGCGATTCTTACGAAACCGATCAACAAAAATCATAATTTTTTTATGAAACCGATCGACAAAATTTGCAAATTTTACAAGGCGGATCACAAAAACATGATTTATTATAAAGCCCATCAACGAAATTTGCGATTTTTATGAAGTTGATCGACGAAAGTTGCGATTTTTACAAAGCTGATCGGCAAAATTCGCGATTTTTACAAAGCCGATCGGCGAAATTCGCGATTTTTCTTCACATGATCGATAAATTTCGCGATTTTTCTGCATCTGATCGAAAAAATTATCTATTTTTACGAAGCCGATCGACGAAATTTGCGATTTTTACAAAGCTGATTGGCGAAATTTGCGATTTTTACAAAGTCGATGGACGAAATTCGCGACTTTACCGATGTTGATCGACGAAATTATCGTTTTTTAAGACGCCGATTGCCGAAATTCGCAATTTTTGCGAAGCTGATCGACGAAATTTGCAATTTTTCATCGCATGATTGATAAAATTCGCGATTCTTCCATACCAGGTAAACAAATTTCGCGATTTTTACAAACCTTATCGACAAAATTCGCGATTTTTATAAAGCCGATAGACGAAATTTTACGAACCTGATCGATGAAATTTGCGATTTTTGCAACGCCGATCGACGAAATGTTTACGAACCTGATCGATGAAATTTGCGATTTTTGTAACGCCGATCGACGAAATTCGCAAAATTCCTGTTTCCGACTAACAAAATTTGCCATTTTCGGAATCCGATCAATAAAACTCGCGATTTTTCCGTGTCTAATCGACGAAATTCGCGTTTTTCCGCCTCTAACTGACGAAACCCCCTTTTTTTTACGCGGCAAGATGAAATTCGCGATTTATTTTTTTCTTGGGAAACTTATAAAATTCACTTTTCTTTCGCAGCCGATCAACGAAATTTTCAATTTTTCCGGGCATCATCGCAAAGTTCGTGATTTTCCCGTGCCTTATCAACGAACTTTGCAGTTTTTTCACCCTTTATAGACAAAATTCGCGATTTCTTCGTGTCCAATCAACTAAATTCGCATTTTCTTCACGCCGCAAACCGAGAAAATATGCGAACTTTCCTGCAGTCGATGAGTTTAATTTGCAACTTTTTCGTGCATCGTCAACAAATTTGACGATTTTTTTCTTGACTGATCAATGGAATGTGCGATTTTCCGCGTCTGATCGACAAAATTCGCGATTTTTCCGTGCCTGATCGACTAAACTCGCGTATTTTCTGTGTCTGATCGGTTAAATTTACTATTTTTTCCGAGCCTCATGGGCAAAATTGGCGATTTTTTTGTCGGACGTTCCCCTCAGTCCACACAACTTTGAAGAATGTCCGTGGTAGATATAGCTGCCATCACCGATATTACTAGGTGATATCGGTCACCCACTGTGAGATTGGTGTAAATGAAGACTTACGCTAGTAACCGAATTATCAGTTTATTAAGAATATATGTACACACAAAATACGCTATTTACAAATATATACAACTACAACTCGGATATAGGTGATCCGGTTCAACATTAAATTAGATACCGTAAAGATTGGTTGTGTACTATTCCAATTACACTTTCCACCTCACACTCAATACACTTTAAATTCACTTTTTTTCACCTTGAGTCTCCCAACACAAGTATACTGGGCCTGCACTTCTTAGCCCAGAACACTAAACACCAGGACGTCTGTGTCCTTTGCGCACCAGAAAACGCACACTTTACGCTCTTCCACACAGAGCAACTTCTAGGTCCGAAACCTAGGTACCGAATGACTGATCTGAGACAAACTTGCCCCCTCAACTCATGGGGTCACACAAATGCCAACCCCCTCTGGAGCTTCCTCATTGGGCACCTTCCCTCACTCCTTTCTTGCCTAGTGACATGCTGCTAATCTGCTCATCATCCGCATACTTCACTGACAGATGGACACGCCTCTCAGCTATCTCCTTTCTCTAACACACCACCTGTAAAGGATTATTTGGCAATTCCCCTTTCCACAAAGAAGGAATGTCACCTTGGAAATTCTGTACACAACCATACAATACAAAATATTCAAATAGATAAAGAGTAGACATTACATTCTTTAGCACAGGTGCTATCAGATCCTGACATTTTTCATACCTGATGAATGAAAAGTGCGATTTTTCCGCACTTGATCAGTGAATTTCGCGATCTTTCCGCGCCCGATTTACGAAATTTGCGATTCTTAAATGACTGACGAAATTTTATATTCTCTTGGTAAATTGACGAAATTTACGATTTTTATCTGTGACTTTTCCACAAAAATTGCTATTTTTTCTAGCTGTAAATTGACGAAGTTCGCGGGCCACACGTTAACCCATCGCTGGCCACTGTTGGCCCGCGGGCCACAGGTTGTGCATCCCTAGTCTAAGGTATGTTAAACTTGCGAATACTTCGAGATTTTATATGCAATTTCTATTAACTGAGATTTCCAAAATCCGAGGTACTAATGTTCTCAATTAGCTCGGATAATCGGACTTGCTCTGTTACATTGTTAAAAATTTTGAAAATAATAATAATGCATAATAAGAATGTCGGACGTTCCCCTCAGTCCACACAACTTTGAAGAATGTCCGTGGTAGATATAGCTGCCACCACCGAATTACTAGGTGATATCGGTCACCCACTGTGAGATTGGTGTAAATGAAGACTTACGCTAGTAACCGAATTATCAGTTTATTAAGAATATATGTACACACAAAATACGCTATTTACAAATATATACAACTACAACTCGGATATAGGTGATCCGGTTCAACATTAAATTAGATACCGTAAAGATTGGTTGTGTACTATTCCAATTACACTTTCCACCTCACACTCAATACACGTTAAATTCACTTTTTTGGAGCTCAACCTTGAGTCTCCCAACACAAGTATACTGGGCCTGCACTTCTTAGCCCAGAGCACTAAACACCAGGACGTCTGTGTCCTTTGCGCACCAGAAAACGCACACTTTACGCTCTTCCACACAGAGCAACCTCTAGGTACGAAACTTAGGTACCGAATCAATGATCTGAGGCAAACTTGCCCTCTCCAAATCACTGCTTTCCCCCACATAAACCCCTTTGGAGCCTCCTCATTGGACACTCCATTCTTTTCTTGCTTAGTGGCACACTACTAATCTGCTCACCATCCGCATACTTCACTGACAGGCGGACATGCCTCTCAGCTATCTCTTTTCTCTAACACCCCATTTGTAAAGGATTAGCTGGCAATTCCCCTTTCCACGAAGAAGGAATGTCACCTTGGAAATTCTGTACACAACCATACAGTATGAGATATTCAAATAGAGAAAGAGTAGACATTACATTCTTTAGCACAGGTGCTATCAGATCCTGACAAAGAATTTGTTGCAAGAAGCGTTTTTTAAATAAATAATAATAAAACATGAACGAAGATTAATGCGCCCAGAATAAATCATATAACACTTTCCTGCATATTCTGACTTACTGTAATAAAACTTTATAGTTATCAAGATGAAATATGTTTAAATAAACGTTTTAGAAAGTTGAAAACTCAATTTCTGCAATTACTAATAATTGGAAAAATACTGTGTAATATACTAGACAGTGTACTAGTACACATTAAACGCATAGTAAATGTGAAATTTTCTGTTTAGCAGTTTTCATCAGTAAACGGAAATGTACTTGAGATATTTATGCAGATCTGTATAAGGTTTACAGGATTTGTATATACCAAGTAACATCCAAAATATAGTTATTTTTTAAAACGCGTACCGCAACTAAAACCGCATTTCCAGCAATTATTCTTCACAGTCACTACTGTAGCCAAATACTTTATGTCATGTCCCTTGTGCCTGTAAATAAACTATAAATTGTGTGCATAACAAATTCTAGAGTATGTGCTTTGTAGTACAGTGATATGTATACATATTTCAACGTATTTAAAACAGTATAATATCATTAAAATAAACTGTTTCCCTTTTTTTTTACAAACACGATAGATTTTTCAGAAATAAGTGTCAAATTGGGTGTTTTGAACTGACTTTCCGCGCAAGAGAAGAAAAACAGTCCAAATTGGGGTAAAAATTGCCTTCTCCAGTGATGAAAAAAACTTATAACTCATTAGGTAATTTATTGATCACAAAATAGTAAACTGAATTAGATTCCAAATTGCTTCCATGGTCAGGATTTGCAATTTTATATCTTTCCGCAAAAAAGATGATTTTGTAAAAGTGTCAAAACGTTTTCCGCTCGTTGAGCAGAGCTTTTCAGAATAGCCTTTTGGTTTCATTTTGTCTTCAGCAAAAACTGAACAAAACTTTTTGACAAAGCCAAAATTCCTTACCACAGCTAAGTACGTGCCAGATGATGTCCAGTAAATGTATCTTCAACTGGACTATGACAGTGAAAGTACACTATTTATCTGTCTTTAGAAGAAAAAAAAAAGGTTAACCGGACTTCTATTCAATAGATGTGTCCAACAGAAGGGGTGGTCGAAACTTGTACATTTATATAGCAAGATTATTTGTCATTATGTCTGTTTTTGTATAAAATAACAACAGTGCAGCGTGCCTTCCTTGAAATTGGGGTAGAAAGACAGATATTAATGAAGACACAGCAACAATTATTAATGAAAGAAGAAGAAAAGAAAGGAGAAAGTGTATAGGGTGAAAGTGAGTTGAAAGTGAAAAGTGTTTTTTTTTTTTTTTTTTTTGTTAGAAAAGAAATAAACTGCATTGCCCTTAGGAAAAAAAGCACCCTTCTTCTAACCTATAATAGACAGACATCGTTTTCTGGCACTAAAAACGGTAAGCCACAATTATAGGTGCGTTCGTAATTATGTAAATACGTAGCACCTAGTTCAGTCCGTCCGTCTGCCCGCATGTAACCACACAAAAACTATCCAACCGAATTGTTTGAAATTTGAAATATATATAATTGTTACATAATTTTGACGGCTTATTTCAAATTTTATAAAAATCGCATGTATAGTCTAATGACAGGTACAATCAAAAGTATTCTGTTACATTACGGTCAATGGGAAAAAGTAGTTTTAAGCGCATTTTAATGATGCTACACTCTTTCAAACATAATAAAATGGATGTGCATCTATAAAGTATATACTATAATATATATTCCTGTGCAATCTGTGGTGCAAAGAACATTTATTATTCATTTACTGGGCCACACAAAATTATTCCATTACATAATGATATAGAGGGAAACATTTGTTTGGGTTGCGTTTTAATTATATTAAACTATTTCACATTTTATGAAATTGATATACTTTAAGTTACTTCCTGTATAACAGAAAGCATATAGTATTTACAAGGACCCGTAAAAGATTTCGGATACTATACATTGTATCCGAAGTACTGTACACTATTAGACCAAGTCTGTGACCAAGTCTTTTAAAATTCGTCATAGTACGAATGCTCCTTATTTGCTACGTTTGACGTGGGCTTTCCTACTTGTTTTAGGTGTGTTCGTAATTATATAAATATGTTGCACCTACACTGAAAAAAATGAAGTACTCAAAAATAAGTAAGTCGATGTACTCATAGCGAATTGAGTATGTTTGGATCAAAAATGTGAACTCATTGCTTTCTCAATTTTGAAACATCATATGCTGTCCAATCCAAAGCGGCAATAATTTTGTACCCAGTATTGGTTTATTTCGGCATAAAAGATGATTAATTAATGTAAATATTAAATTATTCACAATATTTTAAAGTAATTTTAAAATATACTTGCAAACATGCTCTTGTTATAAAAATGTTTAATTTGGGTATTTTACTTATAATTTTGCTATTTCTCTTAATAAATAATCAATTAATTGTTTATTGTTCATAATTATGAGCAAAAAATAAATACCAGCATTTTTTCACTTTAATTTGTAAATTCAGGGGGCAGATAATAGTGATTTGTATTTGGAACACAACCATGGAATCAAAAATGAGTAACATGTATTTCTCAGTTTTGAAAACTTTTGGACGGAGCTATTTTGAGTATGTGAAGTACTTAAAATTGAGTACTTTTTACTTAAGGGTGTATTCGAAAAAACGCTTTTCCACCTTCAGCAGCTCGAAATTTTCCGATACAATTTCAGACATATTTTTAAAAGTAGAATCATGAAACTTTCTGAGGGGATTCTTGAAGGGACGTAAGTAGGGGAAAAATGTCTGTCCGGCCCCGGGAGGAGGCGTGAGGCTCAGTGGTGGTGGTGGGAGCCTCCTCCTCAAGCCTCCTCCTTCACAGCCCTCCTCCTCACACCTCCTCCTCCTCAATCCTCCTCCTCAATCCTCAAGGTTATCTTATAAGAGAAGGTGTTAAAAGGGGGGGTTAAATTTTTTTCGCGAAATTTCAGGCCCGTAACCAGACGGGGGGCAGGTGGGGCTGAGCCCCCTCTAGCGTCCATTAGAGCCCCCTCTAACGATTTCTTTAATTTCTACTTTTTTAACAAAATCCATATTTTAACTTTTCTCCAAAAAAAAAAAAAAAAAAAAAAAAAAGTCAGAAAATTTTTTAGATCTCTTAATTGCTTTGAATAAAATGGGAATACGCCAAAAATTTTGTATTCGGAACCCTATTAGATTAGTTGTTTTCGGTTATCTTGCTAGCGTTTTCGAGGTGCATTTCTCCGAACACATTTTAAAGGAAAATTTCTTTCTCCTGAAAAAAATTAAGTCCAGATGCACTAACTGGTCACCACATGTGTTAGTACATCATTATATTTTCAAAGTAACGATCTTACGCAGGATGAATGGAAATGGTCACATGGTGTTCAAGTTGACCGATAATTAGTCAAGCAATGGTCAAAATCTTGACTAAGACGGTCATTAAAAACCCATGTTTCTAAATTTTAATGGTTTGCCTGTTGACAATACGTACTTATCAGTAGATTTAGTTAACGATGAAATATCACTTGGAAACTAGAATGTTTGAAAATTAAAAAGATAAAAAATGTCAATTTATACACGTGGAATTAAAAAAAGCTAGTAATTGTTTCATGTTATGGGATACATGGGTGTATATTAGAAAAAAAAAAGAAGTTTATTTTATTTTATTTTTATTTATTTATTTTTTTATTTTATTTATTATTATTATTTGTTTGAGTGTTAAATGGAAACTTTTTTTTCAATTTGTCATATAAATAATTTTGTCATATAAATAATTTGTCATAAAAAAATTAAGCAAAAAAAAAAAAAAAAAGATTAAGGTTAAGTTTATTATAAGATTACGGCAAAAATATCTGCAATTATTTGATGTATGGTGCATTAAATTTATTTTCAAGCGCTACATTCTAACATATTTGCAGAATAATTTTTATAAATAAATACATAAAATTTGTAGACATGGTTATTCAGTCTCAAAGAATAAAACTGTAATTGTGTTTTATAATGTTGTTTTTCAATTTAAAAAAGCTGCTTTTTGACATATTCGCGAAATATTTTATTTATAAAAATATTTGCAGGTATATGGACAATAAGAAATCAAACAGCATTTTATGTTTTTCTGTACTAGAAAAATAATCTGTCAAAAAATGATGGCAGATTTAACGTTATTGGTTGATTTTCATAGTATTTAAGAACAA
Source organism: Maratus speculifer (assembly GCA_964019185.1). Classification (NCBI taxonomy): domain Eukaryota; kingdom Metazoa; phylum Arthropoda; class Arachnida; order Araneae; family Salticidae; genus Maratus; species Maratus speculifer. The sequence continues at coordinate 429,586,407 of OZ025290.1, read as the reverse complement.
AATACTAGTCGTCGAGTAGCAAATTATTATAACTCTTGATACATGGCATTTATTAAAAAAAAAAAAAAAAAAAAAAAAAAAAAAAAAAAAAGGCAAACAGTATTCAATTCTTATTTGTCTGAATGAGAGAAGATGACATTTTTAAACAAATGGAAAGTAAATCACTTCTTGAATGCATCATGAAAATTTCTTGTTATTGAGTGAAAGAAAAAAAAAATATTTTTTACGATTAATTAAAATGGGAAAACACCTAATAATAAACAGCCGCCTTATACATTTAATGAAAATTATTCACATATTTTGAAAATGGGTGCTCGTGTCCTTGTGCTTTTTTTTTTTTTTAATGACATTGGACAAATTTTAAGAAACACGTGTACAACATATGCGAAAGAAAAGCAGTATTGAAAAACATAAAATTAAAATACTTTTTTTTTTTAAACAAAAACACCATTAATCCCTTGGGGACAAGCGACCCATGTATGTGCCTCAAAAAGTGCTCAGAATCCTTGTTTATCCTCAGCAGTAAAATTTTATTGCTTAATTTGCCTTATTAAATCGGAGCATTTTCTCGATTTAATAAGACACAAATTTTTGTTTTTAAAAACCGATGATAAAACATTAAAAATTTCATAAAAGGCTTCCGTCCCGATAGGGTTAAGTCCAGATACGTTTCAAAAATATGAAATTAATATACATTAAAAAATGATTAATGTTTGAAGTTACATAATTATATGCAGAAATTTAAATTTAATTATTATTGTGAAGAATTTATTAGTTTATTTTATACAACCTATTTTTAATGAAATATGATCAGGCAAAATTAGATTAAAAGAGAAACTCATATCATCATTAAATTAAATCGTATTTAGAAAAGCCGTGACTTTAAAATGATCTAATAATTCAGCAGAAAATAAAATATTAATAAAATTTAATAAATTACGATTTGCTGTTAGTTAAAGATATTAAAAGTAGGAAATTAAAATAAGAATAATAAATTAAGTTTCATTAAGTATGTATTTTCTACCATAACATTTGCACAAAAAAAAAAAACTGTTAATTTTTAACTAAAAAATAAACTTTTTTTATCAAAAAGAAAACAGATTTCAAAAACTATTGCAAAGTATTTTTTTTTTCATAATAATTAATAAGACATTGAATTAAGAGCATTGTATTTACCATGCGTATTATATGATATTTATGTACATTAATTTGATTTTTTGGAGTCAGCGCCAATCTCAACAAAATCAAAAATAATTATCCTTTAATAATTATAACAAAATTCAGCAAAAACATTGCGAAAATAAATTTAATTTTAAATCAATCAACTCTTACTTAGAATCCCATATTTTAAAATCTGTGTGTTTGGTTGGTCCCCCCCCCCCCAATAATGGCCAGTACAAACGCATTATTTATACTAAACATAGTTATAGTTACTTACTTGGAGTTACTTATTTATCTTACTTGGAAATATACATTTAAACACGTGAGATAAAATGTTACAAAAATGGTAAGATTAAATTTTTTAAACTAAATATTAAATAAAAAAATTCATAGATAATTGGATATGTATCTATTGGACACTTATATTGAACTTGGCTGGACTTGCATAGACACCAAAAAGTCAAATTAATGTACATAAAAATAAATATAATAATACGCATGGTAAATACGCATGCTCTTAATTTAATTTCTTATTAAATATATTGTGTAAAAATAATATTTTAAACCTTGCAGTAGTTTTTCAAAAAGGTTTTTTTTTTTTGGTTAAAAAAAAAGTATTTATTTTCCGATGATCATGAAGTATTTTGCATTTATTAATTTCCTTATAGAAAAAATCCGTTACAGAGAGGTTTTACACTCTATACACTGTAGAGACTACAGGCAGGCCCATTTTATCAGTTTTTGCTATATTCAGTTTGCTTAAAATAAGGATTGTTAAAAAATGTTAGCCCCCCCAGAAAATTTTCAGAGCCCCCCCTGGCATGTCTCGCTGGTTACGGCCCTGCGAAATTTGAATATTTTATGCTATAAGAGAGGGGTAAAAGGGGGATAAATTTTTTAAGTATACTACAATACGATGGTGTTTTTTAATTTTAATGTGGGGACTTTAAAATTTTCGGTGTGTTACAGTACGTGGGGTATGTTTTTCGACAAGTGTAAAAGTTAATCCAATTTAACAAATGAGTCATTAAATTTAATTTCAAATAATAATTAAAATTCGAGCGGTTTTTTTTAGTCAAGTATAGTACGTAGTAGAATTTAAGAAATGAATAATAGCAATTAACGATAATTAGTAATTAATTAAAAAGTAATTAAAAATATTGAGTAAAAATAATGAAGGTAATAATTAAAAATGATAATTAAAAATAATGAGTAAAAAATAATGAAGGGAATTTTTCGGTGAACTTTAGTTTCAGGATCTATTTTTTCGATTTTAAGCCGAAATTTTGAGTAGATTGATTTTTTTTTTTTTTTTTTTTTTTTTTTTTTTTTTTTCACCGTGTTTTAAATAAGGGGTTAAGCGGATATTTTGGGGGCATAGAATGTTTTTTTCTATACTATTGTACGAGTGGTTTTTAATTTTAATGTGGCAACTTAAAAATTTTCAGTTTGGTGTCATTTAAGAGTTTATTTTTTGATTTTAAGCAGAAATTTTGGGGAGTTTGATTTTTTTTTTCCACTGTACTCTTACATGATGAGTTAAGCGGATATTTTGGGGGAAATTATTATTTTAGACTAATCATTCACGAAGGATATTTTGCGGACATAAGTGTTTAATAGGGGGACTTTAACTTTTTTGCAATGGGATTGATGTGCGCTCGTCGACCTAACCGTACGGAGTTTGTAATTTTCTTCGAATCATGTGTGCATATTGGCTTAGAATATCTTAGAAAGACCTGAATAACCTTTATCTTCACCAACCGTCATAAATAACACATGCTTGTAATGGGAATTTGAGAATAATAACTTTAAATATTAATTTAATGAAGGAACTTTAAAATTATTTCGAGTACTATTTTTAGTCAACTATGTTATACACTTGATATTTTAGAATAATTAAAAAATAACTTTAAAATTTAAATGAGAAAATATGTTTCAAAATGGGATTTTACGTGCTAGCATTGAATCGCACTCGTCGTCATAACGGTTTGGAATATGTGGTTTCCTTTGAACCTTGGTGAAAATGTTATTGAATTGATTATTATTTTGTGTGTGTGTTGTATGTATGTGTGTGTATGTATGTATGTGTTGTATGTATGTGCGTGTATTGTATGTATGTGTGTTGTATGCATACATGTGTGTTGTATGTATGTATGTATGTGTGTTTCATGTATGTATGTGTGTGTCGTATGTATGTGTGTGTCGTATGTAGTATGTATGTGTGTGTATGTATGTTTGTGTGTTGTATGTATGTATGTGTTGTATGTATGTATGTGTGTGTAAGTTGTATGTATGTGTATGTTGTATGTATGTGTTGTATGTATGTGTGTGTGTGTGTGTGTTGTATATATATATATATATATATATATATATATATATATGTATGAAATAACACATGCTTGTAATGGGAATTTGAGAATAATAATTTTAAATATTAATTTAATGAAGGAACTTTAGAATTATTTCTAGTACTATTTTTAGTGAACTATGTCATACACTTGATATTTTGGAATAGTTAAAAAATAACTTTAAAATTTGAATGAAAAATATGTTTCAAAATTGAATTTTACGTACTAACATTTATTTACACTCGTCGACCTAACTGTTTAGAGTCCTTGATTATCTTCGAGCAATGGAAAATTTAATTTTATTAATTTATTTATTTAGTTAGATTATTTTTTGATGATCCTGGTTTGAGGATGTTATTTTTGGATAATGAATAAATTTTAATGGTATTACTTTATTTTTAAGGGGTGTCTTACGAAGCGATTTAGATTGTTTTCGAGTGGAAAATTTAATCACATTTAATTTAAGAAATGGTTGATTAAAGGAAAAAAGGCAATTCAATTTAATTGGGTTCCTTTTTCGATAGATAAAAATAGGAATTAAAAATTTTATGAGAAATTTATTAATGAGAGTTATTGAAACTTATTATGAGTGTGACTCTATTTTAAGTAAAGGTTAGAAGAAAGTTTAAAAAATGACACTAAAAAATAAATATATTCATAACACATATATATATACATAGAATTAACTAGCAGTATTTTTAAACTAGAATAACAAACTGAACAATTTTCGTGAATATTATGAAAAAATAAATGCGCTTTAGAGAACGAAAAATTACTATTTGATTGTTATTTAATATTATAAAAATATTTAAATCTAAGCATTTCGTTTTAGGTAACAAACTTACTTTATTAGTTTAGTATATATTAATTTTCATCGTATGGCATTCAAATCACCAGTGTTCATGCAATACGGATTTTCCTACTTATCACATGCGAATGACTAAGCATGATTCATTCTTATCTTAGATAAGATATTACCCCAGAGTCTTCAATTCAATCGACTATATATTTTAACTATGATTAACTAATGAAGATACCAATTGCGTCACAATAATGATTTTATTAATTCAGATTTTAAATTAATATCAAATTGGAGGCTTTTTCTCTTTTCTCACAGATTAACTTTAAATAAAACTTAAATATTTATATATTCATTTACTTTATTAGTAAAATAATGAATGTATCACATTCATTTAGGATTTAACTATTTGAAAATTTAAACTAACCTTTTAATTAAACGATCACATAATTAAAACTATTATAAAATTAAATGTTTAAAAATATAAACGAAGGGTTCATTTTAAAATTTACTCATACTTGGGAATAATTTACTTGGGGAATATTTCTTAGAACCAGTGAACATTTTTAAGGAAAGGTTTTCATAAATATATACTAGGGTATATATATAGTAACATTTCATATAACATCAAATTTTAGCAAGTACATGTATTGGAACACCCCCCTTTTTTTCTATCATACTTTTTCTCTCTTTGTTGTACTACTTTGGTTGAGAAATGCGGTTCAAAAAATCCAATTTGACAAAACGGACTATGATTAGGTAGTTTTTGAATACCTGCTTTACGAAAATAAATTTAAACTTTTGACATAAAGCTGTTCTTTAATAATTTAAAACAGAAATTATTTTTTATAATTAATCCTTAACAACTTTAGACATAATTTGATGAGTCATAAGGTCATTAAAAGGTGTTTTTAACGTATTAATTAATTTTCTTAATCAGTTCTTCTAAATATTAAAAACTTATTCATAAGAAAATCTTACCTGGCTAGGAAAATTCAACCTCCTTGTATGTTGGTCTCGCAAGGACTGACTGATAACATGCCTGCTTATCTACTGAACCACGTGATAAGTGACGTTAGAGATCACGTGACCCTCATTATCTGCTGATAAGATAAGCACTGACTTGGAATGATCTTAATTAATTACCAAACTTCTCAATTTTTAAACACCACACTAATCATTGCTCCCATTAATTAATCACGTAAATATAATTTATATCGTTTTTGATTATCAGTTTTATACTAACATTTGACACTTATACGTATGTGTTGTATTAATTCTGTTAGTTTAATTCATACAAATTTCAACTAAAGCATCCTATGCTAGTTTTCATATATTTATTATCACATCACGTGATACAATTTCTTGTGATGTTTTAGAAATAATAGATATTTAATTTTTTTAATTAGTTAAAAACATTAAAAAATTTTTATTGCTTTTTAGCATGAATATTTTAAGAAAAACATATTTTATTCTGAAATATCAAATTTAAAAACTAACTCTTAAGAATATGACTCGATGCAGTTTACTCATTTTAAACAAGTTAACTTTACTACTTGACAGAAATATATTCAAACGCAAAGCGATTTAACTTTCACATTTTTAAAGTTATTTATATAATATACTAACATTTAATTGTAATAGGTAAAATTTTATTAAAAATATTGAAGAAAATAAAATTTATACTATGTAAAAAATTAAAACACCATTTAAAAATATTAAACAACAACAACAAACTTGTAATTAAGAGATGAATAAATATAAAAATATATGAATCACACAATAATAAAAAGAAATACTTAATCATTCATAAAAATTCTTCCCTTGAACATTCCCATGTATGTTAGTAAAAATATTATACTAAAGTGTTCAAAAAGATTATAAGCGTTTGCAAATTAACAAAGAAAATTGAGTATTAAATATCAAATAATGGACATGCACTTTTTACACTCACATCTTACAATGTACTTAGTAACCAAATTTAATGATTTTTAAGCATGTCTTCTTAAATTTTTTTCAATGAAAGACTATCACAGTTGAATATTAAGCTTTCTCTTCATAACTTTATCGAGAAATATGTAATGCATACCACACGATTTCATTAAATGAATCACAATACAATTCAAACTTCTCATTTTCAATGTTTTATATATACTAGTGTTTATCAAATAGGTGTTTATTCTGAACAATCATTACTTAGTATATTGATGAAAAGTTTGTTTTGAACGGTTTTTAACTCAAATGGTGTGAGAGAAGGATATATTACGACAGAAGTTATTAAATATAGAGTCTTTAAAGTTTATACCCGTGCAACAATTGGCATTTCAAGAAACAAAGTTGTGTCATATTTGAAAGCATTCTTTATATTCGAAACGCACACATGATCACGATCACATCACTGAAGAGCATAGAGAAGCTGTTTATGTTGTATATAATTTGAATTTTCATTAACACAATATTATAACCGAAGTTTTTCGACAGTTTGAAAAATTATGATGTTCAACGTCTGCACACGTTAACACAGAATAAGATTAGCTTATGCCCTTTCGATGATAAGCGTTATTTGCAGGTAAGATGTATTAACATAACAAAATTTTCTTGGTAATTTTACTCGCAGGTTTCGAAACCACAAACATCTGATCATACTTCTCATTTTTAACACGCGACACTAACCATTGGGCCATTAAAGCCCGTAATTTAGTAATTAAAAATTAAGAAAGATCATCGAAAATGATTACTTCACACCAGGGCCGTAGCTCTAGGGGGGGGAGGGGGGGGAGCCTCCCCTCCCAATATGTTCATGTAGTAGGGCGCCAAACAAAGTTTAAGGGCGCCGTTAGGCGCCCGGAAAAAAGTCTTTGTTAGTAGTAACAAGTAATTACAAAATAACTTAATATTAAATGTAAAATTACAAAGTAAGTTGTTATTCACTTACAAAACATGAAAAAGGCACTTAATTTTAGACTTGTTACTACCTCTATTCCGAATACCAGTCCTACTACCTCTATTCGGCATGCCACTCCTATACCGAAGAAAATTTATGCATCCGAAATAAAATATTTCAAAACAGACTTGTAATGAATTCCAGGATATATGTACAATTATTTCCTTCTTATAGTAGTTGTTGGTCACCCTTAGAAACAGATAGAAAGGGAAAAGAAGTGAGGAAACGAGTGTAGTGTGTTTGAATGGTTCTATAATATGTTTTAGTAGTAGGGCGCCACAAAAGGTTTGGAGGCGCATTCAGGCAACTAAAAAAGAGGGTTTCAAAAAGGGCGCCATGGAAGGTTTAAAGGCGCCGTTAGGCACCTAAAATTTTTATTATTAATGTGGCATTCTTAGATTATTTTTTACACACACAAAAAAGAAAAAATAATGAAATAACAATAACGCGATTTGGAATTAATATTATTCTAAATTTGTAAGTAAATAAATTATGGTTTCAAAAAAATATAGGAGATCCATTACATTTGAGACATTTTAAGATTACTACCAGGCGCTATCCCCAGTGCGAAAACAAGAACGCATTCCGGAAATGGACATTGTTCGATCACTATATGTAATTTGAACTTTCGGAGAAAAGCTCTCCCCTTATTCCAATACAAGGTTAGTGGCCCTCGACAGGGTCATCTGACCTTAATTATTTTAACTCCCTTCTTATGTCCTTCCTTGCGTGAGGTTAGATAATGTTCGAGTGTCACCTACATACATCTTTGTTGTCCAGTATCTAGTGTTGTCAGATTGTACTGAAGCTAATAACGTCATCAAAACTAGTGATTTTTTCGTTCAAGTTTTAAAATAAAAATAAAAAGCTGTCTTTCGTAGTCGTCCAGAGAGAAGAAATTCAGTCATGAGTGATGACTGAAATAAAACATTAAAAAAAAAAAAAGCATCTTACTACAGAGAACAAAACAGAAAAAGAAGTTATGAAGCGGAGAACTGATGCAAATTTATGAAAAAGTGAATGAAAAACGATGATGCAGTCGAAGGTAAAAAATGTACATATTTTCCTTTAGTTAAGCATGTTCTTAAAGTACAATGTTTATATTTCTGACGCAATATCATTGCGATTATTTTCGGAAAAAAATCGAATAGCATTCTCAGTTTTGTGGTAAATTTAAGTTTTAATGATTTTTATTATTTATTTCCTAAACAGATAGCTGTTTTTTGATTAATGGTGATTTCTGAAACTTTTACATTATTAATAATCGACCTAGTTTTAACCCAGGGATGGGCAGGAATGAAGCTTTCCCCGCAATTAAAATAAATATATGTTTAAGGGTGTACTCGAAAACATGCTTTTCCACCTTCAACACCCGAAATTTTCTGATAGAATTTCAGACACCATTTTTAAAAATAGAAACATGAAACTTGCTGGAGTGATTTTCGAAGAGATGTACAAGGTGGCGTATGATATTATTTTTCGCTCCATTTATTAGAATTTGATTGATAAACAATCATTGCTTCAGCATGGTTCTTTTTTTTTTTTTTTTGCCTCCAGCTCTTCCGTTTCGGAAAATTTGGTTCACAACGCCCACTTTGACAGCATTTTTCATACTATTTTCTGCCTTTATCAAAATATCGAGCTTTAGGGCACCTTGTATAGTTTCTGAATAAGAGAATCTGTCAGTCTGATGAATTTGGGAGCAAAAATGAATTCAAAATTAAATGCGAAAATAGGCAGTTTGGATCGGAATACACCCTTACTTACAAATGTTTTTCGAAAAAGCAATCAAACATAGTAAGATGCAATAGAATGGAACCAAACAAATATTCAGTTATACATGATATTTTTTTATTTAGGTTTTTGGTATTCACATATTGCATTTTCACAGATTTTATTGTATAAAACACTGTATTTAAAATTGTAATATTATAATTAAAAATGCATTGTTACTGATCAAGTGGCACTGATTCCATTCTTGCAAGGGTTACTGATCAAGTGGTAAAAAAAATGTTTTCAACTGAGCAATAGATTTTTTTGGGCTCTATTTTCGTTTTATAATATAATTCCTAAATATAATTTTGTTATGTTTTATCAATTGAACATATACATTGCAAGTTATTGTCTCTCTCATGGGCGTAATCTGGCGGGGCAAGGGGGGGGGGCACTTGCCCCCCTAGTTTTTCAAGAGCAGGGGCAAGACTTACCTTTTGCCCCTCCAGTTTTTTGCATTATTCTGTGGTTAAGAGCCAATTTTATATTTTCTTTTTAGTGAATAGATTTTCTCTTCTTTTTTTATTTAACCAAATATGTGATGCTATATATTGAGTGCAAACTTGAATAAATGATAGATAATTTCAAATAATCCAACAATAACATCCTTACGTTCATATCAATAATTTCCGACATGTATCTTAGCAAATTTTTTGATGGCACATTCTATGTTCAATAAAAAATATTTCGTTTCTGCTCTTTTTTTCCCCTCCAGAAATGCTGAAACTTTGAGGCCTTTTTCATTTTAGAGTTGTTTGTATGAGGTGGATTTCTTGTATATTTCTCGAGGCTGTGATTATTGTCATTTTCTAACCTCATGATTATATGAATACATCTGTTTATATAGTCCTCTATTTCAAGGTATTAGTCACACACAGTAATACACAGTGACCATAGAACTACACTGAACATTTCTGCCGGCCTGGCCCGTTTAAAATATTGTCCTGATTCAGCAGGGCCAGGCCCGAATAGTGACTAAAGAACGTGTTGTCTTTTTCAAGGTTCATTCACAAATACAGACTGTTATTGGCTCGGTTAACAGAAACATCGATTAATCGAGGGTCGATTAATCAATGTGCTGTAATAACCGTATATTGTTACTATTGTGTTCTGTCTGTCCTGCACATAGTAATTTTAAAACATACGGTCGATTTATCCGATAAATATGTGTGCAGTACTCTTTAAAAGAATCTTTATTGCATGTTAAGTAAAATCCTTTTTTTTTTCTTCTTTTTTGTAGAAGTTTAGTCGGGCCAGATTGAGCAACCGGACCTGGCCTGTTTTCACTTATTTCTGTACGAGCCTTGCACGGGGCGAACTTTTAATTTTTACACTGGCTCGGGCCAAAATAACTTTTGTTCGCGCCGTCCTGGATCCAGAATTTCCAGTCCGTGCATACATCTACATGGCTTTTAATTTTTTTTCTTGAACTTTTTTCCGGTTCAACAGTGCATCAAACATAAGAGTTATACATTCAATATTTTAAAATCTCTTTTTAAAAACACGAAATGAGTAATTTCGGATTTTCTTTATTTTTTCGTATATGTTTGACCATTTTTTTTTAATTTATTAAATTTTTTAAACATTTAACTGTATGTGCGTGAGCGCGATGACTGGTAAGGGGGGAGGGAAAAATACTTCGAGACCTTTGCCCCCCTAGTCTTTGAACCCAAGTTACGCCTTTGGTCACTCTTCTGATGGGTCTTTTTCTGTCTTGCGGTTGACATTACAGCTTAAATTTGATTTATCTGAAAAATAACAGTTTTCAGTTAACTCTATAAACATCACGATGTACCGACGCACTGTGGGGTATTTGAAGAATCTGGCTGGACTAAAGTCGATTTCATAAAGTACAACGCACGATCGAATGGAGGGATACAGGTTGAAGCTGAGTCTTTGGGGAATCCTGTGATACTATTTTTATCTTGTTTAAGCAAACGATGACGTCCTGTTACCAGTTGAAATTAGAGTGTTCCGTTAAACGCATCGGCGTCAGATCGTTGTGCATTATTACTTTCTATTTTGGAAAGTGAATAACTTTATTTTTGAAAGTATTTAAAATCTAATCGTTATGGATAGTGGCGAGGCAGGTATCTATTATTATTTTTTTTAATTTTTGAATTAAGAGAAAGATAGTTTTTGTATTCGTAAAATTAATTTAAAATAACGTATATTTTCCTATTATTTTTGTCCCTTATTTCTGACTTCACGAAGGGTTTAGTTATATTTCCAAGCTTTTCCAAGCAGAGTTACTTGTTGTACCAATAAGTATACACCCTTTATTTTGTATTTTCGTTTAAATTAGTTCTGCATTCGTCTGCTTTTGAAAATGAAGGCAATATAAATATGCACTTTCAAATTTCTGAGTAAGCATCTGAAATTACTATGTACAGATATTTAACTTATATTTATGACATAAATTAAAAAATGAAAAATATTGTTATGATTTATTAGAAAGTGATCATATTTGTTTACTTTTCAGTCAATCTTATTGAAATGATTTTATATTAATTTGCAAAAAAATTGCTTTAAAATAATGTATTCATTCGCTTTTATCTTTTTAAAGCACTTTTCAGAAAATGAAAGGAATTTATTGCTTGTTGTTAACTGTTTTTTTTTTTTTTTTTTTTTTTTTTTTTTTTTTTTGTCTAACAAAGAAGTCTCATCAATTTTACATAAGTTTTTGTTAAAAATTAATTAAAGATTGCAAGATTTTAAAAAAATATAAGAGATAAAAAAATGTTATCTATCAAAATTGTATATATTTATTATGCATTCCCTTTTCTACATTTCGTATTTATTTTAATTTGGAATCTTCAAATGTCAAAGTAATGACTAGAAATGAATTTTTTAATATTATGCAAAAGCAAAACCATCAAATGTAAATGATAGACTGAATTTTCTTGAAAATTACATTCTTAATAATGATACTTTTGATGATGATGAATTTAAAAATTGCAAGCATAATTTTTCCCAATTTAAGAGTAAATTCAAGAGCAAATGGATCGCAGCCCTTCACAAATTAGATATTTTTATGAAAAATAATAAGGACTGGCTTGAAGGTACAGTAGAAATTTCAAGTAAAATAAATGGATCAGGGACGACAGCAAAAACTTTCACTGAATCCAATGATAGGACAAAGCGGAGAATGTTTGAAAGTTTGAGGAGATCAACAGATGTGGAAGTACTTACACATGCCGTTCAGTTAAAATTAGAAATTTCAGATAAGATAGATGTTGCCCATGTGTCAAAAGAATTAACATAATCACCAAAGCAATCATCCAAATATAAAAAAGCATATTTGAGAACTCAGCAAACAGAAAAGAAAACACAAATATCTCCTTTTTTTAAACATTATCATTATTTGTCGAAACTAACCTTTCCAGGAACCAATATGAAATTATAAGACGATATTAAAAAAAAAAAAAATGTATACCCGAGCTACAGTCTTTTACAACAAGCTGAAATTCATTGTTATCCAGAAAATCAGTCTTGAAATTACCGAAACTTGCGCATAAATCAATACTTAAGAATAACTTAATTTAACAGTGACACGATTATTCATTTATTTCAAAGAATTTTCGGGAAATTTAAATTAAGAGTAAAAATGAGCATTAATTCTTATATGTAAATGGGGCAGTGATGGATCGCAAATTTGAGAGTGATACCTCTTCCTCTTTCCATATTTCAGAGCTTATTAGTTCCAATTCAATTAGTTTGCAACATAAACAACAAAACTATCTGGCAAAATCTATTATATGCCTCACTACTACTACACCGTCAATAATACTCCAATAATACATCTCCTTACCACACTAACAATGCTATTTATCATAATTATCATTTATTCTATAATACTAATTTTGTTCAATAAAACCAGTGCAGAGTTGTAAAACATCAATGATTTTTAAAATAGTAAACAATATTTATTACATAAACGTTTCTGAACCGTTTAAATTAGTTTAAAAGAAAAAAATAATTTTGGCCGCCCAGATTTGTCAAATACTCCACTGTGCGACGTGCAAAGTGAACTCTTCTATCTGAAATTCCAAAATATATGTATATAAGTCTTTATTTTAAATCGAGATTGCATCTGAGTTTTTTGCATCGCCAATTGCTATTGTGATAAATTACTTTTGACAAAATTTGATGATATCTGGTATTCAGCATACTATTGCTAAATTGAACATGTTGCTTAAGGGGTTAAATAAGTTTTTATTCTAGTGATTGGATAAAGGGATTTGGAAGCAATTGATTTTTGCTTTTAAAGTTGCCATTGTCAAAATAGAAAATTAAATTTATTTTGAACGACTGTCTTTTAATGTTAAAAAGTGACAGGGAAAAAAGTATTCGTTAATATACTGTATAATTAATAGAATAATCGCGCGACCGATTTAAAAAATGCACGCAGAAAAAAATAACTACTTTAAAGTTTTGTGTTATAATTGCAGTACGATACAGATTATTTTTTACTTATTTGTATTTAATGGGGAACTAAAATAATAAAAGGGAAAGTATGTTATTCCATTTTACAGAAACTGGAATATTCAGATATTTGGTCTATAGACCACCATTACTTCCTTGAAAAGGGGTCGAATGCTCAACGAGAGATTTAACATTCCTTTTTTACATTGGTGGGACTGATAGTAGTGGACCCGATCTCGGAGGATCTCACCAGAAAAAATTGAAGGCTAAATTCAATTATATTGACCAGCAAGTTTCGGGCGGAAGCTGCGGCTTTGAAACCACTATAACTATATTGTAATTAACTTTGCGTTCTGTATTTTTATTTTTCTTCCAAATACAATTGTTCTTATCATGTCAGGAAAATCAATTTAAGGATCCAGGATTCGGATTCTCTTCAAACATTCTACATTGCCTTTTTAGATCTTGAAAAAATAAGAGCTGGGAGAGATATTTTATCAGCACATGTACATGACATGCACGCTTAAAATAGAAATTTAACCATGGCTACATCATTTATATCACCTAAATAGATGCCATTGCCGTGAATAAATAACTAAAGATAAAAAGTAGCATAACTAATCCCCCCTCTCTCCTAAAGAAAAATGTGCAAATAATTCAAGGGCGGCAAAACATTAAAAGGCGCCAAATTTTGGTCCCCCCCCCCCCAATAAAAATTTCAAGCTACGCCCCTGCTTCACACATGCAAAAATAATTTTTATTGTGACTTATCAGTTAAAAATCACGAAGAAAAGAAAAATATCACATATGTTTTGGATTACTTTGAGATTTTATGAGTTACTTCATCAGTTAAATAGACATAACCACTTCTTATGAATCACTACTTATGCTTAAATTTTGAAACACTTGCTTATATGAAATGTATTATATTTTAGTTTATCAGTGATAGTGCGATTACTTGTTAATAATTTTAATGTTATTAAAAAAAATTAAAAAAATCAAATGTGAATAATTAATTAAAAAAACACAAGTCACTATTAAAGGTTTGAACAAATTATTAAAATTATTTTACAAAACTTTTCAAATTATTTAAAAATGTTTCACTAATATTTAGTAATCGTCAAATTTTAATGTCGATAATCATTTATGTGAGTCAGGTTTTCTGTTTTAACTGTTAAGTTATCAGATTCCCCCTTCAAGTACATCTCATTGATAAGTTTTAATCAACCAATCAACTATTTATTTACCCCAGCAACCAGCTATTTGTTTACCCTAGTAACCAAAAAGCTTTTGTCGACACATGAACAAAATTTTGAAGATGCAAGACTCTTCATTTTCATTCGAAAAAACAATGACTTATGTAATAATTTTTTTCTTTACTTAAATGAAACCTTCACATGTGTATGGTAAAACTTGGAAAATTTCATTTAATGCACAAATTTAAAGTTAACAGACAAGGTCTTCACACATCTTTTAGTATTTTACTAACACTTTGCCAAATATCTTTAGAAAACAACAACAGAATTTTAAATAATTATTTTAATAAAAATTCTCTTTTGTAAGTGACATTATTAAACTAACTTGAAAAATTAACTTGGCAAAGCAAGTTTTCACTATTCCAACTAAGTAATATTCATAAGTTTTATATGATAAACAACCTGTTTGGTTATGTCCCAGCATGGCTTTATAAAATGTATCTAAAATAACCTTTAATATCAATGTTTAAAAATATGCGAATAATTCAGTTAGTCTTTTATAGATGATTATTTTCCCTTCTATTATTTAAAAGACATTTTAAAATAAAATTATTACTGATGCCAGTTTATCCCAGTATTATGAAATGTGTATGCAAAACTTTTAATTCTAATTTTCACATTTTATTATTTCAAATTATTGTTTTCAAGTTGTACTAAAATTTGGAAAAAAATATTTAATTTTCATGCATAATTAAATTGAAATACTTTAATAATAAAGACACATTTAACATTGTATACTCACCTAATCCAACACTTTCACAAATACACGTCCGACTCGCTCCAAGGTTTAGGAAGAAATGAGAGATTCAAAGTCCTTATCAGAAAATGTTATCAGATAGTCTTATCTTAAGATAAGTGACGTCAGAGAACATATGTCATCAACTGGTCACGTGATGTATATCACATGACCAGTGCTTTGTTAATTAATCTTATTAATTAATTATTAAGTATTAAATTATTAATTATTAATTAATTAATTATTAAGTATTAAATTAAATTATTTAATATTATTAATTAATCTTATTAAAAATAGTTATTATTTTTTAATAACAAAGAATTAATAATATTAAATAATTTAATTCTTAATAATTAATTAATTAATAATTAATAATTTAATACTTAATTAATCTTATTAAAAATAGTTATTATTTTTTAATAACAAAGAATTAATAATATTAAATAATTTAATTTAATACTTAATAATTAATTAATAAGATTAATTAACAAAGCACTGGTCATGTGATATACATCACGTGACCAGTTGATGACATATGTTCTCTGACGTCACTTATCTTAAGATAAGACTATCTGATAACATTTTCTGATAAGGACTTTGAATCTCTCATTTCTTCCTAAACCTTGGAGCGAGTCGGACGTGTATTTGTGAAAGTGTTGGATTAGGTGAGTATACAATGTTAAATGTGTCTTTATTATTAAAGTATTTCAATTTAATTATGCATGAAAATTAAATATTTTTTTCCAAATTTTAGTACAACTTGAAAACAATAATTTGAAATAATAAAATGTGAAAATTAGAATTAAAAGTTTTGCATACACATTTCATAATACTGGGATAAACTGGCATCAGTAATAATTTTATTTTAAAATGTCTTTTAAATAATAGAAGGGAAAATAATCATCTATAAAAGACTAACTGAATTATTCGCATATTTTTAAACATTGATATTAAAGGTTATTTTAGATACATTTTATAAAGCCATGCTGGGACATAACCAAACAGGTTGTTTATCATATAAAACTTATGAATATTACTTAGTTGGAATAGTGAAAACTTGCTTTGCCAAGTTAATTTTTCAAGTTAGTTTAATAATGTCACTTACAAAAGAGAATTTTTATTAAAATAATTATTTAAAATTCTGTTGTTGTTTTCTAAAGATATTTGGCAAAGTGTTAGTAAAATACTAAAAGATGTGTGAAGACCTTGTCTGTTAACTTTAAATTTGTACATTAAATGAAATTTTCCAAGTTTTACCATACACATGTGAAGGTTTCATTTAAGTAAAGAAAAAATTTATTACATAAGTCATTGTTTTTTCGAATGAAAATGAAGAGTCTTGCATCTTCAAAATTTTGTTCATGTGTCGACAAAAGCTTTTTGGTTACTAGGGTAAACAAATAGCTGGTTGCTGGGGTAAATAAATAGTTGATTGGTTGATTAAAACTTATCAATGAGATGTACTTGAAGGGGGAATCTGATAACTTAACAGTTAAAACAGAAAACCTGACTCACATAAATGATTATCGACATTAAAATTTGACGATTACTAAATATTAGTGAAACATTTTTAAATAATTTGAAAAGTTTTGTAAAATAATTTTAATAATTTGTTCAAACCTTTAATAGTGACTTGTGTTTTTTTAATTAATTATTCACATTTGATTTTTTTAAATTTTTTTAATAACATTAAAATTATTAACAAGTAATCGCACTATCACTGATAAACTAAAATATAATACATTTCATATAAGCAAGTGTTTCAAAATTTAAGCATAAGTAGTGATTCATAAGAAGTGGTTATGTCTATTTAACTGATGAAGTAACTCATAAAATCTCAAAGTAATCCAAAACATATGTGATATTTTTCTTTTCTTCGTGATTTTTAACTGATAAGTCACAATAAAAATTATTTTTGCATGTGTGAAGTAATCATTTTCGATGATCTTTCTTAATTTTTAATTACTAAATTACGGGCTTTAATGGCCCAATGGTTAGTGTCGCGTGTTAAAAATGAGAAGTATGATCAGATGTTTGTGGTTTCGAAACCTGCGAGTAAAATTACCAAGAAAATTTTGTTATGTTAATACATCTTACCTGCAAATAACGCTTATCATCGAAAGGGCATAAGCTAATCTTATTCTGTGTTAACGTGTGCAGACGTTGAACATCATAATTTTTCAAACTGTCGAAAAACTTCGGTTATAATATTGTGTTAATGAAAATTCAAATTATATACAACATAAACAGCTTCTCTATGCTCTTCAGTGATGTGATCGTGATCATGTGTGCGTTTCGAATATAAAGAATGCTTTCAAATATGACACAACTTTGTTTCTTGAAATGCCAATTGTTGCACGGGTATAAACTTTAAAGACTCTATATTTAATAACTTCTGTCGTAATATATCCTTCTCTCACACCATTTGAGTTAAAAACCGTTCAAAACAAACTTTTCATCAATATACTAAGTAATGATTGTTCAGAATAAACACCTATTTGATAAACACTAGTATATATAAAACATTGAAAATGAGAAGTTTGAATTGTATTGTGATTCATTTAATGAAATCGTGTGGTATGCATTACATATTTCTCGATAAAGTTATGAAGAGAAAGCTTAATATTCAACTGTGATAGTCTTTCATTGAAAAAAATTTAAGAAGACATGCTTAAAAATCATTAAATTTGGTTACTAAGTACATTGTAAGATGTGAGTGTAAAAAGTGCATGTCCATTATTTGATATTTAATACTCAATTTTCTTTGTTAATTTGCAAACGCTTATAATCTTTTTGAACACTTTAGTATAATATTTTTACTAACATACATGGGAATGTTCAAGGGAAGAATTTTTATGAATGATTAAGTATTTCTTTTTATTATTGTGTGATTCATATATTTTTATATTTATTCATCTCTTAATTACAAGTTTGTTGTTGTTGTTTAATATTTTTAAATGGTGTTTTAATTTTTTACATAGTATAAATTTTATTTTCTTCAATATTTTTAATAAAATTTTACCTATTACAATTAAATGTTAGTATATTATATAAATAACTTTAAAAATGTGAAAGTTAAATCGCTTTGCGTTTGAATATATTTCTGTCAAGTAGTAAAGTTAACTTGTTTAAAATGAGTAAACTGCATCGAGTCATATTCTTAAGAGTTAGTTTTTAAATTTGATATTTCAGAATAAAATATGTTTTTCTTAAAATATTCATGCTAAAAAGCAATAAAATTTTTTTAATGTTTTTAACTAATTAAAAAAATTAAATATCTATTATTTCTAAAACATCACAAGAAATTGTATCACGTGATGTGATAATAAATATATGAAAACTAGCATAGGATGCTTTAGTTGAAATTTGTATGAATTAAACTAACAGAATTAATACAACACATACGTATAAGTGTCAAATGTTAGTATAAAACTGATAATCAAAAACGATATAAATTATATTTACGTGATTAATTAATGGGAGCAATGATTAGTGTGGTGTTTAAAAATTGAGAAGTTTGGTAATTAATTAAGATCATTCCAAGTCAGTGCTTATCTTATCAGCAGATAATGAGGGTCACGTGATCTCTAACGTCACTTATCACGTGGTTCAGTAGATAAGCAGGCATGTTATCAGTCAGTCCTTGCGAGACCAACATACAAGGAGGTTGAATTTTCCTAGCCAGGTAAGATTTTCTTATGAATAAGTTTTTAATATTTAGAAGAACTGATTAAGAAAATTAATTAATACGTTAAAAACACCTTTTAATGACCTTATGACTCATCAAATCATGTCTAAAGTTGTTAAGGATTAATTATAAAAAATAATTTCTGTTTTAAATTATTAAAGAACAGCTTTATGTCAAAAGTTTAAATTTATTTTCGTAAAGCAGGTATTCAAAAACTACCTAATCATAGTCCGTTTTGTCAAATTGGATTTTTTGAACCGCATTTCTCAACCAAAGTAGTACAACAAAGAGAGAAAAAGTATGATAGAAAAAAAGGGGGGTGTTCCAATACATGTACTTGCTAAAATTTGATGTTATATGAAATGTTACTATATATATACCCTAGTATATATTTATGAAAACCTTTCCTTAAAAATGTTCACTGGTTCTAAGAAATATTCCCCAAGTAAATTATTCCCAAGTATGAGTAAATTTTAAAATGAACCCTTCGTTTATATTTTTAAACATTTAATTTTATAATAGTTTTAATTATGTGATCGTTTAATTAAAAGGTTAGTTTAAATTTTCAAATAGTTAAATCCTAAATGAATGTGATACATTCATTATTTTACTAATAAAGTAAATGAATATATAAATATTTAAGTTTTATTTAAAGTTAATCTGTGAGAAAAGAGAAAAAGCCTCCAATTTGATATTAATTTAAAATCTGAATTAATAAAATCATTATTGTGACGCAATTGGTATCTTCATTAGTTAATCATAGTTAAAATATATAGTCGATTGAATTGAAGACTCTGGGGTAATATCTTATCTAAGATAAGAATGAATCATGCTTAGTCATTCGCATGTGATAAGTAGGAAAATCCGTATTGCATGAACACTGGTGATTTGAATGCCATACGATGAAAATTAATATATACTAAACTAATAAAGTAAGTTTGTTACCTAAAACGAAATGCTTAGATTTAAATATTTTTATAATATTAAATAACAATCAAATAGTAATTTTTCGTTCTCTAAAGCGCATTTATTTTTTCATAATATTCACGAAAATTGTTCAGTTTGTTATTCTAGTTTAAAAATACTGCTAGTTAATTCTATGTATATATATATGTGTTATGAATATATTTATTTTTTAGTGTCATTTTTTAAACTTTCTTCTAACCTTTACTTAAAATAGAGTCACACTCATAATAAGTTTCAATAACTCTCATTAATAAATTTCTCATAAAATTTTTAATTCCTATTTTTATCTATCGAAAAAGGAACCCAATTAAATTGAATTGCCTTTTTTCCTTTAATCAACCATTTCTTAAATTAAATGTGATTAAATTTTCCACTCGAAAACAATCTAAATCGCTTCGTAAGACACCCCTTAAAAATAAAGTAATACCATTAAAATTTATTCATTATCCAAAAATAACATCCTCAAACCAGGATCATCAAAAAATAATCTAACTAAATAAATAAATTAATAAAATTAAATTTTCCATTGCTCGAAGATAATCAAGGACTCTAAACAGTTAGGTCGACGAGTGTAAATAAATGTTAGTACGTAAAATTCAATTTTGAAACATATTTTTCATTCAAATTTTAAAGTTATTTTTTAACTATTCCAAAATATCAAGTGTATGACATAGTTCACTAAAAATAGTACTAGAAATAATTCTAAAGTTCCTTCATTAAATTAATATTTAAAATTATTATTCTCAAATTCCCATTACAAGCATGTGTTATTTCATACATATATATATATATATATATATATATATATATACAACACACACACACACACACATACATACAACACATACATACAACATACACATACATACAACTTACACACACATACATACATACAACACATACATACATACAACACACAAACATACATACACACACATACATACTACATACGACACACACATACATACGACACACACATACATACATGAAACACACATACATACATACATACAACACACATGTATGCATACAACACACATACATACAATACACGCACATACATACAACACATACATACATACACACACATACATACAACACACACACAAAATAATAATCAATTCAATAACATTTTCACCAAGGTTCAAAGGAAACCACATATTCCAAACCGTTATGACGACGAGTGCGATTCAATGCTAGCACGTAAAATCCCATTTTGAAACATATTTTCTCATTTAAATTTTAAAGTTATTTTTTAATTATTCTAAAATATCAAGTGTATAACATAGTTGACTAAAAATAGTACTCGAAATAATTTTAAAGTTCCTTCATTAAATTAATATTTAAAGTTATTATTCTCAAATTCCCATTACAAGCATGTGTTATTTATGACGGTTGGTGAAGATAAAGGTTATTCAGGTCTTTCTAAGATATTCTAAGCCAATATGCACACATGATTCGAAGAAAATTACAAACTCCGTACGGTTAGGTCGACGAGCGCACATCAATCCCATTGCAAAAAAGTTAAAGTCCCCCTATTAAACACTTATGTCCGCAAAATATCCTTCGTGAATGATTAGTCTAAAATAATAATTTCCCCCAAAATATCCGCTTAACTCATCATGTAAGAGTACAGTGGAAAAAAAAAATCAAACTCCCCAAAATTTCTGCTTAAAATCAAAAAATAAACTCTTAAATGACACCAAACTGAAAATTTTTAAGTTGCCACATTAAAATTAAAAACCACTCGTACAATAGTATAGAAAAAAACATTCTATGCCCCCAAAATATCCGCTTAACCCCTTATTTAAAACACGGTGAAAAAAAAAAAAAAAAAAAAAAAAAAAAAAAAAAAAAAATCAATCTACTCAAAATTTCGGCTTAAAATCGAAAAAATAGATCCTGAAACTAAAGTTCACCGAAAAATTCCCTTCATTATTTTTTACTCATTATTTTTAATTATCATTTTTAATTATTACCTTCATTATTTTTACTCAATATTTTTAATTACTTTTTAATTAATTACTAATTATCGTTAATTGCTATTATTCATTTCTTAAATTCTACTACGTACTATACTTGACTAAAAAAAACCGCTCGAATTTTAATTATTATTTGAAATTAAATTTAATGACTCATTTGTTAAATTGGATTAACTTTTACACTTGTCGAAAAACATACCCCACGTACTGTAACACACCGAAAATTTTAAAGTCCCCACATTAAAATTAAAAAACACCATCGTATTGTAGTATACTTAAAAAATTTATCCCCCTTTTACCCCTCTCTTATAGCATAAAATATTCAAATTTCGCGAAAAAAATTTAACCCCCCCTTTTAACACCTTCTCTTATAAGATAACCTTGAGGATTGAGGAGGAGGATTGAGGAGGAGGAGGTGTGAGGAGGAGGGCTGTGAAGGAGGAGGCTCCCACCACCACCACTGAGCCTCACGCCTCCTCCCGGGGCCGGACAGACATTTTTCCCCTACTGACGTATGAGGTGCCGAGTAAAGTCTTTTTACGCTCAATTCATTAGAATTTGATTTATAAGCAATTAACTTCTCTGGAAGACCCTTTTTTTCGTTCCCTTATCTCCCACTTCGGAAAAATCGGTTCAAATTGCCGTTTTTGATTGCTTTTTTTTTGCAATATTTTGTACACTTATCAAAGAATTGACCTTTACGGCACCTTGTGCACTTTCTAAATAAGAGAATCTGCGAGTTTCATGTGTTTGAGAGCAAAAGTGAATTCAAAAATAAATCGGAAAACAAGCAGTTTGAATCGAAATACACCCTTAATTATGAGAACCCATTTTTATCAGTGTATAGTCGTTGTCTGATCCGTCCGTCTGTCCGCATATAATGGCGCAAAAACTACCCAACCGAATGGTTTGAAATTTAATGTAATGCAATCGTTGTCAGAATTTTGTCGAGTCATTTTAAATTTTATGAAAATTGAATACAAACTTAAAAAGATATTAATAAAAGTTTTCTTCATTCTATTAAATCCTTTCATACATAATTAATTCAGTGATATCTCATGATCAGTAATGTTTCTGGGTTGTAATGGTGATTATGCCTTATTTAAGATGGAGTCCTTTTAATTTCGTATTACTGAATTTAATATATATGTAATAGTAATAAATTTTGTATGCTTACATTTTTGTATATAAGAGTACAACGGCTATTGCACCAAGTTCTGACTATTTTAAAACTAGTTACAGTTAGGAACGCACCTTTTTTGTCACGTTTAATGTTCAATTTCCGACTTTTTTTTGCCGAAAATAGTTGAAAATTTATAAAATTCAAAATATTATCATCTCGGTGAAGTTTTGTCGTAAAGATTAGAAATTTTCTTTTACTGTTCTTCTCCGACGTATAGCAACATTTAAAAACTAGTTGGATGTGTCAATCCTAAAACTTTCTTCTATCTCATAAGTACATTTTAATATTTAAAAAAAAAAAAAAAAAAAAAAAAGAAAAAAAAGAAAAAAAAAAAAAAAAAAAAAACGTGGTGACCCCAAAGTTACCCACCATCGAATTTCCTCGAACATTTGATCTAGCCTAATGAGATTCTGGTATCCGAAAAGCCTAAAACGCAAAATTTAATTAATATTCTGAGAAAATGAGCTTAGTAGTGTGTCATGTTGGGTAATTTATACTAAAACCTAATAAGCATCTATTTATGTCAAGATCTAACAGAATCTGAAATTTGATGGAATTTCGTCCATTAGTTCTTGAGCTATAGTTATAACAAAAAAATTGCAAAACGTAGCACAGCAACACCATATCTTGGACAATTTATGCCAAAACGTAAAAAAGCGTCTAATTATGTTATGGTGTAAAAGAATCTGAAGTTTGATGAAATTCTGTGCATTAGTTCTTGAGATATAGCTAGTTTAAAAAAAAGTGTAAAATATAGCACAACAGCACCATCAGTAGAAGGATTTATACCAAAACGTAATCATCGTGTAATTATGTTATATGTCATTTTGTAACAAAATCTGAAGTTTGATGAAATTCTGTGCTTTGGTTGTTGAGGTATAGCTATCGGAAAAATCGTGCAAAATGCAGCATAGCTGCACCACCTGTTGCAGGGTTAATACCAAAATGTAATCAACGTCTAATTATGTTATATATTCTAGTGTAACAGAATCTAAAATTTCATGAAGTTCTCTGCATTAGTTCTTGAGATATAGCTATCGCAAAAATCGTGCAAAATGTAGCATAGCAGCGCCACCTATAGGGTAGTTCGCACCAAAACCTTATCAGCGGCTATGTATCTCAAGGTATCGCGGAATCTGAAGTTTGGTGAAATTCTGTGCATTAGTTCTTGAGATATAGCTCTCATGAAAATCATGAAAAACGTGGCATAGTAGCGCCACCTGCTGGCCAATTTACACCAAAACTTAATCAGCGTCTATGTATATCAAGGGGTCACAGAATCTGAAGTTTGGTGAAATTCTGTGTATTAGTTCTTGAGATATAGCTATCATGAAAATCATGAAAAACGTGGCATAGCAGCGCCACCTGCTGGCCAATTTACACCAAAATTTTATCAGCGTCTATGTATATCAAGGGGTCACAGAATCTGAAGTTTGGTGAAATTCTGTGCATTAGTTCTTGAGATATAGCAATCTTGAAAATCATGAAAAACGTAGTATAGCAGCGCCACCTGCAGGCCAATTTTCACCAAAAACCAATAGGCACTAATTCATATCAAGGTCTAACTGAATATAAAATTTTATTAAATTTCGAGCATTAGTTCTTGAGATAGAGCGCCCACAAATTTTTTGTCACATACAGACAGACAGACAGACAGACAGACGGACAGACTCACAGACAGACATTTTCTAAAAATAGTCAAAACGTGTTCAGGACCTTCTAAAACGTATAAATCCGTCGAAAACCGGAAGTTGAAAATTTTCATGAATCCAATACTTTCTTCTTGTAAAGATAGAAGAAAGTAAAAATATATCTAATTGGAAAAGAAGGCCTTATAAAATATTATTTTTTGTATTTTAATGTACACAGTTTTTTGGGAAAAAATATTACATAGTCAAAAGTGTTGGGCAACTTTCTGGCATAAGTTTTAATTCAATTTTGTTCGGAAATGCATAAAACGAGAAGGCGTTGTTGTTCAGAAACTCTCTAATTGCATTCATTTTCCCGTTTTTCGCAAACGCACTAGATGCTTCAGAAAATAGTGTCAAAATGAGCGTTTTGATCCGAATTTACATGCAAAAGAAGAATAACCACTCAAACAGGAGTGAAAAAGTGTCTGTCACGTGAACAAAATCGCTTTTAACTTAGGTAATTGATTGATCAAAAAATTGAAAACTCGATTCGAAATCATCAGGTCTTCCAATTTTATATCTATCCGTTAAAAAATGAGTTTGTAAATGTGTCAAAGCGTTTCGCACTTGTTGATCAGTGCAGCTGAGAACAGCCTTAAAAACGATCTTTAATTTTAATGTATTTTGAAATTGTTGTGTGTTTCTGTTATCCACAGGAAAAAGTGGGTACACGACATTTCGGTCCCGCCGTTTAGGTCCCGAGACATTTCGCTCCCTGGCCATTTCGATCCCGAGACATTTCGGTCCCGAGACAATTCGGCCCCGGTACAATTCGGTCGGTTTCCATTTCGGTCCCCAGCAACTTTTCTTCCTTGCCATTTCGGTCCTTTATTATTTTTTGGTTAGCTACCTTATAACTCGGATTCTAAATGTTGTAAGCCTACCAAATGTTATAAGTTCAATTTTATTCGGGCTTTTTTTTTTTTTTTAAATAATTCTCTCTTTCCCTCCCCGCGAGTTTTATAAAAAGTTGAATATAAGAGTCCGATAAATTTAAACTTTGATAGCTCGTGATAATGAAATCACAGCGAATTGAAAATTTTGTTTGATTAAACAATGTGATTTAAGTTTAGGGGATATTGTCTTTTGCTTTTAGTAGTATTATAATTAATCAGAATAAATATTTTAAATTTTATTAATAATTATTAATATGAGTATTTTATATAAACTTCTATAAACTACTATAAACCAAAAAGTATCTTATATAAACTGCCATAAATATTTTTTTGGCTGTTTACGTACATTTTTTAGAACCTTTAAATTAGCATTAATTAAATAATAAAAAACTGCGTTAATTTTTTTTCTTTCAATTAATTTAATAATAAATGTCTTTAATAATTCAATTAGACGGTTATAAGTTATAATATATTTTTTTTTTTCTCAAATCATCCATCTACACCCTCTCCTTTGATAACTCAGAAATGAGATATATTTATTGAAGAACAAATTTTTTATTTTATTATTATTTTTATAATACAAAATTGCATCTTATAAATTTGTTTTCATAAGTTACTTTCTATTATTAACATTGCGAAAGCAATGGTGATTTCGTAACTGGGCATGCATGAAGAAAATTTGTTTTCAGATATTTGCCTCCACCATTTTCTTTCTTTCAATCTTTTTTTTTTTTTTTTTATTTATTTATTTAATACACTAGTATTTATTGATTTCATTTTTTAACAGTCTTCTCACGCCATGAAGACGATTTTTGTGAGTTAATTTTATTACCTATTTCTTTCTAATAACATGTTTATTTTGTATTTTTACTTACATAAAATTAATATAATAATATTTTAAAATGTAATAATATAAATATTATACATAAAATATAATATATAATTTAAAATAATTTAATTTAATTTAAAATAAATAATTAATTGTAAAATATATTAAAATGTAATATAATAATATTTTAAATAATTTTATTTTCAATTTTTAAGCCACAAATCTAAGCTTTTATTTATTTATTTATTTGTATTACCTTTTCGCTCCTATTTTCCCAGAAAAAAAAAAAATATTTTAGTTTTTTTTCTATACTAATATATTTTAATTTCTGTAATTTAAAATATACAATAAATAAACAAGTAAAAGATAAATTTCAGTTTAGAACTACTAGGAAATATAATGATGCTTTGAATATAAAATGGATTATGTATTGAGTATATTTTAAAGTAAAATTCATTATGTAAATAATTCATTAATAATGTTATTAATTAATAAATATTTGATTATTATATTAAAATTACTGACTGTTTTGAGAATTACGGTTACTAATTATCATTAGGATTACCAATTATGATTAGGATTACCATACAAAATTTGTGTGAATTATAATATTTTGGATAAGAATATACGTGTGCAGTTTTCGGGCACTTATAATCACCTTATACCAAAATTTTATGGCCTTCAGTTTAAAAACTCTGCAATGTTCCCTATAAAATTATGTCTTATTTCACAAAATTTCGAGTTGCAGGAAAAGGGACCGAAATGTCTTGGGACCGAAATGTCTAGGGACCGAAACGTCTCGGGACCGAAATGTCTTGGGACCGAAACGTCTCGGGACCGAAATGGCAGGACCGAAATGGCGGGACCGAAACGTCCTGCTTCCGGAAAAAGTCGCGACAAACCTCTGTTTTGAATTACCTTTCACCTGGTTTTTAAAAAAGACATTCATTATTGAACAATTTATTTCCGTACTTACCTTTCAGTTACCCAGTGAAATATTCACATCATAACTTAGTATATAACATCATTGTTTAGGCTGTGTATTACTTCTTGTTCTTATATTAACGATTTCCTGGAACTTCAAATGTTTAACGTAGAACTTTGATAATGCAGATGCTTTGATAATTTATGTTTGCAAACATAATTATTGTTCTCTAATCCAAATTAAGCTACCTTTTGATATATTTTCGAAGTCATTTTTATTCGTAAACGCAACAGACTTGCAAACAAGTATTCAAGAAAAAAAAAATAAAAAAATAATAATAATTGCATTTACCATTTTCTATAAAAGGGAAAAAAAAAAAAATCCTTTAGAAAGTGCAATCAAATTTACGATTTTAAGGGTGTATTCGAAAAAACACTTTTCCACCTTCAACAGCTCGAAATTTTCTGATACAATTTCAGACGTATTTTTAAAAGTATAGAAACACGAAACTTGCTGAAGGGATTTTTGAAGTGACGTACAAGGTGCCGTGAGATGTCATTTTACGCTCCATTCATTAGAATTTGATTTATAAACAATCATCTTTTCAGTATGACCCTTTTTTTCGTTCCCAGATCTACCTCTTCAGAAAAATCGGTTCAAAATGCCGTGTTTGATTGCTTTTTTTGCAATATTTTCTGCATTTATCAAAGAATCGAGAATCACGGCACCTTGCGTACTTTCTAAATAAGACAATTTGCCGGTTTGATGCATTTGAGAGCAAAAATGAATTTAAAAATAAATCGGAAAATAGGCAATTCGAAAAAATACTTTTCCACCTTCAACAGCTCGAAATTTTCTGATATAATTTCAGACGCATTTTTTAAAGTAGATATATAAAACTTGCTGAGGGGATTTTTGAAGAGATGTATAAGGTACCGTGTGATGTCATTTTGCTCTCAATTCATTAGAATTTGGTCTATAAACAATTACCTTCTCAGTATGACACTTTTTTTCGTTCCCAGATCTCCAGCTTCGGAAAATTCGGACCAAAAGGCCAACTTTGACTGCATTTTTTGTAATATTTTCTGCATTTATCAAAAAATTGACAGATACGGCAATTTTATAAAGTTTCTAAATAAGAGAATCTGCGAGTTTGATGCGTTTGAGAACAAAAGTGAATTCAAAAATAAATTGGAAAATAAGCAGAAAAACTCTTTTTCTGGACACCAGTCATTAACAGGACCTGATTAAAAGTAATTTCGATTCACACTGCTTATTTTCCGATTGATTTTCAAATCCATTTTTGCTCTCAAGTGCATCAAACTGGCAAATTCTCTTATTTAGAAAGTGTAGAGTGTTCAGTGCTTGTTGATTTTTTGATAAATGCAGAAAATATTTTTTAAAAAATGCTGCCAAAGTTGGCGTTTTCAGCAGAATTTTCCGAAGTTGGAGATCTGTGAACGAAAAAAAAGGATCATACTTAGAAAGGAAATGTTTATAAATCAAATTCCAATCAATTGAGCGTAAAATAACATCACAAGGCACCTTAAACTTCTCTTCAAAAATCTCCTCAACAAGTTTCATGCTTCTACTTTACAAAATGCGTCTGAAATTGTATCGGAAAATTTCGAGCTGTTGAAGGTGGAAAAGCGTTTTTTCGAATACACCTTTTAACAGCAAGTTTTGTTGAGATTTTTACATTTTCCAATTTTTGAATTAATAAAATTATCCATTTGAGCCCGAGCCCGCGTCCGAAGATGGTTATTAAAATCGCCGGCATAGGCTCGCGTTCAGCCCGTTCAATCTCTATAATGCTGATTGCATTTTTAGATAAATCACTATTGGACAGTTTATTTTCCTACAAACCTTCTTATTACCCCGTGGAGTATTCACATCATAACTAATAACACATTACATCAAAATTTCACATGTAGCTTGTTTATCTGTCTAGACGGGCGATGTGATTTCAATTATACACTATTAGCATTTCCTTCACACCCTGAACGAAAAGTCCATTACTCACCTATACGGTTGTGGATGGGCGAGGAAAGTTTGACGTGAATAAATGACTCTTAAAGTCTTTCAGGAAGTGACCGCAGAGAAGAATAAGTCGATTTTTAAAACAATATCGGAAACAATAAGCGTGACTTCCTCTCAATTATTAGCACCCTACGACATCTTTTAGGAACTGATAATAGGGGGAAGGGGGTAAAGAATTGTCCTGCTGGTTTTTCAAGTTCTGGAAATTGCAAACTCCTCCTAAAGAGATTTTGGATAATTTCGTTTTCTTTACCGAGAGTCAGATTTGATACTGATTTCCGAATTTTAATCACTGAATAAGTTACACATCTGTTAAAAAACTTTTTTTTAAATATATATTTATACATTTCTTAAGGAATTACTTTATTTACACGATAACACCCGTTCGTTAATGTTAATCTTGGAAATTTTGTTTTAAGACATGTCGTTTGCATTTCTACATATATATACATATGTATTTATTTTATTATTATTATTATCGTTTTCTACCTTTTCAGTTTTCTTTGCAGGTTTTTTAAATTAGAATACTTTAACATTCAAAATCAGTTCCGAAATAAAAATAAGTTAATAAATAAATAAATAAATAAATAAATAAATAAAAACTGCTTTTGTACAGATGGATCTCAGTTAGCCTATATAGGGAAAAAATGTTGGTTTAAAATTATTGAAATGCAAACCTGCTAACCAAGCGTCCCGATTTTCCAAGATTCCCAATTTTATAGACATAACGTCCCAGTGTCACATTTCTTGTGGTTTGTTTCCTAGAGTCAGTATTGATACAGATTTTCGAATTTCAGTCGCAGGACAATTTATACATTTGATGAAAGTAATTTTATGCATTTGTTAAAATTATTAAAGTCCCGATTTCCCCAGGATAGTCCCAGTTTTACAGATAAAACATCCTAGTGTCATATCACTTTTGGTTTGTTTGTTTCAAAGAGTCAGGTTTAATATTGATTTCTAATTTCCAACCACAGTACAATTTATACATTTGATGAAAATAACTTCAAACATATTTATACATTTGATGAAAGTAATTTTATACATATTTATGCATTTTTTAAGATTATTAAAGTCCCGATTTTCCCAGGATAGTCCCAGTTTTACAGATAAGACATCCTAGTCTCATATCATTTTTGGTTTGTTTGTTTCAAAGAGTCAGGTTTAATATTGATTTCTAAATTCCAACCACAGTACAATTTATACATTTGATGAAAATAACTTCATACATATTTATACATTTGCTAAGATGATTAAGCGTCCCAATTTCCTAGGATAGTCCCTGTTTTATAGATAAAACATCCCAATGTCACATCACTTTTGGTTTGTTTGTTTCAAAGAGTCAGGTTTAATATTGATTTCCAAATTCCAACCGCAGTACAATTTATACATTTGATGAAAATAACTTCATACATATTTATACATTTGTTAATATGATTTAGCGTCCCAGTTTCCCAAGATAGTCCCAATTTTATAGATCAAACGCCCTAGTTTCACATTACTTTTGGGGTTTTTCGGAGAGTCTTAGATTTAATATTGATTTCCAAATTTCAACTGCAGGACATTTGAAGAAAAAAATTTCATACTCATTTATACATTTGCTGAGATGATTACCCATTGGGGACGAGCGACACGTATGCGTGCCGCAAAAAGGCTTAAGAATCCTTGTTTATCCCCACTGGCAAAATTATACTGTAAAATTTGCCTTATTCAATCGCAGCATTTTCTCGATTTAACGAGGAACAAATTTCTGTTTTTTAAAACCGGTGACAAAACATTAAAAATTTCGTAAAAGGCTCCCGTCTCGAAGGGGTTAAGGGTGTATTCCGATCCAAACTGCCTTTTTTCAAGATTTATTTTCAGATTTATTTTTGCTCTCAAATGCGCCAAACTTTCGAATTCTCTTATTTAGAAACTATACAAGGTGCCGTGATTATCAATTCCTTGATAAATGCAGAAAATGTTGCAAAAAATGCTGCCAAAAACGGCGTTTTGGACCAAATTTTCCGAAGCGGGAGGTCTGGCGAACGAAAAAAAAGGGTCACGCTGAGAAAATAATTGCTCATAAATCAAATTCTAATTAAATCAGCGAAAAATTACATCACACGGCACCTTGTACGTCACTTCAAAAATCCCCTCAGCAAGTTTCATGCTTTCAAAATGTGTCCAAAATTTTATCAGAAGATTTCGAGCTGTTGAAGGTGGATAAGCATCTTTTCGAATACACCCTTAAGCGTCTAATTTTCTCCAGGATAGACCCAGTTTAACAGATCCAACGCCCTAGTCTCACATTATTTTGGGGGGTTTTCGGAGAATCAGATTTGATATTGTTTTCCAACTTTCAACCGCTGGACAATTTATGCATTTGATGAAAGTAATTTCATGAATATTTATGTATTTGCTAAAATGATTAACATCCCGATTTTCCTCGGATAGTCCCAGTTTTATAGATAAAACACCCCAGTGTCGCATTACTTTTTGGTTTGTTTGTTTCTGAGAGTCAGATTTGATATTGATTTCCAAATATCAACTTCATCACAATTTATACATTTGATGAAAATAACTTCATACATATTTATACCTTGACACATTCACAAATTCCTTTTTTAACAGAAATATATGAAATTAAAAGGCCTAACTATGGAAGTGATTTCGAATTAAATTCTATTTTCCATTTTTTGATCGATAAATTACCTATCGAGTTCTAAGCTATTTCGATCACGTGACCACCCGTTTTTCTCCTGCTTTTCGACCGGTATTTCTGCTTTCGTCGGGAAAAGTGTTCGAAAACGTCAACTTTGAAGGCTTGTTATAAAATATCTATTGTGTTTTTTTTTAAATAATAATAAAAAAAAATAGTGCAATTAGACAGTTTCTAAATAACAACACTTGCTATTTTCATGCATTTCTGAACAAAAGTAAATTAAAGCATAAGTCACAAAGTTGGACTTTTTGATTTTAGAACAGCCTTTTAAGAGTCCCAGTTTCCCAGATTAGTCCCAGTTTTATAGATTAAACGCCCTAGTTTCACATTACATTTGAGGTTTTTTGGAGAGTCAGACTTGATATTGATTTCTAAATTTCAACCGCAGGACATTTGATGAAGTTCATGCATGTTTATACATTTGCTAAGATGGTCAAGCATCCCGATTTTTCCAAAACTGTTACATTGTTACAGACAAAACGCCTCAAGTGTCACATCACTTTTGGTTTTTTTTTTCCCCTGAGAGTCAGATATGATAATGATTTTCGAATTTCAACCAGGATAATTTATATAATTGGTGAAAATAATTTATACATGTTTATTCATTTGCTAAGATAACCAAAATATCGGATTTTCCCGTGGCAGTCCCAGTTTTATAGAGTATAAAATAAACGTCCTAGTATCAGTCACTTTTGTTAAGGATGTATTCCAATCCAAACTGCTTATTTTCTGATTTATTTTTAAATTCATCTTTGCTCCCAAATGCATCAAACTGACAAACTCTTATTTAGAAAGTACGCAATGTAACGTGCTTGTCGACTTTTTGACAAATGCAGAAAATCTTGCGAAAAATGTTATCAAAGTTGGCCTTTTAAACCGAATTTTCCGAAGCGGGAGATCGGGGAACGAAAAAAAGGGTCATACTGAGAAAATAATTGTTTATAAATCAAATTCTAATGAATTGAGTGAAAAAAGAAACTGCACGGCCTCTTATATATGTCTTCAAAAATCCCCTCAGCAAGTTTCATGTTTCTACTTTTAAAAATGAGTCTGAAAATGTATCGGAAAATTTCGATTTGTTGAGGGTGAAAGAATATTTGTTTGAATACACCCTCAAACGAGCGGATTTTTAACGAAACTTTTAAAATATATCGATTTTTCCCCCTTATTCAACATCGATGTAAAAATTCAAGCAAGCTTACGATTCTTTCTAAATCTAATCAAAATCAATATGCATTCGATATAAAAATACAAACAGGTGTCAAATTGAAACTGAATTTTTGCCATCTTAAGAATGGATAAGCAACAATTTTAAAAACCTGTTTTTAGAAAAAATGTATATTACAAAATATAAAACAAATAAGTGAAGGTTATCGATCTTTATTAATTTTTCAAATGATATTGGATCGGTTATAACGCCCTTTTTATTTTCTTTCAGCATATGTGATATAATGAGGGAACTATTCTTTTTAAAACGGGCAAGTATGTGGCGTTTTTTTTATTATTATTAAGTGCGTTCGTAATTATGTAAATACGTAGCACCTATTGTTGTCGTTCAGTCCGTCCGTCTGTCTGTCTGTCCGTCCGTCCGCATATAACAACGCAAAAACTACCCAACCGAATCATTTGAAATTTAAAAAATATTATTATTATTTAATTTTGTCGAGTCATTTCAAATTTTAAGAAAATCGGATGCAGAGATCAATTACAGGGACAATCAAAAGGATTCCGTTACATTACGGCCAATGGGGAAAAAGTTTCAAATACATTTTAATCGTTTGAAATTTAAAATACATAATTGTTACATAATTTTGTCGAGTTATTTCAAATTTTATCAAAATCGGATGCTTAGTTCAATTACAGGGACAATCAAAATTATTCCGTTACATTATGGTTAATGAAAAAAAAAAATGTTTCAAATGCATTTTAATGGTGTTACACTCATTCGAATGTAATAAAATTGATATGCATCTATAAAGTAGATATTATAATATACATTTTGCATAATCTATGGTGCAAAGAATATTTGTTATTGATTTACAAGGCCACACAAAAGTATTCCATTGCATAATGGTATAGGGAGAACATTGTTTGGTGCGCATTTTAATTGTAATTATTTACAGTTTTATGAGATTGATATATGAGAGAGATATTTTTAAAACTTCGTTATCGTACGAACGCACCTCATTTGCTACGCTTCACGTGCAATGTCCAACTTGTTGTTATTTATAAAAATGCTTTTGAAACTTAGAAACGATAATAAAAGAAATTGAAAAGAAATATTAAAAGGAAAAAAAAATAATACATAGAATATAATGCAATAATAAAGTAGTACTAGCGTTTTTATCTTCTTTACAATATAAAAAGTTTGTAAAATGCGAATAATATAATTTATTTTATTGCTAGACCAATGATTTCGGTTTTATTTTTGACAAAAGTTTCTGGAAAAAGTCTAAAATCGACATAATGTTTCGTGAGTGTGCTGCATATGTTTTCTTTTATTGAACTTATCTATTTTCCTTTCTAAAACAGCTCTCATGCCACAAAAAATAGTAAGAATTTTTGAAAGCATTTCATACTTTTATAGTAATATTTAACTTTAAACGCTTTTCTTTGCCGTTGCCTTTAAATTCAGACTTATTCTCCAACTTTTAGGAGAAGCTTCTATTACCGACAAAGCATCTCATTTTTACCCATGGTCCATGAAAACAATTTGCTATGATGTTTATCTGTGAAATCAGTATGTAAAATCTATAGAAATAGCGTTATCTGTTTGTAAAATATTTGTAATGGGTACGTTATAAATAAGCTTACCACAACTACACCTTTGAACATGTTGTGCTAATGGCCACACTATTGCAGACACAAAAATTTTCTTTTTTCTCTTTGTTGCTTTTCTGTCTTTTCATTTTTATCCCTCCCCTTACCCCTTTTCCTTCATTTGGTTTAAAAATGTACTAGAAAAAATGTAGAATAAAATGTCCGTAAACTGTATGGAAATACAATAAATTTTAATCAAAAGGTATAAACCACACATCCTTGATGGTTGACGAAGGACCAACTTGAAATTTTAATTCCAGTTTATTGCCTATTCTTTTCGTTCAGAAAAAAATAACAAAGATTTGCTATATTTAAATTTATATACCTAAATTTCTATAAAAAATAAAATTAGGACACTTCATTACAATACTTCATACAATATGAATTATATATACTGGTTGAACTGCCTTCCAAATTTTTTGCAAAGGAGAAATTTTTGAAAATATTATTTCTGCATTGAAAAAAAAAAGAAAAAGAAAAGAAAAAGAAAAAAAAGAAAAAAGAAAAGAAAAAAATCCCCCCCCCCTTCTTTTTTTGAGAGAGAAACAAGGAAAAAAATTCCGATAAACTAATTTTAAAACTATTGCAATTTTTATGTACAATTTGCTGCAGCGAAGATTCTCGCTGCCATTGACATTGGTCAAAAAATATTCATAGACTGACCGCCTTAATGGGTTTTATTTTTCAGTTAGTCTGAGAATAACGCCTAACTTCTCTTTAGAGAAAAAAAAAAGATTTGTTAAAAAATATGTATGATTTTTTTTTTTTTTTTTTTTTTTTTTTTACTTAAAAAACATTATTATAATAATTTTATTGCTACTGTCATTTATAATAATAATAATTATTATTATTTATAAATATTATTATTATTTAATAAATCTATAACATTAGTCACAAATTTATGAACTAAATAATTAAACTTTTTTTTATGCCTTGTAAATATATAAATATATTATAGATTGAGAAAAATATCTTTTTTTTTTTTAATTTTTTTCTACTTTAAAAGTACAAAGTATTGATTATAATTACAGAATCGAAACGGATTTAAAATATTAGTAATACGAAAATTGCATATCGAATTCGGAAACCATAATACGACGGCCCTTTTGGTAGATGCTTTATAAAGTCATCCCCCCCCCCCCTGCATTCTATAATGCAAAAATGTCATTTTTCCAGATTTATCCCTAACATAATTAATATTAATAATTTTTAAAAATTAAAGAATTTCTTTAAGAATTTTAATTTGAAAAAAAAAAACGCATTAAAAATGTTTAGTTTACAAATAAATAAATAAATAAATTGGTAAAAAATATTAATTACATTTTTCCAGATTTATCCCTAACATAATTAATATTAATAACTTTTAAAAATTAAAGAATTTCTTTAAGAATTTTAATTTAAAAAAAAAATGCATTAAAAATTTTCAGTTTACAAATAAATAAATTGGTAAAAAATATTAATAAATAAAAGTGTGTTTAAATTTTTTTGTTGTTGTTTCAGAATAAGTTAGCTAATATCAACAAATAGTATGCCATACTTGCGACAGTCGATTTTTATTTTCCAAGTATCCCAATTTTTATTGTATCGGCATCACTCTTTTTGACAAACTTTCTGTTCAATATTTAACTGTTGAAATTCTGAGATTAGGTAAGAAGAAATCTTCCAATCAAAAATACTGGTGTTCAGTTGGAAGCACCTTTTTGTACGAGTCAAAGTGTCTTTCGGTTTTCGTTATGACTAAGAATTTCATTTTATTCTTGTCAAATTTGTCATTAATTTTTCTCATCTCGGAATCTCGTTACATCGAATCTCTAATAGGGCATACTTGGGCGTAAATATTGAAAAAAAATTAAAAAGACAAAATCCTCTCAAAAGACAGGCATATAACAAAAGAGATTGGTGAAAAAACAGTGTCATGTGCAACATTTTTATCTTGTCATTAATTTTAATAAATATGTGTATTTAAAATTGGATATGAATGTAAAGGTATATGTTTAATACATTGTAAAAAAAAAAATTATACAACGTTACTCCATAAAACTGGTGGCAGCTGCTGCCACTAGGCAGTTTTAAGGAGTAACTTTTCTCATTTATATAATGGTGTAATTTAAACATAACTTACTGGTGTACCATGACAATGTATCGGATAAGGTGCACCATACTGATTGTATCGGTTAAGGTAAACCATAAAATTGGAGGCAGCAAGACTACCATCCATTTTATGGAGTAATGTCATTTCATTTTATTTCTTTATGAAAATACCCCACCAGTGGCCGAGAGGTTTTGATCTCTCAACTAGTAGGCAGCACGTGCTGGGTTCGAACCCAATTGCGGCCGTCGGCCTAACCGTTCGGAGTTTTCTGTGGGGTTTTTTTATCTTGTATTTTTCTTGCGTAAATACGAGTTAGGTTCCCTTAGGAAGACCCCCCCCCCCACGGAGGGCATCCTACCCCTTTCGGGCCTATATCCCACGTGTTAATAATCGGCCTTCATAAAGTAAACCAAAGTTTATGAAAATAGAAAGTTTTGAATCTAAGGTACAGAGAGCCAATTTAAGACACTCGTATAATTAATTAAGATGCATATTTAATAAATACATACAATTAATTAATATGCATATTTAATAAATGCATATAAATAATAAATGATTATGTAATGGTTATGTATGTACTACTTACTTTAACCCTTTGAGCTCTGGTGGGCAAATTTCTTCAAAATTCCAAATGTCACTTTGGCACCAGTATTTTGCAAAGAAAAAAAACCGGTTAACGATATATACACACGAAAAAAAATCCATTAAACCTTTTTCAAGTAAATTTAGTTGAATTTTCTGGTGCCGTTGGGACATTTCGGAATTAAAATTATGTGGTAGAAAATTCTACCATCAGAGCTCAAAGGGTTAATACATACGATTAAATTGTGTTATTTATTTATTTTGTTTACATTTTCGACCGAAAATAGGAAGATTATCCATATTTCGGTTTCGGACTTAAAAACATATTTCGGTCGATCCTTCGTAATTATCTTATTTTAATTTAAAATATTTTCCTAATAAATATTTATACTTGAAGAAATGGTAGCCACATAATCTGAAAGGAGAATATCACAAGTTTGATAATTTTCATTGAATGACAGCTTGTCATTAAGGAAAGGAAACGGATAACATAAACTGTTCAATACCACGGATATTGGATAGTAAAGTTTAAATTTTTATAAATTGCAAACATATTTATTTTATCTTTCAAACTTAAGGCGAATTCAAACTCCTGCATCTTCAAATTCTTTTATAAATTAACTAGCTGATCTGCCCGGCGTTGCCCGGGATCATAGATGTTTTCAGACAAATTGCGAATATTCAAAATCTCCATTCATACTAAAATAGAAAAAAAAAATTTTTTATCTGGAGAATATTTTAAATTTCAGAATATTTTAAATTTTATCTTAGTGAACAAAGGTATGTATTTCTGTTACGTAAACCATGTTTTGGAAGGATAAAGAAATATAATCGTTGATTCTAGCTGTTTGAACTACGAAAATAATGCAATAATTGAATTATTTTAAAATTCCTTTCTTCAACGAGATCTACTCCATGTAAAATGAAGGAAGGCTGCAAATATCCTCTTACCCAGTAAATTTTAATAATAATTATATATATATATATATATATATATATTGAAATTTAAAAATCCAGTTACGAAGTGCGCTTTCCAGTGTTAGCATCCACACATGACATAAATTTCAGATACCTGATTGTTATAATTTTGGCGTTACATACGCGGTCAGACAGGCAGGCAGTCAGACATATTTTGTTTTATATGCATATAAGATTTATAAATGTTTGAATTTATTTCGTGAAAAAGACAGTGATAGTTTTGAAATCTTAGTTTTATCATTATATCTCAAGAATTATCGCTTAAATTTCATTGAAATTCAAATAAATAAGTTGTATAAAACATAGGTGTCAAATCTTCCAATTTTCGAGTTGTACGATTTCGGAATAGAATTATTAGCTTTATTCACTTTCAGAAATTTCAATTAGGTAACATGAAAAATATTATTCGGAAATTGTATGATACTTCTAAACAGGAAGGATATTCTGATAAGCTTACCATATTGGTAACAATCAAGAGTTTTACTTTATCCAGAGAATATCATAAAGTATACAGGATTTTTCATTTTAGAAGAATATCAATTTCGTTCTTATATTGCACAACTACTGAAATTTTATTCTGTATTTATGAGATTAAGGGTGTTCTTAAATCAAAAAGGGCAACTTTGTGACACATGCATTAATTTATTTTTGTTCGGAAATGCTTGAAAATAGCAGTTGTTGTTATTCAGAAACTGTCTAATTGCACTCAATTTTTTTTTTTTTTTTTTTTTTTTTTTTTTAACACAATAGATCTTTTATAACAAGCCTTCAAAGATGATGTTTTTGAGCACATTTCCCGACGAAAGCAGAAAAGCAGGAGAAGAACGGGTGATCACGTGATCGAAACAGCTTAGAACTAGATAGGTAATTTAATGATCACAAAATGGAAAAATAAGTTCGATTCAAAATCGCTTCCCTGTCAGGCATTCCAGTTTTATAACTTTTTGTAAAGAAGAGAATTTGTAAATGTGTCAAAACGTTTTGCGCTTGTTGAGAACACCCTTAATCCTTCAGTACTTATGAGATTAACCCTTCTTCACCCGCTGAGCCTCATATGAGGCTCCTACTTTGAATTGCAATATTGGAAAGACAAAAAGACGGATATTTTTCTTTTTTGTTTTGTTTTTCATTAGTAATACCATTAAATCCCTTAAAATACAGCACTGTAAAAAAATCTCAAATTGACAGGAAAAAAATTGTATATTTTAGCGTTAGTTTCAAACCATTTAATTTACAGAAAATGCCTGTATTTTTTCATTAATACAAATTTTCTCTGTAAAAATCACAAAATAAAGCTTATTTAAAAAAAAAAAAAAAAAAAAAAAAAAAAAAAAAAAAAAAAAAAACTTTTTTTTTTTCTTTTTGTAAAAAGTACAAATTTTTCTGTAAAAATTACAGATTTTTTTTTACAGCGAGGAAGCTTCTAAAGAGTTGCTTTAA
This sequence comes from Maratus speculifer, assembly GCA_964019185.1. NCBI lineage: Eukaryota > Metazoa > Arthropoda > Arachnida > Araneae > Salticidae > Maratus > Maratus speculifer. Next base: position 429,546,149 of record OZ025290.1, on the reverse strand, counting down.
TCGTACTTAGATGTCAGTATACTACATAATTGTAAATAATGTATTTACAATTGTTGCTTTATTGTTTCAGGAGAGAAATGGAGTAATTTTTTGAACTGCTTTATTTTTTTTAACTTGCTTCTTTTTTTAGGGGGGAGGGGGAATGAGGAGGAATAAGAAGGAAAATGTTTTATTATTTTTCAACAATCCTCTGATATGTGCATGTTTTCAAATTAATTTGAAATGTAACAGATTCTTTAAAAAGTATGGTAATGTTTTAGGCATCATATAAAGCTTAAAATAAATAAATAAATAAAAATAAAGGATAAAGAATAAAGAATAAAAACTAAAAAAAAAAAAAAATAATAATAAAAAAAAAAAATAAAATAAATTCTCTACTTTTATAATAAATTGGTGACGAAAGGGTGAAGTCAATAATTTAACTGATAATTTGGTTGAAGTTTAAATGATAGTGTAAATAAAACAAGAGTTATAAAATAGAATTTTTACTGTTTTCCCATAGTTTGTTTATTCTATTTAACACAAATTTCACTTCGCAATTTTGAAAGCGTGTAACATGAAGTTTTATATGAATAAACTACCACTTCCTTTCACCGAATGCATATCTAAAATTTCTACAATAAGCATGGAATTTCAAAAGCAATGCCCTGGCGAAATATCTTTAATTCCATTTCGTCCTAATTTACTTGGAGAAGAACACACTTTTACTATTTTTAAACTCATCAGAGAAAACGAAACTCTAAACTCTGCGAAACTCTGCGAATTTCTGTTTTGGCAAATTTACAAACTTAGTTGGCAAATTTCTAAAAAAGCTTTTATAATAAACTATATTACACTCTCTATTTCTGACAGACTCGAAAAAAGTAACAAATGTAACTAGGATTATTATTAAGCGTTTTACAAACAAGATCTGTATTGCATTTTCTAATTGTGTTAACTTGGCAAAACATAAAAATAGTTGGCGAACGTCGAGAAATATTTATTTTTGCTTCTCAATGTATTGGCAAATACTGAAATTTGACTTGGCAAATTATGGTTCAATTTCCCCTCTTCCGCCCGGACCGTGCGAACAGAGGGGGGAAGAGGGCGGTTGTCCCGGTGGTGGAAATTGAAGAGGCGCAAAATTTATACTACCAATTTCATTTGTTTCTCCTTTTTTTAAAAAAGAAAAAAAAATATATATATACATATTGTAAATTTTTTTACGTCAGAAACCTACATTCTCAAATTAATACGTGGCTTCAATCTTAGGATACAAAAGGGATTGCAAACTGATAGACTCTGCTGTTATATTCATTTTTTCCACATCTGTTTTCTAGATTCCAAAATAAATGCGAAATATGTATTCAATAGAATTTATTTGTGTTTTTACAATTTTAAATATTGGGACACATATAATAAATTTTAATTTGAAGGGGGGGGGGGGGCAAGCTGAAACTTTGCCCCAGACATAGTTTTCTCTTCGCATGCCACTGTCTCCCGCATTAAAAAGTTTTAGCGTTGTTTCTGAATTTAAAAGTCGGCTGAAATTCAGAAGCAAATATCTGAACGGTGTTCAGTCAGAATTAAGTTTGTAAACTTCCGTCCCGCGACTTTATTAAAATAGCATCGGCCAGAAAACAATACATTCTGAAAACTAATTATTCAGAAAGAGCAACACATGTCAATGACAACCTCCCCTAAGGCGGTCCCCGACTGTGACCCCCCATTCAACAAGAACTGTGTCCAATGGTACCCGTGATCAAGGCTGGTTCTCAGACTAGCTCCGCCCTTCCACGAGAGATTTCAACTTTTACCTCTATTAGTTATCTGAATCAGCTATTTCCAGTGACACCCCCCCCCCCTTTCCGCCGTCCCCACTTTCACCTACCCAATTTCTGGAGATTTTTATAGAGTTGTTGAAGGAGGTTCATTCAAAAGTAGTGGGTCTTGCATTTAGCACGGTGGTCAGTTCGCAGCATTGACGGATTAGTGCTCATCATCATCTTCTTCAAGTTACGGGGTGCATTATCTAACATTATAGCAGAAGCTTGGACGGTTAATTGTAAATGATCATGGCTTTGCCTGCTATGCCTGCCACACTCAGCATGAGGCCTTTCATCTCTGGTTACCCTTTTCAAGGTAATGTTTGAGTTTTTAATTAATTTTTGTGCGATTTTTAGAAACGACACTTTAATGCACATCATCTGCATCCGGTGCAATTTAGAAAGTTAACAAAAACTAATGTGCATCATCTTGCAGCTGTCAATCAAATTAAGGGAGTTTTTATGGGTTAATTATCAGGGATAATTGCTCTTTGGACTTTCTCCAAATTATTATTTTTTTTTTTGTATGTGTTTATTTTGCTTAAAAAAAAAAAAAAAAAAAAAAAAAAAAAAAAAAAAAATACTTGGATTGTCTACATCAAATACAACTTAAAATGAAAGAAAGTATAAAAATTTATCTTAGAATTTTCAGTGAAATTAAAAGAAGTTGATTGTTCTTTGGGACTTCATAGGACTTTCGGAATTTTTGTATTTTTAATTTATTTATTTAAAAGATCATAATAATAATAATAATAAAAATATTCTTGTTTTTGAAATGTCAATATTAACTGACTTAAAAAATCAAAAGAAACTTATGTGTGTCACTTGGAAGCTGTCAATCAAATAAAGGGTGTTTTTATGGGGTTAATTATAAATCAAACGAAATGCCAGTGCGTCATCTTGCATTTGACATTAAATCTACAAATTTCCATATTGTTAACTGTAGGGGATATTTGCCCTTTGAACTTTCTAAGAATTTCTAAATTTTTATAATTAATATAAATCTTTTTAAAAATATTTAAATACCATTGAAAAGAGGACCGTTAATCACATTAAAAATACGAAACATCTGCATCAAATTCAACTTAAAATCAAAATAAACTTTTAAAACTTTATGTTAGAATTGTCAATCAAATTAAGAGAATTTGTGTAGATTTTATTAAAATCTGGGGATTTTTTTTTTCATTTTTATAGGGTTTTTGAAATGTCCATGTTATTTAAATGACAATTAAAACTGATTGATAAATGTAACTTATTTGCATCAATGAACATTGAAAACAACAAAACACATGCATATTAGTCTTGCAACTCTGTCAATCAAAATCGGGGGAATTTCCATGGGCTAATTTATTACCAATTTATTATTTATTATTTTCTTCGAATTTCAAAAATGCTTGTGATTTTAATGAGTATAAAGCTCATGCTTTTTTTTTAATTTATTAATTAACGATGATTAACAAATGATACTATTTTTAATGTTCACTATTTGTATCACCAGTAGAAATCAAAACAAACCTAATTTTACAGAAGTTCAATCCGATTCTAAGACCTATGGGTTTAATTAATATCAAGGATGAACAGCTGTTAATCGAAATTTAAGAATTTTTGTAAGTTTAGTTATTATCAGGGGTGATTGCTCTTTGGAATTTCTGGGAGTTTCCGGAATTTACATGTATATTTCCATTTAATAATATGATGCATGCGTTTTTAATTAATATTTTAAAACAAATATCTTCAAAAGTGACTATAATTAATCATTAGATTAATTTTTAAACACGATTATTCAATCGGTATAAATTAATTATAACGGAGTAATTTATTCCATTTTTCAACATTGGGTGAAAAAAGTCCTGGTGAATCCTGGCCCGGACTTTTTTCACCCAATATTGAAAAATGGAATAAATTACTCTGTTAAAATAATTAATCATGTCAGTTCTTCGCATTTATTATTATTATTATTATTATTATTATTATTATTATTATTATTATTATTATTATTATTGATAATTTATATGAGATTTCAGTAAAGCAAATTCGTACATGTAATCTCGCAATTGGATTCAAATAATTCTTGCGTGTTTATTTATTATCATTCGTTGGAATTATTCCTTATTTTCGGAATGATTTTCAGTGAGCTTGATCTTCGGAATTTAATTATTTTCAGACACAAAAAAACTTAATAATAAAATTTTTTATAAGGTGCCTTTGAATATATTAATATACACATGTTTAATGTTTGTTAAAATTTTTAGCGACTGTTCACTTGTTAATATTAAGGTTTTACTGGTTGTTGTAATGTTTATTGTTTATAAAATATCATGAAAAGCAAACTGTTCTTGATGTTTCTCAGTTAAATAGTTTAAGGGCTTTTCAGAAGTAGGGACTAAATATCATTGTATTATTTACTTTTTATTCTTGCGATTTCTTGAAACTAATTATTTTCACATTACTTTCTGTAAAAGTATAGATAAATTACAAATTAATACAAAATTTATCACTAAATAATTTCAAAGAGAGAAAATCACAATCATAATAAATACTAATAAGTTCTTGTCTCAGCTGTTTAAAAATAAATATAATGTTATTTTTATTTACACATTTTGCGATTTTAATTTATGAAATTTTTAATTACCAAAGCGGATCCAAGAGCGGGGTCGTGGGGGTCAACCATAGTAGGGCTTATTATATTAGTTTGTGCAAAAATTATCATTATACATTTAATATATCCTTTTATTGTCTCACATGAATATTTCCTAAAAAATATAGATTTTAATGGACAACTATTTATTTTTATTATTAATATTTACTTGAAGTTGGTGTAAATAGAATTCAAGAACAAATCTATATTTTTATTAATAAATGTATTACGATTAGAAAAAAAGAATCTCATAATGTACCATTTTGCAAACTTATTTGTTTACATTTATGTAGAAAAAATGTCTGTTATCTGATAGTGAGCGCATGAGTAACTTTTTTGAAACTGAAACATGGGTGTGGTTTCAAAAACAAAATTCTTATGATTATTTCATGTCAAAATCCTTAAAAAAAATCATGTACCTTTCGCTTATTCAAATACAGTCGGTTTATTTCCGGAAGTATTACATTTTTATATAACACCCATTAGGTTTCTTTACTCCAATTTTCTCCAAGGAATCAGTATCTGCAATTAAGGCAGGGCATGGGCCCAGGGCCCCAAATGTTGCTGAAAGCCTTTCAATTATTTTCCAAAAATCTGATGCAGTTTTAACATCTAATGGAAATTTACGTGTCATTCTACATTTTATTGCAATTTTTAGCATCGTATATTTTGTCTGAAAACCTATTTTTAATTACTTTATTATTGAGAATATTTTCTTTTGCCATTATTGCTTTAAAATATTGTATGTATATTTCCTGTTAATGTTATCGTCAGATTATTTTGGAGATGAGCATAATTCACAGACTGTAGAGCCTCCCCCCCCCCCTTTATATTTTAAATATTTGGAGCTGGGTATTGCTGAAAATTTATTATTAGTCTTTGCATACGAGATATATGGATTCGAGATACATGAACTTGCATAGGAAAAGGTAATCAGCACCACACAATTTATTATAAAAAATCTACTCAGTTAAATATCTCAATTCTGAAATAATTATTCAGAAGTAAATTAATGATTATCAAATTTAGTTTTATAATAAATATTTTAAAGCAATTATTAAAATAGTGAGTGATATCATAGTAAATACTTTTTTTTAATATATATAATATATATTACATTACTCAAAATCTTCCTGTAGACATCAGTGCAAGAACCCCCCCCCCCTCCTCCTATGATCATCTATGTCTGGGACCCCCAAATTTCAAAATGGATCCCTAAAAAAAAAATACATTCGACTATTCTATACATTTTACAATGAATTTTCTACTATTAAAATCCGTTAGGCTTGAGGCACTCTCAGTAAAATATCCACCCACAGACTTTAGGTCTCACAGTAGTTCCTAACGATAATGTCCTTCCATTGTAAGCTTTATCGTGTTTAACTTCATTATATAAATCACTTTCAATAGATTGACCAGAGGATCCCTCAACTCTCCCTAATAATTTTTTGTCCTTTTGTACTCCAGGTCTAGGCTCGTTTTACACTCGCCCGAAGGAAAATTCATTGCGAATAATAGTCTCTTTTTCTTCCTCTTCCTCCTCGCTTTCTTTCTTTTTCAATTATAGTTCCGGAGGTGCCACTCGTTGCTGTTTTTGTGTTCTACTCCAGTAGCGCCAATTTTTCAAATAAATTGGGTGGGCTCAAAAATTTTTGAGTAAAATAATACATATAATTTCCCCTTCTTACTGTGTATGTGTGTGAAAAGAGGGAGGAGGTCGAATAACTAAAAATAATTTGAAATGAAATTATGTTTTTCTAAACCAATTTTTAAATTATTATTATTAAATTATAATTTTATAAATAATTTTATTGAGGGTGTTTTTGAAAAAAAGCTTTTCCACCTTCAACAGCTCGAAATTTTGTGATACAATTTCAGACGCATTTTTAAAAGTAGAAACATGAAATTTGCTGAGTGTATATTTGAAGAGACGTATAAGGTGCCGTGTGATGTCATTTTACCTTCAACTCATTAGAATTTGATTTATAAACAGTTATCTTCTCAGTATGACCTTTTTTTTTTTTTTTTTTTTTTTTTTTTTCGTTTCCCAGATCTCTCACATCGGAAAAATCGGTTCAAAATGCCGTTTTTTAATTGCTTTTTTTTTGCAATAATTTCTGCATTTATCAAAGAATCGACCATCACGGCACCTTGTGTACTTTCTGAATAAGACAATTTGCCAGTTTGATGCATTTGAGATCAAAAATGATTTAAAAAAAAAAAAATAATAATAAATCGGAAAATAAGCAGTTTGAATTGAAATACACCCTTAAGAGCAGAGTTGGCACGGTTTAAATCAATTGGTTCAAACCATGGTTTAAACCACGGTTTAAACCAAATGGTTTTTTTCTCAAAAAAAACCAATTGGTTTTTTTAGAAGAAATCTAATGACATTTTTTTTCTTTATAATTTACGTGTTTCAGATTATTGGGCATAAATAATTTCTACTTTTAACACTTTATTTCAGTAATAAGTATTATATATAGTGGGTTTAGGTCTTTTTTTATGCATAGGATTAAACCAATTGTGGTTTTTTCTTTTAAAAAAAGCAATTCGTTTTTTAGAAAAAAATCTAATGACATTTTTTTTCTTTATAATTTACGAGTTTCAGATCATCAGATATAAATAATTTCTATCATTTTTCAGAAGAAATCTAATGACATTTTCTTTCTTTCTTTATAATTTACGAGTTTCAGATTATTGGATATAAATAATTTCTATTTTTAACACTTTATTTTAGCAATAAGCATTAGATATATTGGATTTACATCATTTTTTTATGCATAGGATTAAAATCAGTACACATTGGTTTCTATTGCTCTAAAGAAAAAACTTCAAACATGTGAATTGATTAAAGATAAAATAAATTCAATATTTAGTATAAAATATTTTAATTTTTTTAATAATGAAGATTATTTTATGTAGTTAATAATGTATCACAATGATCTTTTAAGATTTTGCACAACCTATAAAAGACATTTTTCTTTTGGGAGATTATCTTGAAGAATTAAAAGCAAAGACTAGTTGCTAGTTATAGCATTTTAGTAATACTTTTTTTTTCCCTCTGCTATCTGCTGAATCTAACGACTAAAAATGTTAACTTCAAATTGTCACTTAGAAATAAAGAATCCTAAAAAGTATTTGTAATTTATTATTTGAATAATTGTGGAAAAGAATATTTATCAAACTATATCCAAATGTTTATTAATAGAAATCAAAAGATTGCTTATAAAGAATTACAGGGCATCAGTGGTTCACTGTGTAGAACAGTTAAAACTTTCAACATAAGACTGTTTTCTAAAAGTGTTTAAATTGAAAAATGAATTTTTTCAATTTTCAGCATAAATTCATTATAATTATTAAATTTAAATTATTTTAAATGAAGTTATACTGCTTATAAACCAATAATGTCTGTTTTTATCAGTAAATATGCATGTATGTGTAATAAGAAAGTTTTTAAAAAACCCGGTTTAAACCAAAAAACCCTGGTTTAAACAAAAAAACCCGGTTTGTTTGGTTTTTTTTCCAACCCTGCTTAAGAGAGAGAGGGAGTTCGAATAATTAAAGATAATTTGAAATTAAATTATGTTTTTCTAAACCAATTTTTAAATTATTATTATTAAATTATAATTTTATGAATAATTTTTTTAATTACCTTCTTTAGTTATTCCTTTCATTAATATTTATTTTAAATAACATTCAAAGCGCTAACTATTGTGAATGAAAAAAAAAAAAAAAAAAAAAAAAAACAATTTCAAGAAAAGCATATATTTCAGTGATCTAATTGCCCTATCAAGTCCAGACTTCAAAACAGATGACAAAATATGCAAAAAATTTGTATTAGAAATTTAACTATATAAGTTTTCATCATTCCTGTAACTCTAATTTATATCTGTCATTTTTTCAAACAAAACTAGTTTGAGAATTTTAATAAAACCAAATCTAATTTCAGCTATTAAATATTTTGAAAAAAATATTATTTTTTTCAGAGTGGGCGGAGAGATAAAATTATTGGGTGAGCTCGCGCCCTCTGGGCCCACATAAGTTGGCGCCACTGAACTACTCGCACCTAATTCCCATTATTTCTAAGTAGAAATCATACTATAGTATATTTCTACATTATTTGCACTGTAAATTAAGTTTGAATATAGTGATTTAAATAAAATCACAAAAATTGCCACCACTGAATTTATAGCCGACAAATGACACCCTTCTATTCAAGTTATTTTTTGAAGTACAATAACGTATGAATTTTTAAATTACTTATTTCTAAATTTTTAGAGCCTACCTAGTACTTAAAATTTTGCGATATTTTGTAAAGTAGCAATTTTGCAATTGCTATTTGATTATAATCTCCACCAAATTATCATATTTAACTTCATTTATATCAATTACAATACAAACACCAGGATTTCTACGACTCTTATCCAGAAATTTTCTGCCATTATATCCACCAGGAAGAGGCTTGTTTTACATTTTCTTGAAAAGACCTTACGCTCGGAGATAGTAAAAGTCATAAATTATACTCCTCAATCTTGAGACAAATATTACGAAGGATTACAAAAACCTGTTTAAAAACTTTCTATGACACATTTCCAAAAATGAATTGGCCTGTATATCAATACTTATGATTTGCACGCATATATTAAAAATATTTAGAAGTAAATTTAATGATTAGGAACATTGAAATTCATTTAAGGGTGTATTCGAATAAACCCCTTTCCACCTTCAACAGCTCGAAATTTTCTGATACAATTCCAGTCACATTTTTAAAAGTCGAAACATGAAACTTGCTGAGGGTATTTTTGAGCAGACGTATGAGGTGCCGTGTGATGTCATTTTGCGCTCAATTCATTAGAATTTGATTTATAAACAATTATCTTCTCAGTATGACCCCTTTTTTCATTCCCAGATCTCCTGCTTCGGAAATTTCGGTTCAAAATGTCGTTTTTGATTGCTTTTTTGCAATATTTTCTACATTTATCAAAGAATCGACAAGCACGGCACCTTGTGTACTTTTTGAATAAAATATTTTGCCAGTTGGATGCATTTGAGAGCAAAAATGAATTTAAAAATAAATCGGAAAATAAGCAGTTTGAATCGAAATACACCCTTAAGGGGTGTTATTTAGTGTCTCCTACAGGCGACATCAGAACTGAGGAGGTTATTTTTCAATCAATTCAAAATTCCTTTTTTTTTCTTTATTATCCATTGTAAAAAAAATTGCAGCCTAAAGAAATTTCACAAAGTATATTTTGAAAGAAAATAATTGATCAATTTTAAAATTCCCTGCAAATTTTTATAATCAGCTCAAGTTTTATTATAGAGTACACTTAGTATTTTAGAACGAAATTTGTAGTTGTTCTGCAGTAGATTCCAACCAGTGGTGACCATCCCCCCCCCCCCCAAAAAACCTTCATACTTTAACATCCCCCCCCCCCCCCCAAACATATTACAAATTGTAAATTATATTCTACTTATAATCTACTGCACCTTCAAGAGATAGCGAAATGAGAATAGCAGAATGAGCTATTATTGCCCTTATCTAGAATTTAAAGAAAGAAAACATAGGAACATTTCTGGAAATAAATTTTGAAATATTAAAATATTAAAAATCTCCCCCCCCCCCCCGAAAAAAAATGTACTTTTTCTCAAATTCCCTCCCCCCCCCAAAAAAAAAAAAACTATATTGTATGACGTATCTTGCGTCATCAAACCCCTCTCTAGGCACCCCTGATTCCAACCATAATATACGACGTTATTATTTTCAACGAAAGTTAAGGCTGTTGTTAAATCCAGAGAGCAATTTTATGACGTAAATCTCATTTCATTTTTGTTTGGAAACGCATGAAATTGGCAGATGTCGTTATTCAGAAATTATGCAATCAAAAAAGTCTTCCTCTTTTTTTTTTTTTTAACACAATATATTTTTTGGAAAATACTGCCAAAGTGGGTGTTTTGAACCGAATTTCGCGACGAAAGTAGAAGACCCTTCACATAATTTTTCATCCAAAAACAGGATCCTTCACAATCTTTTTCTCTTCAAAACTAACAGGACCTTTCACAAAACTTTTCACCACCAAATAACAGGAACCTTTCATAAAATTCCTTGTTTTAAAAACAGACCTTTCACAAAAATTTTTCATCTCCATACTAAACTTTTTACAAAATGAATTATTAAAAAATAAAATCTGATCTGTTACTTTTACATATATAATGAAAATATATTTTTTATTTTACATGCAAATCTCTTCTTAAAAATGTATAAAAAAGAGCCTGAATTTAAGGGTGTATTTCGATTAAAACTGCTTATTTCCCAATTTATTTTTAAATTCATTTTTGTTCTCATATGCATCAAACTAGCAAATTGTCTTATTTACAAAGTACAGAAGGTGCCGTGATTGTCAATTCTTTGATAAATGTCGAAAATAGTATTGCAAAAAAAGCAATCAAAATTGGCATTTTGAATTGTTATTATGTTTGATTTATAATTGTTTATAAATCAAATTCTAATGAATGGAGCATAAAATGACATCACACGGCACTTTATACGTTTCATCAAAAATCACCTCATCAAGTTTCATGTTTCTACTTTTAAAAATGTGTGTAAAATTGCATCAGAAAATTTCGACTTGTTGAAGGTGGAAAAGCGTTTTTCGAATACACCCTTAACGATTATTTCGAAAATATACCAAGTTTTTTTTCTAAACAAATATCAAGTTTTTCACAAAAGCTGGACTCTGTGTAAAAAATCTTTACTGACCCCTGGTCAGTGTTTAATTTTATCATATAAATAAAATATCATTTTGAATTGAGGGTTCTGGTACTCTCACCGCAGAATTTTTTTTGTATTATTGGTCCATCATAAAAAGTCCAATTTTGTTTTGCACGCAGAAAATTTTTATTTAAGTTAATAAACGACAAATAATTTTTCGAGATGAAGATACAAAATCCTTTCCTTTTTTAAAAAATCTATTTTAAAGAAAATCTTTGATTTATTATTTATTTTAGTGTAAATAACGTTATTTTATCAAATGATTGGTCAAGTATTTTAAATATTCAGAATATACCTAATTTCGTTTATTATAATTTGTACTTTAGCATTTTGCAACAAAATGAAACACGTACACGATATAGTAGAAGTTTTTTCCGTATATCTACGGAAAAAACTACTACTATATCGTGTACGTGTTTCATTTAGTTATATGACGATAATGTTGTTACACTTTACAGCTTATATATGTTCATTATATGACTTCCCAGTGTAATTCCAGGGGTTTTACGACGTCCTTTTATTTTCTACATCATCAAAAGCCTCGTTTTACGATTGCTGGAGGAAAATTTCATTCAAGATATCACCCGAGATAAAATTACCTTTTCTTTCTTTCTTTTTTCATCCATTCTAAAATAATTTTGCATTCTCAATCAGTAAAAAGGCATTATTTCAAGACAAAGAGATATTTAAAATTGTTCTCAAATCCAAAAATATCTTTTACTTTTTTTTTCCAATTCATTTTTTGTTTGGAAACACACGAAATTTGTAGGTGTTCTTATTTAAAAACTATGTGATAGAAAGATGTTTTCCATTTTCTGGTAAAGGGAGAAGATCTTTTAGAAAATACCGTCAAAATTGGAGTTTTGTAGCAAATCTCTCAATAAAAGTGAAGCAGATTTATTATCATATACTATAATGGGTATTTTTGAGTAAAGAGATAACAATAATGTCTTTCTATTGTACATCTTATCATGTTTTACTTTCTTATGTAGTATACTTAGAACAGTTTAACTTCACTGTTTATGAGAATACCCCCATAAATGTTCCGTGCTTTTGTCTAATAGACAAAATCGCGTTCTACTACGATGGTTTGACTGAAACTTTCACTCACGATAAGAAAACCATTTTTATAGATGAAAATCATCTTCTCTTTCTTTTATCAATTTTTCACTTGAAAGGTAAAGATACATTATTTCACCAAGAGATTTTTAGAATAAAAACATTGATCAGTTGTAAAATTACTAAATTTCTCTACACTGTTAAAAAAAAAAAAAAATCTGTAAAGTTGCTAAATTGTTTCCAGGAAACTAGAAATCCTAGAACTTTTTATGTAACGGTTACAGCTAAAATTCACGTAACAGAACCGTTTACATGATTTTTTGTTGTTACCGTTACATGATAAGCTCTAGCAATACCAGTTTCCTAAAAAAAAATTGTATCAACTTCACCTTTTTTTTTTATTTTATTTATTTATTATTTTTTTTTTAACAGTGTAGGAAACTGGGATTCCTAGAGCATTTTGAGTAACGGCAACAACAACAATTCATGTAACAGATACACGCATGCACTGTAAATCAAAGAATCTGTAATATTACAAAGATTTTTTTATGTAGCTGCATTTCCGGTTGCAGATAAAAAAATTTATAATTATTGTAATTTTAACTTTTTTTTTTTTTTTTTTGGTAAAGTTACAGGTTTTTGTATCTTTACAAAACTGATTTTGTAGATTTATATCTTTCTCTGTACTGTAAATTTACATTTGTAGAATCACTTTTATTTTTAGTGTAGTTTTCAAATTTCTAAAGTTGAGGAAGCTCGTTATTTTCCGCACTGTAATTTCCACAGTATTTTTGAATGAAGAGATACACTGCATAATAGCTCTGCAGTAGTACCAATAACGATAATGTCCTTCCCATTGTACGTCTTATCACGTTTCCCTTCATTATATCACTTACAATAGTGTGACTCTAGGGTTCCTCGGACTCTCCCCAGGAATTCTCTGCCCCTTTGTCCAGGCTCGTTTTTCGCCTCAAGGAAACTTTCACTCCAGATAATGAGAGGCAAATCATTCCTCGAGAAGAAATTTATCTTTTTATCTTCCTATTTTGATTATCTTTGTCGATTTTCCATCTATCTTTTCACCTGCCTTTCCATAAATCTTTCCTAAAAATTTTGCATGCAATAACGTTGAAGTACAATTATTTGCCAAGTGAGTAAAATAATTGATTAATTCTGAAGTCATTTACTTCTAAATTTTAAAATTTGACTTTCTTTTTTTCTTTTTTAAACCATTATTTATATTTCATATCTTTACGAGTGTTCTTAAATAAAAAAAGGGCAAGTTTGTGACACATGCTTTTATTTATTTTTGTTTAGAAATGCATGAAACTAGCAGGTGTTGTTATTCAGAAACTGTCAAATTGCACTCAATTTTTTGTTTTTTAATAAACACAATAGATCTTTCATAACAAGCCTTCAAAGATGACGTTTTTGAGCACATTTCCCGACGTAAGCAGAAAACTGGACGAAAAGCAATAGAAAAACGGGTGATTGCGTGATCGAAATAACTTTGAACTGGATAGGTAATTTAATTATCATAAAATGGAAAATCCAGTTTGATTCGAAATCGCTTCCATAGTCAGGCATTGCAATTTTATAACTTTTTATTAAAAAATGAATTTGTAAATGTGTCAAAACGTTTTTCGATTGTTCAGCGGTGCAGTTGAGAACACTCTTAAGGGTGTATTCGAAAAAATATTTTCCCAATCTCAACAGCTCGAAATTTTCTGATACATTTTCAGACTCATTTTTAAAAGTAAAAACATGAAACTTGCTGAAAGGATTTTTGAAAAGATGTATAACACATGTGATTTCAATTTCCCTTCAATTCATTACAATTTGTTTTATAAACAATTATTTTCTCAGTATGACCTTTTTTTTTTTTTTTTTTTTTTTTTTTTTTTTATCGTTCCCACATCTCTCACTTCGGGGAATGCTGTTCAAAACGCCAATTTTGGCAGCATTTTTTTTTGAAAAGTTTTCTGCATTTAACAAAAAATCGACAAGCATGGCATATTGAATAGTTTCTAAATAAGAGAGTTTGAAAGTTTGATGCGTTTGAAAACAAAAATGAATTTAAAAATAAATCGCACAATAAGCAGTTTGGATTGAAATACACCCTTAGCATTTTATGTTTCAAATTATAAGTTCATGTAAATTTTATTTTATAAAATATTTGGCGTGGATTATTAAAATTACATTATGAGATTTACACAACTGTTTAATAAAGAAGTTTACGAAAAATAAAGTTTAAAAAAAATTAAATTTAGTTAAAGTTTTAGAAGAATTTTGTCAATTAAAATTTATTAACTAAATTTGAATGCTTAGTAATTTTGTACAAGATTTACAACTCCACATAAATCTTTCATGTAAAATATTTTTTAAGAGTGCATTACAATCCAAACTGCTTATTTTCTGATCTATTTTTAAATTAATGTTCGCTCTCAAACGCATCAAACTGGCAAATTCTCTTATTTAGAAAGTATACAATGTGTCGTGCTAGTCGATTCTTTGACAAATGCAGAAAATATTGGGGGAAAAAATGCTGTCAAAGTGGGCGTTTTGAATCAAATTTTCTGCATCGGGATATCTGAAAAAATGGTCATACTGAGAAAATAATTGTTTATAAATCAAATTCTTAATGAAGTGAGCGAGAAATGAAATCACGCGGCATCTTATAGATCTCTTCAAAAATCACTTCAGCAAGTTTCACGTTTTTACTTTTAAAAATAAGTCTGAAAATGTATCAAAAAAATTCGAGCTGTTGAGGGTAGAAAATTATTTTTTCGAATATACCCTTAATAGGGCTCTGAGTTTGTTGAAACAATCATAAACATCGCTCTTTTCAAAGTACCAAAGCACAAATAATATGCAATTACGATTTTTTCTCTCTTTCTGCCTAATATATATAGATTTGACTGCATTATCCCGAAAAATAAATATTGTATCTCCATAATTAATATTTAAATTCCAAATTTAAAAATTCATCTGACTAATGCATGATTAATTGTTGCACGCATAAAAAGTTCTAAATTATACATATAGAAAATAATTTTTAAAGAAAATAAAATTATAACACATTCTTTTCTAACTTAAAACCAAATATACACAAAAAGTTTTGTTAATTACTAAAAATAATAATTTTTGTTAAAATTTAAAAAAAAATCTGAAAAGCTATTAATTATTTTCTAGGCAACTGGGATTCCTAGAATTTTTTACATATCGGTAACACCAAAAATTCATTTAACCGATTTTGTTACATGTATTTTGCTGTTACCGCTACGTAAAAAGTTCTAGAGATCACAATTTTATATAGAAAATGTTTAGTAGGTTTACAAAATCATATTCTTCCTTTCTTTTTCTTTTCTTTTCTCTTCTTTCTTTTTCCCCCCACAATACTTATTTTACATAATATGTAACACACATAGTAGCTAATTTTTGTTGGTTTTCATAAAAATATTTTCGAATACTCACTCACATTTGCCTTCCTTTATGGCAAAATAGCTGCAGTAAAATAAAGCAAATATTTCTATGCAGATAATAACGGTTCTAAAGATACATAAAAAAAAAACACCCTCACTCTTCCTGAAAAAATAGCTTGGAAACGACAAAAAATTATGATGAATTTGGTGATTCTATGGCAGATTATAGTGAAAAAAAAAATTCGATACTTTGATTGTTTTTTTAATTAATAAAAAGAAAATATTAATATGATAAAAGTTTTTTTTTTTTTTTTCAATCTAAATGTTGTACCTGCTTCCGCCTAAACTCTTGCAAAACGGGAAAATAAGAGAGAGGTAAAATAAGATGATGAGGATAAATGTAATTGTCTGGGATTACAAGTAGGGGAGTACAGGGGAGACGTCTGAAGAAAATAAATGATAGTGGCATGGTATTCATGTTTACGAGCCTATAGTCTACTTAAAATTAAGTGACAGAAAATAAATAAAACCACGTGCTTAGTGGTAACTTTTACAATGCGTTTACTGCAATCAGTGCCAGCGAAGATATGTGAAAGTTACTATGTCATGACTCTGCTATAAAAGGAAACTTAGTTTGTTTCTTTTTAATTTGATTAATAATTGTTTATATTATTTTAAGTATATAAATAAAATAAGTAAAACGCAAAAAAAAAAAAAAACTTTAAATGCCTCCAAAAGAAAAAAAAAATTATAAAATTTGAAATAATTATGCAATTTTTGTAATTAATGTATCAGTTATCTGTATTGTTATTTCGATTAGCTAATATGTAAATATTGAATTTTTGTGAAAAGAAAAATTATAACCTTTTTTGGCAGGAGATAAGAAAAGAAATGAGTATTCAGTTTTACAAAATTTCAAAATAATAATAAAAAAGCCCCCCCCCCAAAAAAAAAAAAAAGAAAAAAAAAACCGGAAAACGAAAACTTTTTTAGCTTAAATCGGCAACCATTTTTAAATTTAGTTTCTTCTTTAATTTTGAAAGAACAATCCAGAGATTCCTGTGGGATTAGTTTTAATAGCTAAAAATAATGTCTGTCGGCAGATATTATTTGAAATCGCAACTGTCTTTAATATATTTAAATATTTAACTAGGAATATTTACTATTTATATATATATGAAATTGTAGAAACATGATTTTCCAAAAATAAGGACTTTGGTTAAATTATTTGTAATAAATTTATGTTTTTTGAACAAGCGCTCTCCCCCCCATACGCTACACACACATATATACATACGGAAAAAAACTAAAGTATTAATCTGCAAACTTTTATAAAATGTGTCATTTTTTTCGTGAGATATTAATAGTTCTATCTATTATTAATCTGTTTACTTTTAATATTCTTAATATGCATGCTTTCATTACTCACTTATTTATTTATTTATTTTGAAATTGCATTTAAAATGAGCGACGATTATAGTATGTAATTCATGCTAAATATAAAAATTGTGCACACAAAACAGAATTTTAGAGTCTAGAGCATTGAATGATCTGAAGAACACAATCTTCACTATCATTGTTATTATCTATACAATAAAATATTTTTATAATACAGTCGAACCTCGATTTAACGAATTGATTGGGACCCACAAATCCGTTCGTTAAATCGAAGCAATTCGTTAAATCGAATATCCATTTTTGTAAAGAGTATGGTATAAAAATATCAATACAAAATACCCTTAGATATACAGATTTAAAGAAAGAATGATTATTGTTAGCTACGAATTTGAAAATTATAAGTTACGAGATCAATTTTTAAATTATCTAAATTCTTTAATGCTATTTACCTTTGAAACTTAATACATAATGCATACATATTTACTGGCACTTTGGAAAGAAATTCTTGATAGTGCTTTGTTTTGACTTTCCTAAGTTTTTTGTCGATATCTTCTAACTTCATAAGAACAACATCATTAACCTCGTGAGACAAAAAATATTTTTTAAAGTGTTCAAGCTGCAAATTGATTCTTGGAATGTCACCTTTTTTAATTGAATTTCCGGTTCTTCATCATCTTGACTACTTTCAGAATTTTCATCCTCTTTCTGTTCAATATCGCAGGCACTTAGCTTTGCATATTTGTTTATATCTTTGTCATGTTTCTAGTTCAAAAAGAGAAAAGACTGTCTTTTGAATCAACCAGAAATAAGAAAAAAATGTAACACTTGGATTGGGATGTCAAAGATTTAAAGTTTTATGTGCAAAAAATTCAAAGTTTAAATTTTATCTGCGAATGCGATTTTTTTTTCATCGATTGTTGTTCGTTAAATCAAAGCTAAAAATTCGTTAAATCACAGCATTTTAGCATCCTTTTTGTCGGGACAGAAAAAATATTCGTTAAATCGGAGAATTCGTTAAATCAAAGTACGTTAAATCGAGGTTCGACTGTAATAATTAAAGACGCGCCCAAATTGAGAAAATAGCTACGCATTTCCGCCCTCTCTATAATTTTTCACTTTTTTTTCACATCAAACTGCAGCATATGAAATAATCTAAATTATCTTACATGAGGAACAAAACACATACATCCTGCTGAATAACGATGCGATAAGAAAGTTTAACTTTATTTGCAACACAGATTTTTTTTTTTTTTCATGAAATTTTGAAAAATATTTCTAGTATATCTCTGTTATCCCAGGTTGATTGAAATAAATGATTCCCAAATGAAGATTTTTCTTCATAAAAAATATGGAAAATCTGCAGTATGTCTACGTTATCCCAAGGTCTATTTAAAATTCAAAGTTTTTTTTTTTTTTTTTTTTTTTTTTTTTTTTTTTCAAATTTCGTATGGTGAAACTAAAATTCTGTAAAGAATCTCCATAGTGGTCATACATAGTGGTCTATTACAATTTTTAAAATAAAAGTTTTTCAAAAATTTAGATAAGAAACTATTTACACTAATTTCAAAAGCTCTATATTATTTGTACTTTATTATTAAATATTATAATTTAGATTTAAATAATTTTCTAAGATTTACGTATAATTTTTGCTGAAGATTTTATTTTTAAAATTCAATTGTAATATCCATCATTTTCCTTTAAAAAACTTTTAGTTTAGATAAAAACAAAAGCTCTCATGTACAGTGAATTAGTTAATTGCACTTTGTACAATATTTCTTTAATCATCCAACAAAATTTTTTCACATATCTTGAACTTTACACTTCTTAAAACGTTTTCAAATAATACATCTTCAAATTGAAATCATTTAAAATTATATGGATAAATTTTTCTCACTGTTACAGTCACATGCAATTAAATTTTACTGTTAATAAGTCCATTTGCTAGTATTCTACTTGTGTGTATGATCCATGCTATAATAAGCTTTCTCTTTTTCTCTCTCTTTCCTTTTCCTTTTAAAAATACTAAACTAAACTTGAACATTATATATCTAAACTCATGCTCTTTTATTACATTTTCTTACCATTATGTGTTGAAGAACAGTTCTGTTTCATGCTTTATATATATATATATAATTTAAAAAATTAATAATTACTTTTGTTAAGTCAATTTTCATTACATCAAATAAAAGTTTGAAATACACTTATTTTTGGATTTCTTGGGAACATGACTAAATTTCAGCAGTTTGAATTAAATTTTTTGATTATGTACTAAATATTTAATTTCAATTTATGCAGCATGTGACCAAGTCAAAGTAACGCTTTAAATTTGGTATTCATTTGCCCCTCTTCCCCTTTTTTATACTGGCACGTAAAAAATAAACATTTTCAATGCCTTAGAATTTATATGTGGATAGCTATATATTACATAAAATACTGTTTTCAACTTTATTCAACTTTAAATGTATAAAATATTGACTATAATTTAAGATCAAAACATATTTTACGAAACATGCTTTACGAAAATTGCATACCAAATTTGGGGACTTCCAAACTCAAGGAGTCTGCTTTAATCAGGCCCCGTTAATGAAGGTATCCCATAAAAGAGTTTTTAGAAATCACTTTTTTAAATTTTCTCCGCGCTTCCTCCAAAACAACTAGAAAACTGAAATGACCAGACCACCCTGACAGCTTTTGAAATGCCCTTTGTCCATCTTGCTTCCCTCAAAAAAACTTCAAAGCAAAGTTAATCCTCACATGACCTCCCACGAGATTTCAAAATTTCGAAATTTCTACCGATTTGTCATGGCATTTTTGACGTCGGAAACTTTAAAAATTTTACCGCGTTTGCGGTTTTTCGGGGTTGGTACTCTGGTTTTCATTTTGGGTGAAATTCTTAGAAAAAACGTATAGGGTGCTCATTGATCAATAAAGATCACATCTTTGGGTTCATTTTCATGAAAACCAATACTGATCCATTTGAAAAAATCCGTCTTTTTCCGGATTAACACCCTCTATGTTTTGCCGAAGGTGAAGTGTTTCGGTCAACATGAAGCCGATATTGCACTTCGAAATTGTCATGGTATTTTGACGTCGAAAACTTAAATTATACCGCTTTTGCAGTTTTTCTGGGTGGTATTCTGGTTTTCATTTTGGGGGTAAAATTCTTAGAAAAATGTATGCGCTCATTGATCAATAAAGACCAGTTCTTTAGGTTCATTTTCAGAACTCTATACGTTTTTGCCGAAGGTAATTAGCCAACTTGAAATCGATATTGCATTTTGAAGTCGAAAACTTAAATTATACCGCTTTTACAGTTTTTCTGGATAGTATTCTGGTTTTTATTTTGAGTAAAATTCTTAGAAAAGTGTATAGATGTGCTCATTGATCAATACAGATCAGTTCTTTAGGTTCATTTTCAGGGGAATTTTACGTTTTGCCGAAAATAATTGGGCAACATGAAGCCCATATTGCACTTTGAAAGAGTAAAATTGAAAATATAAAGGCGCTTCCACACTTTGTGTGACAGATTGAATGCCAAAAAAAAAAAAAAAAAAAAAAAAAAAAAAAAAAAAAAAAAAAAGGCGCTTTCACTTTGTGTTATAAATTGAATGCAAAATGTGAAAGTATGTGTTTATGTAAGGTAAAATATTAGAATGTTTACGAAATATGTTAATAAAATGTACGAAATATGCATGTAGCCAAATCTGCACAGGTTGGTACAAGAGATTGTGAGGATTTTAGAATTTTGCAAATTTCTGGGTATAAATTTAAACAGTAATTTGAATGTGACAATGGAATTAAAATTATAATGAATGCTTTCAATACATAGTAAAATATTAAAATAAGTAAAGTAATAAACTAAAGTGATAAGAAGTAAAATAATTTTAAAGATGGTTAAATTATTAGAAGTAAAGGTCGAATAAATAATTAATTTGTAATATTCTTTTTTGCATAATAAAGTTGTCCTTTTGAATTTGCCATAAATACATCGATTGTCAGTAATACAGTTTAGAATGCATTATAGATACTTTACTTTATTTTATTTCAAAATTTGGTTGCCCAAAACAAAAATATTTTTAAAGGTTCATATATTTTGCCTTTGCATGTTTTCAGCTTTCTTGAGACTGAAAGATTGTGAAGAAAAGATTCAGTTCGAAAATATTTCTATGCTTTTTTTGTAATATCATTATATTTGTACATTTCCCAATTCTATACAAAAAAAAAAAAAAAAAAAAAAAAAAAAAAAAAAAAAACTTAAAAAAATAATAATTATTATTATTATTTCAAATAAAAGATTTGAGTGGATTTATAAATATTATACATAATCCCAATAAATTCATATTTAGTTAAGTATTTTTAATTGGCAAAATCCTTCGAAAATGTATTAATTGGTTAGGTAAATCTTCTAATGTAATTCCAAAAAGTCACGAAAAAGGCTTTAGAAGATGAAATTTTCATGAATTAATGATTTGGGACAAAAAGGGTTAACTTGGTTCTCGAAAAATTATTTTTCCTGCTCAATAATCCGGAACTTTTTTTTAAATTGCACTGATTTTTAAACGTTAAAGTATTAGATTTGCAAGCATGATTATTGAATTAATCTGTATAATTGAACAACTTTTTTCATTTTTCATTATATTAATAACATCTTGAGTTATAAGTGATTTTTGTCCCGTGGCAAAAGTTTTTTCCCTTCTCCCGTGCCGTCGTGTGAAATTCTGCTCAAACCATTCAACCTAAGCAATATATATTTATATGTGTATATATAACCAAAGTAACTCAGATATTACCATAACAAGCTTTACCAAACAAAAACAAATTTAAAATGTGTCAGAAAGTATCTGATTTTATTTTGATTTGAGAAAATTAATGTTAAAATATTGACAAGTTTTTTTTTTTTTTTTTTTTTTTTTTTTAAACAACGATTGACATTATTCCAATGAAAAAAAGAGATTTCTTTGAAATGTGCATTTTTTCTTTTTCTAAGTATTTTTCAGTAAAGTTAATTTTTTTTGTTTGTATTTTAAAGAAAATTAAGTTGCATTCAGCAATATATTATTTTAGCAGATAACAGACATTAGCTAATAAATTACTATTGACAAATTTATCAAAGCTACGAAGTAAATATTAAGATTTATTAATATTAAAAGCAAATGAATTAAATAAACATAAATGAACAATAAATATTACTTCAATAACCTTATTACTAAATAGCAATATCTTCAAAAAAGACTAAATTACAATTTGTTTATTATTATTATTATTTTTTAAAGTTTTTAAATTATTTAACTACTAATTCATTAATTTATTCATTAATTCATTAATTTAAATTATTTATCAACCAACTTGCTGTCGAAAGATTTCGTGGATGCTTACACATTTTTTGTTTATCAAAGAATACTGTTTCCAAGTAAAAAACAATCTAAAATGAAAGAGTTTTTAATCTGTTCGTGATATTTATTTGTAGGATTTCTGCGGATAGTTTGAGAATAGTTTGTTGGATAATAATAATAATAATAATAATAATAATAATAATAATAATCAAAGTTTGCTATTAAAATTATTTTAAATTGCACAGTATATTTTTTTTTACCGGTGTTAAATTTTATCAAACTGCTAGTTTGTATTGTTATTTAAAGATGATTTAATTTTCCTGGCTTAGATTTTGAAAAAAAAAAAAAAAAAGTTAATTTTATATAAGGTATTCTAAATTTCTATGTTTACTTTTAGGATGTGAAAGAAGCTATATATTCAATACTCCATTACAACTTCATTATACATGACACAAAACATAAGACAAATCTTAACTGTCAAAATTCAGACAGCTAATTATCACAGCTGAAGAACAGATTTGTAAGTCACTATGATAAATGGAATATTTTTAGAAATAAAGTCAATCATAATTTTTACATTTTTTTTTTTTTTTTTTTTAATTTAAAGCGAAACCTTGAGAATTCTACCTATTTAACTTCCACACCTCAAAACAGGCTATCTTATGCCGTGGGCAAATGTGGGTCCATGTCGAGGACGTCCAGTTAAAAACTCTCCTATCATTTGACAATGCACCTTTTTCCTTATATGCTGAAAAATTCAGAGCATAATGCATACGAGGACTGTTTATCAATGTCCACCATCGAAGTCCCCTAAAGACATAAGAGAGGATCAGAAGTGAACTGCATTCAGTGTCCAACAACAATAATGATATTGACTCTTGTTCAACAATGCTATTCAGCCACCACTCCATACCTCCAAACATAAACTGTATTGAAGCTTATAAGGTGTGGGTGGTTTATAGATTTTAAAGAGACGCAGCTGGTGGGGCAGAAATATTCTAAAATAAAATATTCTTTTTCCCGTGCCGTTATAAATTGGAGGTCGATATTTTTTTGTCCCGAAGTGTATTTATAGTGAATAATATATTAATGTATGTCCATTACCTTAAATTGTTCGTACCTTCCTTTATTTATACATGTGAAGTCATCTGATAGGTCTCATAAAATCATCCAAACTGCATATTTTCCGATTTACATTTATTTTTAAATTCCTTTTTGCTCTCAAATGCATCAAACTGGCACATTGTCTTATTTAGAAAGTACACAAGGTGCCGTGATTATTGATTCTTTGATAAATGCAAAAAATGTTGCCAAAAAAAAAAAAAAAAAAAAAAAAATCAAAAACGGCATTTTGAACCGATTTTTCCGAACCGGGAGATCTGGGAACGAAAAAAAGAGTCATACTGAGAAGATAATTGTTTATAAATCAAATTCTAATGAATGGAGCTTAAAATGAGGGCCTCCGTGGCTGAGTGGTTAAGACATCACTTCGCTAATCGTGAGGTTGTGGGTTCGAATCCTACTGGCTCCATTGCACACACTCCTTGTGTGGAGCTCCTGGTTGTACTTCTCTTGTGTTGTAATATTCCCTTGTGTGCTATCTCGTCCCTGTATACTGACGATGGCTTATAAGCAGGCTTCATGTCGAGCACACAAGTCAGATGTATGTTGTTCAATAAACAAACAAACAAAAAGCGTAAAATGACACCACACGACACCTTACACGTCTCTTCAAAAATACCCTCAGCAAATTTCATGTTTTTACTTTTAAAAATGTGTCCAAATATTACTTTTTTCTTAGTTCTCAAAATATTTCTGAAATATCTGTTTAATTTAATTTTAAATCTGACAAACTGTGAGTAATTTTTATATTTTATATAAAATTAAGTAGATACTTTAGAAAAAAATTGGAAATTAAGAAAAACAAACACATGTTTAAGGGTGTATTCGGAAAAAATAATTTTCCACCCTCAACAGCTCGAAATTTTCAAATTCATTTTTAAAAGTAAAAACATGAAAATTTCTGGGATTATTTTTCAAGAGATGTATATAAGATGCCGTGTGATTTCATTTTTTACTTAACTCATTACAATCTGATTTTTAAACAATTATATTCTCAGTATGACCATTTTTTATTCACAGATTTCCCGCTTCAGAAAATTCATTATTTGTCATCAAAGCATTATTTTGCAATATTTTCTGCATTTATCAAAAAATTGACAAGCACGGAGCATCGTGTACATACTAAATAAGAGAATTGCTAGTTTGATGCGTTTGAGGGCAAAAATGAATTGGAATACACCCTTAAGGGTGTATTTCGATCCAAACTGCTTATTTTCCAATCTATTTTTATCTTCATTTTTGCTCTCAAATGCATGAAACTGGCAAATTGTCTTATTTAGAAAGTACACAAAGTGCCGTGATTGTCAATTCTTTAATAAATGCAGAAAATATTGCAAAAAAAAAAAAAAAAAAAAAAAAAAAAAAAAAGCAATCAAAAACGGCATTATGAACCGATTCTTCCGAAGCGGGAAATATGGGAACGAAAAAAAGGGTTACACCGAGAAGTTAATTGTTTATAAATCACATTCTAATGGATTGAGCGTAAAATGACATCACGTGATACCTTATACGTCTCTTTCAAAAATCCCCTCAATAAGCTGTTCAGGTTTCTACTTTTAAAAATGTGTCTGAAATTGTATAAAAAAATTTCGAGCTGTTGAAGGTGGAGAAGCATTTTTTTTCAATACACCTGTCAGGATCTGATAGCACCTGTGCTAAAGAATGTAATGTCTACTCTTTCTCTATTTGAATATTTTGTATTATATGGTTGTGTACAGAATTTCCAAGGTGACATTCCTTCTTTGTGGAAAAGGGAATTGCCAGATAATCCTTTGCAGGTGGTGTGTTAGAGAAAGGAGATTGCTCAGAGGCATGTCCATCTGTCAGTGAAGTATGCGGAGGATGAGCAGATTAGCAGCATGTCACTAAGCAAGAAAAGAATGGAGTATGTGTCCAATGAGGAAGCTCCAAAGGGGGTTTATGTTGGGGAAAGCAGTGATTTGGAGAGGGCAAGTTTGTCTCAGAGAAGTCAGTCCTCGCCTAGGTTTCGGACCTAGAGATTGCTCTGTGTGGAAGAGCATAAGCAGTGCGTTTTCTGGTGAGCGAAGGACACTGACGTCCTAGTGTTTAGTGCTCTGGGCTAAGAAGTGCAGGCCCAGTATACTTGTGTTGGGAGACTCAAGGTTGAGCTCCAAAAAAGTGAATTTAACGTGTATTGAGTGTGAGGTGGAAAGTGTAATTGGAATAGTACACAACCAATCTTTACGGTATCTAATTTAATGTTGAACCGGATCACCTATATCCGAGTTGTAGTTGTATATATTTGTAAATAGCGTATTTTGTGTGTACATATATTCTTAACAAACTGATAATTCAGTTACTAGCGTAAGTCTTCATTTACACCAATCTCACAGTGGGTGACCGATATCACCTAGTAATATCGGTGGTGGCAGCTATATCTACCACGGACATTCTTCAAAGTTGTGTGGACTGAGAGGAACGTCCGACAACACCGTTACTAGTTATGCTTAAAAATAGTATACTTTTACTTTTGAAAATAAGTCTGTAAATGTGCGAAAAAGTTTCCGAGACTACAGCTCATATTCAAAATATTAGAATAATTACCTTTTTTTAGAAATTGAAAATATCGTTTGGTAATTTAATGTCTTTTAATGAAAATATGCAAACGATATTTTTATTAAGAACTTATTGTTGATTAAACTTACTTGTTATCTTAAATTTAATATCATTTTTGAAAAGATTAATTGCAAAAAAAATTATTTTGAAAAGTCAAAATATTAGAATATTTATTCAAGTGGTTCAAAATATTAGAATATTTCACATTAATTCTCCTTTAATTATTACCAATTCTTAACTGGTGGCATCATTGATTAAATTCAGACTATTTTATTTAAAATCAGTATTCTTTTTTGCAGTTTGTTTCTTTTTCGTCTTAAAATGGGCCGTGTGAGTGATATTCCTGAATCTACTAAACTTCGTATGGTTGATTTGTATCGGCACGGTAAAAATCAATGTTTTATAGCGATTTATTTACATTGTTCGCAATCGAGCGTTAGTAAAATACTAACACAATATTCAAAAATTGGAAAATTTCAAAATAATCGCCGAAATGGTGGCCGAAAACCAAAAACATCTGCTAGAGATGACAGGAAACTGAAGCGTATAGTTAAGAAAAACCGTTTTAAAAGTGTGCGATTCTTGCACCGAAAATGGAAAGAAGAAGGAATTGAAGTTTCTGCATCGGCAACATTAAGACGTCTCCATATATTTAAATTTGAATCTCGTGTACCGAAAACAAAACCTCTCATGACTGCAAGACAAAAGCGTATAAGATTGAATTGGTGTAAATCAAGACGTTTATGGAGCAATGAAGATTGGAAAAATATATTATTTAGTGATGAAAGTATGTTTTGTGTTTCATATGGTAATCAAGGTATTCGAGTTTGGAGAATGAAGCAAGAAGCATTTGATAAAGAATGCCTTAAACGTTCCGTAAAATTTGCTGCTAGTCTCATGGTTTGGGGTTGTATGAGTGCAGAAGGACCTGGAAAGTTATGCATCGTCTACGAAAAGGTTAACTCTCTGATATATCAAGAAATTTTAGAATATTACATGATTCCATCATCAGAAGATTTATTTGAAGATGATTTCATCTTTCAACAAGATTTAGCGTCCCCGCATACCTCGATGTCAACTAAGAATTGGTTCCGCCAACGCAACATTAAGGTACTTCCTTGGCCACCAAATTCACCAGATCTTAATCCCATCGAAAACTTATGGTGTATAATGAAAAAAAAACTTCAAGAAAATCCTCCTTCAAGTAAAACTGAGTTAGTGGCACGTATAAAGTCTATTTGGGCTAATATTGATAGAAATGTTTGTAAACACCTTGTATATAGTATGCAAGATCGATTGTACGCTGTTATGAAAGCTAAAGGGAATGCTACAAAATATTAACTACCATTTACTTCATATTCATAAGGTAATATTGTTGCGTAAAATAAAATATTCTAATATTTTGAACCAATCTAAATTTTATTCTAATATTCTGGTGTGTTTAAGGAAGCTGTATACCTAATTTATTGTGCTGTATTTTATATTTTATAAATGTTAAAATCTTATCTAAACATTCCAGATTTAATTTATAAGAAATTTAATTGCATTTACTTAGTATAAAAAATAAATAAATGACAAATAATTTTTTCTTATTACTTTTTCTCAATTATTCTAATATTTTGAATATGAGCTGTATAAGTCTCTTTTCTTTGAGACGTTCTTTGCAATTACTACATCGATTTGATTCTGTAGCCATGAGATGGCAGCACTAAAAGTAAAATGCAAGCAACTTTCTCTCCATTTGAAAAGAATACAACGCATTGTTGAATTTCTCCAGGAAGGACTTCAGGTCCGGCAGTGTTGAATTCAGGGGACGTCCCAGGGGAACATTCCCCCCTGGAAAATTGAAGATTTTGTATTTTCAATTGTCAAAAATTGCAATTCACCCCAGTATATTGTATGACACCCCCCCCCCCTTCCTCATAGCCAGAGATGTCACCCCCAGAGAAAAGTGCCTGAAATCAACAGTGTAGTCCGGGGAGAGGGGGGGGGGGATTGTACTTCTTGATCCTGGTATGACCCTGGAAAACACTAAATAAAAAATTTTCCAGGGCACTCCCCCTCCTCCTCCGGGATATCCCATTCAAATCAACACTGATACCTCCAAAAGATGTCATCGAGGAGTAGGGAAAAATTTAGTTAATTTCTGATGATTTTGAGCAAAAAAGAATTTTTTTATTCAATGACTTAATTATAAGAACACAGTAAGAACTAAGAAGTAATTAAGAATTTTTTGACTCATTTTTCAAAGTAACACGAAACTTGCTGAGGTGATTTTTGAAGAGATGTTAGAAGATGCCGTGTGATTTCATTTTTCACTCAATTCATTAGTATTTGATTTATAAACAATTACTTCCTAAGTATGAGTTTTTTCGTTCCTAGATCTCCCGCTTTGGTAAATTCAGTTCCAAACGCCCAATTTGACAGCATTTTTTGGCAATATTTTCTGTATTTATCAAAAAATCGACAATCACGGCATCTTGTGTAGTTTCTAAATAAGACAACCTGTAAATTGGATGGGTTTGATAATAAAAATGAAAATAAAAATAAATCAGAAATTAAGCAGTTTGGATTGAAACGTTTAATTTTAAAGTTTTAATGTACTTTGACTTTTAATAGATTGATTTTCGTAGCTGGATTTGGAAAAAAAAAAAAAAAAGAAAAAAAGAAAAAAGAAAAGAAAAAAAAAAGAAATTTTACCATCGGAATTCCAAATAAAATTTAGACCTTTTCTTTTTTTTCTTTTTTTTTTTTTTTAACAGATTTGTTGCAATAATAACAGTAATTTTTCATTTTCCTTTTTACAGGTCAAGGTCGTGTGAATCAACTTGGGGGTGTCTTCATTAACGGCCGGCCCTTGCCCAACCACGTGAGGCTACAAATTGTCCGATTAGCAGCTGAGGGCGTGCGCCCCTGTGTCATCTCCAGAAAACTACGCGTCTCACATGGATGCGTTTCCAAAATTTTAAACAGATATCAGGTAAAATTTCCCTTTTAATCTGATTTAGAAAGTGCAGATTTTTTTGAAATAATTTGATATTAAAAGATTATATTTTTACAAAAACGTTAATGCAGTTTTTTTTTTTTTTTTGTTTTTTTTGTTTTTTTTTGAGGGAGGGGAGAGGGTATTTAAGTTATTTTGCGAAAAATTTGTTATATTTTTGTGAAAAATTACATTTTGTAATGGAAAAGGCAGTTTAAAGCTACTCAAATTCGAACCAAGCATTTGTTAATTTTTAAGAATGTTCTTAAATCAAAAAGGGCATCTTTGTAACATAAGTTTTAACTTATTTTTATTCAGAAATGCATGAAACTAACTGGTGTTGTTATTCAGAAACTATCTTATGACACTCATTTTTCTGTTTTATTTATTTATTTATTTATTTTTTCAAACATTATAGATGCTTCAGAACAAGCCATTAAAGTTGACATTTTTACCCTCATTTTCCAACGAAAGCGGAAAAACCAGTCAACGAAAGGGAGAAAGACGCGTGATCACATGATCAAAATCGCTTATAACTGGGCAGATAATTTAATTATCATAAAATGGAAAATTGAGTTCCATTCGGAAGAAATGAATTTGTAAATGTGTCAAATGTGAAAAATGTGACCTTTTACTAAAATTCTTCCTTTTTGGTGAACTTGTTTTGCATCGAAAATACACATTTTAAAACCCGAGAAGTTAAAAAAGAAAATTAATGAAAAGTGTGATTTTATGAAATTGAATTTTGTGTGTATTTTATTAAAAGGAATTTTTGTGAAGAGGTTTGTTTTATTTAAAAGAATGGGTTTTTGTGAA
Source organism: Maratus speculifer (assembly GCA_964019185.1). Classification (NCBI taxonomy): domain Eukaryota; kingdom Metazoa; phylum Arthropoda; class Arachnida; order Araneae; family Salticidae; genus Maratus; species Maratus speculifer. The sequence goes on along the minus strand of OZ025290.1, from coordinate 429,516,221 downwards.
ACCCCCAAATTTTAGCTGCACAACTGAATTTAGATATGAAAAAGTAAAAAAAAAAAAAAAAAAAAAAAAAAAAAAAAATGTATATAGAATAACAAATTTTTTTAAATATTAATGCTAATTCTGTTAATTTACCAGTTTTTTCCTTTTCTTTTTCAAGGGGGGGAGGGAGGAATAAATGTAACAAGCAACAAAAGCACCTTTTGTTTTAGAAATGCTACTTTTATTTGCTGAAACGTACTAGTTTCTGAAGTATTTAAAGATAAAGGAAGGCCTTTTTTGAAATTGTGAACAGTCCGGAAGTAGTTATTTTATATTTTCATAGAGTTTCGCTTGATTTGGGAACGTTTTTCTTTTTTAAAGTGTAACGATTAGAGAATTGTAGCATAGTTTCAGAAAAAAATAGATCTATTAAAAATATATATATATTAAACAAGTAATAAGTAATAAAACTTAATGACGTATTTATATATATATGTACTTTTTTATTTCAGGAAACTGGCAGCATTCGACCTGGTGTCATTGGAGGCAGTAAGCCGCGTGTTGCCACCCCTCTAGTCGAAAAGAAAATAGAAGAATATAAAAGGCAACAGCCCGAAATTTTCAGCTGGGAAATAAAAGACAGACTCATTAAAGTAAGTTTTAACAAAGTAAGTTGACAAATTATTTTTGGTGCAATTCTCCATTTTTTTTTATCATAAAAATCATTGGCCACTATAAAAAAGAAGTTTAGTACACTCAAAAAAAAAAAAAAAAAAAAAAAGGGGGGGGGGGCATAAAAATACACACACACAAAAATCTTGTTATAATTTCATTTTTCTATAAAAAAAAAGAAAAAAAGTACAATCTATGTAATTGATTTTAGACAGTAGTTTCGTGAAAAAAAAAAAAAAAAAAAAAACGATAATTTTTTTTTAATATATACTGCAACAATTTTCCTTTCAAAGACGGAAATAGTACTATTTTCCGATTCCATTGCACAATTTTCGTATTTTAACGGATCTTTTTTTTTTTCTTTTTTATATGTATACATTTTTTTATATTTTTAAAAACGAATAATTGATAAACGCATTCCTGAACTCATTTTTAATCTTAAATGCTCAAAACATACGTGACATTATATTTGAGATATTAATCAATTCAATGACAAAGTAACTCTGGATGTAATACATTATACATTTACCGAAAAATGAAAGCATTATTCGATTCAAAATCATGTAATAAGTTGTGCTGACATATTTCATGTTTTTGCATATAGAAATAGCACCGAGAAAATCTCAAAAATCATCGCATGGTTGATCGGGGATTTAAAAAAATAATTAAAGGTGATTTTGAAAATCAAATAGGCTACTTTCTAACAATTTTTTTAATTCAATTTTGTTTGCAAACGCAGAATTCGCAGGTGAACAAAAACACTTTAATTACTTAAATAAGTTAAAACAAAATACATTAACTTTTTTTTAAAATTAGTTTCTAAAAATTGATTAATAACCTAGATTTTTTTTAACATTGTTAAAAAAGTGTCTAATATAAACCGATTTATTTTACATTTGTCTTTAAAACTAGCAAAAGCCATGCTTTGTTTGGATTCGCGAAGTATTATGCTATAAGATAAATATTTGAAAGAAATAATGTATTTTTAAAGTACTTTTGCATCTTTATTAAGCAAAAATTTAATTTTATGTTTCGGCGCATTTTAATTTTAAAATGTATTTCAACCAAATTACTAAGAGTTTCCTCAGATTGTTTATTTATGATATAAGACTGGTATAAATAAAAATATTTTCGAATTATACAAAATATTAATTAATTTTATTTGTTTACAATTCTTTTATTGCCACTTTTCAAAAACATAATGTAATTCTTTTAAAATTCATAAATATCGTCTGCTTAAATGATTTCACAAAATAAGAATAAATTGTGTATGTGAACTTTTAACACAGAAAAATACTTTTATAATTGAATGTTAATAAGAGCATTTTCATAAATTTTAATTCATTAAAAATATGCTGTAATTTTTCTAAAAAAAGTATTTTATAAATTTTATAAAAGAAATCATGAGACTATACATAGTTAAAAAAATGAGCATCGTTTGAAAATCTGAAAGCAGTTTTTGAAATATTTTGTCAGAAATATGAAAATATATTTTATTTATTTATTTGGTTAATGATGATTCTAGCTATAATTACTGACCCCATGATTTAAGTTTTTTCTTCTAAAAAGGTACGTGTTTCACTTTTTACTTGAAAAAATGCGTTCGTAATGGAAAAACATGTAAAATAAATTAATTAAAGTAATAATTTTTTGAAAAATATTTCAGTAAAAAAAATAATATTCTGCAAATCTACAGATCATAATTTATATTTGTGTTTAATTTCAAGTCAAAATATTCTATAGTTTTTTTGTAAAGTGTACGACAAAATGTCATTTGAGTGGCCTAGTAGAGGATTCGCTTCGCTCATCCTAATTACGAAAATCTAATTTATCAATGATTATTCCCTTTTTTTTTTTCTTATTTTAAAAATTAGACACATATAATTTTAGACACGGATACAATTTAGTTTTGAATTCATAATGAAATAATTTCATTAAAACGCATTAATCAAGTAAAAGTACAGAATTTTTTAAAAGCTATTTTTTTAAAAAGGATAGGTGTCTATAAATAGTAACTAATTCTTTTTTAGGCAAAGAATTACTGTGAACGTTTCGAATCAATGTGCTAGCAGTTTTCTTTATAAAGAGGCGGACACATTTCTCTATAAAAAATTTGCCTTTATTAATTTTTATTTCATTTCATTCAACCAGTTTCGGATTTTCTAGACATAAAATCAAATGTCTTTCGTGTGTTTAATGTAAAGCTTGCAATGTTTTATTTCACTTTGTTTGCAGGATGGAGTGTGCGACAAGGATAACGTCCCCAGCGTCAGCTCCATCAGCCGAGTTCTGAGAGGTTCCCGGACGGGTTCTTCGGATTCTTGCAGCAGTGACTCGGCCGACAGCCCGAACAGCCGAAAAGCGGACCACAGCATACACGGTATTCTGAAAGGTGAGTTATTGAATTATTTTTTACCGTATGCAAGCCTTGTTTTCATTTTCTATGAAAATGAATGCCGTAATGATCAGTCAGTGACTTGCAATTTTTTTTCATTTAAACTATCGAGCAAAAGGTAATACCAGGGATCGTACATGTCCTGGAATTTTCAAACGAGGAATTGTTCAGTATACTAGTATTTTCTTATAGAAAATCTCTCCTTAAGGGTGTTCTTAACTGCTCCGCTCAACAAGCGAAAAACGTTTTGACACATTTACAAATTCATTTTTTAACAGAAATACATGAAATTGGAATGTCTTACTATGGAAGCGATTTCGAATCGAACCTATTTTTCCATTTTATGATAGTTAAATTACCTATCGAGTTATAAACTGTTTCGAGATCTTGATCACTGGTTTTTCCCCTGCTTTTCGATCGGTTTTTCTGCTTTCGTCGGGAAAGGTGCTCAGAAGTGTCAACTTTGAAGGCGTGTTATGAAAGATATATTGTGTTTTTTTAATAAAAAACAGAAGATTGAGTGCAATTAGACAGTTTCTGAATAGTAACACCTGCTATTTTCATGCATTTCCGAACAAAAATAAATTAAAGCATGTGTCACAAAGTTGCCCTTTTTGATTTAAGAACACCCCTAAGGGTGTATTAAAAATATTTTTTGGTAATCAACAACTCGAAATTTTCTGATACACATAGTTTTGAGTAACAGTGTAACGAAGTTCATATTTTGTTACCTATTATCAGTGACTAACTGCTCATGATAGGGTGGAGATTCATGGTTTCCTAAATGATTTGAGAATTATATTTAAATAAAGGAACCCAAGGATGTGTAAGTGTACAAACAGCATCATAGATCACGTGCTGTCGGAAGAGGGGAGCCCCTTGCGCAAACAAGTTTCGAGTGGGAAATCATCAGCCTGAGAGGGTGGGCCATGTTAGAGGCTCTAGTAACAAAAGAAAATCCATTTAAGGGTGTATTTCTATTCAAACTGCCTACTTTCCAATTTATTTTAAAATTCACTTTTGCTCTCAAATGCACCAAGCTTTCAAATTCTCTTATTTAGAAACTACACAAGATGCCGTGATTGAAGATTTTTTGATAAATGTAGAAAATGTTGCAAAAAAATGCTGTCAAAAACGGCGTTTTGGAATAAGTTTTCCGAAGTGAGAGATCTGGGAACGAAAAAAAGGGTCATACTGAGAAAGTAATTGCTTATAAATCCAATTCTAATGAATTGAGTGCAAAGTGACATCACACGGCACCTTGTACATCTCTTCAAAAATCCTCTCAGCAAGTTTCATGTTTCTACTTTTAAAAATGCGTCTGAAATTGTATCGGAAAATTTCGAGCTGTTTTGAAGGTGGAAAAGTATTTTTTCGAACACATTTTTCCTTAATGTCTTAAACGAGATTGCATAGATAACATAAAGTGAAATATTTAATAAAAAATACTTTTTTTAATAAATAAAAAAATAAATACAAAATAAATAAAAAATAAATATAAAGATGTGTGACGGAATGAAATTTTCGCCTTGCTTTTAATACAAAATATATAATATGAAGTTTAAAATATTCAGGTTTACATAAAAGGCGATTCAAATAATGAACTATAGATGTTAATAGTTAATTTTATTTAAAAACATCTTAGTACTTTCGAGCCTTTAAGAGGCTACTTCACGCAAATGAAAAGACCCGTTCGCTAATGCTAATCCTATGGGAGAAATTTATAAAAATATCTCGGTTGCATTTCAATATTTTTAGATGATTCTTTTTGCATTGGATAACTCAGATTGATCTGAATGGAGGTCGTTTTTTAGTTTTTCGATTTTGGTTGCAGATATTTTTTATGGGATTGCTTTCGCTTTCCAAACCGGTTCCGAAAATGAAAGCGTCCTTGTAAAAAATAACTGTAAACAAAAATGAAAAAAGTAACTAACGTCATGCATACAGATCGATCTCAGATTCCAAAGCCAAAAAATCATTTAAAAATATTGAAATGCAACCGAGATATCTGTATAAATTTCTTCCATAGGATTAGCATTAGTGAATGGGTCTTTTCATTTGACTGAAGTAGCCCCTTAAGAGCCCACAATAGTCACAGGAAAATTGCTCAAAAAGACCCGGATGACCATGTAAAGTCTATGGGTGCGTTCTTTTCTAATATCTCGCTCAAATTTTAATATTTTTGCATGATTTTTTTGCACAAGATAGCTGAGGGCAATCCACAACCGGGCTAGTTTTTACTTTTTTAATTTTTGTTTCAGATTTTCTTTAAAAAATTACTTTAACTTTCGAAACCGGTTTAAACCGGTTCTGAAACTGAAACTATCGTAATATAAAAAGTATATAACCAAAATCGAAAAAGTAAAAACTAGCCCGGTTGTGGATTGCCCTCAGCTATCTTGTGCAAAAAAATCATGCAAAAATATTAAAATTTGAGCGAGATATTAGAAAAGAACGCTCCCATAGACTTTACATGGTCATCCGGGTCTTTTTGAGTAATTTTTCTGTGACTATTGTGGGCTCTTAATCAGGCTTTACCTCAGAGAATATTTTCTTTATTTAAAATTTTTCTTTGTTTATAAAAAGAAAATATTCTCTGAGGAAGAGCCTGAGGCTTGAAAGTACTGAGATGTTTTATAAATAAAATTAACTATTAACATCTATATGTGGTAATTTTAATCGCCTTTTTAAAAAACCTGAACGTTTTAAAGCTCATATTAGATACATTTATTAATTTGAATATCACACTAATAACATATTTCTACTCGTTAAATAAATATAGAAAACTGCTAGGAGATAATTTTGACCATATCAATTATTTTCCATTAATACAATTTCTGTACAATCAGTAGTTTGTGCTAAAATATATCGGTAATAAACTAAATAACTTTTTTTTTAAAATCCTTTTTGAAATTTTGATTGATTTATATCATCTCTTCTTACCCCCTTCTCCTATGCTCTTCTCAGAAAAAATAATTATTTTATTTTATTTATTTATTTAAAGACGTGATATGTAAATAACATGAAATCTGCTGTAGATTTCAAGTTTTATTTTCAAGTAACAAATTTTATTTTCATTATTTTTTCACATTCATTATTTCTTAATATTCCGTTAAATGATTGTTGACGGTGCAATCTTGTGACTTGGTTTATGTTGCTTATAATTTCTGAGAAAAACATTTTTTTTTTTTTTTAAACAGTATTAGAATGGTATACATGCACAATGGTTATAAACTATTATCAACTTTAGAGTTCGTAGAAATTCTAATAGCTTACTCTTTCTCTCACTATTTGTCTCTGTGTCTCTCAGAGGAAGAAATGACTTTTCAAAAATTCTATGAATACCGAAACAAAAACCGAGTTTGTTGTACAAACTGAAACAACGATGTAATTACGTAATCATGAAGGGTATATTCCAATCCAAATCGCTTATTTCCCGATTTATCTTTAAATTCATTTTTGCTCTCAAACCCACCCATTTGATAGATTCTCTTATTTAAAAACTACACAAGGTGCCGTGCTTGTCGATTTTTTGATAAATACAGAAAATAATGCCCCCCCCCCCAAAAAAAAAAAAAAAAAAAAAAAGATGCCATGAAAGTGGGCATTTTGAACCGAATTTTCCGAAACGGGAGATTTCGGAACAAAAAAAAAAGAGTCCTACTTAGAAAATAATTGTTTATAAATCAGATTCTAATAAATTGAGCGAAAAATGACATAACACGCATCTTACATATCTCTTCAAAAATCACTTTAGCAAGTTTCATGTTTTTACTTCTAAAAATGAGTCTGAAAATTTATCAGAAAATTTCGAGCTGTTGAGGGTTGAAAATTATTTTTTTGATAAAACCTTTAAACAATGCAAATTTCATCTTTTTTCTTTTCTTTTTTTTTTTTTTTTTTTTTTTTTTTTAAGAACATATTTGTTTCATGACGTCAGATTTCTTTTTAATCTCCAGTTTCATAAAATAAAAATCTAATTTCCCTCTTACGCCTTGCAGGACCAAAAACATTCCTATTGAGAAAAACCGTAATCCCTCCCGCGTCGATCTGAATGGGGTGAGAAAAGGTAGTACATTACAGAATTAAGAACTTACCGTACTCGATAAAAGCCGCAGGTAGTCTTCTCCTCACCCCCACGGCTTTTTGGAAGCCCATTCTCCGTCCAAGTCGCAAAAGCGGGATCTTTTTATCCATTCCGAATTACAGAAGTAACACGAGAACTGTAATAAAACCTGTAATCCGTTTAACCTTTTTTTCTGACACATTGTGCTGATGTATTTTTGACATGAGACTCCCATTTCACAGTTACTAATCCCGAAAAATGGTTGTTTTGGGAAAGTAAAACGCCAGTTGAATTTATTGGCATATATTATTGTTATACAGCTTTTGCTTGAAAGTTGCAATAAATGCGGTAGAAAAGTTTAGAGTAGTATTTTTTTTGTGGTTTACCTGTATATATTTTCTTTTATTTCGGGATCATTTCTTTGTATAGAAGGCTACTTAATGGGCTGGGATTTGGGAAATATACATACTTAAACCACACATAATTCGTGTTATTGACCAATGTTCGTATTTACTGGATAGATTTTTGACGTTTAGTGGTTGTTTTGCGGAGTGTTTTTCGATGTAGAAAAAAATCTTTAATATCATGTCTATGTAATGGGATTTTTATAATATGTTTTTTTTTTTTTTATTTATTTATTGTTGGTTTTTTCCCTTCTACGAAAGGAATCTATGATTCTCGTTTCAAAAGCCTCAAAATCTGCTGAAATCTATACACATGTTTTTAAAACTTTTATATCCTGAATTTTGAATATAAAAATGTTTCACTGGAAAAATTATTTACGTTAAGGGTGTATTTCGATTCAATGTGCTTATTTTCCGATTATTTTTTTAATTCGTTTTTGCTTTTCAAATGCATCAAACTTGCAAAATGTCTTATTTAGAAAGTACACAAGGTGACGGGATTGTCGATTCTTTGATAAATGCAGAAAATATTGAAAAAAAAAAAAAAAAAAAAAAAAAAAAAAAAAAAAAAGCAATCAAAAACGGCATTTTGAACCGATGTTTCCGAAGCGGGAGAGCTGGGAACGAAAAAAAGGATCATACTGCGAAGATAATTGCTTATAAATCAAATTCTAATAAATGGAGCGTAAAATGATATCACAAGGCACCTTCAAAAATCACCTTAGCAAGTTTCATATCTTTACTTTTAAAAATGAGTCTGAAAATGTATCGGAAAATTTTGAGCTCTTGAAGGTAAAACATTATTTTTCCGAATACACCCTAAAAAAAACTGATTTAATAAATCAGTAGTCAGAACATTTTTGCAAAATGTTGTTTAAAATTGTTTGAAATATTTAAAGATACTGAAATGCAAACGAGATATCTTTAAAAATTTCTTCCATAGGATTAGCATTAGAGAGCGTGTCTTTTCAGGTGAGTGAAAAAGTCTTTTAAACTAAACTTATATACCAAAATTTATTTCATTCCTTTTGGTCAGTTTCCTGATTTTTCCCTTTAGTTCCAGTAACGGAAAGCCTCTTTTATTAGTCTGATATCCTTTTATCTGTGACCCTTCCCCATAGCTCTGAAAATTATCATGAGGACCTCTTCATACCGTGATATTTACTTTTGAGACACCGTCCCCTTCTGTATATCAATAAGCGGATAATACACGGCCAATTGACATTCATCATTAAACAAGCAAATCCTTTTGTATGCTTTTTATTTACTGAAATAATCCATTTTGAACAATACATAATGTCTATGTTGTTTGTGTAAAACGTCAGAAAATTTTTATTTTTTGTTATACGACAGGTATACACATAAAGGGGACTTCAATATTTGTATGAAGATAACACTTTTATAAACCGCGTGTGTGCTTTTATAAATGTTTTTTGGAGAGAGGACAAACAAGTAAATGAACTGGAATCTTTGGCAGTGAATTTAGATTTTTATAGCTTATTCGATTACTCTCATTAAACTTAATAATTTGATACTTCTTATATGCGCTATTGACACTTTGGATTTAAGAATGGAATTAAGGCTCGTGTCCCTGTCGTTGAAGACACGCCTTAGCTAATGCTATTCCTATGGAGAGGTTATTTTCTAACATCTCGTTTGCATTTCGACATTTTTATTTTATTTATTTATTTATTTATTTTGTATTTGTTTGGCAGTTGAGGTTCATCTCTACATCACTCCTTTAGTTTTTAATTTTTCGATTTTGGTTTCAGATATTTTTTGAGAATAACACTTTTATTTTCGGATCCGATTTTGAAATGAAAGTAACTTTATAAAAAATGTCATAAGGGTGTATTTCGAGGTAAACGGAAAAAAAGTGACCGGAAAAAAGTTATCGGAAAAAAGTGACATAAACTACAAAAGCGGAAAAAAAGTGACACGGAAAAAAGTGACGCGGAAAAAAAGTGACAAGGTAAAAAAGTTACCGGAAAAAAAGTGACAAGGAATTGATTTTGGGGATTCATTGGTTAAGTATGAAAGGGGGATCGGGGGGGGGGCTCATAGTTTAGGTAAATGGGTTTTTCATGCTGAATTAGCTGTTTTGGTTCAATTTTTGGATATACGTTCATCCTGAAAAGACACTTGCCTGATTAGTTTTGGGAAGGGACGATTACCCCCCCCCCCCCCCATCTGTCCTCAATTAGATGAATGGGTTTTTACGCAGAATTATCCAACGTGTGTCAAATTTGCATATAGGATCTTTTCGATAAGGCTTATGTATAGTATAAAATGCCTGAAGAAATTCTAGGAGTTTAAGGGCTAAGTATAAAGGGGGAACGGGGGATAACCTTTCTTAAATTAAATTAATGGCTTTTTACGCATAATTATCCGATTTGCTTAAAACTTTGGACATAAATTCATTATGATAAGACGTATCTTAGATTAGTTATGGGTTCTTCTGCTTATTATAAAGGGGGGAGGACGAGCAATTCTCCCCCTCAAACTAGATAAATATTTTTTATGCAGAATTATCCCATGTATTTCAATTTTAAATATAGGTTCTTTCTGGTAAGGTGAATTCCGGAATAGTTTTAAGGATTTAATGGCTAAGTATAAAGGGGAGATGGAAGAAACCCCTCTTAAATTAAATAAATAGCTTTTTATGCAGAATTATCCGATTTGTTTCGAATTTTGGACATGGGTTCATTATGATAAGACGTATTTCTGATTAGTTATGGGGTTCTATTGGTAATTAAAAAGGAGGGCGGGTGATTACTATACCCACCTTAAATTAGATTTTAAAAAATTATGCACACTTATCCGATGTATTTCAAATTTTGGATATAGGATCTTTCTCATAAAGTAAATTCCTGAATAGTTTTATGGGTTTTATGGCTATGTATAGAGGGGGAACGGGGGATAACCCCCTTAAATTAAATAAGTGGCTTTTTACGCAGAATCATCCGATTTGCTTCAAATTTTGGATGTATATTCATTATAAGAAGGCGAATCTCTGATTAATTATGGAGTTCTTTTGATAATTAAATAGGGGAAGCGGGCGATTAATCCTCCACTCTTTAAATAAAATAAATTGTTTTTTTTTCTTTCACAACTATTCAACGTATTTCAAATTTTGGATATAGGTTCTTCCTGATAAAGTGAATCCCTGAATAGTTTTAAGGGTTTAATGGCTAAGTATAGAGGGATGAACGGGGCATAACCCACAATTAATCAGGACTTCGCCTTATCATAATGAACGCCCAATCAAAATTTGAATCAAATCAGATAATTCTGCGTAAAAAGCCATTCATTAATTTAAGGGGGGGGGTATCATCCGTTCCCCCAGTGTTTACTTAGCCATTAAACCTTTAAAATTATTCCGGGATTCACTTTATGAGAAAGAACATACATCCAAAATATGAAATATATCGGATAAGTGAGCATAAAAAACAATTTATCTAATTTAAGAGGGGGGGGGGGAATAATCACCCGCCCCAATTTTTAATTGGCAAAATAACCCCATATGTAATCAGGGATACGCCTTATCATAATGGTTCTATAATCCAAAATTGAAGCAAATCTGATAATTCTGCGTAAAAAGTAATTTAATTTAAGGTGGGTTATATTCTATTCCCGTTCATATACTTAGACATTAAATCCTTAAAACTATTCAGAGATCCACCTTATCAGAAAGAACCTATATTTAAAATTTGAAATACATGGGATAATTCTGCATAAAAATCTATTTTTCTAGTTTAAGGGGGATATAATTGCTCGCCCTCCTTTATAATAAGCAGAAGAACCCCATAACTAATCAGAGATACGTCTTATCATAATAAACCTATGTCCAAAATTCTAAGCAAATCGGATAATTATGCGTAAAAAGTTATTAATTTAATTTTAGAAAGGTTATCCCCCTTAGAAAGGTTCCCTCTCTATACTTAACCATTAGAACTCCTAAATCTCTTCAGGCATTATATACTATATATAAGCCTTATCGAAAAGAACCTATATGCAAATTTGACACACGTTGGACAATTCTGCATAAAAACCCATTCATCTAATTGAGGACGGATGGGGGGGGGGGGAGTAATCGTACCTTCCCAAAACTAATCAGGCAAGCGTCTTTTCAGGATGAACGTATATCCAAAAATTGAACCAAAACAGTTAATTCAGCTTGAAAAACCCATTTACCTAAACTATGAGCCCCTCTCCCCGATCCCCCTTTCATACTTAAGCAATGAATCCCCAAAATCAATTCTTTGTCACTTTTTTTCCGGTAACTTTTTTTCCTTGTCACTTTTTTTCCTTGTCACTTTTTTCCTTGTCACTTTTTTCCGTGTCACTTTTTTTCCGATAACTTTTTTTCCTAGATTCGTATTTCGATTCAAACTGCTTATTTTCCAATTCATTTTTACGCTCAAATGCATCAAACTGACAAATTGTTTAACTTAGAAAGTACACAAGGTGCCGTGATTGTCAGTTCTTTGATAAATGCAGAAAATATTGCAAAAAATGCTGTCAAAATTGATATTTTGAACCGAATTTTCCGAAGCGGGAGTTCTGAGAACGAATAAAAAGTCATACTGAGGAAATAATTGTTTATAAATCAAATTCTAATGAATTGAGCGAAAAATGAAATCACACGGAAGCTTCTACATCTCTTTAAAAATCACCTGAGCAAATTTCATGTGTCTACTTTTAAAAACGAGTCTAAAAATGTATCAGAAAATTTCAAACTGTTGAGGGTGAAAAAATATTTATTTCATTTTTTTTTTTTAATTTCTGTGTATAAAAGAGAAAAATTCATTTCATTCGTTGATAGTTAAATGTTTGCCTTTTTTTAATAACACCATGTAATTAGAGCGAAAATGAAACGCTTATGGATGGAATCAAGAGTGAACTGTCGGAAAAAAAACTTCGAATGAAACATGTGTAACCTGTAAACTTAAGTTCAAATTTGAGAAACAAACAAACAAAAAAGCTTAGATTTCAAAATTATGTCTCTGACATTTGTTAACCATCATAGATAGAATCTTTTGTTTCAATTTATATTCGTAATTGCAACAATTTTTATAAATGCATCCTTTTCACGATTTGAAAGTGAGCTTCTCGTAAAGAGTTGAAACAACTCGAGTAAACGAGTTGTTTTTAAGCAATTTAAATCAAGATGTGTAATTTGAATAATCAGTTTAAATCAAGACGAGTATCTAGTTTAAAAAAACAACTCAATGTACGATCTAAATTACAGCTGTTTCTTGAGAAACCGAATCCATTCTTTCGTTTTAAGGATGTATTTCGATTCAAAATGCATTTTTTTTCGATTTATTTTTAAATAAATTTTTGCTCTCAAATGCATTACAAACTGGCAAATTGTCTTATTTAGAAAGTACACAAAATGCCGTGATTGTCGATTATTTGATAAATGCAGAAAATGTTGCAAAAAATACAGTTAAAATTAGCCTTTTGATCCAAATTTTCCGAAGCGGGAGATCGGGAACGAAAAGAAAGGTCATACTGAGAAGATAATTGTTTATAAATCAAATTCTAATGAATAGAGCGCAAAATGACATCACACGGCATCTTATACGTCTCTTCAAAAATCCCCTCAGCAAGTTTCATGTTTCTACCTTTAAAAATGTGTCTGAAATTGTATCAGAAAATTTCGAGCTGTGGAGGGTGGAAAAGGGTTTTTTTTTCGTATGCACTTTAAAAGTGTAACGTTTTCACTTTATATATTTAATCACATCATACATTCAATAGTGGAACGGGACGCTTATAAAATGGAACAAGAGTGAAATTTTTTTTTTTTAATTCTCACAAAATCATAATTTAAATCGATTTGTTTGAAAAAAAAAAAAATGAATCCTGTGCAAGTATAAGTTAAAATTTCTGAGGGAAAATAACAAAAAAAAAAAAAAAAAAAAAAAAAAAAAAAAAAAAAAAAAAAAGACCTGGATTTTAAAAGTATATCTCCGAGAATTGGGATAATTATAGATGTGTTTGTTTCAATTTAGTTTTATAATTGCAACAATTCTTATGAATAAAAATACGTGCTAACAAGTAATTCTGGGATGCTTTTAATTCTTATGAAAAAAAGAAAAAAAAATCTTTTAACTACAGTTGACAGTAAGTTTTTATTCTATTCAATCAAACCATGCTATTAGAAACGAAGCGGAATATCTATCAAATGAATTCGAGAGTAAATTTCTTCCCCCCCCCCCCAAAAAAAATAATAATAATAATTCCATGAAAGAATGATTTAAAACGATTCATTTAAGACACGTTTATCCTGTGAGTTAAAGTTCAAATTTGTAGGGAAAATAAATAAAAAGACAAGGAATGGATTCTAAAATTATATTTCTGATATTTGCGATAATTATAGATAGAATCTTTTGTGCCAATTACGATTCGTAAATGCAACAATTTTTATGAATGGTAATGCAGGCTATCAAGTAATTCAAAGAAACTTTCAATCCTTACAAATAAAGAGAAAAATTGCTTATCACTAGTTGACAGTTAGTTTTCACTCCATTCAATCAAATCATGCAATTTAGAAACGAAACGGAACGCTTATAAGATGGATTCGAGAGTGAATTTTCCAAAAAACTCCCATGAAATCATGGTTTAAAACGATTCGTTTGAAACATGTTTATCCTGTGCTAACAAATCCTGTACAGCCGTAACGTAAGCATTTGGTTTAATGTGTTTTGCAAAGCAGCTTTGCTCTTTCTCGAGTACAGGTGTTGAAAATTAGCGTGACAGCATCAGATTCTCCCCATCCCCTGATTTGCTTTAAAAAAACCCTCTTGGTCCCATGCTCCCAACGGCCGGCTGAGAGATGATCTATAATACATATATCCTTCCGTCAAACTCGGCGGTCCGGCATCCTAAATCCGGCGATATCAAAAATTAGAGAATGGCTTGCAAATGAGCGGAACGTTCCATTCACTATCGATGCCTTCCCCCCGCCGATGGCCTATTCGATCTCGATTCGACATAGCCGATTGCGAACCACACTCCCTTGCCAGAAGAAGCTTGGAAAAGCTCGACAAAGAACTATAAAAAGGGATGTGTGAAAGTCGGGTTATAGGGACTGTGATTCAGGCTCAGACACTATGCAAAATTAGACTAAATGTGGGGCTCGATTCTTCACACGGCACCTCTCTGTCTACGAGGCTTTAAACCATCTGTTATATAAAGCTAAAGATATTTTCCATAAAGGTGAGAAAAAGGCAGCTGCTGAAAAGCATCCAGTGTCTTTTTCTGCCTCCTTGTCTCCTTTGGGCTCGAGATTGTGCGTCTCGTGCTGGCTTAATACGCGTCTCCAGACCATGCCAAATCCTGTCTTTCCCGATTTAGTTTCTTTCCTTAACAAAAGAGCCGTGCGAAAGGAATTAGCGATGCCTCTTTCGGTTCGCAAATTTTACATCATTTCCCCCTTCTCTTTAGCAAAGGGAAACACAAAGCGTGACTTTTTTACCTGATTTTCCACCTCTCCACAGATCTTGATCGCCTATATAGGCCGTGAAACATACTTGGTTTCACGAGTTTCGTTCCAAATTAAGATGGCTTTTAAGAACTCGATTACCCTTTGTAGCATAACTAGTTCAATCTTCGATGACAGTATTTTTTTTTAATAGTATTATTTATTTCCTATATATTAAGTGGCAATTGTAAATATCTGCCACTTTCCATTTTATTCTAGATTTAGGTGCATAAGTGTAGGTGTTTTCTTTTTATTTTTAACACACATACATCTGAAATAATTTAGGATTTTTTTATACATATTTTTTATAATTTGAAAAATATAAAAAGTTTTTAAAATTTGACAGATTTTTTTTATTTATTTGATTTTAGCTTTTTCAGACAGTGGTGGCTTATATACCAGGAAAGAAAATAATTTCGCAATTTTCCTTCAAATTATAAACTTCTGTACAATACTTTTAGCAAAACTAATCCAATCTTCTACGACAGTTTTTTTCTTTTATAAGCAGTGTGTTGCTATGAGTGAGCTCGAAGTTGGTTGATGCCCTATGTTTATTAAATTTAGTTTTTAAATTCTTCCAGTAGATCTTCCGTGATCGGATCTACTACTTTTCCAGGCAGTCTTGAAACAAGGAACCATGAATCGTGGCAATCGTATATCTACAACTTTTCATTTCTTCTTCGCATATCTTTTGCACATCTTTCGTTTAAAAATTTTAGTTTTGCATTTTCTTTTTTAAAATACAAGATTTAATGATGGAATTTGCTATATTTATTCATATATAAAATAATAATGTATACATATATGATTTTATTTAATTTTTTTAATTAAGTATTTTTTTTTTTTTTTTTTTTTTTTTTTTTTTTTTTTTTTTTTAAGAATTACATTTTAAAACCTACAAATATTAACAGTATATTCTTACATTCACTCACAAACGTGTGCGTAAACTTAATTATGCTCCTATTATTTGTTTATTTACTTCACTTACATCTTAATTTACTGAAATTGCATTCACATATTACATGCTTTGGTCTTCACTTAAATCTTAATTTACTTCAATTACATTAACTTACTCCATACTATTTTATTTTACTCTATTTAATAAAATTTCATTCTATTTAATTCTTTTCTGTTTAGTAAAAATCCATTCTATTTAATTCTATGTATTTAATATAATTCCATTTTATTTAATATTATGTATTTAATATAATTCCATTTTATTTAATTATATTCTGTTTAATAAAAATCCATTCTATTTCTTTCTATTCTATTTAATAAAATTCCATTCTATTTAACTGAATTCTATTAATAAAAATCTAAGCAGCTTAATTATATTCTGTTTAGTAAAATTCCATTCTATTTAATGAAATTCCATACTTTTTAATAAAATTCCATTCTATTTTATTAAAGAAAATTCATTTCTTTTTAATTGTATTCTCTCTCTCTTTTTTTTTCCCCCCTTACAAATTGAGCATTGCCATGCATATCCCCCCCCCCTTCTCCTGCAGACGATAATTTGATTTTGTGAGAAAGATTCTTTTCCCTATTTTGCATAGAATTTATCCTCTTTGCTCGGTATCTTCCTTTTTAAGCATGACAGGACAGTTGTATTTATGGCTTGTTTTCTTTCAAATACCGAATACCTATTCTGAAATTCACACCCTTTAAAAATTCCACTACATATTCCGAAATACAGCAAAAAAATATATATGTAATAAAAATTTATTCCAATCAGTAGCATTTCAAAAATGAATATCATCATCTGCCTACAAGGATTGTGCCAGAAGGACGACTTTAATGCAGGGCCGTAGCTAGAAGTGATCTATAGGGGGGGGGGGGGGGCTCATAATTTCTTTTTCTCTCTCTGACGCAGAAAGATAAATAAGTGCCTATTCACATCATAGGTACTATGTTTCACATTAAACTATTGTAATAACTTCATTGTATACAAAGAAAAGGGCATGATGATGAAAATTTTGAGTGTATAAATAGTGGTGCAAAATTAAACATCATGTTTGCTTCATGTGTGGAAATAGGATGAGGAAGTGTTGAATTACGTATTTTAGACGCAATTTAATAATTCTTCAAAATTGTGAAAGGGTCTCAAAACTAAATTAGATTTTTGAACAGAATTTCATTTGAATTTTCGAAACAGAACTTTATTTAGTGACCTTGAACTCTTTGCCAGAGGGGGCTCAAAATATTTTAGGGGGGGCTGAGCCGCCCATAGCGCCCCCTTAGCTACGGGCCTGCTTTAATGGCTTTCTCTAATCAAAATATATAAAAATCTTTTGATAAATGCAGTGATTGACTTTTCAATTAAAGTTCTTTTTTTTCTGTTTTTTAATGAATTAGTAAAATTTTATTCTATTTAATAAAATTCCATTCTTTTAAATAAAAATCCATGCTATTTAATTCTACTCTATTTAATAAAATTCCATTCTATTTAGTTATATTCTATTTAATTCTACGTATTTAATAAAATTTCGTTTTATTTAATTCCATGCTATTTAATAAAATTCCATTCTATTTAACTGAACTCTACTTAATAAAAATCTATACTATTTAATTCTATTTTTTTTTTAAATAAAATTCAGTTCTATTTAATTCCATTCTCTTTGATGAAACTGAGCTTTTCCATGCATCCCTCCCCCGCCCTGCAGACGATAATTCGATTTTGTGAGAAAGATCCTTTTCTCTATTTTGCATAGAATTTATCCTCTTTGCTCGGTATCTTCCTTTTTACGCAAGACAGGACAATTGTATTTATGGCTTGTTTTCTTTCAAATACCGAATATCTATTCTCAAATTCACATCCTTTAAAAGATGCCGCTGCATATATTCTGAAATACAGGAAAGAAAGAAAAATGTATAAAATAAAAATTTATTCCATTCAGTAGCATTTCAGAAATGAATATCATCTTCCGCCCACCGCAGCAGAGCATTGTGCCAGAAGAAGGTGTTAATGACTTTCTAATCCAAAATAAAGTATCCAAAATGAAAAAAAGGCAAAAAGTCGAGCCGTCTCAGCGGTAGATCGCCTTTCTGCCATTGTGCAACTCCGTGGGGGTTCTTGTTAGTCGGCGAGCTTCAAAAGCGACCGACTTTGATCTCGTCTATCGCTTTACACCCAGCTGAATGGTTAAATATGAGGTTTGAGCAAGTATCGTTTCACTTTGTGCATTATTGTGGCTTGTGTATGGGGTGATGTCCCGCCTTCCAGTGTCCGGCACCTATTCTGGTGATTCGTCAGCACCTCTGCCAGGGATTCCGACGAAGGTGGCCCCCTTCTTACCTTCAATGACTCTTTGTTGTCCGGGCGATAGTTGTTGTCAAATTTGACGACCGCCGGCGGAGATCTAACCCCCAGCGCTATAAAATAAAGTTTTCAACCTTTCAGAAACATCCTAGGTGGTTTAATAGCCATAAAAATTACCCCTACCCCTGGTAAACAACTCTTGAAATGTTTCTATGTTTACCGAATATTTTCTACAGTGTATAACTTTTCTATTTATTTCAATTTTCATTTATATATTTTACGCTACCTACTACTAATTATGTGAGAGAAAGCATTATTGTTTGTAACTTCAACCTTTCAGAACATCACTCCAACCGCTGATAAACAACTCTTGAAATGTTTCTATAATGAATATTTTTAGAATAATGTTTTTAGAATGTATTCTAAATTTGTTTACCGAATATTTTCTACAGTGTATAACTTTTCTATGCATTTCAATTTTCATTTATATATTTTACGCTACCTACTATTAATTATGTGAGAGAAAGCATTATTGTTTTTAACTTCAACCTTTCAGAACATCACTCCAACCGCTGATAAACAACTCTTGAAATGTTTCTATAATGAATGTTTTTAGAATAATGTTTTTAGAATGTATTCTAAATTTGTTTACCGAATATTTTCTACAGTGTATAACTTTGCTATTTATTTCAATTTTCATTTATATATTTTACGCTACCTTTTACTAATTATGTGAGAGAAAGCATTATTGTTTGTAACTTCAACCTTTCAGAACATCACTCCAACCGCTAATAAACAACTCTTGAAATGTTTTTATAATGAATGTTTTTAGAATAATGTTTTTAGAATGTATTCTAAATTTGTTTACCGAATATTTTCTACAGTGTATAACTTTGCTATTTATTTCAATTTTCATTTATATATTTTACGCTACCTTCTACTAATTATGTGAGAGAAAGCATTATTGTTTGTAACTTCAACCTTTCAGAACATCACTCCAACCGCTAATAAACAACTCTTGAAATGTTTCTATAATGAATGTTTTTAGAATAATGTTTTTAGAATGTATTCTAAATTTGTTTACCGAATATTTTCTACAGTGTATAACTTTGCTATTTATTTCAATTTTCATTTATATATTTTACGCTACCTTCTACTAATTATGTGAGAGAAAGCATTATTGTTTGTAACTTCAACCTTTCAGAACATCACTCCAACCGCTAATAAACAACTCTTGAAATGTTTCTATAATGAATGTTTTTAGAATGTATTCTAAATTTGTTTACCGAATATTATCTACAGTTTATAACTTTCCTATGCATTTCAATTTTCATTGATATATATTTCATTCTATATGTTATTGTTGCGCTGCCTAATTATGGCTGTTTCCATACGAATTTGTTTGTCTGTTACGCCCTAAGATTTTTGGTTATCAGTATAATACCATTAAAAACTTATTTTATCGAAGTTATATATTTTATTGAAGATCTCACGAATTGAATCAGGCGAGGCAAACTTTTCGAAAATAACGGTGGCCATCAAGCATAGCGATTTTCATCTGTGTAACAGACAAACAAGTTCGCATGGAATTAGCCTTATGCAATAGGAAGTATTGTTAGTTGTAACTTCAATCTTGCAGAACCTTATAAATACAGTGAAACCTCGTTAACATGAACACGCTTAACGCGAATTACTTTTAATATGAATTGTTTTCACAGTTCCCTATCAAAACGAATACAAAGATAAGAATTACTGTTAACATGAACAACATTTTGATTCCCCTTGAGGTTAATGGTAAGTCGTGAGTCGTACCCGTTAGTCGAGGTTCGACTGTAATCTAGTAGTCATAAAAAATATCACTAATGTGGGCGTTGCAGGATATGTATAATATGGTAAACTGGACTGGATAATAAAATCTATCATTCTACATAATTTTAGTGTTAAAATATGAATTCAGTTCAAATATTTAAAAACTTCGTATAAATACTTGGAAGGTCCCTTTTTTTAAGAACACAAAAGATCACTTCTTAAGTTTTTACTTACCCATCATACGTAGCATAGGGTAAGTCTTGCAATCGTTTTGAAAATCGAAAATTTTTTTTTGACGGATTTACACGTTTTAGATAATGGAGATTCCGAAAAACATATTTTTAGAAAAAAAAAAATTGCCGTCCGTCTGTCTGTCTGTCTGTCTGTAACCGCTCTATCTCCCGAACAAATTGAGATAGAGACTTGAAATTTTGTATGTAGTTAGTATGTAAGAATGGGACGAACCCTGTTTAATATGAGCAACCTCGATTATCCGGAACTATTTTTTTCGGACTCTCGAAAAATTCGTTCTGATGAAAGGTATATAAAAATTTTCGATTTTTTTTTGTTCTAAGGAATGGACGTAAAAGGCAATAAAATAACACACATTTTGCATACAGAACGAAGTCGATTGGATTATTAGTTGCCGAGATATTTGTAATCTTGTTTTCCACATTCTTCGATTTTTCATGACCCTGTATTTCAATCAAATTTCAATTCAGAAGTATATTTTAATTGGAAATGAGACGCAATTAATTGTTAGTTAATAGAATTATTATTTTTGGAGTTATAAGGATGTTTCTTTTACGCAGTTAGTTACGCAGTTGAGTAGCTTGGCGTTTTATATAATTTGTCGAAATTGGTAATCAGCAGTTCTTTAACAGAGCATTACTATCAGTGGCGTAGCCAGGATTTCGTTTCGGGGGGGGTCCAAAATTTTTCTTTCAGGTTATGTATATATATATATAGAGAGAGAGAGAAAAACCTGCCTGTCAAGATAAAATCGTAATTGTTGATGAAAAATTCCGTTTTACACAGGTTTTTGTGTTATCAGATGTAATAGTACAGTATTCTTTTATTAAAGAATATAGAATTTTTCCATTTAAGAAAGAATTCCGTTACAGGCAGTGTTGAATTAAGACATTTTTCTTCATTAGGAACTTCTGTGACTCCGTTGGAGAGACATTAGAGTTCTGGGGTGGAATTTCACTTTTTGACTATTAAAAACACAAAATCTTATTTTTTTTTTCACTTCTTATTTCATTACTCTGGGGGAGGGGTGTCCCCCGGGTTATTTCCTGAAATCAACACTGGTTAAAGGCAGATTCTGTTTTTACAAGTTTTGTGTATTTATATAGATATACTTATTTATGTTAGATGAATAGTAAAACCTGTTAAAATAGTAATTATATGTATAAGAATTCTGCCTTAAACGGAAGCGTTAAATGGTCTTAATATCAGTTGCCATACAATTAAATTTAAAGGAAGTTTTTTTAATCGAACATTTCTAATACCATACAGAATTTTCAATTTTGTAACACATATACATTATATGTATGTCTATGTTTGTGTGTTTGTAATATTTGTGTCATAGAAATATTCTAATAAACCTTAAAATGCTAACTATTTTCTGATAATACTTTATTTGAAAAGAAAAATTAGCTTACAAAGAGAAAGACCTAGACAATCTCTGTAATTGCATCGATTACTGAGGTGACTATGTATTATAGAAAAAGATGCGACAATTGCTTTGATATAAAAGTGTGAGTAAATATAAAAAATGTTTGTTAACCTACGACAATAAAATGTAACCATGAATTATCTTTTAAAAGTTACCCATGATTAAGAAAACTGGGTTTGTACGAGTTCTGGAATTTCAAGACCGGGAAATTCTTCGGTATCAGTATTTTCTTATAGAAATTTTCTCTTTAAATAAGGCGGAATTTCACGCATTTGAACCAGATCAACCTTTTTAGTGGCAAGGAGCACCGTCGCGCTGCTCTGAAAAATACCAAGGAGCGCCGTCGCCCTGCTCTGTCGTTATGCTGTATCTGAAAATTCACTTGTGTCCGACATTTTGAAATCAAAATTAGAAATATTAAAAAAAATAATAATAATCACGATGTTTATATAAAAAATATGCGATCGAAGATAGTTAGAATGCAATATAATGAATAAAAATACGAACACGGTAACACGGCCATCACTATGTTTATCCAATGTTCGAAATCATATGACAACAAGAAAAACAAAGATATTTTTCACAGCTTAGAAAAAATTGCAGAAATAAAATGATAATGTCCTTTATTCACAGTTTATCGTTCGCAATTAGAAAACTTCTTACATTTAGTATTTCTGTTACTAGGCGACAATAAATTAAATAAATTTAAACACTACTTTATCAAACACTGCGCCCGGCAAAAGTGAACTGTCAAAAGGAGCGCTATAGCGACATTGGAATTTTTCACGACTAGCGAGAGCAGCGCGACGGCGCTCCTTGGCACTAAAAGGGTTAAAAAAGTACTGCTATTTGGTCTGGAAAACCAACGGTACGGTACTTGTACGAACCCAGGAAAAACGTTCTTTAACTGTAGAAATTTCAGAAATCAAGATATTTTCGAGATTTAAAGAAGCATATAAAATAATATATATATAAATGTTGCCACAAATTTTCGGGAAAGTTTCCAACTATTTTTTTTATAAATTCCAAAAGTCAGAATATAAGAATTTAGTTTCCTATAGATTCTCAATTAAAATTTTTCAGCTTCATAATCTAATTTATGCATGTAAGAATCAAAAAATAATATTTATTTTAATGTTAATGTGAACTTTGTTAATTTCGCAGATTTCTTTGTAAAACACATATTTTTTTATGATTAAAACACTATAAAACAACTCATGAAATTTTTTTTAAATAAATGCTTGTTCAGATCAGGAAAACACATTGATTTATGTACTTTCTAAAGATAATATATCCATTTTTTTTTTTTTTTTTTTTTTTCATTGGCAGCTCGGAAAAAGATTATATTGTAAATCACTTTTTTTACACCATATTGTAAAGATTGTATTTTCAAATCACATTTCATATAACAGCATGAATATTTATTTAAGGAGACTCGGTACCCTCTGAACTATTTTTTAGCATTTTAAGGTGCATTTTTGGTATAGTAATAAAGGCTCAATGAAGGAAAATGATTCTATTCAAGAAAGTGTTGGATTTCTTGGTAAAATTCGAAAAATTTAAATTTTCTTGAGAAATTTATGTAAATTTTTAAATTGACTTCTCGTACAATTTTGGACAATTTGAGCTAATTTATTTTTTAAATTGTTCATAGCAGTGCGTTGTATAATTTTAAGTATCGTATTTACCATAACATAAGTTAATTATATTTTGGAAGAAAAAAATAAAATCTGCAAATACGTGTAAAATACAGTAAAAACTGAATTTATTGTGCATTTTTATAAGTAAAATAAATAAATAAATAAAAAATACTTGATTGTAAATCCGATATCTAGCTTTATCAAACAGATCATAAAAAACACCCCACCCCCCGCCCAAAAAAAAAAAAAAAAAAAAAAAAAAAAATCGAATCGATTGAAAAAAATATATAAAAGTTTTATCCCACTGAACATGCCTATTCGTCGAAAAAGCACAATTTGAGAAAAATCTCTTTCAAATGAAGTGGGTGTAGCTGTTTAAAAGGATAGCGATATAATAAAATCGCTTTAAATTGCATTTATAATATTCGGATCATTACGAAACTTCATCAGCATGTACTAAGTATAAAGTAAATTACAAGCAAAAAATTAGACAATCAATATTTTTGTCATATTTTGTCCAATGAAGGGTACTAAGTCTCCTTAAATTAAAATTATAAACAAAAAACTTTGAGTTTATAATAGCAGCTTTCTTTTTCCACTTACTGCCATTGCATCCAGAACTTCGTCTGGGGTGATGGTTACTGGATAATGGATTGACATAAGTGCCAACCCAGTCAACCTTTCATTCTCCATAGAATTTCTGAGGTAAGTTTTTATTCTTTTTAAAGAAGAAAAAGATCTCTCAACTTCGGATACAGAAACAGGTAATGTTGCAAATACTCTCAACAAATAATTAATATTAGGGAAAATATTTTGATCACAATCATCTAAAACAGCCATAATACCTTTGGGTTTCTCCATTTCTTTATTTTGCCATTTTTTGCACCAAAGTAAATATTCCACTTCAATAGATGATTGTGACACTCGGTCGTCATAAAAGATGTTGAGTTTTTGGAGCAATTTGGTATTTGATGTATTGGCATTCTTTGGAAGTAAAACATCAAAACCCTCCAAGATGCTTCGATTCTTTGAAAAACGATCCACAAGTTGAGAAATAAAGATATCAATACAAGGAAGAAACATCGATCTTCTGAAATATTCTTCAGCATTTCCATGTGGTGGATTATCTCTCATCATTTGTTGACCTGCTTGGCGAGGAACTGTGATAGTTGCCTGAAAATTGTCTCTAGATAAGGATTCTGCCTTTCTGAATAGTTCACTAAATTTTTCAACATCAGTTTCCTGCTACATGCTTGTTGATTGACGCAAACTTTGAAGAACTGAAATTACATTATCAGCATGTTTTAGAGCAGAAGACAATTCACAGTCTGATTTTTGCAGGTATTTTGAAAGTGGTAATGTAATATTGAATAAAAATTCACAAATAACCAATCCAACAATAAAACTACTCTTTTCCATTGCAGCAAGCAAAGTTGAAGCAGTTGATGATATTGCTCGATGGGTATGAGATAACTCTTCTAGAGTAACAACTATTGCGGGGAACAGCTCAAGGAAAGTGTTGACTGCATCTTGCCGTTCAACAAACCTCGTCTCACATACACCTAATAAACGTGTTTTTTTACTGTCGGGCACTAAACGAGATATGTTAGTTTTTAATGAATCATTAGCCAGGACATTATTTCTAAAGATGTTTGAAACTTCATTTACAACACCAAGACAATTCCTTATAGAAGGCACGTTAAGGGAATCGCTTAAAACTAAATTTAAACGATGTGCTGCACAATGTACATACATAGCTTTTGGGAAAAGCTCTTGAAATCTCTGTTGCACACCAGTAATATGACCACTAAAAGTGGAGCAACCATCGTAACCTTGGCCAACTACTTTACTTAGGTCTAAACCTAGATTATTGCATGTTTCTAAAATTGTCTTGGTGATACTTTCTGCTGACAAGTCAGCAATCTGGGTGAATGAAAGGAAATCTTCTTTCAACATGGGCTTACTATCTTTGGAAATATAACGAATGCACAATGAAAATTGCTCTTTCCCAGATACATCCATTGTTTCATCCCCTAAAATTGCAAAACAATCTCCGCTGTTTATGGTTTGTACCAATTTTTTTTGTATCAAATTACCACAAATGCTAATAATTTCGTTCTGTATATCTGGACTGATATATGTTGCATTACGGGAGCATTCTAATATATGTTTTTTCAGTTCGTTGTTAGACTTGGAAAAAAATCTAAGAAGAGCTCTAAACTTTCCTTCTTTTTGTGGAGGTTTATCAATAGTTAGAGGACCACTATCTCTGTGTCCTCGAAGGGGTATTTCATTTTCCCCGCATAAAATTATAGTTTCTATGATTGGCTTCAACATAGATCGTTTTTTTTCCTTTTCTGAAATTCTTTGGCTGTCTAATGCCGTAGCGATGTCTTCCATTTTACCACTGCTGACTTTATAAAAATTTTCAGCTGCAATGCATGAAAATTTATGATAATCAGTGTTGTTATGGGCGTTGAATTTTTCTACAGCGTCTTTCCATTTTTTGAATGGAGTAGCTACAAGTGATGCTATCTTTTGGTGGGTTCCTTTACCCACATATTCACGTCCAAAAATCACACAATATTTGCAGTAAGCACCATCCTGTATTTTAGAATAAGCAAGCCAAGGCCACTTGCTTAGCCAATTTCTTTGAAATTTAAGGTTCTTTTTGTTGTACTCAGTTTTTGGAAAAACAAAAGTTTCATCCGGCACAAACAAATCATTCAAAACTTTAGTCTTTGTTTCAGTACTGACAGGTTGTGCTAAAGTCTTTCCGTGTCTATATAATTTTTCGGAGACAGTACCTATATCTACGAACGTTATGCTAATATCAGATTCTACAAATAATTCTTCGCGAGCCGACGACGAACAGCATGGAGTACTTTCTGCTGATGCAGGAGAATCGACATCTGTATCGGTTTTGGAAACTTTTCCTTTGAAAAACTGATTAATAGTAGTTCGCCTTTTCATTTTTTGTTTCGCAGAATAAAGAGATTATAAATCAAATCAATTATAAAACTAATAAATAATCAAAAATTACAAAATAATAAAAATTCTCACTCGAATACTTTAGAAAATGTCTTTCAAACACTGATACATCAAAGGAATTTAAAAAACAGCAAGCATAAACGAAAGATACATTTACTACGGGTGATATGCGACTGCAAAACCAGTTTCTCCTAGGACGTGTCTATTAATACCACAGGGGTAGAAATACTAGTTTCGCCTAGGACGTGGCTATTCATACTGCAGGGGGAAATACTAGTTTTTCCTAGGACGTGTCTGTTAATACTATAGACGGAAAAGAATTAAAAAAAAATGTTCTTTGTGTGAAACGTGAAACGCTTACGGCGCAAAATGACTATACCTATGATTTTCGCAAGTCTCAAAATGACTATATCATTTTGAAATTGAAATTTCTACTTCGTTTATGTAATATGTTTGTTTATTATTATTTCGGATTTCAAACTTGTTTGTTTGCGTAATTGTACAAAAAATAGTTTGATATTTATTTTAAAACCATAAATGTATCAATATAGTATAACATAATTTTAATTGATGGAATTTCAACTAGACTAATAATTATGAAACTTACCGCATACAAAAATATGAAAATGAGTAGTATTATAGAGAAATGTTTGATAAACACGGTAATTAAGGCCGTTTTTTAAATCAAAGAATTAGTTTAAGGGCTTTTAATTGTTAAAATTGGTCAAATTCGTTCTATTTAAAAAGTTTTATAGGAGCAAAAGCACGAAAATTTAGTTTTTTTTTCTTTAGGGAATTGCTTTATAAATTTGAGGTGTGCAGATTATACTTATTTTTTAACTCATATTTTAAGCCCAAAAAAAGGAGTTTTATGATTTTGTATTAAATTTGCATCATTTCAAGATTTTTTTCCTATTTAAAAAAGTTATATATATATATTTTTTATTTATATTTTCCATCACTTGATGTAGCATAAATGCAATAATTAGATGTGCAAAATGCTTTCAATTTATTTTGTACGAATTATCTGATCATTTTACACAAGCTGAAAGTCGGGTGTGCAGTTGATTTAACTTATCAATCCACAAAAAATCCGTAAGCTGTCGCAACAGCGGTGAATAAAAGCATCGTAACAAGAAGAAGAAGAAGAATAAAAAAAAACCCCTATTTAAACGGAAAAACATGATAACCCGATTTAAAAAGATAGTTGTCGCTTGTGATTACATCATTCAATTATCCGTAATTAGATAATATTTTTTGAATTAATATACATTACCATATATTTAGAGGAAACAGTGTCTGAACGGGTGTTGACGAACGTTACTCGCAAGGATATAAGCCCCCTAATTATAAAAAAGAACAAAGATATGTAGCATCAAACTTTGATAAATTTGTATGTTTTACATCTAAATAATTTTTTATCATGAATTTTGGGAATTGCAGCAAATTTTCCTTTCAAATAGGTTTCAAACATTAGCAAGCATAAATGTATAGTGTTGTTTTCGTCAAATCTTGAATTATTTTCCTTTGAGGTAAGTCATCTTCACAGATTTACTGCAATACATTAATACTTTTTAGAGGTGCATTATAGAATAAGTACGTTTCAGTAATTTTAATGGAAACTGAGAAAACAAAAATTTTTATAACAGAAACCTGTCTAAAACGGAAAAAAATATTCCCGGCTTAAGACATATTAATTACATTTTTTAAGACGAACACCTGTATAAAGCGGGAATTTTCAAAGTTTATTCCATCTTAATCGTTTTTATTGTTGTATCCATTATTCAGTAAATCAGTTCTTCATTCAGATTTCGGGGGGGGGTCCGGACCCCCCGGACCCCCCCCCCCCCCCTGGCTACGCCACTGATTACTATGTATATTAACAATATTTAAATTTTGTTTATGAATTGCAATGCATTGTATAAATAGTTTCACATGTTTTATTTTCATATACATATCCATGATGGGTAAGTATTACGGTGGCCCCCAACGATTAGTTTTTATAGGAGTACTTTATGATCCATTTCTGAAGTAATTCCTTTTTGTTTAGAAATGTGTGAAATTGACAAATGTTCGTACTCAGAAACTATGTAATCGAATGGTGCTTTTCATTTATTGGAAAGGTAGAAGATCTTTCAGAAAATACTGTCAAATTGAGCGTTTTTAACCGAATTCACGAAGCAGCAGCGAGGGAAAGAGAAAAGCTTGTCAGCACACGTAAGCACGTGTCAGCACGTAGCTTATAACTCAATAAGTAATTTAAATTTAAAAAAAAAATAAAAAAGGAAAACCAACTAAAAACAACATTTGATTCCAAAACCGCTTTAATAGTCAGGCTTGCCAATTTTATGCATTTTACATTTAAAAATGAGTTAGAAAATATATCATAAAGTTTCGCATTATTGATCAGGGGATTTGAGAACTTACCTTCCACTTTGACCGTATTTTCTGAAAGTTCTTCTGCCTTTACCAAAAATAAAAAGCGCCGTTCGATTGCATAATTTCTTGATTTTAAGGATGTATTTCGATTCAAACTGCTTATTTTCCAATTTATTTTTAAATTCATTTTTGCTGTCAAATACACCAAACTTTCAAAATCTCTTATTTGGAAAGTACACAAGGTGCCGTGATTGCCGATTCTTTGATAAATGCAGAAAATATTGCAAAAAAAGCAATCAAAACCAGCATTTCGAACCGATTTTTCCCAAGCGGTAGATCTGGGAACGAAAAAAAGGGTCATACTGAGAAGATAATTGTTTATAAATCAAGTTCTTATGAATTGAGCACACGGCACTTCATGCGTCTCTTCAAGAATCCCCCCCCCCCCCCCAGCAAGTTTCATTTTTCTACTTTTAAAAATATGTCTGAAATTGTATCGGAAAATTTTGAGCCGTTGAAGATGGAAAAGCGTTTTTTCGAATACACCCTTAAGAGTGTATTCGAAAAAATACTTTCCACCTTCAACATCCCGAAATTCTCTGATACAATTTCAGACGCATTTTTTAAAGTAGAAATATAAAACTTGCTGAGAGGATTTTTGAAGAGACGTATAAGGTAGAACTCCTATAATAGAAGCCAATTATAGAAGCCTTGTATAAGGTACCGTGTGATGTCATTTTGCGCTCAATTCATTAGAATTTCATTTATGAACAATTACCTTCTCAGTATGACCCTTTTTTTCGTTCCCAGATCTCCCGCTTTGAAAAATTCGGATCAAAAGGCCAAATTTGGCTGCACTTTTTGTAATATTTTCTGCATTTATCAAAAAATTGACAGACACGGAACCTTAGGAAGTTTCTAATTAAGCTAATCTGAGCGAAATCGAAAATAAGCAGTCTGAATCGAAATACACCCTTAAAAAAGGAAAAAATATGCCTGGCAATTTTATCATTTCTGAACAAGAAAAGAATTCAGAACTATATTAGAAAGTTGTCGCCTTTAAATTTGAGAGAAAAACAGACAATCGAAAATTTATTGTGAAAACAAAACGAAAAACGTGCAATTTTTGTATGCCAATAAAATCTATAAGTGACCATCATAAGAATGAGCTCTTTACAGAAATAATAACACTAATAAATAAATAAATAAATGAAATAAATAAAAAAAATTGTGAAAATCCGTTCAAAAGTTATTACATTGATATACAATTGAATAAAAAATAAATATTCTAGAATTCGAAATTTGTTTGATTTCTTTTGTCTGATAAAACAGTTTGACTACATAGTTTCTGAACAACAACAATTGCTAGTTTCAGGTATTTCTAAACAAAAATAAATTTAAACTTATGTCATAAAGTCGTCCTTTTGATTTGATCTTTAAAAATGGATAGACTATCTTAATTATCACATACTGCCATTAAACTTTTTGCGAATCCGTTCACGAAAGGAAATTTAAACAAAAGGAATTATTTAATTACATGTGTGTTTAACGTTTGACCATTTGCAAGAAATTAATTTTAATGAAAACAACGCACACATGGAAAGTTTTGATATTATATTAATTATTTAACTGTTTTACAAAAAAATATGACATTTCTTTTAGATATGAATATTACTTTATATTAATGTATTATTCATGTTTTTGTGAAATTTATCCAATAAAATATAATTTGTTTGATTATTTTCTCGGTTCTATCACTATTTTTTTTTAAATAAGTGTTCTACATTTTATGATTATGAATTTTCATTTTATGAATTTTTTATATAATATTTTAGAAAATTCTCCATATTTTTCCGTAAAATTATCAAACAGAAAAGTCTGCAGAAGCTTTGTTAAAAATACGAATATTCATTCTAAAAAAATAACTGTCGATTTTGCATTTATTAATTCTTCAGCTGGGATGCTAGTATTATGCTGTAAAATTAACAGTAAGAATACGATAAAATAAACAACAGTATAAATGCAGAAAATGCAGAAAAATACAATATATTACTACTTAACTTACCATACATTACTACCATATATATTACCATATACTTGCCATATATAACTAATTATATTATACTTTTATAAATATAACCAAAGTAATTCAGATATTACCATAACAATAAACCAATGAAACCAGTATTTTTACAATCATCCTATTAAAATCAGTTGAAGTTTGAAGTGATATAGAAAGCAGATTACCTATTTTTTTTTTTTTTTTTTTTTTTTTTTTTTGTCATTTAATGGTATAACTGTCGAATTTACAGTATTATACTGGCACCTCAGCTGCCAGTATAATACTGCAAACTCGACAATTTAATTTTTCCAGTGTTGAAAATATAAATTTTACATGTGGAAATTTTAAAAATTGTAAATTTTTGACGACACTATGATGCAATATCTAGCTTTTTTATTTCTTCTTTGTCAAATGCCGTCATTCAAATTGCATTCATTGCTTTATTGCCCGCGTTAGAATAGAAAAGCACTGAAAAACAGCCTTTTTCAACGCAAATGCGTATTTCCTGTTTATGCGCAATGCAACCTTTATTATTGTACTCCTGGTGTCCAAATCCTGGCAACATTCCCTCGCTGTTTTGAAAGAAATGTTAAAATGGCAATGCGTATAGTGACAAACATGTTCTAATGTTTTGTCCTTAGATGTCAATTTTAACAGTTATCCTTTGGCGCATAAAATATTTCAATTTTTAAATAAGAACACTCCTTACTTACCCATCATACGTAGTATAGGGTAAGTCTTGCAATCGTTTTGAAAATCGAAATTTTTTTTTTTTGACGGATTTACACGTTTCAGATACTGAAGATTCCGAAAAACACATTTTTAGAAAAAAAAATTTGCCGTCCGTCCGTCTGTGTGTCTGTAACCGCTCTATCTCCCGAACAAATTGAGATAGAGACTTGAAATTTTGTATGTACTTAGTATGTAAGAATGGAACGAAGCCTATTTAATATCAGTAACCTCGATTAACTGGAACTATTTTTTCCGGACTCTCGAAAAATTCGTTCTGATGAAAGGTATATAAAAATTTTCGAATTTTTTTATTTTAAGGACAGGACGTAAAATGCAATAAAATAACACAAATTTTGCATAAAAATCGAGGTCGATCGGATTGTTAGTTGTCAAGATATGTGTAATCCTGTTTTCCGAATTCTTTGATTTTTCATGACCCTGTATCTCATTCAAATTTCAATTCACAGGTAGATTTTTATTGGAAATGAGACGCTCAATCCAGCACAGTAAATTTTTAGATAATATGATTATTATTTTTTTTAGTTATAAGGATGTTTCTTTTACGCAATCCGGTACTACTCTAGTATTTTGGCGTTTTATATAATTAGTCAAAATTGGCTCATCAGCAATTCATTAATGGAGCATTATTGTTTGTTAAAATTATTTATTTATGGGTTTAATTTTTATTTTGGAGTTGCCACAGACACGCGTTTTATTTTCATATTTTATATTATGATGGGTAAATATTACGGTGGCCCCCCAACGAATAGTTTTGTATTACTTTCGAAAAAAAGATGAATTATAAGTTTGTTTGTTTTTTTAAATTGATTATGCACAATCTCTCTTGATATAGCAATAAAATTGTTTGAATTTGCGATTTCTGACAATGCGTTGAGGCTGCCTTATCATGCTCGTCATAGATATTAACGTTACAAATTTGAAGAATGTAGAAATATGAAATTGATTTTAGAAGTAGAGTGAGGAAATTTACGTCACTGCCGGATTTTCAGACATTTCAACAAAATTGAAGAATGCAACAGTATAAAATTCATTTTTTAGAATGCGGTGAAGGGATTTGCGTGGTTGTAAAATGTTCAGACTTTTTAACAAATTTGAAGAATATATCAGTATGAAATAGATCTCAGAAATACGATGAAGGTATTTACGTGACTGTAGAATTTTCAGACTTATCAACTAATTTGATGAATGTAGCCGTATGATATTGATTATAGAAACACAGTGAAGGAATTTTACGTGGTTGTAGAATATTAAGACTTTTTAACAAATTTGAAAGATGCATCAATATGAGATAGATTTTAGAAATACGATGAAGGCAATTTACGTGACTGTAGAATTTTCAAACTTTTCAACAAAATTGAAGAATGTAGCAATTGATATTGATTTTGTAAATACGATGAAAGTATTTATGTGATTGTAGAATTTTCAGACTTATCAACAAATTTGATGAATGTACCAGCATAAAATTGATTTTAGAAATACGGTGAAGGTGACTGTTGAATTTTCAGACTTATCAAATAATTTGAAGAACGTAGCAGAATGAAATCGATTTTTAGAAATTGGTGAGATTTACGTGATCGTATAATTTTCAAACTTTTCAACAAATCTGAAGAATGTTCGCAGTATTAAATTGACTTTAAAAATAGAGAGGGGGAGGGGTATATTTACGCGACTGTTACTAAAGAATTTTTAAATGATATAAATGAATTCTTAAAGAAGTAATAAAATTTTAAAGTTGAATGCCACGTATTGGTTTAAATTTGTAAGCATCTTATTTAAAATTGCAGAATATTATTGATTTGGGATTACATTATCTTATGTGGAATTTATTAAATCATAACTACTGTCCTTTCAGCGTTGCTCTAAAAGTAAAAACATGAAACTTGTTGATGTGATTTTTTGAATAGAATTAAAAATGCGGTAGTGTGTTTTCCTTTTTCGCTCAATTAAATTAGGTATTGATTTATAAACACTTATCATTATAAACATTTTATCAGTAATAATCAATTGTTTTCATTCCCAGTACTCTCGCTTCAGGAAATTTGCTTCAACATGTCAACTTTGATGGAATATCTTACAATATAATATGCCATTAAGAAAAAAAAATTGAAAGCACGACATACATGTAGTTTCAGAGTATCTGCCAATTGGATGCGTTTCAAAACAAAAAGGAATTTAAAAATGAATCAGAATATAAGCAGTTTGGATTTGAATACATCCTTAAAGATTATATTTTGTATAAATGGACTAATTTATATGTTTTCATATAGTATACTATAATAATGCAGAAATAAACACATATCTTTTAACTTTCGTATGTTGTATGAATTGAATATTTCCAACTGAGCGAAAAATTACCCAGGGCGAGAATCGAACCCAAATCCTTGGCTTACAGGGCTAATGCTTTACCGCTTAAGCTAACTGGGTAAGCCAAGTATCTGGGTTCGATTCTTGGCCTACTTAATTTTTTGCTCAGTTGGAAATATTCAATTCGTATGATAAATTTACCAATCAATTTGATTGTGTTAAAAACAATAGTAATTCGTGTATTGATTTCTTATTCCGATTAATAATTCTTTAAAACACTAATAATGTGCAAAATCTTCCTTATTATTTCAATAGATCGCTTGCCTGGTGGAGGTGATTCCGACTGCGATTCTGAACCCGGGATACCTCTAAAAAGAAAACAGAGGCGCTCTAGAACAACTTTTAGTGCGGAACAGCTCGAAGAACTGGAAAAAGCATTTGCACGCACCCAGTATCCAGATGTGTACACACGAGAGGAACTTGCACAAAGAACAAAATTGTCTGAAGCCCGAGTACAAGTAAGTTGTCATTGACTACATTTTTTTTTTAATGAGTTGCTCTGTTCTCATTTTTTTTTCTTTTTTTTTTCGCCATTCAACAATGTGATATTTTCGGACACACTCATGAACTTCCATTTTGCACGCACATACATATCAATTTAGTTGATATTACTATGTTGTAATAATAATAATAATAATAATATAATAATAATAATAATAATAATATAATAATAATAATAATAATAATAATAATAATAATAATAACAATAATAATAATAACAATAATAATAATAATAATAATAATAATAATGATATAATAATAATAATAATAATAATAATAATAATAATAATAATAATAATAAGGAAAATAATTCGCTGACAGCCAGTACATTTTTTGTATTTTAACGGAATTTTTTCCCATGAAATAATTTTTTAAATGGGTCAAAAACTGACGAATATTGTTTTTAAGAATACCTTCAACAGATAAGAATGCTAAAAGTCCATTTTTTGGGGGGAGGGGCAAGACATTGAGCTATTTTATATTTTTACGCTCCTCGAAGATTTTCCTTATATTTTGGCATTTCTATATTTTTAATTTCTCGGAGTTTTTTTCTTTTGTATTGTAATAAATAACAGCTTTAGAGAAAATGAAATTTTTTAGCATTTCGTGTCAAAGGTATTTTCAGACCGATATACTTTTCGGAAGATTCGCGAAGATTGATGGACCTCCCCCCTAAGCCCTTCCTTCCGTAAAAAGTGTGGAAATTGCACTGGCAATTAACGGAATTTGTTAATAGTGTATAAAAGCTTAAGAATGTAATGCCCCCCCCCCCCCCATAAATAGAATACACCTTGAAATGAAAACAACTATAATCTCAGATGACGGCTGTTATCAAACTGTCATATCTCAAAAAATCGACTTAAAACATCAATCTTGGCAGCGTTTTCTGCAAAATATTTTCCATTATAAGAAAATGGAAAACACTATTATTATTTTTTTTTTTCGAATCTGAATTTAAAATGAAGCGATGAAATTCTGAATGAAAAATTTTATGTATTTATTAATGGTTTTCATGAATGGCTTCATGAATGTCACAGATTTTAGCCATATGAGAACACAACTTTAATTTTTTTTTTCATAGATTTGTTTTCATTACTTCTGATTGTTATTTATAGTAAAAGCATGTTTTCTCAAAATTTCTTATATTATTTTAAGACCATGTATTTTTTTTTTCTCCATGTAGGTTTGGTTCAGTAATCGACGAGCGAGGCTTCGAAAACAAGTAGGAGGCTCAGCGTTATCGACGACTTTCTCCTCCCCGGTTTCCCTTGGGATGACATATTCAACCCCCGCCTCCAATTCTTGTTATGAAAATTCTGTCACAGCAGGTTTTGGTAAGATATCCTCTCATTTTCTAAAGTACAAGATTAGTGATTACAAATTTCCTAAAACTACGAAAATCACTATGTTTGTAAAATGATAAAGAGATTTGATCACGATTTTGATAAAAAAGAAAAAACAAAGTCTGATAACCTAAAATGTTTAATTACCGGGTGTCCCAAAAATGACTGATGGATTTTAAAATTCAATAACTTGCAAACGGTGACAGCTATTTAAAGTAATTTTGCAGGAGGGTTATGTATACTGTCAGGAGTTTTTTTTTACCGTAATTTTTTATTTCAGTTCGCATCTCAAACAATAGGTGGCGCTGACGGCGATTAAAGGCCAGTTGATCAATGCTGAGTGAAGCGTCGACCTGGCCTTCAATCGCCATCAGCGCCACCTATTGTTTGAGATGCGAACTAAAATAAAAAATTACGGTAAAAACTCCTGACATTATGCATAACTCTCCTGCAAAAAGTTTTTAAATAGCTGTCACCGTTTGCAAGTTATTGAATTTTAAAATCCATCAGTCATTTTTGGGACACCCGGTATCTTCATTGCATGCATTTCGGTATTTGTTTCCAGATAATATCCCATAACGAAATTAAGGGTGTATTCCAAGAAACGCTTTTCCACCATCTACAGTTCGACATTTTCTGATACAATTTCAGACACATTTTTAAAAGTAGAAACATGAAACTTGCTGAGGGGATTTCTGAAGAGACGTGTAACGTGCTATGAGATGTCATTTTAAGCTCAATTCAATAGAATTGGATTTATAAACAATTATCTTCTCAGTATGACCATTTTTTTCGTTCCCAAATCTCCCGCTTCGGAAAAATTGATTCAAAATCAATGCTGTTTTTGATTGCCTTTTTTTTTTTTTTTTCAATATTTTCTGCATTTATCAAAGAATCGACAATCACGGCACCTTGTGGACTTTCTAAATAAGACAATTTGCCAGTTTGATGCATTTGAGAGATAAAATGAATTCAAAAATAAATCGGAAAATAAGCAGTTTGAATCGAAATACGTCCTTAACTGTCCATCCATAACTAAAGAAATTAAAGAAATAAAGTATAGAGTTATTTAAAAAGTACTTACTCTAAAATAATCAGAGTAAAAATGGTTGCTATAAATAACTATTTTTTCAGCATGCGTCAGCTATGTTCTGTACACCGGGCAATATGTTCTCAGGCGTCTCGTGTAAAATGTTGCTTGACTATAGGGGGCAGGTTTAAAACAACTTTAGAACAGCTTTTTTGTTTGGTTCGACCTGTCTCTCCTCTTACATCGCACTCCATCTTTCTCTTGTCGCTTCAGTGTGCGATCTTCCTAATCCAGGAATCCCGAGTTGCGGTAGTAATAATATGCAAAGCTGTTCTAGACAATTCAAATAAAAATTTAATTGTATTATGAATAATCCTTTACACTTATTCGGTAATCTATTTTTTTTTTCAATGCATAAACTTACTATTGAAGCTAACAAGAGAATTTAATACGTATTAAAATTTTTCTTTTCTAATTAGCATTTTAAAAATCTGTTGCAATCTTATTTAATACTCATATATATTTTTTTTCTTCTACAGATTGGCAGAAACCCCCCAGTTTGACAAGCGGTTCATCCAATTCAACTTTTAGTGTACAGACACCAGCATTTAATCCACAAAGCCACCACACTCCTACATACCCAACACTTACTACAGAATCCTCTGTGCAGCAGATGTTCCCAGTCTTCACAAGCCCGAGTTGTGCTGGTGCTGGCACGGATTACAATCAACTTCAAAACACATGTGACTTGACGTGGAATAACCGTCCTCCAGTACATACAGAACCAACTACACACTTCAGCGCTCCCTCTTATCCCCCAGTCACAGAAAATTATGGGTAAGTGACTCAAAAACGGTTGTTTTTCGTGAGATTACTTGCTATCGTGCTTAACTTTTTTGTGAATGAACAGAAACATTGTATTGTAATTTAAGTAGTGAATTGATGAATACAGTGATTGGCCTGGTTGGATTTCTCTCAACCCTCCCCACCGAAAGATTTGGAATTTTCTATTTATATTGCCGAAGGTGCAAATTTCTTCTTTCCCCAATTTCTCTCTTGGAGCTTAAAATTGCCTTCGAGAGAAAAAAAAAATTTTGAATTCAACACTGAGTTATGATACTTTAATATTACCTGGGAGACGTGTCGTCCGAAAGCAACGTATATATTCAATTTGTTTATTAATTTAAAAATGACGTTGCAAAAAATCTACAATGCTGTCTGTTCAACAAATGCACAATCATTAGAAAAATTCTCAAAAAATGATGTTAATACTATTAAAACATTTGTGGTTACATGTGATAATAACTTTGTTTAGTGTAGTTGATTAAATAAGTGATATAGACTTTGCTCGAATCAGGCTTGGGATTAATATCGATCCCGGTTTGCGGGCTTGGGACCGACTCTGTCAAAATTTTATTTACAATATATTCAAATTAGAAAAAAGGATATATGTATGTTTCGTATGTCTCGTATGTTTTTCTACCATAATCTTATTTCTTGTTATTTGAGAAACAAGAATGAAGAGTTTCTTAGTGTTTTGTAACCCTTTAAAAATCTGTTCGAAGGAAATTGATTGCTATTGATAGAATATAAGAAGAAATATTCCAATTCTGAAATTTTTGTGCGATCAAAGTTAGTAACATAAAGAAACAGTTGGATATCCCTTCTCTATCTTCACTTTCTGTATGAATATTTTTACTAGAATGCCTGAAAAACAGAACTCGTATGTTTTTCTACCATAATACAAAGATATATAGTAGATATTTCAAAAGAATAGGAATCGAGACTTTTCCAAAATTTTGCCAGTATTTTCAACAGATTTTCAGGGACATGATAATCACTTAATGTTGTAATAAAGAAACATTTAGGATTTATACCGATTTGTATTTCGTATGTAAAAAGGTATTTTTAAATGAGAAAATTAATCTTTAAACAAGTTTAAAATGTTATTAACAATTTTCTATTGCGCACTTTCAAAATTAAAATTTAAGGGTGTATTCGAAAAAAAAAAAAAACACTTTTCCACTTTCAACAACTTGAAATTTTCCGATACAATTTCAGACACATTTTTAAAAGTAGAAGCATGAAATTTGCTGAGGGGATTTTTGAAGAGACGAATAAGATGCCGTGTGATGTCATTTTATGCTCAATTCATTAGAATTTGAATTTTAAACAATTATCTTCGCAGTATGGCCATCTTTTTTTGTTCCCAGATCTCCCGCTTCGGAAAAATCGGTTCAAAATCGATTTTTGATTACTTTTTTTTTTTTTTTTTTTTTTTTTTTTTTTTGCAATATTTTCTGCATTTATCAAAAAATCGACGACCACGGCACCTTGTGTACTTTCTAAATAAGACAATTTGCCAGTTTGATGCATTTGAGAACAAAAATGAATTTAAAAATAAATCGGAAATAAGCAGTTTGAATCGAAATACACACTTACACAAATAAAAAAGAAGGCGCCCGAATGGTGTACCATCATTATTCATGTGCAAATTTGGACTTTGTTTTCCAACTCCTTTTAATGAAGTTATCATTGTTGGAATAAATTAAAATTTTCTCTTGATAAAATGTATTATTGGTTAATATCCTATTTTATGCAAGATTGCCTTTTTAAGTAACCATAATGAGTATTTTCTTTTCTTTTCTAGAATGTTAACAAACAGTGAAACTTTCACCAACTCTTCTTATCCCCATCATACTTTGCAAACACCCTTTCTGCCTTTGGACATGAAACCTACCTTTCCCTATGGTACCCAATTCCCAACAGGTAAATAAGTTTCTTTAGAGTTTAATAATATTTTAATGATAGACTGAATATATTAATATCATTAAGTAACCAAAAACTTAATAATAATAAAATTATATTATTTTCAGTTTATTGTTTTAATTTTTAAATTAACATTTTATTTAAATATTATTTTTCTTTAAATTTATTATATTATATAATATATTTTTTTAGTTACTTATTATTTAAGTAAACAGTCTTATATATTACGAAATTGCAACTTTTAACACTTGGTCATTTTAACATAACTTTTAACATCAGTTATTCCATATATGAGGACCCCAGAAGCCAAGGGGGCCAAAATTGAAAAAAATAAACTATATACACTGACGACCTAAAAATATGCTTTTTTCATTTCAGGTAAAGAAATATAAGTGATTTTCTTATTATTTGATGAGTTATAGAGGCAAACCACTTTTTTCGAAAAACAAACAAGATTGATTAATTATACATTTAAAGAAAATTGTACTTTATTTTTTAACAGTTATTGAAATAAGAGTTCAAAGACCAGAATGCAACAAGCAGAAATTTCCTATTTCAATTCACTCAATTGTTATTGATGTTCATATTTAACATCAATTATCTTTAAACTCAATTTACTCCGAATCGCAATTTTGTCACTTGTACCCTTGGCTTCTGGGGTCCTCATATGTACTTTACTTTTCCAATAGAAAAAATAAACTTTAAAAAAAAAAAAAACGCAACAGAGGACCTCATTATTATTATTATTATTATTATTATTATTATTATTATTATTATTATTATTATTATTATTATTATTATTATTATTATTTACATTTAGAATTTTCATGTAAAAATAAAGTACCAAATATGAATGAACAATTTGTACTAATTTATCATTGTTACAACTTTTTAATTAAAAATACAATTTAATTTTTTTTTCTCTTTCTCAGTGAACTCTACCTGCAAAGATTTCGACCCCTCATGCAGTGTGCTAGCAAATTTAAGACAAAAATCCAGAGAACATACAGCTGCTTTAGGACTTTATTCATAACGCCTTATAAACTCAGAACTTCATGAGCCTTAAAACTGGTTTAATGGACAAACGATCGTGTAACTTAAAATCACATTCTTGACAAACAAATCTTCATATCAATACTTTTTGGACTCTTTTCAAAGACTGTAAATTCATTATTTATTTTCGGGTCATTTTCATCTATAAATCATATCAGCAACTTGCAATGCTTATAAAAGATTGTTTTATTAATTCACTGTAAAAAATAGTCTTGATTTTCGATTAGAAAACTATCAGCCAGAATGAATGTCAATACTTTAAACGTAATTGAATCTTAAAACGCTTTGAAAAATATTTAGGTGGAATCTTTCAGAATTTTACGACTGCTGGGTTCTAAATGTAAAGCATGAATTGTTAATTTTCTTCACATGTCAAAAGAAAGTAAATAAAGTTTATTTCTCAGAAAAAAAAAAAAAAAAAAAAAAAAAAAAAAAAAAAAAAAAAAAATCCGTGTTTTTTACAATTTTTTTGTTATTTTATAAAATTTTTTCCTTAAAATAAACAATTTACAGATTTCCCAAAGAAAAAAAATATATATCCGTATATATTTGCGAATTTTCTGTTATTTTAATAGATTCTGTTATAAAATATAAATAAATGGGTTTCCAGATTTTCTTTGTAATTTTTTATTTTTTACTGGCGACTGGCTGAGATTTTTTCACTGTAAAATCAATATATTTTTTACAGTACACTAAGCCTCAAGTGATCTTTAATATATTTGTATAGTTACACAACAAAATATAATAATGAGAAGTGAATACATTATTTCTTGATTACTGCTGAGCAAAACTTTAAAGCAAATTTAGTATTAAATATTCAAAAAGTTATTTTCAAAAGCTGAATTTTAATGTCTAT
Source organism: Maratus speculifer (assembly GCA_964019185.1). NCBI lineage: Eukaryota > Metazoa > Arthropoda > Arachnida > Araneae > Salticidae > Maratus > Maratus speculifer. Next base: position 429,474,726 of record OZ025290.1, on the reverse strand, counting down.
GAATTTGGTGATTTAATTACCCAATTCTTCCTATTAAATATGGGACGATATTTTAGTAGAATAATTACAATTTTGTAAATGCTATTTCAAAGTTAAATTCTTCAATTTATTTAGAAAACTTGCGTTTTTATAGCATACAGGTGAAATAAAGTTACATTTTAATAATATGATATAACCTCTTTTAACTAACCAGCGTATTTAGCTATTAAAAAATCACCGATTTTATACATGATTTATAAATCTGTTTATGAAAATTAAACATTTTTTTAAAACCAATAAGTAAGTTACTTTCAAATAAGTCGTGATTCTCACACATTTTGTACTTTTATAGAGTATGTATGTATATGATTGATAAATATTGTGTACATATTTTAGTATGACAAAATGAAAAATTTTTACTATAATGCTTGCCAAATTTTTAAAGAGGAGGATGTGAATTTAATTGTTTCTTATATATATATATAGTGATTCATATTCATATTTTCATAATGTATATATGTATAATATTTGGAAAACATTGTGTATATATTTTAGTTTAGTATAAGTAAATGGATAATGTTACTATAATGCCTGGTTATTTTTAAGGAGAAAATTAGTCTCGGAGTATAAATCCTTTAATTACTCAGTTCTAGTTAATACCAAAGATTGCCTTCTTGGAACTAAAAATGATAAGTTTCGTCTGTGCCACGACAAAATAATTAAACAGAATTATTTCAAAACTTACCAATATTAATATATCGTGTAATGGTAAATACTGCCTTATATAATAATACCAGTCTGTATAACATATTTTATCCCAAATATCAGGGTTCCCAACATCACGTAAAGTCAGGGAATTTCAAAGTAATCATAGGAAATCAGGAAAATATCAAAACATTACAGAAAAAGTCAGGGAATTTACAAATATTTTCTAAAACGTCATGGAAAACTCATGGGCGAAAAACATAAAATTCATCAAACAGTTGCCAAATAAATAAATAAAAACTAAAAATATGAAGTACAATTCCAGAAAAAAATTCTAATTGTCTCAAAAGATTGTGAAAATAAGTAGAAAATTTCGTTGCATGCCCGTTTAGTCAGAGAATTTTTTTGAGATTTGGTCATGGAAAATCAGGGAAATATCAAAATATTACAGGAAAAGTTTGGGAATTTACAAATATTTTCTGAAAAGACATGGAAAAGTAAGTAATGGGCGAAAAAAAAAAAAAATGAAAAATGACACAAAATTCATCAAACAGTTGCAGAATACATAAATAAATAAATAAAACCCGAAAAATTTGTAGTACAATTGCAGAAAAAAATTATAATTTTGGCAAAAGATTGCGAAAATAAGTAGCAAATTTCGTCTGAGAATTTTTTGAGATTGGTCATGGAAAACCAGGGAAATATCAAAATATTACAGGAAAAGTTTGGGAATTTACAAATATTTTCTGAAAAGACATGGAAAAGTAAGTCATAGGAGAAAAAAAAAAAAAAAAATGAAAAATGACACAAAATTTATCAAACAATTGCAGAATACATAAATAAATAAATAAAACCCCAAAAATTTGAAGTACAATTGCAGAAAAAAATTATAATTTTGGCAAAAGATTGCGAAAATAAGTAGCAAATTCCGTCTGAGAATTTTTTGAGATTTGGTCATGGAAAATCAGAGAAATTGCCAACTATGTTTTGCTGGGAACTCTGAATAGTAAAGGCCTTAACGATATCAAATATTTATTTATATAAGTGATCAAGATTTACAACAGAGATATCTTGTTTATGTTCCTGATGTATATATTTTTTTTATCAAAAGATGTAAATATATTTTGATTGTCTTGGATAAATATGTGAATGTGTGTGTGTGTTACATGTGATGTATTTTTTATATGCTGTTTAAATATATGTGGTTGTTATTTATAATAAAGTATAGATATCTTGTTACTGAGTCTTTCTGTCATTCTTTTTCTTTGATTTTCTATCTTTTTTATTTTGGTATCTATCTAAGGTGTTCTGGTGTAATAACGCCAGGAGGGTTAATAACACCAAGTGCTAATATTACGCATAATTATGAAATAATTCAGGAAATGGCACCTATGGGCTCTGTGCAGAAGGGCTCTGAGTAATATAAAGCACAAACAACAGCTTAAAGTTAATTTGTTCCATTTGTAGGTCTTATCGCTTTTAGAAGCAGCTAAAATTAATGCTTGATCTAAAATTTGCAAGGTAAGTTCTTTGATGTGAAGACTGTATATTTACCAGGAAATATTTTGTTTACTATTTAAATTTGTAGTACATTTCATGTACTTTCAAAATGTTGTAGAAGATTTTGAATATGTTCGCGAGATAGTTTGTAGTTTAATATGAACTGCGCAATAAGTATATCGGGGTAATAACGCCATTTCGTGGCGTTAATACCCCGGTTGATTCCTTACAGTGGCGGAACTATATCCAAAAGGGGTTTATTTTTTACTTTACGTATAAGACAGCATTATTGTCATTGTTAAAATGGTTAGATTAAAGGGAAGGAGGGGGGAGGGTCCGATACCCATAACTGATCTTTCTTTTTTTATACTAATGTAAAAACTATTTTAAACTCTTATAAATAAAACGATATCAAAATGTTTTCAATATTCTAATTCATACATTTTCAAAATCAGGTTTCTATTAAATTCCCTGTTGATTGTTCAATTGAATTCTAAATTTTAACTGTCCGCTTTCTCAGCGTTCTCTTTTTCAAAATTTTCAAAATTTAACCTTTAAAACTGATGTGATATAAATTGTAACGTAACTAATCTATTTGAAGGGGTCTATGATACCGTAAGATGAATAAAAGGCATGATTAACTCATAGGATAGTATTTTGTACTAAACGTTTTGTACAAGACGATTATAATTAATATGCATCTATTTAAAAGTATCTGGTAATAGTACTAAAGTTCCAAATGAAACGAAATTTCGATAGTGTTTGTAGTTAAACTAAAACTTACAAATTAAACTAGAAAAATTGCAAAAACAAATGGTCTGTGAGACCGGTAACATTAGATATAGGTTAAAATGCGACCAATGATTAAAACTCATAGAGTACTATTTATGCACTAAACTTTTTGTACAGGATTAAGTTTAATCTATTTAAATATTTCTAACAATTGTACGAGGACTTCAAACGGAAGAGAATTTCAGTTGTACCTATATATAAATTGGAAACTACAAGTTAAATTTTAAAATATGCCCCCCCCCCCCCCACCAAAAAAAAAAAAAAAAAAAAAAAAAAAAAACAGCGTTTGTTGAGAACGCTAACAGCAGTTAAAGGTTAGTTTTGTTGCTTATACAGAGATAACGAAATATAACCACATAAATCATGTGTAAAATTTAATAAGGGATCTCACAGGGATATTGATAATAGGGAAATCTTATTTATTTAATTAAAAATACAAATTTATTAAAGAATTTTTAATATAACACCGACATTTTAACTTTAAGTTAGCGTTACTTTAATTTTAACATTAGTGGGGTTTACGGTTTAAAAAGTATTTAAAAACTACTATAACGTGTTAACAAAAAAAAAATTATTACACATAACTCTAGTTATTATAAAATTTCACATGCTAAAAATATTGCATTATGATTACAAATAAGGTTAAAACCGAGCAATGTTTTTTATGATTATATTTAAGCGGTATTTTTTAAGTAAACAGAAGCTCAGGGTGTTATATACTGTAGATGCTCTCCCAATCTCTTTTTCCTTTCATTTTCACAAAAAATTGAATGTTTTCTATCATATAGAATATATATGTTTGAACATAAATACTGATTTAGATAAACGCAGTTAAAATCGTGCAATGTTTCTGATTCAAGCGGTCCTTTTTAGGCAAAAAGAAGCTCAGGGTCTGATATTCTTTTGCCTCCCCCCCCCCCTTTTTTTTTCACTTTTACAAAAAATTAAACATTTTCTATCGCTTAGAAATTTTTTTGTTAACAATTTGTCAATTTCTAGGGCTGTAGATTTTGTATTTTTAGAAATGGAATTACTGGGCTACATGGGATTATTCCATCTTATTTTATAGGGTTGTTTGCATAGCGTTATTACCCGCATAGGTGGGTAATAACGCCAAATAGCATTATTCAAGAAATCACGCCATTACTTTTTATGAATGCATATCTGTTGAATTATTTTTTTTTCTATAGATAGTCAATGAGTTGCTGTATCAAATCCTATATTTGTTTGAAAAATACAATCTAAAAAATTAAGCCGTGAAAATTGGTAGAATCTTAACGTGGCGTTATTACCCCAGGATGCCTTAGTTTGAACAACAAAAACTACTTTCATATCAAGAAACTTTAATTTCAAATAGAAATATTAAATTTAATTAAACTATTAATTTATGATTACCTACAGGTTTTTTCTTCTTCTTTTTTTTTTTTTTTTTTTTTTTTTTTTTTTTGTAAATGAAAAACTGCTTAATTTTAAAATCAGTAATTTATTAATAATGATAAAGAAGGATGATGTAAGCGACATGTTTATTTTGATAGCTCACCAATTTTATATAGAATAATTAGAAAAAAATAATTTATATTTCCGCCAACAGATGGCACTGTATTGAAATTTAAAACTTTTATGTCTCACTTCAAAAGTTAAATAAAATAAAAAAGTCTTTCCAGCCAGTACCGGAAGGAAGAGATAGCTTTCATCTCTTACTTTTCTTTAAAAAAAATAAGTTATATTATTCAACCAGACAAAGCTCAAATTTGTGGAACACGGTAATGAAGATCCAATACTTGTTTTTGTCAATGCGGGATATGAATGGGAAATTCGAGAAATTAATCAATTTTATAAAAGATGATTTTAATTAAAGAGATTTATATTCGATATAATGAAATGGCATTTTAACACTTCGATTGCCATGGCTATTGCGATATCCAGTGATGTTTCCGTTAGGACACTGGCTACCAGATATGATAGCCATGGTGTTTGAAATATTCAGGCCTTGAGTATCAAATACGGTACGAGTTACATGAAAATAGTGTAGGAGTTCGATTGTTGGGCTCCTTTCGATGTGTTAGATATACGTGGTTTGTGCAAATTGATATATGTGCCGATTGTATGAGCTAAATTTTGTGGTAAATGAAATATTTTCCACAAAACGTATATTTATAATTTGTGAAAAAATAATAAAAATTCAAAAAATTCTAATCTAAAATAACAAAAAAGAAAATCAACCAATAATCTCCCAAGCTCATCCTTTCATATATTTAAGATTTTTCCAATTGTATTTTGATTCAAACTGCTTATTTTCCGATTTATTTTTAAATTCGTTTTTGCTCTCATATGCATCAAACTGGCAAATTGTCTTACTTAGAAAATACACAAGGTGCCGTGCCGTGACTGTCGATTCTTTGATAAATGCAGAAAATATTGCAAAAAAAGGCAATTTTTCCGAAACGGGAGATCTGGGAACGAAAAAAAAAGGTCGTAATGAGAAGGTAATTGTTTATAAATCAAATTCTGATGAATTCAGCGAAAAGGAAGTCATAAATTACTTTTGAAGAAGGACTCCATTCCCTTGAGTCACGATCTTTGCTACAATTAATCATGAGAGAATATGGAAAACCTCAAGATAAAAATATCGTTCTTTTTCTGACATATAGATGGCAGCACTAAACAAAATTAAAGATTATCAAATTGAAGATCGTCGGATAAGTAACTTTAGTTCAAATACGTATGGATGATATTTTTTTAATTTGATAATAATTTTATTATAATATTTTTTCTTATTAATTTAAAATTATTTTTTTTAGATTTTCAAAATGTTATCAATTATTTTGTTTTAAAATACAAAAATATTGTAGTAAATGAACTATAGTCATGACCTTTAACATTAGATGGCAGCACCAGACATATTCGCAACTAAAAAAGCTCTCTGTATTTATTTGGCACAGTAAAGGCGTGTTCGAAAGAACGCTTTTCCACCTTCAACAGCTCGAATTTTTCTGATACAATTTCAGATGCATTTTTAAAAGTAGAAACAGGATACTTGCTGACGGGATATTTGAAGAGAAGTATAAGATGCTGTGTGATGTCATTTTATGCTCAATTCATAAGAATTTGATTTATGAACAATTACCTTTTCAGTATGATCCTTTTAGGTAGATTTCGTAAGAAATACTACCTATTGCAATCGCACCAGTTTATATATCCATCTATCTATCTATCTATCTATCTATCTATATATCTCACTTTTTTATGGACACGATAACTTCTATAATTCTTCACCAATCTCCACCAAACTTGTACATAAAATCAAAGGGGATAAAATCTTGGCTAAGTTCGTTAATGGGCAAAATCGGACCAAGGGGGTCCGAATAGGGGGCGTTTTTGTGAAAACCGAAAAAACGCCATAACTTCTTAACTAAAGTAGATATCGAATCGGTTTAAAGTTTATATTACTTCTTAAAAATGGGCCAAAAGTGTATGCATGACAGATTTTTGATAAATTTAGAAGTGGGCTCAAGGGGCGAAAAAAACAGGGATTTTGAGAGAAAAAAATTCATAACTTCGTCAATTTTCAAGATATCAAGTCCAACTAAATTTTTTGTAAATGTTCTTAAAATTATCTAAAACTTTTGTATTTACAAGTTTTTGATAGGACCAACTTTTACGATGAAAAAAATTAAAAACGAAAAGAAAAAGGACGCTGAAAAAAGAAAAAAATCCATAACTCCGTCAATTTTTAAGATATCAAATCTGATTAAATTTTTTTTACATCTTCTCAAAAATATCTACAACTTTTATATTGACAAGTTTTTCATAGGACCAATTCGTATAGCAAAAACAAATTAAACAAAAATAGCAGTTGGAGAAAAAACCTCAAATCCAAACTGCTTATATTCTGACTCATTTTTAAATTCATTTTTGATTTTAAACGCATCCAAATGGTAGATCCTCTTATTTCGAAACTGTATAAAGTGATGCATTGGTCAATTTTCTGATAAAGACAGAATATATTTCAAAAAAGGCTACCAAAAAGGGTATTTTGAACAGAATTTCCGAAAGTCATCGGTACTGAAAATTGAAGGAAGTATTCAAATAAGAAATTGCGTTTTTTTCTGACTCGTTTTTAAATCCATTTTTGTTCTCAAACGCATCCAATTTACATATCCTCTTATTTATGAACTATATAATGTGATGCATTGGTCAGTTTTTTGATAAAGACGGAATATATTTTAAAAAAAGGCTACCAAAAAGAGTATTTTGAACAGAATTTTCAGAAATCATCTGTGACTGAAAATTTAAGGAAGTGTTCAAATAAGAAATTGCGTTTTTTTCTGACTCGTTTTTAAATCCATTTTTGCTCTCAAATGCATACAATTTACAGATCCTCTTATTTAGGAACTATATAATGTGATGCATTGATCGGTTTTTTGATAAAGACAGAATATGTTTTGAAAAAGGCTACCAAAAAGGGTATTTTGAACAGAATTTCCCGAAGTCTTTGTGATTTGAAAATTTAAGGAAGTTTTCACATAGCAAATTGCGTTTTTTATGACTCGTTTTAAAATCCATTTTCGCTCTTAAACGCATCCAATTTACAGATCCTCTTATTTAGGAACTATATACTGTGACGTATTGGCCAGTTTTTTGATAAAGATAGAATATATTTTTTAAAATGCTGTCAAAGTGAGTATTTCGCACAAAATTTTCCGAAGCAATAATGATTATAGAATTAAGGATGTATTCAAACAACAAATCGGTTATTTTATGACTCATTTTTAAATTCAATTTTTTTCTCAAATGCATTTAACTGACAGTTTTTTGTTATTTAGGAGCTGTATAATGTACTGTTTTGGTCGATTTTTTTTAATAAATTTAGAATCTATTTCAAAATATGTTGTCAAAATGGGCATTTGAGCTGAATTTTTCTTAAGATGATTCTGATAAAACCAGTTTTTTCAGAAAAATGAAATTAAAAATTTTTCATAAACGGCCAAATGAAGTTATTAAATTCGATTTATCTCTAATGATATATACAGGGTGATTCCGAATTTTTTTTACAATAAAAGAGGGGTGATAGTACACATCAAGACGAACAATATTAAATAGGAGACCAAGGGTCCAAAACGTTTTCCTAAGGAAATAGCCGCCATTAAAGTTTAGGGACCAAAATTTCAAATAAATATAAAAAACGGAAAAATCGGTCGATTGATTTGCGGTTTTCACTAAAATTATTCTTTATATCGGCATTTTCTTGAAATTAAATTATAAAGATAAATTTCAAAAAATGCCGATAGAGGGCGCTTTAGACTTTGGAGTAACAAACAACTATTTTTTGCCGGTATTTTTTGCATCTCATTAAATGTTTTCGTAAGCTTAGACTCAAACTTAAATTTTGAGCTCAAAATCTGTAGTTGGGAGTGGTTAAGTAACACAAACTGAGCTGTGTTCAGAGGGTTCAAATTTCAAATGATTATAAAAAACGGAAAAATTGGTCGATTGATTTGCGGTTTTCACTAAAACTATTCTTTATTTAGGTATTTTCGTGAAAATAAATTATAAAGATAAATTTCAAAAAATGCCGATAGAGGGCGCTTTAGACTTTGGAGTAACGAAACACTCTTTTTTGGCGTTATTTTTTGCATCTTATTAAATGCTTTTGTAAGCTTAGACTTGAACTTAAATTTTGAGCTCAAAATCTGAATAGCTGGGAGTGGTTAAGTAGACAAACTTAGCTGTGTTCAGAGGGTTCAAATTTCAAATAATTGTAAAAAACGGAAAAATTGGTCGATTCCTTTGCGGTTTTTGCTAAAACTAATTTTTAAATCAGCAGTTTTCTTGATCAATTAGTGTTTTCTTAAAAATAATTTTTAAAGATAAATTTCACAAAATGCCGATAGAGGGCGCCTTAGACTTTGGAGTAGCGTACAACTATTTTTAACTGTTATTTTTTTAATCTCATTAAATGCTTTCAAATGCATAGACTTAAATTTTGGGCTGAAATTCTGAATCGTTGGGAGTGTTTAAGTAGCGAAAAATTGAATTGTGCTCGAGGAGGAAAGAGGGTTAAATTTTAACTCCTGGACACACTTCAGTTTGCGCTTCTTAACTCCTCATAACGATTCAGGATTTGAGCTCAAAATTTAAGTTTAAATCTAAGCTTTCGAGAACATTCAAAATGCTTTTGCAAGCATTTAATTAGAACCAAAAAATAATGGTTAAAATGAATTGTTATTTACTCTGAAGTTTAAGGCGCCCTCTGACGGCATTTTTTGATATTTATCTTTAAAAATTATTTTCAAGAAGATACTGACTTAAAGAATAGTTTTATTTTAAACCGAAAACGAATCGACCAATTTTTCCATTTTCTATAATTACTTTAAATTTGAACCTCCCCCTCCCCCTTGAACACAGTTCAGTTTGTGCTACTTAACCACTCCCTACTATTCAGATTTTCAGCTCAAAATTTAAGTTTAAGTTTAACCTTCCTAAATCATTTAAAGAGATTCAAACAATAACGGCAAAAAATAGTTGTTCGTTACTCCAAAGTATAAAGCGCCCTCTATCGGCATTTTTTGAAATTTATCTTTATAATTTATTTTCACGAAAATACCTAAATAAAGAATAGTTTTAGTGAAAACCGCAAATTAATCGACCAATTTTTCCGTTTTTTTTTTAGTCATTTGAAACTTGAACCCTCTGAACACAGCTCAGTTTGTGTTACTTAACCACTCCCAACTACAGATTTTGAGCTCAAAATTTAAGTTTGAGTCTAAGCTTACAAGAAAATTTAATGAGATGCAAAAAATACCGTCAAAAAATAGTTGTTCGTTACTCCAAAGTCTAAAGCGCCCTCTATCGGCATTTTTTGAAATTTATCTTTATAATTGAATTTCAAGAAAATGCCGACATAAAGAATAATTTTAGTGAAAACCGCAAATCAATCGACCGATTTTTCCGTTTTTTATGTTTATTTGAAATTTTGGTCCCTAAACTTTAATGGCGGCTATCTCCTTAGGAAAACATTTTGGACCCTTGGTCTCCTATTTAATATTGTTTGTCTTGTTGTGTACTATCACCCCTCTTTTATTGTAAAAAAAATTTGGAATCACCCTGTATATATAGATAGATAGATAGATAGATATATTGTTGAAATGAGCACTCTTCGAAATCTACCTCCGCCTATAGGCCCGGCCGACAGGGATTTTTTTTTCGTTCCCGATCTCCCGCTTCGGAAAAATCGGTTCAAAATGCCGTTTTTGATTGCTTTTTTGCGATATTTTCTGCATTTATCAAGAAGCGACACTCAAGGCACCTTGTGTAACTTTCTAAATAAGACAATTTGCCAGTTTGATGCATTTGAGAGCAAAAATGAATTAAAAAATAAATAGGCAGTTTTTTAATAGGCAGTTTGGGTCGAAATACGCCAAAAAATTTCCGATACACTATCAGACTTTTTTTTTAAAGTAAAGATACGAAACTTGTTGAGGTGATTTTCGAAGAGACGTATAAGGTGCCGTGTTATGTCATTCTTCGCTCAATCTATTAGAATTTAATTTATAAACAATTATTTTCTCAGCGTGACCCTTTTTTTCGTTTCTGCTTCGGAAAATTTGGTCCAAAACGCCGTTTTTGACAGCATTTTTTTTTTGGCAACATTTTCTACATTTATCAAAAAATTGACAAACACTACACCTTGCGTTACTTTTTCGATTTTGGTCACATGTATTTTTTATAAAGTTACTTTCACTTTCAGAACCGGTTCAGGAAGTGAAAGTAACTTTATAAAAAATATCTGCAACCAAAACCGAAAAAGTAATCAAGGAGCAATCTTGAAAGGAACCTAAGCTATCCAATGAAAAAAAGAAGTCAAAATGCGAAAGAGTAATTAGAAAAAATCCTCCCCATAGGAACAGCATTAGCTCGCGAGTGTCTTCGCGGCCAGGGACAGGGGCCTGAAAGTGTATTTCGATTCAAACTGCTTATTTTCCGATTTATTTATTTTTAAACTCATTTTTGCTCTTAAATGCATCAAACTGGCAAATTGTCTTATTCAGAAAGTACACAAGGTGTCGTGATTGTCACTTCTTTGATAAATGCAGAAAATATTGCAAAAAAGCAATCAAAAACGGCATTTTGAACCGATTTTTCCGAAGCGAGAGATTTGGGAACAAAAAAAAAAAAAAGGTTCCTACTGAGAAGGTAATTGCTTTTAAATCAAATTCTGCTCATTTCAAAAACAATAACAAATATATGTATATATTTAGAGATAAAGCCAGTTTAATAATTTTATTTGGCCGCTTTTGAAGAGATTTTAATTTTATTTTTCCGTAAGAACTGTTTTTTTTTTTTTTTTTTTTTTTTTTCAGAATCATCTTAAGCGAAATTCGGCTCAAAATACCCATTTTGACAGCATTTTTTGAAATATATTCTGAATTCATGAAAAAATCAACCAATATAGCGCATTATATCAGGGTTGGCTTTTTACCGGTAAAAACTGCTTTTTACAAGGACACGGTGAAAACTAGGATTTTTGCAATAAAAACCCTACACTGTAAAAAAAAAAGGGTCGATCTACTAAAAAAACTTTAGTGATCCTTGTAATTACTAAAAATTTTTTAGTAATCTTAGTCGGTTACAAAAAATCTGTAAGAATTACTAGAAAAAAGTTAGCAACGAATAGAGTTAGTAGTTTTATATTTTTAATAGCTCTTACTAAAGCTCAGTTGGTGGGGCCTTGATAGCATAGTGGTTATAGTAACGGACTCCAGGCTAAAAGGTCCCGGGTTCGAAACTTTCCACCGCCAAATACGCCCCGAATGCATGTAGTGTCTAGTTAATAAAGGGATTATGAAAATCCTGTCGGAGCAGGTAGGAATGTTTGGTGCTGCCATCTATTGCGGTTTTGCCGAAAATCTTCCGCTTCAGAAGTCTGGATGCAGTTCGAAGGAAGCTCCTGCTTTTCGGGAGCACGTAATGGTTATTAAAAATAATTTTGGAGCTATTACTAAAATTTGCTTGGTGGCTCATACTAAAAACTTTTAAGTTAGTTATGCAAAAAATTCTTTTGTTCAGTTTACAAAAGAAATGCTTGTTTCACTAGAAAAAAAAAGTTTGTAATGGTTACTAAAAAATTCTGTGGCATACAAATTTACTAAAAAATTTTTAGTAACCTTTTGATTTTTTTTTTTTACAGTGTAGGAAAAAAAGTGGTAAAAACCTAACGATGTACTCCTTAAACTATATTTTAATGCTATTGATAAAAACTATTTTCGTGTTATTGGCGCATTTATATATATATATATGTGTGTATATATACATAAAACAAAGATAAATAAAGAATTAGTCCGTTCTCTAAAGCTGCTGATACACTTTAATCATAGTTTTTTAGATTTTCTATAATTTTCCAAATCTGCACAACAGATGTTTACTGTTTCACAGAGCAAGTTTACATTTCTATTGTTCTCTTTTCCACTTCACTTGTAGTCATTTTCAAAGAGTTTCTTTAAACAAAAAGATTTAAAAGGCAAAATATGGTGAAAAGCATTAAATAATAAAGAAATAAATCCCAAATTCCTAATTTAATGGCAAATCTTCATTCTTTGTAGTTTTTCAACCAAAGAGCAATTTTTTTTTTCAAACTTTTCACATATGCATAGTAAATTAACTATCAGACTTGCAATTAAGAAAGCTGCAAAGTTTGTATTTTGTTATAGAATGTTAAGAGGCTCCAAGAACATAGATTGGTAAAATATACTACTACTAATATTTGTACTTAATTATAAACATTATAGGGCAGTTAAAATTTCTAAACATTTTGTTTTTATCAAAGTGATTAGGATTTTTAAGAGTAGAAAATGTGTAATTATATTTTTTTGTTTTAATTTAGTTTAAATAAAAATTAGTAAACTAATTTCCATTAAGATAAATGTAATAAATATTCTAATGTGCATTCTCATAACAGTTGTAATAATTTTTAGGCTTAGTAATGATGAATGCACAATAATATCTATAAAATTTTGAATTTTTGTAGGAGGAAAACACAGAAAAATTTTCTGGGCTTTTTATTTTCATTAAAACCCACTATTTTCTGATAGTATTTTTTACTCACTCAGAATATACAGAATCAAAAATTTATACCTAATTGGAAACTAAAGTGAATATTGTTATATGGAATTATAGTATTTAATTTAATATCCAGAAACGTTTTGCCCCTGGGAAGATGAAAACTTAGTAGATAAATTTTCATAAAAATGACAAAAACAGTCAAACTAATAAGTTTTTTTCATAGGTGGTAAAAACCTTGGTAAAAACATGTTTTTCCAAAGATGGTAAAAACCATTGTAAATACCGGTTAAAACCATTAGTATTAATTCGTAAATAAGAAAAAACAACTGTTAACTTAATGCGTTTGAGAGCAAAATTGAATTTAAAAATGTGTCATAAAATAAGCAATTTGTTATTTAAATACATTCTCAACTCTCCAATCTAATTCGTTTAAGAAATTTTATTCAAAATGCCCCTTTTGGCAGCATTTTTAAAAAATACATTCTGAAAAAAAAAAAAAAAAAAAAAAAAAAAAAAAAAAAAAACCTGACCATAACGGAACATTACTCAGTTCCTAAATAAGGGAACCTGTTATTTGGATGCGTTTAAAATCAAAAATGAATTTAAAAATAAATCAGAATATAAGCAGTTTGGATTTGAGATTTTTTCTTCAACTCCTTTTTTTTTGTTTAATTTATTTTTGCTATAAGAATTGGCTCCATAAAAAACTTGTCAATATAAAAGTTGTAGATTTATTGAGAAGATTTAAAATAAATTTAATCAGATCTCATTTCTTAAGAATTGACGAAATTATAGCTTTTTTTCTTTTTCCATCCCCCTCCCTTTTGTTTCCGTTTTTTTTTTTTTTTTTTTTTTTTTTTTTTTTTTTTTTTTTTTTGGAGGGGGGGGGGGTAAGAGTTCGTCCTATCAAAAACATGTAAGCACAAAAGTTTTAGATAATATTAAGGACATTTGTAAAAAAATAAATGGATTTGATACCTTGCGAATTGACGAAGTTATGCCTTTTTTTCTCCCAAAAACCCTATCTTTTTCGCCCCTTGAGCCCATTTTTAACTTTATCAAAAATCTCTCATGCATAAACTTTTGGTCCATTTTTTAGAAGCATTATAAACTTTGAACCGAGTCGATATCTATTTTAATGAAGAAGATATGAGGTTTTTCTGTTTTCATAAAAATCCTCCCTCATTCCACCCTCTCGGTCCGATTTTGCCTGTATCAGTATTTTTTATGTATCAGTATTTGAGCAGAAATATAGAAGTTATCATGTCCATGAAAGAGTGATATAGACAGATAGATATATAAAGATTTATACTGATGGTAATTTTGGGGTCTAGAAGTTATGATCAATGTAGATCTGCAAAATTTTTCAGAAATTCCGACTTGGGAACGACGCCAATAGGTATTATTTCATACGAAATGTACCCAAAAGGGCAATTTTATGGCATAAATTTTAATTTATTTTTGTTCGAAAATGCATGGCTGTTCTTAAATCAAAAATGCCAACTTTATTGCATAAATGTTAATTTATTTTTGTTTGGAAATGCATGTCTGTTCTTAAATCAAAAAGGGCAATTTTATGACATAAGTTTTAATTTATTTTTGTTTGGAAATGCATGAAATTAGCAGATGTTGTTGTTCAGAAACTATCTAATCATACTCATTTTTCCGGTTTTTTTTTTTTTTTTTTTTTTTTTTTTAAATTTAATAGATTTTTTAGAAGTCTAACCTTTTTCTAGTCCTGTGTTATCTACCATTTGCTCCACTCGCCACTCTTATATAGAGGCACATTACTTTAAAACCGTTTTTAAAGAAGATCCTTTATTTTAAAGAAAAAACGGAAACATCGATCTCTGAATAAATATATTTACAAATATGTAACTTTTATGCGTCAAAATATCAAACTCTTATCTTTTTTCTTTCGTCCAAACTAGGTCTTTAAACCATGATGTTGTACACTTAAGGATAAGGCAAGAGAATTTCAATTGAGAAAAGAAGCGAAGTGAAATAAGTCATATACAATTTTGGCTCATGATTGTTTATGTTCCTTTTGGAACTTATGATCATTTCTTTCTTTTTATGTTATTTTATTTTCTAAAATTTTTAGTTAATAATTTTACTTCAGGAAAGTTTAGAGATATATTTCTGCCCTTTGGATCTTCCAATATTAAAAACTGAAGTACAAGTAAGAATTAATATGTACAAACCTGAGAACTCTCTTTCTTTGTGTGGTTTGCTAATTTCATATTATAAATGTATTTAAAACTTCTATAATCATTACGAAATGTTACTTTATGCTTACCGGTTAATTTTACATACAGCGTAACTCGAGTTAAATCAGGTTTATTTAAATCCTAATTATAATAACGATTTGAATTGTTCCGATTTCTTCTTCTTTTTTTAATTCCTAGAAACCTTTTTAAAAAGTAAATTTCCTATTTATGCTGAACAACGTGAAAAAAAAAAAAAAAAAAAAAAAAAAAAAATCTGTGAAAGTGACAATTTTTGTTCATTTCTTAAAGGTTTTAAGTTTTTTTTTATCAGTTAAATTTAATTGTAATTTTTAAGTTTAATTTTCTTTTTATTTTAGAGCTCGGTCGGCATTGAAATGTTTGTTTATTAGTTGTGTACAGACCATTAATGGTGCATTAAAAGTACTTTTTTAAGACTAAAATTAGAAAACCTGGATTGGTAGTTGGCATTTGACAATGGTCATCTTTTCTTTTCTTTTCTTTTTTTTTTTTTTAAATTTTTATTATTTGGAAAATGGTTGTTGTTTTCGGTCGAGAATCGTGATATCTGAGATATATTCTTGTGATGTTTGCATTTTCGAAATACTTCTGTTACTACCATGATTAAAAAAGTATTAAAATCTACAAAAAATTTTAATAACTCAAAACAAAAATCAAGATCTTTCAAACAAATTGCTTTTAGTACATTTTCCCCCCCTATACCACAGTACAAAAATGGAAATGTGCGATGTTTCGAAGATTTAAAAATATGCAGTATTGAAAATAGTAAAACTGAAATTTCATTTAAAATTTGAAAGTGTTTCCATTTGCAGAAGGATGTAACAATCATACGCAGATATGTTTGTACTTTATAATTTAGATTGATTGGGTAGATACCTACAACTATATATCTAGAAAGGAAGAAACACTATCACCTCTTTATTTTGTTTAAAAAAAAAAAAAAAAAAAAAAAAAAAAACCAAAGAGTTTAATAGGAAGCAGCATTTGAAATCCTTGATAGCCTGCTGGTCTGAGGCCACCAAAAATTTAATCGGACCAGTAATTTAAAAAACTTAGTGGTCCACAGGCCAGTAACTTTTTTACAGGTTAACATAAGTTTTCCTGCTCCTGAGAAAACAATACCAAACCCAAACTATGAAATTTTATTTTAATTGAAAGAAAATGTATAGAAAAAATTTGCATTTATCCTTACAATTAATTGAAATAAGATACATAATTCATAGTTTTGGTTTATGTACTGTATACTTTTGCTTTTTAGGCAATTATAATTTTAAATTTTATAATGCCGAAAATTTTGGATAACTGCAAAAGAAGTTTGATTTATATTCTAGTAGGTGAGGGGAGTGTAACTCAATGAATTAAAGTTATTTTAAATAGAATTTTATGTAGCGAGCTAGTGATGATGATTGCGGACCAGTAACTTTTTTTTATCAA
The DNA here is from genome assembly GCA_964019185.1 of Maratus speculifer. Taxonomy (NCBI): domain Eukaryota; kingdom Metazoa; phylum Arthropoda; class Arachnida; order Araneae; family Salticidae; genus Maratus; species Maratus speculifer. The sequence goes on along the minus strand of OZ025290.1, from coordinate 429,458,005 downwards.
TTCTATCGCTGAGAAACATAGTACCTACAATGTGAATTTGCACCGACTTATCTTTCTGCAGAGAGAGAGAAAATATGAGCCCCTACCCCTACATTCTCTTTAGCCCCCCCCCCTTATTATTCACTTCCATCTTCATGCCTGCTTTAGAAGAACTATAAGAACTTTCGATAGTAAACTTAGTCTAATAGCAAATAGATTGCAATAGCGATTTTTGTGCCATTTTCAATATTTTGCAACCGAAAAGCGTATGAAGTTATACCTAGAATTGAATAAAAATTTTTTCTTTAATTGTTTGGCTATGATCAGCAGACATTCCCTGAATTTGAAAAAATCCACCGGAAGGGGGCACTATAATCGCATTGTCTGTAACATTTTCATTATTTTACCTCCAAAAAGTGTATAAAGTTATGTACAGAATGAAACCAAATTTTTTGTGCATGTTTTTAGCTCTGGCCAGCAGATCTTCCTTGAATTTGGAAACATTCTGTGGGGAAGGAGCATTGTGATAGCATAGTACTTTTTCTATCATTTTCTCAATTCTTCGTCGTTCTATTGTCCATCGGCTCATGCAGAGACGTGAACTCGTATCCTGCTAAGCCGGCTATTTGCAAACTACTGATGACAACAATATAAGGAAAAACTGCTGATTTTAAGGGTGTATTTTGATTCAAACTGCTTATTTTCCTATTTATTTTTTTTATTCATTTTTGCTCTCAAATGCATCAAACTGAAAAATTGTGTTATTTAGAAAGTAAACAAAGTGCCATGATTGTCGATTCTTTGATAAATTCAGAAAATATTGCAAAAAAAAAAAGCAATCAAAAATGACATTTTGAACTGATTTTTCCTAAACAGGAGATTTAGGAACAAAAAAAAAGGTCATACTCAAAATACATACTCAAAAGATAATTGTTTATAAATTAAATTCTAATGAATTGAGTGCAAAATGACATCACATGACACCTTATATGTCTCTTCAAAAATCCCCCTGCCAAGTTTCATGTTTCTACTTTTAAAAATGTGTATGAAATAGTATCAGAAAATTTCGATCTGTTGAAGGTGGAAAAGTGCTTTTTTAAAATACACCCTTAATCAAAATCATGATCCATTAACTCATTTTTATTCTGATTAAGGGTGCATTAAAAAAAAATGCTTTTCCACCTTCAACAGCTCGAAATTTTCTGATACAATTTGAGAAGCATTTTTAAAAGTAGAAACATGAAAGCTGCTGAGGGGATTTTTGAAGAGACGTATAAGGTGCCATGTGATGTCATTTTACGCTCAATTCATTAGAATTTAATTTATCATCTTCTCAGTATGACCTTTTTTTTCGTTGCCAAATTTCGTGCTTTAGAAAAATCGGTACAAAATGCTGTTTTTGATTGCTTTTTTTGCAATATTTTCTGCATTTATCAAAAAATCGACAATCACGGCACCTTGTGGACTTTTTAAATAAGACAATTTGCCAGTTTGATGCACATGAGAGCAAAAATCAATTTAAAAATAAATCTGAAAATAAGCAGTTTGAATCAAAATACATTCTTGATTGACTGAAGAAGAAATTTAAAATGAAAATCAAAGTTGGTATATTATTGAGTTAATAATATTACAGTACTAAAATGTGTAACTACTTCTTGAAATGTTATATGTACTTATGAGATAGCAGAAAGTTTTGGGATTGGCACATCTAACTATTTAAGGGATAATCTCTCCAAAAGAACGTAGAGTACCTTTGTTTTTAACTTTAAACCAAATATTGTGGTATGTCTTTGGCAATTGAATTTCATTCATATTTTCTGGCCTTAATTTCACTGCTTTGCTTCTACACCGGGAGGAGGCAGCATAGACAATCGCCTCATTGAGTTCACAGCTGAAATTCCTGAATAGTTAAAATCCGATTTGCATATTAAAATGCAATTGTTCTTTTAAGTCCTATTTAGTTTTAAAAATCCTGAAAACAGGAATTTAGCAGATGATTCATTGGTTTACCATTGTGTTTTTCTCCATGTTTTCTTTGAATGCAGGAAAGCACAATGGTAAACTTACCAGTCAACTGCTTAAATCTGTTTTTTAAGTGTTTTCTCCACCAAGATGACTTGGCTGATCAATTGCGTTTTAATATGAGAATCTCATTTTAACTAATTCTGGATTTTCAGCCGTGAATTCGATTAGGTGATTACCTGTGCTGCCGCCTCCCGGTCTGTCCTTCTGTTTGATAATCATTCCAAAAATGTAAAAAATCTCCAAAAATTGATAAAATTCCCTGATTGTGAAGTTCCGGTATCTGTAAATATATGTAGTTTTTTAAAATTTTGATTGGAATTCTGTCATTTCATACTGATTTTCAAGAATTATACTTAGTATATTGATTTTTTGTTTTATAGGTATGAAATGTAAATATATTTTTATTAATAAGATTATCTTTTTTTAGCCTCTTTGAATTACTAATTCAATCAAGTTTCATAGAAATATGCCTGGATTGTTAACCACAGATGTAAATATGTGCAATTTTATTATCTATTACTATTGTTTTTTTTTTATCTATTTCTTAACTTTTATAATAATATTTATTTTTTGATTTTCGTTTGTGCTGTTAAGTACTTACTTATTCTATTTGTTAATTAATGTCAGGTTTTAATGGTCATTATTTCTTCTAGTTTTGCTATCTTAATTTTTTTCGCTTGAAATAACATTTTTAGTATTACATGTGTGTATAATATGTTTCTTTGTAATTTCATGTACTATTTTTGAGGTCAATTTTGTAATCATGAATATGTATATCATGTAAATATATCATGTAATTCGGACTTCTGTGATCGTTGATTCTACCAGTTTCGCACCATTAAATTTTTCATGTGAACAAAAATAACAATTCCATTTTTAAAAAACTTTTTTACATATGATCTATTTTATTGTAATTAATTATTATCATTTTTGTTTCAGTTTTATAATCATGAATGTTTTATTTATCATTCTGAAAATTAAAGAAAAAGTAAATAAATTACCTAATCAATATTGTGATTTAGATTCAAGGTTTAAAAAAAGTAAATTTTTTTTTTTTAGTGAAACTTCTAAAATCAAAATGGAAGCTTTTATTCAGCTGTTAAAGTGGCTGTATGTTTATGAATGCCAAATTGCACACTCTTCTTGGTGTCTTGATATATTTCCCTTATCATTCACAAATTAATTGTTAAAAATTAGTCACATTTACGTTAAATGAATACTAATAATTTACAAAGCAACTTATTAAAAAAACTTAAATTATATGAACAGTTCAAATTGCTATTTGTTGTTCACAAGTTTAATTATTATCTACTATCTTCAGTTAGTGTCGGTTATATTGTCTTCCGCCCAGGCGCAACACTGCGACATTCCTCGCAGACTCTTAAGACCGTTTACAGACTATTTTTCAACTGTTAAAATTTAGAAGAAAAAAAATCGCTAGATATCATTTGCCATGTGCTATTGTAATATGATCCGCATTACATGCAATTGACAAAGCTGATTCATGTTAAACTATAAATCAGGGACGACTCTGTCTCAAACTTTCTGAAAAATTAAGGCAGTCATTTCCATGCAATAATAATTTTTAAAAAATCGGTCATAAATCCAAATACTCAAACTTAAAATGTATTATATTGCACGAAATATTGCTCAAATTTCGACAAATGATAAAAAAAACCAAAAAAACAATTTCATTAATCATTCAAAGAAAAACCGCCAGTTCCTCCAGGTCACAGGAAAAATGTGGATTTTGTTTGTTAAATTTATATTTGAATTCTTAAATTAAATAAATTTAATTATGCATTTTATGAAATGTAATAAATGTAACTTTTTGTCCCATCCTTGGAGTGTAAGAGGGAGCAAAATAAATTCCAGTTTTCTAACAATACATAACAGGATTTTTTCAATACATAATTTTCAATTTAATTTAATTACTTTTCATCTGTAACAGACTAGTTTCATCGGATAATAATTATAAATTGGTATCAAAGACTTAAATATTTACAGATTTTTAAGACTTATTATATGAAACAAAAGTAGTAAAGTTAATAGGGGCGATCGAATGAAAAGGTACGAAACGTCCTAATTACCAAACTGGTTAAAATTTGAATGTGCCGCTTTGGAATAAAGTAGTAAGAGATCGAGAGATGCGATTGGAGTATCCAGCATAGTTGTGAACATGCATAGGCACTTGTGCATGAAGGGGGAGAGAAGCAGACAACAAGTGAGTTCCGTCCAATTGATGCGGCAGTGCCTTTGAAGCCATCATGGCTTTCACATAGCAAAATCTGATGATTAAAGAGCAACGAGGGTCTGATCAAAGTCTGACGCAGTGATAAATCTGATAACACCTCGCTGCTATTTAATCATTGGATTTTGCAATGGAAAAGCCATGATGGCCTCACAAGCACTGCTGCGTCAATTGGACAGAACTCTCTGGCTGTCTGCTTCTCTCCCCCTTCATGCACAAGCACCCATGCATGTTCACAACTACAATGGACACTCTAATCGCATCTCTCGATGTCTCACTACTTTATTCCAAAGTGGCACATTCAAATTTCAATCGGTTTGGTAGTTAGGGCGTTTCGTACCTTTTCATTTGACTGCCCCTAGTACATAAAACCTTTTGATAGTTAAAAAACTTAATGGCTGACAAATTATTTTACTTAATCTGATTTTTTATTTAATTTTTAAATTTTTAAGTTTAGATTGAATTTCTTCTATTTTATAAGGATTTAGAATAGGTAAAATTATTTAATTATATTTTATTAATTTGTGAATTAAATAAAAATTTAAGTATTAAATGATATGTTATTAAATTTAATTATTTATACCATTACTATCCTTACTAGCTTATAGATTTTATTGCACATTGAGGACAAATAAGAATTTGCCCCCTTTTTTTTTTTCATTTTTGCTCTTTGTTTTTTTTTTTTTTTTTTTTTTAGTTTTTGCCACTGACCTGGCAAAAAATGCCAATCTTGATTATTTTATTCTCAAAAGATACAAATTTTATCAGTCCTCCCCCCCTCCCCCCATCCTCATAACGAAAGAAAATCTTAGCAAAAGTTCATTATCAGCTATTGTCCAGATATATTTTAGTAGATATTATGTTATGATGTTGTAACATCTTACAATTATTACAAATTTTTAAAACTACCGTATATACTCACATATAAGTTCAGAAATCTTAGTAAAATAATTAATAAAATATTAAATAATTAATAAAATATCGGAAAATAGTTTGCTAGCGAATTAGTGCTGCAGCACCTCATTGTGTTTCTACAATCCAAAATCCAGAACCCTTCCAACATCGACGATTCTGAATTTAAGATCATTTTTAGTTTATTTTTTAAAAAAATAATCCACCCTTCCCGGTTGCAAAGAACAAAAAAAAAGGTGTGTGATTTATGTCAAAAACATATTTCCAATATTAAAAAATTGATTAAAGTTTACGTTAAAGTATGTTTAAAATAGCTAACATGTTATACTGTTATTTTTACCCTCTCCAAATCAACAGCAAATTACATTGGAGCGCTATTATTTTTCACTGTCAGCATGCCAATATTTCTAAATACACGACTTCATAATGTCCCTAACCTGTGATCGTCAAATCACTGGTTATTTCGCTGTTCATGGCAGTCAAAAGGAAGTTTGATGTCATGGTGTATTACCTGCATTCAGTACTTTTCAGCCAATGGCATTTTACATGAGTTTTTCTTTTTCAGCACTTGTTTGTTATATAGAATTTCTGATTGTTTGTTTGTATGCATAAATAAATTATATTTCTCGCATAAAAAAAGAAAAAAACAACTTTTTATTTATTTATTTTTTTTTTTTAGAGGGGGGTCGACTTATACACGGGTTTTGAATTTTTTCTTATTTTTAACAACATAATTTAGAGGGTCGACTTATACGTGAGTATATATGGTAGTAGAAAACATAAATTTCAACTTTCAGATGAAAAATAATTAAAAACAAGAAATTTTAAGAAAAATCATTGATAGAAATGAATGTCTTCTAAAATAATGGGAAGAAATTAGGGTAGACTTTATAAAGCTCACATTTAACAAAAATACCCTTTTTTTTTTCTTTTTTGCTATATTAGCAGACAGTACTGTTAAGAAGTGCATATAGTAAATGTTTTCAGATTGAAAGGAAGGAAATATTTGCAAAGAAAATAAATTAAAAAAATATTTACTGTATAGTATCATAAATATTCTATTGTTACAATTTAATAGATGGTATATTGTTGTTGCTATATTTTATAATACTTACATAAATTTAAAAGTATCAGGCAGCATAAATTTCATGTTTCAGATGAAAGCTAATTTAAATCAAATATTGATGTAAAACATATACATACTACTAATTAAAAGAATTTAGTACTGATATTTCTTTTATTATTGTTTGATAAGAAATAATAACACACTTAAAAAAAGTACTTGCATTATATTCCACTTTTAAGAGTGTTCTCCTCAACTGCTCCGCTCAACAAGCGCAAAATGTTTTGACACATTTACAAATTTATTTTTTAACGGAAAGATATGAAATTGAAAAGCCTGGCTATAGAAGCGATATCGAATCGAACTTAATTTTCCATTTAATGATAATTAAATTACCTATCCAGTTCTAAGCTATTTCAATCACGTGATCACCTGTTTTTCTCCTGCTTTTCAACCGTTTTTTCTGCTTTCGTCGGGAAATGTGCTCAAAAACGTGAACTTTGAAAGCTTGTTATGAAAGGTCTGTTGCATTACAAAAAAAAAAAAAAAAAAAAAAAAAAAAAAAAAATTTAGTGTTAATAGACAGTTTTTGAATAACCACACCTGCTATTTTCATGCATTTATGAACAAAAATATATTAAAGCATGTGTCACAAAGTTGCACTTTTTGATTTAAAAACACCCTTAAGTGCATTTTATTCAAAATAAAGTATCGCAGCAGATACAACAAAAGTATTTTTATTCTTTATGAGTCTAATTAAAAATATCAGTGAAATAAATATTTTTTTATGTAACAAGCAGTAAATATTAAATTTTCCCATTAGGCTTGAAAAAATAAGAGTTCACTTTTATTGCTTTATTAGGAAAATTTTGAAAAGATTATTTTTAAATTTAATAGATAACATTAGCTTATCATAGATACTTTTTATAATTATGATACAGCATAAAAATTTTAACATGATTCCCTAAATTACAGTAGACTCCCTCAAATCCGCACAGCTTGGGACCTGAAGAGAAAATTATTCCAATCTCAGAAGGTTTTCTTGTTTCATAATAAGTTTATTCAAAATGTGATGAAATATTTACAAGTATGTACAATACCAGACATTCTGGTATTTCCACTAATATTCAATTAATGTAACATTCCAAAGATCCATTAAATTTCAACTACTCTCATAATAAACTAAACTAAACTAAAAAACATTCCAAAACACTGGTCGTCAAGGCAATGAAACTAGTTGCCACTTAGCATCATATAAATACATTATAAATACATCGCTCGCTCGCAGACGAGAAACAAACGTCACTTTCATCGGAGGAGATTTTGCAACATCCTCCCCCCTGATGAATACATTCATCAAAATTAAATGCAAACTATAATGAACAATAATAAGGTAAATATATATAACAAATACAATCATTTTACTTACTTAGAGAAATCATGATATATTAATTAAAGTTCTAACTTATAAATGAGTTGTATGGGTCGTTTTATAAACCCTGATGCTGTCTTCAACATTACACTTCTAAACTTTTCATCTCGTCCCTTGAAAAGTTCGGTGATTTTAGCTAATTTCCACAAATGTCTCGGAACTTTGTCGTCACCTACTAAAACTACATCATTTACATTAAATTCACAATTTTCAATTATGGGATGTACATTATGTATACCTTTTAGTTGGAGCAGATATTCTCCCTTCCAACGTTTCCAAATTGGTTCAACAATTTTTCTCTATACAAATATCTTTTCAATAAAAATCTTTTTGAGCTGGAGAAGATCTGCTCATTGTTACGACCAGCCTGGTGGTAAGGTAAAGATGTTATCCTTTCCCCGATTAAAAAATGTGATGGGGTGAGAGGTGATGGTTCTGAAGCATCGTTATATACATACGTAATGGGCCGAGAATTCAAAATTGCTTCGATTTCGGTCAGAATAGTTTGTAATTCTTCAAATGATAATAAAGCCCTCCCCAATATTTTCCTTAATATAATTTTAGTCATCTTAACCATCCTCTCCCAATAACCACCCCACCAAGCTGCTCTTTCAACAATATATATAAATTTTATGCCCTTTTTTCCAAAGTAAATTTGGACATTTGGATCTGCAACGTTCACGTAGAGTGTTTTTAGTTCATTTTCAGCTGCCTTGAATGTTTTGGCATTATCGCAGTTAACAGTTCTGCATACCCCTCTTCGAGAGACAAATCTTTTGAACGCCATCAAGAATTGTTCAGTGTGAAGGCTACTAACGATTTCCAAATGGATTGCGCGAGTAACAGCACATGTGAAAAGTGCAATGTACACTTTGCCTTTGTCTTTAACATATAAAGGCCCTGCGAATTCGATACCAGTAACTTCAAACGGTTTAGATTCATGGATTCTATTAAGTGGTGATGGAGCTGTCACTTGACTGCCAGGTTTAGCTTTAAATTTTTTAACAATCTTATCTTCTTCTTCTTTGGTATATTCTTGTTTCGTATGCAAAGCTAACATTCCGTCTTTATGTGCTTGAATAAGTTGCTGTGAGTACAGTTCGGGATGATCATTCATGAATGTCAAAACATACGAATCAGCATAAGTCAGTTTGAATATTTTACCGGACGCTCGAATATGAACTCCTACATAGACATCATCTGCTTGGTAGTAAATTGGTCGGACATTTGGATCCACTTGCTTCTTATGTATCTTTTCCTTTTTGTGGAAGAGTCCGCCAGGAAAACATGAGTTTGGAACTGATTCTTCGTTAATGGATACAGAATCATCGCTTGGATAAAATGAGATCACAAACCGTCTGAGGTTATCATCCGCCATTAGAGAAACCAATCGAGCTTTAAATCTCAGTACAACTTGGTTGAAATGAAGTTCCTTCCTGAAATCTTTTTTAACGGGCTTTGGAACTAAGGATAAGCAGTTCTGTAGTGAGTCGTCCCAAGCTCCTATTCCTGTATAAGGAGGAATAATCTTAGGCGGAAGCGGCTTCGGTTTTTCAGCTACTGCAATGCTTTCCATCTCTTCTACACCTAGATGGGTTTTGTAATAATGACGAGTGAAATGGTCGCAGTCATAAAGGAATATTTTCTTCCTGAAAACCAAGATGTCTTTTCCAATCCTGAAATTCTTTGGATGAAACCATTCTAAGTCTTCATCTTTGATTTCCATGTAACTGAATGGGATGTTTTCCGGTAATTCATTTCTGTCTACTGGTATTTTCTGTCGTTTTATGAGAACTATATATGGGTCTCGTCCGCTGGTTGGTGAATGGTCTTCGAGAATTTCCATAGTATCATCAGATAAGTAATACTGCAAAATAACTCTACGCATTTGTGGCGGGTCGTTTAAGGCATCTTGCCATGCTCCATAGAACCTCAATACCCTTTTATCGTATTTGAAAAAAATAAAGAATTTCTTGTCTTCAAAGCTCTGAGGCACAGTTTCATTTCGAGGCTCCATTGCTCTATGCTGCACTGTATGTGGATCAAGAGGAATTTCTTCAGGATCATTGAGTTCAATGCCAGCATTTATTAGATATTCCCTTGTCCACTGATCACAATCAGTAAGTTGAAATGTAATGTCATACAAATGAATGTCTTGACCTAAATTCAAATCTTTCCATAAGTAACGCCGTCCTTTTCCTTTAGGATGAGGAAACACTTGTCGCTTGAAAAGGGTTCCCTGGCATTTTGTAGCTGTCGTATTCATTTTTTTCAATAATGGACTCAATTCAATTTTAAGAGTGTCAGAATCATTATTACAAATTAAACCCAAAATCTTTAAGGACACATTAGAATCAACAAGATCTTCACGACATTCTAGGTTATTATTCTTCCATTGTTTAGTTAAATTTAGCGAATTAGAAGTCCATCGCCTTAAATTCATGTTGGCTGCGTTTAAAATAGATACGGCATCTTCAGTTACCATAATGGCTTCTTCTACAGTGTCTGTTCCATTAATTAGGCCGTCGACATATGGTTCTTTCAGAATATCATATGTCTTTGGATTCGAAGTTTTATATTTCTTCAAGTGCAGTCTAATGGTACCACTCAAAAGGAATGGACTACATTTAACACCGAAGGCTGCTCTGGCGAATCTAAGAATTCTGACATCACGGCCACAGAAATCTAAATCTGCTCCACCCTTATACCATAAAAACTGTAAAAATTTCCTATCTTCCTCTACAATACCGACCTCAAGAAAGGCTCTTTGTATGTCCGCGAAAAAGCAATTCGATGATAGCAAAAATTTAAAATAATTTTAAGTAAATCTGGATTAAAATTGGGACCACTATCTAAACAATCGTTAAGAGATTGTTCATGTTTATCCTTGGAAGACGTATCGTATACAATCCTAACTTTAGTACTTTCTTTAGATTCGCGCACTACTGCATGGTGAGGCATAAAATATCCCTTGTGTTTATCAAGTTCAGATTGACATTCAACTTGTTCAATTATACCCTCTTTTAGCTGTTCCTCAATAATATCCTTATATTTAATGTACAAATCAGGATCGCGACGAAATTTATTGCATAGGCTCATCAAACGCCGTTCTGCAATCTCATAATTACTTTTAAGCTCCTTAAAGTTTTCCTTCCACAACAGCCTAGTTTCATATCTGTTATTTTTATATAAGGTATTTTGTTCAAATTTATTGATAATGTCTAAATCTGATCGCGACATTTCCTTATCTGGTTTTATTCCTATTGCCTCCAATTCCCATAAATTTTTAACTCTCTCATATTCTAACTTTTCCCTCATAACAATCGCATGATTTACCAAAATATCTCTAGATTCAGAATTTCCTTCCCTACCTTGAACTACAAATCCGAACAAACTATCTGTTGCAACTAAACATCTACTTAATCTAATACTTTTATCACACAAAACTTCCCATATATAGTCTGAACCGATCAAAATGTGTATATCTTTACAGGGTTGCCACGCCACCTGGAGAACCTGGAAAACCGGGAAAACACAGGGAATTTTAAAAACCCCTTCCAAAACAGGGAAAATCCAGGGAATTTTGAAAAAATCCTTCAAAATCTGGAAAACACAGGGAATTTTTTTTCCTACTATATCCAAACTTTTTTTTTTTTTTTTTTCCCCGGCTGTCATTTTGAAAGCCGAATATTATCTTATGATTTTTTTAAGATAAAAAATAAACCAGTGTTGTGAATCAAAGTTAACCTACATTTTAATATAAATATTAAATTGAATGCATAAAGGGTCATTCCATGTCAATTCAACCAGACCTTGTAACCCGACCCACAGGGATTTTGATGAAACTTTGTGTACGCACTAATTCTATCATGAAATGATTCCATCAGAAATTTTTCCTTCCTATACCTCATACTTTGTGAGATATGGGGGGTCCAATTCTTGGGGATTTCTCAAATCACACATTTCTGAGTCTGTATTTTGAGATAGCAGTTCCATCTTCAAAAAATTGTTTCTCTGGATCTAAAACGTGAATCATCTTAAAAATACCATTGTAAGAAGATAAAAAGATGCAGATTTTAATAAAAAAATATTTAAAAAATTTACTTGTAATATTTAGGATAAAAAAATTAGCCAAAGTTGAGAGTTATGGTTATTTTATTAAATTTTTGTGACTTCACCAAAAAGTCTGTACACAAAAAGGCAAATTAAATTTCCAATTTCTTTTTGTTTTAAATAAAAGTTTATACTTTGGGCTTTCTATCTATGAAATAAAAATGATGTGTTTCGCATGGCTTATGCAAAAATTTTGGGTACTTTCCAATTAGCCGGATGCATGTTTTATTTTTACATATTACATATGCAAAGAAAAAGGCAAATGAAATTTCCAATTTCTTTTTGTTTTAAATAAAAGTTTACACTTTGGGCTTTCTATCTGTGAAATAAAAATGATGTCTTTCGCATGGTTTATGCAAAAATTTTGGGTACTTTCCAATTAGCCGGATACGTGTTTTATTTTTACATATGTACATATGTATAGATCTATATAAATGCAGATGTATTATACATGTACATATGTATGTATATATACAGTATATTGATATATATATATGTATAACACTAGTGCCCGTCTAACCGAAAAGTACCAAATTTTGCCTTGTTTTGAGAATCTGCACCACTTAAGAGGAAAAAAAATCTGACTAAGTTTAGCTGTGGTACTTAAATAATTACTGGAATTTCTATGAGTTATTGAATTTAATGTAATTTGATGCATGTTTTTTTAATTTGCAAAGTAAAATTTAGGCTTTGTTTTTTCTGATTAAAAAAAAAAATCTGACTGTAATATGTTTCCCCATTAAATTTAGTGAATGGTCCATATATTTCATTTAGTTATTTAATAATGGGCATTTTTTGCTAATCTAAAGAATCTCTTACTTTTATTTTCAATAATTAAACTCAAAACAGATTTTTTTTTTTTTTTTTTTGTATAGTATAAAATAGATAATTTTTTCTCCTCAGATTTCCATTCTTCCTTTTGAATGCTTATATATTAATTATTTGTGTTTAAAAAATGTTCAAAACCTTGTATTTCCTGTCCTTGGTTAATTTTAATCAGTTTAAATATTTATATTGGCCAGTTTAAATACACAAATGTTTAACAGAACTTAAATTCGTTTCTATAGTTTGAGAGATTTAATTGCACCTGCCTTGTATAAACACCTTCTGATAAAGGCAGGGTAATGTTCGTTAGTATGAAAACAGATGTTTTGAAATCAATTTAATAAAATTATTGTCATTCTGTTGTTTCTTATCATAGAAGAATGATCTAACTTTTACTGTGCTACTAAAAATATAATCTGATTGATACATACTTTATAGTTTATGATATGTATATTTTTTTGCTTTATTGTTTTAATATGGAGCCTGATATTAAACCTTCTACTAGCCTTCAGGCTTGCAGTATTGTAATATTAACTGGTTTAGAATGTCACAAAACTAGCTATAGAAATAACAGAGAAATAGACTACATTGATAATCTCTGTGATTCAGAAAAAGAACTTTTATTAGTTAGGACTATTGCATTTATAAAACAAAAATTAAGTGAAACCGTTTGATTAATATATGTGATCATCACAGAATTTCGCTCTTAATGAAATATGAATTATATAAATGTGGAGATCCATTTAAGCGGCATAAAAAGCAAGTGAAAAAAAGCAATTAGGGCAGGAACCACTGAGCAATGTGTTATTATTAGTTAAATTTTAAAGTGCAACTGTCCTATATATATTTATGCAATTAGGGCAGTTAATAGAGATTTATATACGGCCGAAAAGGTAAACCAAAGTTGAAAGTTATGATTATTTTTCCGAAATTTTGTGACTTTATGAAAAAGTATCTACACAAAAAGGCAAATGAAATTTCCAATTTGTTTTTGTATCAAATAACATTAAATTCAGTAACTCATAGAAACTCCAGTAATTATTTAAGTACCACAGCTAAACTTAGTCAGACTTTTCCCCCTTAATTAGTGAAGATTTTCAAAACAAGGTAAAATTTGGTACTTTTCGGTTAGACGGGCACCAGTGTTATACATATATATATATATATATTATATATCAATATACTGTATATATACATACATATGTACATGTATAATACATCTGTATTTATATAGATCTATACATATGTACATATGTAAAAATAAAACACGCTTCCGGCTAATTGGAAAGTACCCAAAATATTTGCATAAGCCATGCGAAAGACATCATTTTTGTTTCATAGATAGAAAGCCCAAATTGTAAACTTTTTTAAAAAAAAAAGAAATGGGAAATTTCATTTGCTTTTTTGTGTGCATATGTAATATATAAAAATAAAGCACTTATCCGGCTAATTGGGAAGTACCCAAAATTTTTGCATAAGTCATACGAAACACATCATTTTTATTTCATAGATAGAAAGCCCAAAGTGTAAACTTTTATTTAAAACAAAAAGAAATGGGAAATTTCATTTGCTTTTTTGTGTGCATATGTAATATATAAAAATAAAGCACTTATCCGGCTAATTGGAAAGTACCCAAAATTTTTGCATAAGTCATGCGAAACACATCATTTTTATTTCATAGATAGAAAGCCCAAAGTGTAAACTTTTATTTAAAACAAACAGAAATTGCAAATTTAATTTGCCTTTTTGTGTACAGCCTTTTTCGTGAAGTCACAAAAATTTGGAAAAATAACCATAAATCTCAATTTTGGCTGACTTTTTTTATCCTAAATATTACAAGTAAATTTTTTAAATATTTTTTATTATAATCTGCATCTTTTTATCTTCTTACAGTGATATTTTTAGGATGATTCATGTTTTAGATCCAGAGAAACAATTTTTTGAAGATGGAACTGCAATCTCAGAATACAGACTAAGAAATGTGAGATTTGAGAAACCCCCAAGAATTGGACCCCCCATATCTCACAAACCATAAGGTCTAGGAAGGAAAAATTTCTGATGGAATCATTTCATGATAGAATTAGTGTGTACACAAAGTTTCATCGAAATCCCTGTCGGTCGGGTTACAAATGGGGGAAAAATTGGTTGAATTGACATGGAATGACCCTAAAGTAAGTAGCTTTTCCTCTTTTCTTTTTTTTTTTTTTTATATATATTTCTGCATTTTTTGTGATATGTTAAAGATAATTGATTTTAGGTAAATTTCTTTAAAATTTTGTACTCCTTAAATTATTAGATACAAAGTTTTTAGATATTTTAACATTCTTTTACAAATATTTCAAAGTATTTTTTAGCAGAATGTTTGAGTATATCTTTACTGTTATTATTATTAATGTAAAATGTGGAATTTAATAATAAGTGTAACAACTTTAAAGGGTTTTTTCATTTGTACATATCATATAATGTATTATATTTGTTCAATTAATTGGGTAATGGTAAAATATAAGATGTCTAATTAGCATACATATACGCATATATTTTTGCACACTCAGCATAAAATAAACGCGTTGCAGTACAGGGAAAACACAGGGAATATTTTTTCAAGATTAGAGTGGCAACCCTGCTTTACTAGTTGCATTATCAGATAATTTAATTCCTTGACTTAGTGCAAGATTGTTAACCCATTGAGAAGGAATTTCTATTTTTCCATGCGTAATCTTATCAATCACCACGGCTTGTATTTTGATGCATTTATGGGGATCTGTTGTATTTTCCAATTCAATTCCCACTATATCATAACACTGAACTGATTTAGTTTGTTTATCCGCAAAGGAATGAATTCGAAATGTTTCTCTTTTTATGATCTTTAAACCTAACAAATCCACAATCCGTTTTTCAACAAAAGTCCGATTCGATCCCCCATCTAACAAAACACGAACAGTTTTAGATTTTTTGTTTCCCTTTGCTATTGCATTGAGTGTCTGCAACAAAACAGGAGAACATTCTTTTCTTTCCCTTTTATTTTTGAAACATCTGGTGGAAGCTAATGACGTCACAATATCTAGCGTCGAGTCAGAGTTTTGATCAACCGAATTATTTTTAACGGAGGTCAGCGATTTGTCGCAAATTAATTCATTGTGACACAATTTACAAATTTTGCATAACTGATTCCTTTTAAAACAAAATTTAGCGATGTGTTTTCGTTTAAGGCAAATAAAACAACGACCATTACTTTTAAGAGAATTTTTTCTTTCATTTATTGTCAGAGGACAGTTCATACTTGCGTGATTCTTATCAAGACAAAAAATGCAAGTTTCATTCGTAGCAGTTAAGACAGCGGCTGAAGAAAGCCTTGTGTTATCATTTCTTTTCTGATTCAAATAATATTTATTTTTACTGTTTTGAATTATTTCCTTATTACGGAATGTTGATTCATTTACATTCCCACCCTTAGAATTAGCTAACAATAACGATGTTTCCCGACATTCTACTTCCTTTCTCAAAAATTCCATTAAATTCTTAATATCAAATAATTCACTCGTTTCCCGATTCCTGTTATAACTCAAACTTAAATCTTCAGGGATTTTCTGTAAAATTACCAGACATAACAAGTTACTGTATGTTTCGGTTGCAACATCAAGCGATTGCAGTGATCGGATCTGTACTTCAATCGCGTCATACATTTTTCTTAACCCTACTACATTCGAAGAATTCCTTACAGGTTCCGTAAGCAAAAGCTTATTCATATGGGAACTAATTATTAAATCCGATCTCCCAAATCTACTTTTCAATAATTGAATTGATGAATCATAATTCTCATTCGTTAGCGAAAAGCCAGAAACAGCACTTAATGCTAATCCACCTAAATACGTCTTTAAATAAGTGAATTTCTCGATTTTACTCAATGAGTCGTTGTTATGAACAGCAACCTCATATGAGTTCCAAAAATCTAGCCACTGACTACAGTCCCCATAAAACTTAACTATACTCAATTTTGGCAATTTAAGTGTTCTGGTTTCGTTATGCAAGATCGCGTGTGAAAGGTCATTGTTATAGGGATGGGAATTTTCCGCTTTTTGGCGGATTTCCGCTTTTTTGTTATTTTAAGAAATTCCGCGGATTTCCGTTTTTTTGTTATTTTGATAAGTTTCTGATTTTTCACCCCAAAAATTCCGCTTTTTCCGCGGATTTCAGAAATATGTAACAGGGATGCCGCGGACGCGCTATAGCGCGTAAAATACACAAAAAATCGGCTACGGGACGCCAATAAATCGCATAAAAGGCAAATTTCGTTAAAAAATCGCGAAATAACGAATAATTTTTGGCAAATTTCGTCAAAAAATTTGTGAAAAAAGGCTAATTTTGTTATAAAATCCCGAAAAAAAGTCGGTTTTCCTAGAAAAAATGACAAGATTTGTTTAAAAATCATGATAAAACGGAAAATTTTGTCGAAACATTCGCGAAAAACGGTAAATTTTATCAAAAAAACGGTAATTTTCTTTAAAAGATTGCAAAAAAACAGAACATTTCGTCAAAAGATCGCGGAAAAACGGTGCATTTCGTCAACGAATCGCAAAAAAAGAAATTTAACTGAAAAAAATAGTGAAATAATGAATAATTTCCCGCAAATTTCGTCAAAAGATTCGCGAAAAAATGGCTAATTTTGTTACAAAATCCCGAAAAAAAGGCAGATTTCCTCAAAAAATCACGAGAAAGCGACAAATTTTGTCCAAAAATCGCGATAAAACGGCAAATTTTGTCGAAAGATTCGCGAAAAACTACAATTTTTATCAAAAAATCGTGATAAAACGGTAACTTTCGTCAAAAGATAGCGAAAAAACGGCACATTTCATCAAAAGATTGCAAAAAACCGGCACATTTCGTCGAAAGATCGCTAAAAAACGGCAAATTTCGCCAAAAGATCCCGAAAAAACGACAAATTTTGTCGAAAAATCGCTTTAAAGCACAATTTTCGTCAAAGGCGCCAGAAAAGAAATTCAATGACTGGTGGATAGAATTTTTCTGTTCCAAAAACTAACTTTCATGCTTCCAAATTATTCTTTTTGCTGCTCCAAAAACAGATTTTCCTGCTTCACAATCTTTTTTTGATTGTTTCAAATCTTTCAAAGTGAATAAAACTTCTGATAACACCTATTCATTAAACAAAAAGTACCCCCTTACTTGTGGTGCAATTTTTCATTCGCACGTGTGATCAAAATGTGGTGCAATTTTTCATTCGCGCGTGTGAATACTATATGGTGCAATTTTTTGTTTACGCGTATTTTCAGTCTTTTTGCTTTTTTGCAGTTCCCATCCCTGTTGTTATATATCGCTGGCCTATCTTTAGAGGCAGTATCACTAGATTTAATGTCGTTTTCTTTTATAAAACGCGTCATTCTACCTCGATATTTAACAATTTTTTCTATACATTCTTCACAACACGAAACTTCATTTTCAACCTCTTTAATATCCGTGAGCTCAAAAATTTCTTTATCTAGCTCGTTTAGTTCCGAAAATTTTTCATTTATTTGTTCCTGACAATCTTTAATTTCTTCTATTTTCAAAGAAATTTCCATTTCATTATTCTTCAAAATAGATTCAATTTTAGAAATTAGTTTCGTTGTACTCCCTCGAACGGAAGTACGTTTCTTTTTTATTTTTTCCAGATCCATATTCAAAACGATATAATAAAATATTTCCTAGTATAATATCGTTAAATATTTCCAAACAAAACTAAATTTCAATAATCATCTATTCTTAATCCAAGATTAAAATAATTAATTTATCAATTTCGGAACTAAAACAATAAATTTCATAACGAAACCAAAACATTCTATTTATTTACAAACAAAATTCCATGCAAATTTATAAATTAATAATCAAATTGGTCTTACCTCAATCTCTCGTGGCTGCGAATTTCAAACCCGTCAGATTCGCCAGATAAATTCTTTAAAAGCTGTATGTGCTCTCATTATTTCCAGAGAATTTTTTTTTTTTTTTTTCATATTCCTTAATGCGTGAAATGGCGTTTCATAAACAGCTATATTCTAGCATAAACGATCAGGTCTTGGGGCAACATGAAGAGAAAATTATTCCAATCTCAGAAGGTTTTCTTGTTTCATAATAAGTTTATTCAAAATGTGATGAAATATTTACAAGTATGTATAATACCAGACATTCTGGTATTTCCACTAATATTCAATTAATGTAACATTCCAAAGATCCATTAAATTTCAACTACTCTCATAATAAACTAAACTAAACAAAAAAACATTCCAAAACACTGGTCGTCAAGGCAATGAAACTAGTTGCCACTTAGCATCATATAAATACATCGCTCGCTCGCAGACGAGAAACAAACGTCACTTTCATCGGAGGAGATTTCGCAACAGGACCAGACGTTTTGCAGATTTTAGAATTTTGTGAATTTCTGGTCATTGCTTTGTTTAAATTTTTTAAAAAATGATTTGAATGTAATTAATAATGAAATCAAAAGTATAATGAATGCATACAATATACTAAAATATTAAAAAAGTAATAAACTAAAATAATAAAAATTTAGATATTTTTTAAAATGATTAAAATACTAAAAGGAAAGGTAAAGTTAATAATCAATAATGTACAATTAAATATTAATTATAAAAGAGGAAATGTGTTTTTCCTAAATTATTCAATGAAACTTGCCTCATAAAAGTACATTACTAATTTACATCAGGATCATAAAATAATGAAACTTTATTTCAGGTTTAGCCAGACTTAATAACTAAAAAAGCTTGATTTATATTGGGTAAGATTGTGATTACCAATGATATTAGCAATATCTTTATTTTTTCAGAAATAAATTATTCTTTCTTTATGAAAAAACATGAATTCAATAACCTTAACAAAAATTACAAATTAAAAAATGTATGGAATTGATATAAAACTGAAAAAATCAATTTTTGCACCTACATCTGAACTGAATGTTTCATTGTTTACATCTGTAAAATATGTGCGGATTTTAGAGAGTTGTGGATTTTAGGAGTGCGGATTTGAGGGAGTCTACTGTACTTTTTTATATAAAATGGGTAGATAAAAACCATATACATGGAGAGCAAGTTAAGAGGAAAAAGTATTATTTAATTTAACATGAAATGTTCATAGAAGTTTTGTTATATAAATCTAAAAAATATTTTTTGCAGTATTATTCAGCCAAGGTCGAAAACATTTGGCAGATAGGCCAAATGAGTTGATTATTTAGTTATGGCTGAATAATCATTGCATATCTAGTTAGTAAAGTCATAAAAACATTAGAAATAACAATATAATGTGTAACAATTTATTATAGGGGTGTGATAAAAAGAATATTAATGGAAAAAAAAGCATGTTTGCCTTACCTAGTGGAGTGGTACTGGAAAATGAATAACCTAAGAAAAAGGTACATGAAAAAAAAAAAAAAAGGTTGAAAAGTGCTGCCATATTATTTCTGAACAATCAATAGTTTTTAGCTTTCTACCTTTTTTACTTTTAGAAATTAATGATACTGTAGGTCTTGATTTATTAAGCAAAAATACAACCATTGATTGCAGATTTTTTTGTGAGGATTCTTTCAGTTTTGAAACCAGTTCTGAAATTGAAAATGTCTTCTTTAAAAATGCTTGTAAACAAAATCAAAAAAGTAAAAATCAGTCCTTGTACAGATCAATCTAAGATATCTAATGCTAAAAATATTTAAATACAATCGAGATATCTTTATAAAATCTTCCATAGGTTTAGCATTAACAAATGGTTATTTTTGTTTCATTGAAGTAGCTTCTTAAAATATAACTGAACTTATGCTTTTTCATGACGGAGGTACAGTACAAAGTCTAAAGTGCAGAATCCATGGGATTTCACTTAGTCCGAACTTCGGATTTTTCTAAACTATAGGTCTTCAAAAACATTGCTTCTATTACAGTAGTAGATATCAGTAGAAAAAACTATTTTATATTTAAAATCTTATTGCATAAAATTTTCTTGAAATTTGATAGTAGATCCTATAATTTGTTTTTCTGAGTGTAAAACGCAAAATGACTGTTTTCAATTAGTTGTTCTTTAATTTTATTAATTTCTTTAATTTTGAATTTCTGATATAATCTCAAGTGATACCTTGAGTCAAGGATAATTGTGAGTCTACTGTGTATTCAGATAAATTTTTTTGCTATATTTTATTGATATTTTTGAAATAAACGAAATTGATTTCTGAATAATTATGTTATTTGTGTTGTATTCTGTAGCATTTAATGTTGTATTAAGCAATAAAATTTTCTTTTAGCATCCGGCACCATTTCCTGCAACACCTGTGTATCCCAATGTTCTTCCCAGTGATTTACCACCAAGACTGAACTTAAAAGGGGAAACAAATGAAAGAGGTGAATATATTTTTAACATTCTACGTAAAATGTTACTTAATGTTAGCCAAAAAATTTTACATTGGTATTCACGGTTTATCTTTTATCGCTTTTAAGATGTAGTCCAAATGGTTGTATTATCATCTCATTACTTGATGCTTTATTTATTTTCTAAAATTTTACATGGTAATTTCTTTAATAATAATCAAAAGATACACCTGTGTATCGTGTTGCCATGTGCCCTGATTTATCTAGATCAGGCCTGTCCAACCTTTCAGTATAAGCAAGGGCGCACCTCAGCTCTTAGCACTCAATGAAGGGCGCCATCATTCACTTGACCGAAAACATGCAGCAATCAGTGTTCTCGCTGACATTTGACCAACATTAGTAATTTGGCTAATTAAAAATAAAAAACATTCGCCAAATGAAAAAAGTATTAGCCAAATAGATTCGCCGTGTCGCAAAAAAAAAAAAAAAAAAAAAAAAAAAAATTAATGTACTTTTTTTTTTTAAATATATTCAGAAGTAACCTGTATTTTTATAACAGTGACAGCGATTGTTATTAATCTAATTTCAACTATCCGCTACAAATATAAAAAATATGTATATATTAAATATATATATATATATGTGCATATGTATGAAAAACAAAAAAGAAAAAGCAAAAATTAAGCACTAGCAATTTGGCGAATCTAATCGCTTGTTTACTCGCCAAATGAAGTATTTAGTCGCAATTTGGCGCATTGGCAAGCGGCAGCGAGAACACTGGCAGCAATACTATCGCAAAGTATTGGTATAAACGCACGTCATAACTTAATGCAAATAAATCTTACAGCAGGAGACAAAAAGCTCTACGGTTCTAGAGTTAAATGCATTAAATTTCAAATTATACAATTTTTTATGAGAGGGCTATCTCAAAAATATCTGTAGAATAAAATCCCAGAAATTTTAATCGCGCCTATAATAACATTTAAAAAAAATGGAAATTAGAGATATTGATGTTTTTTTTAGGATGTGAATGTGATTTTTTTTAGGATGAAAATACACTGACTTGTTTTGAATGACTGAATTTAGATTTTATAAAAATTACAAAAGTAAAGGCAGGCATAATAGTGACCAATCCATTCAGGTGGTCCAGAGATATAGTCTGAAAAAGATTTTTTAGATGGAAATTATACTCAAAATTTTCAAACAACGTAAAAAAAAAAAAAAAAAAAAAAAAAAAAAAAAATCTAAAATTTCAAAAGTTAAAAATCAATAACTAAGCCCCTTATCCCTGGTGATGGGCCAGAGTGATAACAGCAAAAAGAACAAGTTGAAAATTGCACGTAAAGCGTAGCAGATGAGGTGCGTTCGTACGATAACGAAATTTTAAAAATATCACTCTCATATATCAATCTCATAAGATTGTAAATAGTTAATTACAATTAAAATGCGCACCAAACAATATTCTCCCTATACCATTATGCAATGGAATACTTTTGTGTGGCCTTGTAAATCAATAACAAATATTCTTTGTACCACAGATTATGCAAAATGTATATTATAATATCTACTTTATAGATGCTTATCAATTTTATTACGTTCGAATGAGTGTAACACCATTAAAATGCATTTGAAACATTTTCCCACATTAACCGTAATGTAACGGAATACTTTTGATTGTCCCTGTAATTGAACTTTACATCCAATTTTGATAAAATTTGAAATAACTTGATAAAATTATGTAATAATTATGTATTTAAAATTTTAAACGATTAAAATGCATTTGAAACTTTTTTCCCATTGACCGTAATGTAACGGAATCCTTTTGATGTTCCCTGTCATTGATCTATGCATCCGATTTTTTTTAAATTTGAAATGACTCGACAAAATTATGTAATAATTATGTATTTTAAATTTCAAAAGATTCGGTTGGGTAGTTTTTGCGTTGTTATATGCGGACGGACAGATAGACGGACGGACAGACGGACTGAACGACAACAATAGGTGCTACATATATACATAATTACGAACGCACCTAAAAATGCCAAACTTTCAAGCTCATGTATTTCCAAACTATTGGAGGAGATGGGAAACGTTTAATTTTCTTTTACTACTTAATTATATTACAAAGATCTATTTCAATTATTATCAAACTACCAAAATTTGCCAAATTTAACATTTTATAAACAATAATTACAAATCATGAAAATGAGCATGATTAAATTTTTCAAAGTATGTTTCTAGTTTTTAATTCTTTGAGGGCAAGAAATTGTGTTACTCTAATGTTGAACTCGCACCATAATTTTAGAAAAAAAATTCTTTAAAAATAGCGAAAGGTATTTTTGCAATTATTTTTTTTTTCATCAAAATATAAAATTAAAAATTCGTTAAATGTTTCTGGTGGAAATCTTCATTAAAATTAGGTGAGATATAATGTATCCCACCACCTCTCAATGGGTTTTAACGCGTTTTCACAATTTTTGAAACTATCTCTGATTCAAATATTAATGATTTTAAAGAAAGACCTTTTTTATAATGGAATATTACTTCTAAAAAATCTAATAACAGGAAACCTTAAAAGGGCGCCAAGAAAATCTTCAAAGGGCGCCATGGCGCCCGCGGGCGCCGCGTTGGACAGCCCTGATCTAGATCTTTCTGAGGTCCCCAGATATGCTTTACATGACTAACCCAGTAATGTGCTGCACTGATTGTCCCATTTCCCTCCTATTTTCATATTCTTTTAAATTTTTTCTATTAATAATAAAAAAAAGTGAGTTTAATCTGAAATAAAATTTTATTCCTTAGTCTTAAGAGAAAGTATTCAATCCAGTTGAGTCACATTTATTCATCCCAATGACTATGTGTAACCTTGAGTGGAAATGACACCTTGCACAGAACTTTCATCCTCGAGCCACTAAACATAATTCATTAGAATACTGTTGAACCTCGAAAATTCAGAATCAGTGGGACTGCATCAATTCCAGATTTTCAAGGTTCGTTAAAGATTGTTTTTCATGGCAAACATATGAAATGCAATTTTTTCCCTTAGTGCAAATAAAAGCCGATCAAATTACTGAATTAGCTAACAAAGTGGGAATGATATACTAAATCATAATACTTATGCTGAAATTAAATGTACATATTAAAATAAAATAAAATAAAGTACACAACAGATAATATAAAAGTAATTTTATTCAGAAATTTTCGAAAAAAAAAAAAAATCATCCATTCCTCTTAAGGGTGTTCTTAAATCAAAAGAAACAACTTTGTGACACATGCTTTATTTTTGTTTGAAAATGCATAAAAATAGCAGGTGTTGCTATTCAGAAACTAATTGCACTCAATTTTCTGTTTTTTTAAAAACGCAATAGATATTTCATAACAAGCCTTCAAAGTGGATGTTTTTGAGCACATTTCCCGACGGAAGCAGTAAACCGATCTAAAAGCAGGAGAAAAATGGGTGATCAGGTGATCGAAATAGCTTAAAACTGGATAGATAATTTAATTATCATAAAATAGAAAATTAAGTTCGATTCGAAACTGCTTCCAAGTCGGCATTCCAATTTTAAATCTTTGTTAAAAAATGAATTTGTAAATGTGTCAAAACGTTTTGTGCTTGTTGAGCAGAGCAGTTGAGAACACCCTTAGTGGATGTTAAATATGAGTGAAATCGTGTAGTTACATCACAAGTTCTTTATTTGAGAGGGTTTAGTGCCACTTCTGGAGTTTCTTGAAAGGGTGGAGAAAAGATTCTTTGAGATAATGTGTAAAATGGCATGATTCTTCCAGTAATATATTATTTAAAATTTAAGTGATCTTTATTGATTTTTATTTATTTTTTTTAAATTTTACAGAATCATTTCATGAATAGGCAAGGGGAAAAAAGCGAATTTCTTCAAATGATCATGAAAAATTATCGTGAACTTCGTCACTTATCTAAGAAAAAATTTAGGGATTCTCTTCAACTAATCGCTGTAAAAAGTTGTTAATTCCAACAATGAATTGAAGGAGGCAGGATAAAATCTGTGTATCTGTCGATGAGAAAATTTTTGCCATCAGTTGTGTGTATGTGGAGGGGGGGGGGGGGATCGCAGTTTCGATAATCAATCAAGATAAAATATCACAAATTTCATAAAAAGAGTGTATTTTGTAAGTCTATCAAGGAAAAATATCACAAATTTCAACTAATAATTGTCTGTCTGTCCCTCCCCCTTCAAAAAAAAAAAAAGTCAATTATTGCAGAAAAAATTGTTTTCTTATTTTCCAGCTGCATTCAAAATTCTTTTCAAAGAAACCAAATTGAAACAAACAATGTATCAGCATCCGTGTATGTGCGCGTCAAAGTCATAGTGTAATGTGTCACTATGATATGTGATTCTATTGGAGAAAGAGCAGGTGTTAATTAGGGATGTCCCGCATATTCGGTATCTGGTCTATTCAGCCATGTTATCGAATATTTAATTAGGCCACCAAATATCAAACTATTCGGTTAAGCCGAATATTCGGCTTGGCTGAATTATTTGGTTTCGCCAAATATCAAAGCATTCAGCCGAATCCAGTATTTAATAAAACCTTTTAAAACACATTTTTAAAACTTTCCATAATTTTTACTTTAATATTTATAATAATTAGAAACAAAATCATATTTAAATAAAATAGAATATTTTTACATTATTTATTTGCTATTTGTAAAGTATAATTTAAAACTAACCATGAGAAGGATTGAAATGGTGATTAATCAGGATTCTCTTAGGAATAAATGATGTACAAATACATACAAGTTCCTAAATTTTGTTTAGTAATTAATATGTTCCTTGTTTTTCCCAATTAAGTCTTTAAACGAGAATGAAAAACTTTTGGGATTGATAATAGCTATCATGACAGACAATTTTTGTCCATGAATCCATAATCTTAATCAACTTATTGAGTCATTAGTACATAGCATTTCATTTCACTCAAGGTCAAACTTGTATTTTTGTTTGTCACTAGGGATGTAAATTTTCCGGAAAAATATAAGTGGTGGAAAAAAAACTCTGTTTTTTTCGAAAAAAATTGGAAAAATTGATTTTTTATGACTGTTTTTCCCAAATGAATTATATTTTCTTAGAGCATATTAAATAATTAACATTTTTTCCCATTTATTTGTATTAAATGAAAATTATTTTCACTTTATATTACAAAATAAAAAGAAAGTAGCAAAGCCTGCTTTTAAAAGCTCAGTTCCCCCCCCCCCCCCCCCCCCACAGCCTAAGAATTTTTAAAACACTATTGTTTGTTATATCATATCTCTGTTGAAATGATTTTTCAGTTACTTATTTAACTACCAATTGACCTAATGTAAGAATCTGAGCCAATATGTCTTCAGTTTGGAAGGAAATAAATTATGCATTCCATTTACATAAGTATAGTTTTTAAGTAAATGGTACTAGTTTAAAGAAATTAATGCAGTTTTGTCATTATTATCAATATCAGTATTCAAAAAATTCCATTGTTTGTTTAAAAAATGTATATTTTTACATTATTACACTTTCTTCTTACAATTATAATTTTATTTCTTTTAAAAAATATGTTTAGTTTTGGTATAGCTTTCCAATCTCAACTCAAAGTTTTGATTTAGTTTTATAATCTAAATTCAAACAAAACTAAATTTTAGTTTGGCTTACTCAGGTCTGCAACTAAAAAATAGCATAGGATTTATTGACTGTTAGATTTTTACTCACTGAAACCAGAAAAAAAAATATTTTTTTTAAGTTTAATTAAACATATTTTTTTTCTTTTTATCCTGAAATCTGGTATTCTATTCTTGAATAAGAAACCATATTCAATAATGTTTCCATATGATAATTTCATATTTCTAAGAATGGAACTCAAAAGTTATGAAAACAGAACACTACAAATAGAAAATGCTCGCTATTTGAGGAATCAATAAAAGCAGTTACATACAGGGATAAACTTCTAGTGTGCTTTAAAAAACTACAAAAAATCAAAGTTTGATCAAGAAGGAATGTATAATTTGGAACATAGTTTCTTGTAATAAAATATGGGTTTTTTTTTTTCATCACAGTTGTACTTTTCTAATGCAAACTGCCCATGTTTTTGCAACATTACTGTACATTATGGAGGTAAAATGGAGGTCAATTTTAGATTCAATACCTTGAAAAAACATTCAATTAATCAGCTATAACGAAATCTTGAAAAATGCAGCATAGTAGTGCCACCTATAGGGCAGTTTGCACCAAAAACTAAACAACATTAATATATGTCAGGAACTGTCTGAATCTGTAGTTTGATAAAAAAAATCGTTCTTTAGTCTTTGAGATAGAGCTATTGCGATAATCATGAATAATGCAGCATAGCAGCGTCATCTGTTGAGCAATTTACACCAAAAAGTAATGTGCACAAAGTTATGTCAAAGATTAACTTAATCTGAAATTTTATGAAAATACATACATTAATTCTTGAGATAGAACTATTGTGGAAATTATGAATAATGCAGCATAGCAGCGCCATCAGTTAGGTGATATACACTAATAACTAAACATCTCAAGTTTATATCAAGGTGTAACTGTATCTAAAGTTTTGTGAAATTGTGTGCATTGTGCGTCAGTTCTTAAGATTGAGTGCCCATAAAATTTTTGTCCCATACAGACTCACAGAGTGACAGATATTTTCCAAAAACTATCAAATCGTGTTCAGGACCTTCTAAAACGTTTAAATACACCAAAAACTGGAATTCAAAATTTTTATAAATTCAGTACTTGCTTCTTGAAAAGATAGAAAAAAGTAATAAATGCATGCTTCAATTTTTATGTTAAATTTTTAATTTTACCATTTTTATTAATCGGCATATTATTGAACTAATTTTGCACATGAATTACTTTTTAAAAAGAGAAGTTGCATTTAATTATATATCTAGATTTTTTTCATGTAATCCTGCTTTTGTGAAATTGTGAATTTCTTGTATATGGGTGATTCTCAAAATAGGAGACAATTTATGTCTTTCGGCATACAAAAAAAATTGAGAGGTTTTCTGTCATGTTTTTATATTTAGATATGTTTGTCTTAATATTATTCATTATTTGCACTCAAGAATTACTCACTTTTTAGTTAAAAACACCTTAAAATAACAGAATAAATGTTCAAAATGTCATTAGCATGGATGTCCACAGCAGCTGTGCCTTGTATATACTAGCTTTTTCAAGAGTTAATATCATGTTTATAAAATAAAACAAATGTTATTCTTTCTTTAAATTAATCAAGGAGAGGATTTATCCAATAAATTTCTTTTTAAAAATAAAATTATAGTATATAAAAAAAGAATTAAAGTTTGTCCTCCATATTCTATTTTCAAAACAAGGTCATACCATAACAGCTGGTTATTAATCAAAATTTCATTTTCACATATGACAATAGTTTGAAAATATAAAGTTTCTCCATGGCAACAAGTAGCCATTTTATCCCAGCCTGAAAATGGAAGCATGTATTGTAATTTAAGAATTGAAGTTGAATATTAGGGGCGTACATCAATTGTATGTCATTAGAATGGATAATAATTTTCATGTTTGTTTTATAATTAAAATTTTTATTTTACTTATTTGCATAGGACTTTTGTGTTTTAAAAAGCCCCAGAAAGGACTATTGCATTCTGATTATGCTATGGCTCATAATCTTATTTAAATTAAAATTTGTCATTACATGGACAAATATCAGTGTCATTAGCATGATTTTTCTGTCCATGCTAAAGACTCCTATGTGCATAAATGTAACCATTGCTTATATTGTATCTTTTATAAAGTTTAATTTTT
Source organism: Maratus speculifer (assembly GCA_964019185.1). Lineage (NCBI taxonomy): Eukaryota > Metazoa > Arthropoda > Arachnida > Araneae > Salticidae > Maratus > Maratus speculifer. The sequence goes on along the minus strand of OZ025290.1, from coordinate 429,429,246 downwards.
GATATAAATTTAGTATTACATTTATTATCCCTAAAATATGCATTAAATCTGTCAGAAAATCACTAAGACAGCTTCTTACATTGTTAGTGTCAGAATGTTGCTCATGTAAACAAAGTTTGCTCTTTGGTAATGTTTTTATTCTCCTTATATGAATATATGTAAAAATGGAAACCATTTGCTGAAAAGAAAGGCTAATAAATATAGAAAAAAATATTTAAACAGGAAGAAAATAAAAATTTCTTAATATATTTATTCCATGCAATTTGTTTTGTCATTAGCATGGCTCAAAAAATACTAATTATTTTTTTTAAGTTAATTTTTAAATATTTAGCTCTGCTGACAACATGTAAAGTATACCTAATACTATATTAACAACACCTATTTTTTTCAGAAATTTTGCTAACAGAAATTTTTTTAAGATTTCACTTTTGAAATTGTCCCCTATTTTGAGAATCACCTATATATACTTATACAAAATATATTCAGAATTTGTGAATAAGAAATTATTACTATTTTTAGAGTCCTACTTAGACATTTTTAATAAGGTTATTTATGATTATATACAACTTGATAAGATTCAGCTGCTATATGGCGTGAGATTTTTTTTTCTCTTCAATCATTGCATTTGCGAAAGATTCAATTTATAGATTAAACTTTTTTCTAAAATGTCTATTTTCAAGAGAAATTTTGCAAAGTGTCTTGTGTTTCAAACAAGAAAAAAATGTGAAGGATTCTTTCAAGTCTTCTCAAACAGATTTCTGCTCAGAGATCAGATTACCCACATTAAAGTTTTTTATGTGGGACACTCAAGATAAAAATAAATAAAATAAAAAGGTATGAGAATGTAGCTATTACAAAATTTTCACTATATTGTTTCATAAATGAAATTTCAATTTTTCCAGTTCGGAAAAATTAAAAAATAAGTCTTCGGAAAAAACCAGAAAAAAACTGTTTTTTTTCCCCCAATTTTTCCGTTTTTTTCCGAGCATTCCCATCTCTATTTGTCACGTTAACAATAATGAAGATACCATAACTATATTTTCAACTGACATGCTTTGTTTCCTGTAAAATATGATAAGATGGGAAGGATGGAAAATGCTACCATTCATATGAAAGGAACTATGAGCTAGACATTTCTTTATTTAGAATTAAGTTGAAAGTATTTGTACTGTGTCACTCGTCAATCAGTCATTTTCAATATCATCATATTTATTACAAATTTAATTGAAACAAATCTTGTTAAAATATCTTCATTATTGAAAAAGTTATGAATAATTATTCAATTTTGGCTTATTTCACACCCAGTAAATATTTTATTAAATGAATTGTAATTTTGATGGAATAAATGGTTTTAGATTTTTTGTTAAAATAATATTTGTCTTGGCCATGTATTGAAAGTTTGTTGCAAGATTTTAAGAAAAACCTGAAAGTTTACAATCTCTGAAAATGATCGCTTATATCAGATCCAGACATTGATGTAAGGTTCTTTTAAAACCTTACTTGCTAAGTCAAAAGAAATAAAAAAGTTTTATATTTTTTTATTTTATAGAATTGCCACCTTTTGATTTTATTTTAGATTCTTCATGACAAACAGTAATAAAACAAACTTGCATTTTGATAAACAAGAGCTTTTTATAAGTAAACTTTATATTGAAAAAAAAATCTGTCCTGAGTTATTTAAAAAGGACAATTATGAGACTGTAAATTTTTTCTTCCCATTTTTTCATTATTTCTCTCTGATTTTAAGATGTTTTTTTTAATTCATAGAAGAAAACATGAAATTAAAAATTTTATCTATTAGAACAGTGTCATAACTAACTGTCCTTCTTAAATAACTCAACATATTTTTTTCAATACTAAATGTGCTTATAAAAAGCTCTTGTTTAGTAAAATGTAAGTTTCTTATATTAAATATTATGTAAAATTGTTTTAAAAATAACATTTTAATACCTTTAAACTTTGAAATATAAAAAGCATTTACACAGCCAAATATTCGGTATTCGACCCACCAATTACTATTTGGTATTCAGTTCACTTGGCGGCGGACAGGGTTGGCACAATTTAAATCAACTGATTTAAATCTAGATTTAAATCAGCTGATTTTTTAAAAAAAATCATTTGATTTAAATCATTGTTTTTCTTTTTTTTTAATGTTGGAAATTAGTCAGCAGAAAAATAAGAAGTAGGTGTAAATAAATAGCAGGTGTTGGCTAACATGGCTAAAAAGGAAAAATGAATTAGAAAAGAAAGGTTTTAATGATGTAATTACATATGGGTGTTCTGTTCATGTTCTTAACTTGTTGGCAAAAGATGTACTAAGTAAAACTATCGGTGATCATATTATAAAAATAGTGAAATATTTCCGAAATACTCATTTCAATAAAGCTTGGTACAATAGTGAAGACGACACTGCATTACCTATTCCAGTAGATGTAAGGTGGAATTCTCATTTTAACGGCTTTCAATCATACATAAAAAATTAGTCAAAAATAGTAAAAGTATGTGAAGAGCACCGAGAAAATATAAGTTTTAATATCAAGAAAACAGTAATGCACTTAAATATTAAAAGAAATGCAGAGCATATAATTGAAGTTTTCAAACCCATTGCTTGTGCCCTAGATAAAATCCAAAAAGAGGATTGTTCCCTTGCCAAATGCACATATCAATTGAAAATTTTTGGTAAAAAGTTAGGAAATGTATTATATAGAGATAGAATTACAAAATTTAAAGCAAGATATGAACAAGCTATTAATGGATGTAATTTTGCTAAAGTTTTATTAAGTCCCTCTGTTTTAAATCAAAATGAAATTTCACTTAGTGTAGAGAAAAAAAAAAGAAGGTTTGGCATTCATTAAAGAAAATTGTCCAAATCTTCTCACCGCTATAGCACATTTTCAAGCAAAAAATGGCCCATTCCAAAAATTACCATTGCTTGAGAAAAAAGTTTCAGATATTATGATTGGTGGAAGTCCTTTTATGTAATGGTAGGTAAAGAGAGAATCAGCAGATTTGAAATTAAATTTATTTACCAAATAACAACAGTCGTGGCTTCATCTGCTGGAGTATAAAGACAATTTTTTTCTTTTGGACTAGTTCATTCAAGCCTTCGTAATAAATTAGGATGTGACAAAGCTTCTAAATTTTTGTTTTTGTTCAAATAATTAAATCCCTTATTTATTTCTATTTGCTTAAAAAATATTGAATTAATTGTGATTTTTATGCCTTAATAAATAGATTGCATTAAATGAATATTTAATTTGTTTTTTAATTTTACTATTTTCTATTCATTTACAATATATTTAAGTTTATTTTTTATTTAGTGTGCACAATTGAATTACAAAATAATAGAATGGCTTTAGATTAAAATCTAGATGTTTAATTTTTTGTACCAATCAGTAAATAGAATATAGTATTTTCTAAATTTCATAATTATTTCTTATATTATTTTTATAAATTATAAATATTATTTATTCTTTTTTAGTTATTTATTATAAAAAACTGCTTCATGTATTGTAAAAACATAAAAACACAATAATTTAAAATGAAATTCTAAAAATATCAAATAAATCCAATTTAAATAAAAAAAATCAGATTTTTTTAATTAAAAAAAAAAAAAAAATCATGATTTTTTCCCAACCCTGGCGGCGGAATATTTGACATTTGGTATTCGGCCAAAATCAGTATTTCCTACATCCTTAGTGTTAATATAGTGATTATCAAGTGTGTTTTATATTTTAACTCGATCAAAAGAAAATAACACTTTCCTTCATCCTTTTAAAGGATATGATAAAAACAACTTGGACCCTTCTGTCTTTCAACAGCTATTTTCAGCACACCGTACAAACTATCAAAATTATACTGATGTTTACACTGATGGTTCCAAGAGAGAGGATGTTGTTGGCTGTGGAATTTTTTCTGATAATACATGTTTAAGTTATAGGCTTAATTCTTGTATTTCTGTTTTTACTGCGGAATTGATTGCAATAGAGAGAGCCATGATACATATATCTCATCATCATAGCACATCATTCATTATCTATACAGACTCTAATAGTTCTATTTATGCAATTAAATATCTTAAAAAGCATTCTTATGTATCATCCATATGGGACTGTTATAATAATTTGACAAATTGTGGCTATAATATTTTATTTTGCTGTGTACCGGGACACATGGGTATCCCTGGTAATGAGAAAGCAGATGAGGCAGCAAAGCGTGCTTTAATTCCATTATATCATATTGTCCCACTCTCAGACGTTAAACTACTTATCAATCATTTTATTCTGAATAACTGGCAACAAAGTTGGGACTTGGAATACACCAATAAACTGCATCATGTAAAACCAACAATCATGACCTGGCCTACCATATATCCTAGGAAATCCGATGTTATTCTGACTCGTCTGAGAGTTGGACATTCAAGAATCACTCATAAGCATCTTTTACTTCGGGAGGATGCACCCATGTGTCCTCACTGTCATTTTGATTACCTTACTATTCACCATGTTTTAACTGACTGTCCGGGCCTCCGGCACTTGTACAGAATCCATTTTAACTCTTCATCGCCTATCTTGAGAAACCTAATTGGGGAAACACCTCATGGGGCACTTTTTGATTTTTTAAAACAGACTAGCTTTTATTTAGAGATTTAGGTTTTATATCCTTTATATGTTTGTACTCCCTATTTGACATCTGGAATACCCCATCCAGATACCTTTTCCATTGTTGTTTTATTAATTTCATATTTGTTACTTTTTACTCCTTGATTGGCGCAGCATGTCCCTTAAGGGATTTTGTGCCATAAAAATCAATACAACTAACCAACCAAAATAAAATAAATGTGTATGTATGTTTTTTTCATTAGTTATAAATATATAATTGATTTTATTTAAATTGATTTTATTATTATTGTTATTATTTTTTTTTGCCTTTTTAGTTTTTGTAATAATAAAGTGTTTTATTATTGGACAATCATTATAAAATTATACTTATATTTATTTATTTAGTGTTTAGTTAACAGAGTTTATCTGCGCTTGATGAAAATTACTGCTAAGTCTTATTTTAAAAATTACCAAAATGAAATGTGGAAAATGTTTCAATTTTAGAGATTTCTGGAATTAGGATGTCTGGATTTTCTAGGTTCAACTGTATTATGTTCTAGAATTTGTAATATTATGTTCTAGAATTATTATTTTCATTTCAAATAAAAAGTGCTGAACCTCATCAATCCCTTGTCACTTTCCACAGGATTTTGGGTTCTGCATCTCTTGCACGAGTTTTATTTGATTGGCATCACTTTCTTTATGAAACATTTTAATTATACTTTAAATCATGTGCAAGAGATATAAATCTATTCTTAAAATTTGTTCGTGCAAATGGAATGTAGATGCAGAATCATGTATAAAAAGCTAGCGTCAGTTAAAGTTAGATAAAGTTCAAGAAGACTTAGAACTTTACTTTTGTAGAAGGCTTCATTTTTTTTTTCATTTATCATTTTACAATGATTGATATTCTCAATTATTACAGTCATATTTGTAATTACGTTTTTTTGTATAATGTTGAAAGAATCATCTTTTTTGAGCATTTAAAACAAATTGCAGAGAAAACATTACAATTTTAACCATTTGCAAAATGCTCAGAGGGTTAAGAAATATTTGCCTTATTTAATGAAAATAAAATTCTGTCTTCAGGTACAGTAAGCAGTACTCTACGAATTTTTTTTTTACTGAAATTCCTGGAATCATTTGATGTGTATGAAACTTGAAAAATGCGAATGTAAGAATTAATCTTATCCTCAACATCTAGCAAGAAAAATAAATTTAAATATTTATGTATGCATATTAATTAATCTTTCAGTTATTTGTAATAATTAAGCATATGTGTACAGTGTCTTTCTCCCCCTCCCAACACAGTTAATTGAACTAATTAAATAAGTTATAGTTTTCAAATCTGTGGTGCATTAATACAAATTGCAACACTTTTACCTCATACGCAGTCATCACATATGAAAAGAAACTAGTTGGATGTGTCAATCCCAAAACTTTCTTCTATCTCATAAGTACATTTTAATATTTAAAAAAAAATGTGGTGACCCCAAAGTTACCCACTATCGAATTTCCTCGAACATTTGACCTAGCCTAATGAGATTCTGGTATCCGAAAAGCCTAAAACGCAAAATTTAATTAATATTCTGAGAAAATGAGCTTAGTAGTGCCTCATGTTGGTAATTTATACTAAAACCTAATACGCATCTATTTATGTCAAGACCTAACAGAATCTGAAATTTGATAGAATTTCGTCCATTAGTTCTTGAGATATAGTTATAACAAAAAATTTGCAAAACGTAGCACAGCAACACCATTTCTTGGAAAATTTTTGCCAAAACGTAAAAAAGCGTCTAATTATGTTATGGTGTAAAAAAATCTGAAGTTTGATGAAATTCTGTGCATTAGTTTTTGAGATATAGTTAGTTAAAAAAAACCGTGTAAAATATAGCACAGCAGCACCATCAGTTGAAGGATTTATAACAAAACGTAATCATCGTGTAATTATATTATATGTCATTTTGTAACGAAATCTAAAGTTTGATGAAATTCTGTGCGTTGGTTGTTGAGATATAGCTATCGGAAAAATCCTGCAAAATGCAGCATAGCTGCACCACCTGTTGCAAGGTTAATACCAAAATGTAATCAGCGTCTAATTATGTTATATATTCTAGTGTAACAGAATCTAAAATTTGATAAAGTTCTCTGCATTAGTTCTTGAGATATAGCTATCGCAAAAATCGTGCAAAATGTAGCATAGCAGCGCCACCTATAGGGCAGTTCACACCAAAACCTTATCAGCGGCTATGTATCTCAAGGTATCGCAGAATCTGAAGTTTGGTGAAATTCTGTGCGATAGTTGTTGAGATATAGCTATCATGAAAATCATGAAAAACGTGGCATAGCAGTGCCACCTACTGACCAATTTACACCAAAACTTAATCAGCGTCTATGTATATTAAGGGGTCACAGAATCTGAAGTTTGGTGAAATTCTGTGCATTAGTTCTTGAGATATAGCAATCTTGAAAATCATGAAAAACGTAGTATAGCAGCGCCACCTGCAGGCCAATTTTCACCAAAAACCAATAGGCACTAATTCATATCAAGGTCTAACTGAATATAAAATTTTATTAAATTTCGAGCATTAGTTCTTGAGATAGAGCGCCCACAAATTTTTTGTCACATACAGACAGACACACAGACAGACAGACAGACAGACAGACAGACGGACAGACTCACAGACAGACATTTTCTAAAAATAGTCAAAACGTGTTCAGGACCTTCTAAAACGTATAAATCCGTCGAAAACCGGAAGTCGAAAATTTTCATGAATCCAATACTTTCTTCTTGTAAAGATAGAAGAAAGTAAAAAATAGGACAATCTTTTAATTATAAATTACTATAGGTATGCTAAATAGTTTTTCCGATGCAGATCGTATTGCCCGTTACATTTTTATCAATACATCACTACTTTTCAGGTAGTTCAATGCTTAGATTTAGATGTACCAAGTAGCAGTTTTTTGCAAAGTACTGAATACTCAACAGTTTCTCAACAGTTAGCTTTAGCTAAAAACATTGTGGGACATTTTAACCATTTCATAGCTGCATGCTCATATTTTGAAATAATTTGGATGCATTTAGGAAAAAAAAAAAACCCCGGAATAATTAATTGTAATTAATTATAAGATGAAACTTAAAATATAATATGTTAAAAAGTTGTTGTCTTAGCCTAAGTTTTCAATTTGTAATTTCTAAAACTTTTAAAAATTAAAGATCTTTAATTTATTGTAATAAATTATTACTATTATTTTCTCCTTATTGTTACTAAACGCATTACAAATGTATTTTTTTATGAAATAGTGCCCTTTTTTGGAGTTAACATCCTGCCTTTTTTTTTTTTTTTCTAGAATGAATACTAAATTATTACTTTAGTAATTAAAGCACAAAAATGTACACCCCTGGACAAAATTATAAACTCAGAAAATTTTTAATTTATTTACATCATAATATAAATAAGCTTAGCTTTACATTAATGAAATAATGGCGAATATTTATAATAAGATATCTAAATTTAATATAACTCATACATAAAATGGAGCAAGTAATATAAATAAGAAAATACATTACTTAAAAAAAATAACATTATGTGAGATCTGGACAGAATTATAAACTCAATGTGATGAATTTCTATATTCTGGCATATTTGATATATATAAATGCATTTTTTTTCATAAGAAACTGATAAAAAGAGTCATTATAGATCAATACATTTCAATACATCAATACATATTTTAATTTTTCTCATAAAATAATATTATGTGAGACCTGGACAAAATTATAAACTCAAAGTTATGAATTTCTACACTGGTATTTTTAATATAAATAAATGCATTTTGTGATTATAAACTAATAAATGGAAGAGATGAATATATTTCAATACATCAATGCATTTTTATTTATTTATTTATAGGGATGGGACGAATAGCGATTTGGCCGAATACCGAATATTTGGCCAAATTTTAGGCCGAATACTAACTTTTTTTTCCAATAAAGAAAATAAATTTTCGTTATATATAATTTAAAAAATAAGAGCTCATTAATAATTATTACTCTTAAATGTGCTTTTAAATGTATTTTTAAATTTGAAAAACTTATTTTAACACAAAAAAGTATGAAATAGCATTATATCCTTTTATGCTACTGTACATCAAATTAATTTTCAGTAAGTCAGGATAGGAAGATATCTCCTTTAAAATATGAAGAATGTACTTCACTTTTACTATCAAATGATACTTTTACCCTTCCTTGCATCCATCCATCAATAATATTCTTAATCTCTCTATCTCAGAACTCACAAGGAGATATTTTCAGAAATAAAGTTTAATGAAGTAAATTTGATCATTTAAGGTTTGTGTCCCTAATGATAAACAAATTCGTAAGAATGAGACTTTTCTGAAATCAGTTATCAAGCTTTAAATTAAAAATTACGTTAAAGCAAAAGGTTATGCTTAAAGTAGAATGCATATGTTAGCAAAATCTTTGACATTTGAATTGCTGAATACAATATTCAACTTGAATACTCCACTTATTCAACAAGCATTAAAAGGATAAACAGAAATTGATAACAACATGAATGAAGAAAGATGAAAATTAAAAATATATACATAATAATGCTACATATTTAGGTCAGTAATTATTCAAATATTTATTTAAAAGTGAAAACTATAGAATGAAAAAATTATTTTGTTCAGTATTTAGAATTTATGTTTAAATATTTATAAAACCATCTTCATAAAGCAAGTTCTGTCATCTAATGCATATCTAGTTTGACACCAGCTCTGTTTTCGGATGTACTGTTGTACTTAGAATAATGATATTTGATATTTAATTTTGAAAATGAATCTTCGTTAATACACCTAGTGAATGATTTTTTTCATTTCTTACTTTATAGAAAATAAGATATGAATTTCATAAGAACCTTTTTTATATATGCATGGAATTTGCAGACATTAATAAATATTCGAGTGTTTTAAAATAAGGCAGTGTTTTTCTTTTTTTTATTATAAGTATTTATATCTTGAATTGTAATATATCATTCTCTAATGAAGACATTTCCCGTAGAATTGAATCTCCAACTTAGGCAGCATTTTCTAAAATATCACCAACTTTGATAGGAAATACAGAAAGGCTGTATATTTTTTAGTATCTGAATAGCAGTATATTTTGTAAGTAAAAATGAGAATGACTTCATAAATGAAGTGGCCAATTTGGATTAGAGAAAAAAAATTGCAAGAAATGAAATTCTTTAAATTCTAAATTTATTTGGCAAGATAGCTTTCACTATTCGGTGAGATTTTAGCAATATTCGGCAAGATATCTCTAAATATTCGGCTACAGATATTCGGTCAACAAACCCTAAATATTTGGCAAAAGGGCCGAATACCAAATAGTGGCCGAATATTCGTCCCATCCCTATTATTTATTTATTTTTCAAAAAAAGATGAGTAATATAAATATAGTACATGTGTAAACTGAAAACATAAAAAAAGAAAGTGAACGTACTTTTGAATCCTGATGCAAAGTATACCACATTCAAAAATGTGTTGAACCACCGTTTTTCTGAATGACTTTGAATATGAGACTCGGCATAGACTAAACAAGTTTTTCCAACTAGTTCCAGGTTGCAGGCTGAAAGTATAGCCATCTTTAAATCATTTGTGTTTTCTGTTAACGTATCATGATAGACTATTCTCGAACCATTGCACCTTAATAATTTTCAATGTGGTTCAGATCAAGTTTGCAGGCTGGCCCGTTCAGACATGCCAACGCTGCAGCCACTCTTTTGTACTTTTTGCAGAGTGTATTGCTGCATTATCTTGCTGAAATACTCAATTTACTCCAGTGATCAATGGTCCATATCCATATGGCTAAAGATTGTCTTCCAGCATTAACTTGTAATCTTCTGCTTTTTGCTTACCATTAAGAAAAGCCAGAGCAGTTTTACCATTCTGAGAAAAACCAGCCTACACCATCATGGATTTTCCACCAAAGTTTTGACTAAAGATATACCGTTCTTCATGTTTAATATCGTACCAGTAGTATCTTATGCCATCTGGGACGTCTAATTTAAACTTCTTTTCATCTGACCAGGTAACTGTGCTCCACTCTGTTGTCCATGACATGTGCTGTTGTGCAAAGTGAAGTCTGGCTTTCATGTGATGGGACTCAAGTTTTGGCTTACCTTTCATTTTCTTCCATTTCATATTCGGCACTCATTGAAGAATTCATCTGACAGTTCGAGAGCTTACATTTAGTGTTGAAATATTTACAATTTGGCTAGAAGAAGCTCCAGTACTAGATGCTGTTTGTAAGATAGATCTTCAATTTCTTTCTGTTACCTTTGGACGTCAACCACTCCATTTTTTCTTTCCATACACTGACAGATTCTTTAAAATGTTTTTTACTGCTCCTTGTGAACATTTAATTACCAAAGCAATTTGGTGTTGTGTTTTTCCAAAAGCTCTGAATGCCAAAATTTTACCAACTTGTACGTCTATGAGAATCTTTCCTTGAAGCATTAGAAATTAGAAAAGTTCTTGACTTTTCACTGTTCTGGACACACGATAAACAAGGTGTATTAAAATAAAACAAAATTATTCTAAAAGTAATTTAAAGGCTGACAATAAATGATTTTTAATAAAATCATGGAGAGAATTGAAAATATGATTAAATATTTTTTGCATTAGTACCAATGTGAAAAATAATTTCACTGAATTATTTTCTTATCACAGAACACATTTATTATATAGATAAAAAAATATCAGAGTATAGAAATTCATAATGTTGAGTTAGCAATTTTGTCTAGATCTCACATAATGTTATTTTATGATAAAAATTAAAACATGTATTGAAATGTATTGATCCATAATGACTCCATTTATTAGTTTTTTTTTTTTTTTTTTTTTTTTTTTTTTTTTTTCATAAAATGCATTTATTTTTATCAAATATCCCAGAATAGAGAAATTCATAACTTTGAGTTTATATTTTTGTCCAGGTCTCACATAATGTTATTTTTTTTTTTAAGTTATGTATTATATTATTTAAATTACTTACTCCATTTTATTTATGAGTTGTACTAAATTTAGATGTCTTATTATAAATATTCATTAGTATTTCATTAATGTAAAGCTAAGCTTATTTATATAATGATGTAAATAAATAAAAAAAATTCTGAGTTTATAATTTTGTCCAGGAGTGTATATTATACCTACTATACCTATATATATATATATATATATATATATATATATATATATATATACCTAATTAAAGATTGTTTAAATAATTAATTTTAAGTAGGGTTTACAATTTCACTTTAAATGCAGTTACTCATAATTTTGTTTAATGTAAATATCACTAGTATTTTATATATTCTTACAAAATATTAAATGTTAATGTGTGTGATCTTATTGTATTCTACTAACTAATGAAATTATTAATTTGCAATTTTATAATTCCTGTAATGGCTAATTAATAATTAAATTTTTAATTAATTAGGATGAGCGAAGTGAATCCTCTACTAGGCCACTCAAGTAACACTTTGTCGTACACTTTATGAAAAAACTATTCAGTATTTTGATTTGAAATTAAACATAAGAATAAATTATAATTTATAGATTTGCACAGTGTTATTTTTTTACAGAATAACCCTTAAAAAATATTTTAATAATTAATTTATTCTACATGTTTTTCTATTATAGACGCATTTTTGCAAATAAAAAATTGAACGCGTATCTTTTTATTTTCAGAAGGAAAATAAACCATAGGGTTAGTAATTATAGGTAGAATCATGATTAATTAATTAAATTCAATATATTTTCATTATTCCGCCAAAACCGTTTGCAAATAAAAAGTTGAACTCGTATCTTTTTATTTTAAGAAGGAAATAAACCATGAGGTAAGTAATTATAGATAGAATCATGTTTAATATATTAAATAAAATATACTTTCATTATTCTGCCAAAATTATTCACGCAGTTTATACTTACGGATTTTAAAAGAATTACATGCTGATTTATTTATTAAGGTATTTACTTTGGTAAACTGGCAGCAAAAGAATAGTAAACAAATAAAATTAATTCTTGTATGTGGTATTTAAAGTGAATATTTTGTTAAGTTTCTTAAGTTTGGTATCCGAATCGAAAGATTGAAGAATAATTGAGATTGAAGAATAATTTAAGAATATTTTAATTGATTGAAGAATAATTTAATTGAATCAAATTATTACTGTTTATCAGGTTAAAGGTGGTCAACTTGGATACAGTGAGCAAGTTATTAATTTCCCACAAGTCATTATGGAATTTTGTACTTTATTACCCCATTCCATTATTTAAACCAGCCTTATATCATAAATAAAAAATTCCGAAGAAATTTTTAGTTATTTGGCTGAATTTACATTTCTAAAATTTAAATGTGCCAAAACATGAGCTAACATTTTTGCTTAATAAAGATGTAAAAATAATATGAAATTTTTTTTACATTCAAATATTTGTCTTATGAAATAATGCTTCGCGAATCCAAACAAAGCACGGCTTTTGCTAGTTATTAATTAAAGTGTAAAAATGTACTCTAAGTTTGTAATTAGCGATTTAATTGTTATGGAAACACAAAGGAAACTTATGGTATCTATTCAGTATCTTAATGCAGGGAAAAGAAATTGTGATTTAAAAAAAAAAAATGTACACCCTATTCAGGCTACTAAAAAAAATCCAACCTGCTGGCCAGTGGCTAATAAACAAAATTCCTTATTTTCATCTTTAAGGTAAATAAGATGTTTAAACTTTAATTTTAATCAGCCATCTTAAATTTTATTAGATTATCATTTCATGTAACATCTTTCTTTGATTCTTTAATATATATATATATATATATATACTGCATTAGATTATCCTTATTTGTATGCATATAAAATGCGTATTTAAGGCTGCTGGCTGAAAGGCAGCATATTTAGAAATATGCAGTCGTTTTCTGATCTTGAATCAAAATTTTATTCATTCTAGATAAAAGTTTCATCATTCATTTTTTTTTCTAATTTTATGCAAAAAAGAGCTTTTTCTTCTTGTTGATTTTGTATTTCACTCTGTCTATGATTACCTAAACATGTGAAACACTATCTTTAATTGTATTTGAAAAAAAAAAAAAAGTTTCATACTTTAAAATAAATTGTTAGTTCAACTAGATACTATATTGTATTGTTTTTCCATAAGAAAGTATACCTGTATATATTATTATTAATATTATTTCCAATATAATGTTGCTATTTATCAGCATGTTGATCATTTATGTTATATCATGATTTCATTTATGTTAGCTTTTTATCAAATTATTGGTACAACTTCAATAATTTTATTAAGTGGTAATCTTTTTGTGTACACTATATAAATCTTATAATAAATTTTCTAAATAAGCTAGCTGCAAAAAATAAGTAAAAAAAAAGGTCTGAATTACATTTTTAAACAATAAGAAAAGAAAATTCAGCTTATATAAAATTGTAAAAGAGTCTTTGTTTTTAGTATGGCGAGCGCTTTTAAGTTTTAAGCTTTAAACCTTGTGTCCTGATTACAAATGAATATGAACTAAAACTGAAATCTAAGTAATATCTTTATTATAGCATATAGAAACTCAAAAAAGATCATTAGAATGCTAAGCATCTAAACCCTCACTGATGTAAAAATGAATATCATTCTAAATACAGTAGACTTCTTCAAATCCGCAAAGCTTGGGACCAGGGGTTGTGCGGATTTTAGAATTTTGTGGATTTCTGGTCATTGATTTGTTTACATTTTTGAAACATTGATGTCATTGGTAGTTAAGCCTTATAATGAATGCATATAATAAATTCAAGCATTAAAATAATTAAGTAAAATATTTAAATAAATAGTTAAAAAGCAAGTAATTATTACAAAAAAAAAAAAAAAAAAAAAAAAAAGTAAAATAAAATTTTAGAAAAATAATAAAATAAAGTAGATAATTAAGATACAATACTAAATATAAATAATGATGAGAAAAAATGAATTTTTTTTATAAAGAAAAATATTTACCTTTGTTAATAATAATAATAATAATAATATTAATTAAAAAAAAAAAAAAAAAAAAATATTCATTTTATACAACAAAAGTTATCCTGCCTTTCGAATTACAAACACTACCAAATAGTCATTAAAAGTTACATTGTACTGGGACTACGATACAATAATGATTATTTCGATTAAATATTGATCATCCTAATTAGTAAACCGGATATAGATACCAAATTCGTTTCGTAACTAGCAGGGATAAGAAAATAGTAATAGAACAATAAAATAATTTTATATAGCAAAAATTATTCTGCCACGCAAATTACAAATGTTACCAAACGACCATTGAAAATTATATTACTCTGCAACTACGATAAGATAATGATTATTTTGATTAAATATCGATCATCATACATCTAAGAAACATGATTTATCACTGCAGAATTTAAATTTAAACAGATTAATAAAAAAGGAAGAAATTGAATATTATTTAAAAATAGATATTGTTATAAAATTACTTGTATTGCGTTAGCCATTGACTTCAACGCCATCTTTAGTTTCATTGTTTACATCTGAAAAAAATGCTCAGATTCCTGGCGTTCGCGGATTTAAGGGAGTCTACTGTAATATTTTTTCTTTTTTTGTCACTCTCTAGACTTGGATATTTTATGTCTGTTTCAGCATTTAAAATTACATTTCAAAAATAAGTGTACTGTATTTAACCATTTGGAAAATGGTTGTTTTTGATTGAGAATAAACCCTGTGCTGTCCACATTTTATTTTTTTATTTTTTCCTTTTTAATGTCTGTTATCCTTTAGCTTTTCAACTTTTATTATGACTAGTGGAGGCCAGGTTCTAAAGATCTTGACCCACATACTGGATTTCTGAGTCTCCAGCAGAAGCCAAGTTGTGGAAGAAAATCTAAAACTTTAGCTAGACAAATTTGAAAGAAAAATTGATTATATCAAAGACTCCAAAAAGCAGGAAATGTGGGCTCAAGGCTCTGAAACTACTGAACAACTGCAGTTGCATCAAACTTATTATTGTTAAATCATTAGCTGACCATTTTCATTAGATAAACTTGAATCTGAATTCGGTAAACTTAAATCAGGTTAATTTTTGTCATCTGAATTTGAATCTAACATGTAAAATTGATTAGAATTCTATTTTCCAAATGGTTGTTATAAATTGTCAAATTATTATTATTTTTTTATTATATTATATTCTTTTTTATTGTTTGTCTTCAGATGAGAAAATAAGTTCACATTTGAACTTTATCAGAAAATATGCAATATAGAGTTAAATATTGCATCTCTCCCATTAAAAAAAAAAAAAAAAAAAAAAAAAAAAAAAAAAAAAAAAAATAGTTTTAGGGAAGAGATTAAACTTGAAAAAACTTACTTTAAGCTTTGTTGCTAATGTTATAAGCTTAGGTTAGAGTCCTGCATCAACCTGATTTTATCCGATCCAGACATGAGACTTTTATTTCTAATGAACCCGAAACTCAGAAAATTCTAGTTCTAATGAATCCAAAACTGAATTCTAACACAGTTTAACCTAAAACTGAAATGGTTAAAAATTAACACTCATATTTCAATGCATAAGAAAAAAGGTCTACAATTGAATCTGAAATCAAATTCATCTTTCATGTTGAAAAATGAACATGTTCATTAATGTTCAAATATATAGCAGGGGTCGATCCAGCCAAAAAATGGGGCCATTTCGCAACCCCTTCACAAAATTCCAATCCTTAAAAGTGGCTCCTTCGCAAAATCCAGGCTTTCAAGTGCTGCACAGAAATATAATTACTGCGCACATCTGTGCCAAAACAGTATTTTTTAAAACTTGTGTCGAACCAGCACCAAAACATACTTAATACCAAAATGAAATTTAGCACAATTTCGTCGATCCAAAAAATAAAGAAAAATTCCATTTTTAATTATTTCCAGATCACTAATTTCATCACAAAATGAAAAAATCGCACTCAAAAGATTGTGGAAAACACACAGATTTTTGTTTAGTTTTTCTCCTACATAAATACTATTGTTTTTATGGGTTTGTTTCACAATGTGGTTACTAGATCTTTGGGGGTTTAGGAGCCTGTAGCTCCTTCCTGATTCTGAGAATCTGTATACTTATAAACTTAAATCAGAAAAATTATGAGATATATTTTATGGTAAAAAAGTTATTCTTTTTGGCAAGGAAAGTTTGGGAAATAGATAAAAAAAGAAGTATCATATGCATATAATTGTCTATAATGTAATTTAAATTTATTATGACAAATTTAATTTAAAACAAAACAGAAACTGGATATTAAAGTTATTTTATTCTTGATTATAGATAGATGATGAGGAATATTGTTTGTAATCAAAAAATAGATTGAGTTTAGATTATACACTAGTGTTATATGAACATCTGTTATATAACTTTTAAGAAAACTCTATTTAAAAAAACAAGATTGCTTATGTTCTTGGTGCAATTGAAGAAAGAACAAGTTGAGAGTAAAATAGCTGGGAGCAAAATTTTTTAGTAAAATCTTTTGATTTTCATAGCCAAACTTCAACTTGACATTAAATAAAAAAGATTTAATGAAATTTCATAAATTACATGCAATGGAATTAATTTAAAAACTCATTTTTTAATCCAGATTTTTTTATGGTAATTTTTACATGAAAAGTCATTTTCATTATTTAAAATATTAAAAATTGTTGGATTATTAAATTACAATAATGGTATTCTATGTGAAACTGGGCAATCCTGTCATATTATACTTTTAAATAAGTTAAATATATGAATTGCATTGTTACAGAAACTTGAATGAATGAATTAAAATAAAAATATTACTAGCAAAAGCCATGCTTTGTTTGGATTTGCGAAGTATTATGCTATAAGATAAATATTTGAAAGTAATAATATATTTTTAAAATTATTTTTTCATCTTTATTAAGCAAAAATGTAGTTTTATGTTTCGGCGCATTTTAATTTTAAAATGTATTTCAACCAAATAACTAAGAATTTCCTCAGATTGTTTATTTATGATATAAGACTGGTATAAATAAAAATATTTTTGAAGTAGAATTATACAAAATATTAATTTTATTTGTCTGCAATTCTTTTATTGCCACTTCATAAAAACATAATGTAATTCTTTTAAAATTCCTAAATATCGTCTGCTTAAATGATTTCACAAAATAAGAATAAATTGTGTATTTGAATTCCTAACACAGAAAAATACTTTTATAATTGAATAAAAATATAAATAAATAAATATATAAATAAAAATATATAAATAATATATAAATAAAAATATAAATAAATTGAATACTTTTATAATTGAATGTTAATAAGAGAATTTTCACAAATTTTAATTCATTAAAATTATGCTATAATTTTTCTAAAAAAAAAGTATTTTATACATTTTATGAAAGAAATCATGAAACTATACATAGTTAAAGGAATGAGCATCGTTTGAAAATCTGAAAGCAGTTTTTGAGATATTTTATCAGAATAATGAAAATATATTTTATTTATTTATTTATTTATTTAATGATGATTCTAGCTATAATTACTGAGCCCATGATTTAAGTTTTTCTTCTAAAAACGTACGTGTTTCACTTTTTATTTGAAAAAATGCATTCGTAAGGGAAAACCATGTAAAATAAATTAATTAAAATAATAATTTTTTGAAAAGTATTTCTGTTAAAAAAATAATATTCTGCAAATCTGCAGATCATAATTTATATTTGTGTTTAATTTCAAGTGAAAATACTGTATAGTTTTTTTGTAAAGTGTATGACAAACTGTCATTTGAGTGGCCTAGTAGAGGATTCGCTTCGTTCATCCTAACAATGCAATCAACATATTAAAATGGCACATCAATTAATAAATATGCTATTCTTAATTGTAAAAGTTTGTAAAAAATTAAACCTTTGAAGTAGATATTACAAAATTATCTTTTTAGCACAGCATTTATGTCAAATAGAAGCTTTCTACTGAAATTATTTTTGATAATTTTCAGCAACAATATGTAATATGAATAAAATGATGTTAGTAAAGATATTCTTGTAAATATTTAAAGTGTAGCTAAAATAAAGACTTTAAAACAAACTTTTATTTAAAAAAAATTCTAAAAATTTTCATGACAAGATGCATATAATTTTCACTTTATTATTTTACCGAAAGTCATTATAAGTCAGTAAAGCTAGTAATACTTTAAATATGTATTAATGTCAAACGGAATTAAATAAGAGATAATTTTAATACCTAATTAATTTTAATAATGTTATATATTTTAATATCTTTGTACTCTGTAAGCATATTTTATTTATAAAAATAAAAGCTTTAAAAATTTAATCATGCACATTTTTTTTGTATTTTTAACATTTTTATTGTTAGACATTCTTCAATTTTTCACCTAAAGAAATCTATTATGAGTGATTTTTACATCTTATAAATGGTGTAAAGATGCATTGTTAAGTTCTTATATTATAAAAATTATACTGAAAAAGATATTTTTTTCCATCTTTTATTTGACTTGTAGTTAATGTACACATTTTGTTGTGAAATATGTTAGGAGGTAAACTTACAATAGCTATTATTTCTTTTTCCTCCCTAAAGTGAATTTTCAGTTTTTATAGGCTCAAGGTATTTTCAGGGTGATTTGATTTCATGTTTTTTATAATTTTAAATTCATACTTCCAAAATTAATGAAGTGGTATTTTTATTTCTTTAAAAGGATCCGGATGTTATCTTTGAATTATAGAAATGTTAAACCTTAAATTAAACACAACTATTTTACATTTTCTTAAAATTTTGTGTATGAAATATTGTATGTGTTATTTTGTTGTGTAAGAATTTTGATGATATATTTCCTTTTTTTTTTTTTTTTTTCTAGGT
The DNA here is from genome assembly GCA_964019185.1 of Maratus speculifer. Taxonomy (NCBI): domain Eukaryota; kingdom Metazoa; phylum Arthropoda; class Arachnida; order Araneae; family Salticidae; genus Maratus; species Maratus speculifer. The sequence goes on along the minus strand of OZ025290.1, from coordinate 429,409,728 downwards.
TATCTTTACTTATCATGGGAAAGTGTGTATAATAACCCAAATATTTCAAGTTTACAACTGTTCGCATATCCCCAAAAAGATGGTCCTGTCGATTCATCATTATGGAGAAAGGTAGCTTCATTAAACATCCCTCCTTTACCAGTTGCAGTCCTTTTACGCTGCTTAATTGGAAATAGACATTATCATTTTTCAATAAGGGCAGTTGATAGGCACCAACGAGTTGGACCTTTCAGCAACCCTGTTACGTTTTTTAACAAAACAAAATGAACTGCAAAGCTGATTCTCAGGCACTGCATTTATAAACTGTGCTCTTTTTAAAAACACATGTCAAGATTTTTGTGATGGACTTAAAAAGAAGTAAATACTGAAGTTTCTTTTTTTAATAGCCTGAATAAGGAATTTTTTTGTTGTCAGTATTTAAAAATGGCCATAAATTTTTCTTACTGTGACAGTATTTTTTATTACACATTGTACATTACCAGTATTTTTTTAAACATTCCTGTGTAATTGAAAAAGAAAATTTACAGTCAAGTTTATTTTTGGTAAACTGTTATGTAACATTTGTGCAATAATTTTGGCATTAAAGCAATTTGTTTTTGAGTAAAGTCTATTTCTCAACTTTTCCTTTTTAGATTCTTGTTTTATTGTAACATGAACTTATAATGTATGTGTTTATGCATTTGCCAGTATATGAAATACTACTACTCATTTAGACTTTTTTCTTCCTTTGTATGTGTTCCAATCTTATATCATTTATGTTAATAAAACATCTTTGGTTATGTTACAGTGTTTTATTATTCATGTTAAATTCATCTGTAATTTTAATTACTGCATATTTTGTGCTCTTTATTTTACTGATATAATATATGTGGCATTCAATTATGTAAATTAGTTTTCACTCTAGAAATAAAAAGGGCATGATGCTACAGCTCATATTCAAAATATTAGAATAATTGAGAAAAAGTAATAAGAAAAAATTATTTGTCATTTATTTATTTTTTACACTAAGTAAATGCAATTAAATTTCTTATAAATTAAATCTGGAATGTTTAGATAAGATTTTAACATTTATAAAATATAAAATACAGCACAATAAATTAGGTATACAGCTTCCTTAAACACACCAGAATATTAGAATAAAATTTAGATTGGTTCAAAATATTAGAATATTTTATTTTACGCAACAATATTACCTTATGAATATGAAGTAATAAATGGTAGTTAATATTTTGTAGCATCCCCTTTAGCTTTCATAACAGCGTACAATCGATCTTGCATACTATATACAAGGTGTTTACAAACATTTCTATCAATATTAGCTCAAATAGACTTTATACATGCCACTAACTCAGTTTTATTTGAAGGAGGATTTTCTTGAAGTTTTTTCTTCATTATACACCATAAGTTTTCAATGGGATTAAGATCTGGTGAATTTGGTGGCCAAGGAAGTACCTTAATGTTGCGTTGGCGGAACCAATTCTTAGTTGATACCGAGGCATGCAGGGATGCTAAATCTTGTTGAAAGATGAAATCATCTTCAAATAAATCTTCTGATGATGGAATCAGGTAATATTCTAAAATTTCTTGATATATCAGAGAGTTAACCTTTTCGTAGACAATGCATAACTTTCCAGGTCCTTCTGCACTCATACAACCCCAAACCATGACACTAGCAGCAAATTTACGGAACGTTTAAGGCATTCTTTATCAAATGTTTCTTGCTTCATTCTCCAAACTCGAATACCTTGATTACCATATGAAACACAAAACATACTTTCATCACTAAATAATATATTTTCCCAATCTTCATTGCTCCATAAACATCTTGATTTACACCAATTCAATCTTATACGCTTTTGTCTTGCAGTCATGAGAGGTTTTGTTTTCGGTACACGAGATTCAAATTTAAATTTATGGAGACGTCTTAATGTTGTCGATGTAGAAACTTCAACTCCTTCTTCTTTCCATTTTCGGTGCAAGAATCGCACACTTTTAAAACGGTTTTTCTTAACTATACGCTTCAGTTTCCTGTCATCTCTAGCAGATGTTTTTGGTTTTCAGTCACCATTTCGGCGATTATTTTGAAATTTTCCAATTTTTGAATATTGTGTTAGTATTTTACTAACGCTCGATTGCGAACAATGTAAATAATTCGCTATAAAACATTGATTTTTACCGTGCCGATACAAATCAACCATACGAAGTTTAGTAGATTCAGGATTATCACTCACACGGCCCATTTTAAGACGAAAAAGAAACAAACTGCAAAAAAGATTACTGATTTTAAATAAAATAGTCTGAATTTAATCAATGATGCCACCAGTTAAGAATTGGTAATAATTAAAGGAGAATTAATGTGAAATATTCTAATATTTTGAACCACTTGAATAAATATTCTAATATTTTGACTTTTCAAAATAATTTTTTTTGCAATTAATCTTTTCAAAAATGATATTAAATTTAAGATAACAAGTAAGTTTAATCAACAATAAGTTCTTAATAAAAATATCGTTTGCATATTTTCATTAAAAGACATTAAATTACCAAACGATATTTTCAATTTCTAAAAAAAGGTAATTATTCTAATATTTTGAATATGAGCTGTATTCACTAAAAAGGTCACTACTGCAGAAGAAAAGGGCATTTTTGAAAGAAAAATCTGTTATTGCTTTTAGAAGACGGAGGGAAAAAAGGCTGGAAAATGCATAATTTTTAAATCTGATAAATCAAGTAACATTAATTTCAAATGATTTTAGAATACAAAACAGAAAATACAATTAAATTAAAACATGATTGAATAGTTTCATGTTCTTTTTCCTAAAGAAATGAAAAAAATTGTCATTTTTGGACACACAAATTTAGAAATACATGGAATTCAGTAGTATTTTATTAAAAATATCTGGGTAAAACTAGTGGTGCATTTTGCTACTTTTAAAAAGGGCAGCGTTCATTTTGTAAATTTAAAAGAGGGCAGGGTGCTGCGCCCTTCAAAAATGGCCTAGAATGAACACTAATATAAATGATGGTATTTTATAAAGTGTTTTTGAAGCTTGAATTGTGGGTAATTGATTGAGTTCGCAGATACTCTAATTAAACTTTCTAATATTACTTAATTTACCTTGGTGATAGCTGATATGGTCTATATAGTTAATGCTTCTCTCCCCCCCCCCTCTCCCAAAAAAAAAAAAAAAAAAAAAAGAAAAAGAAAAAAAAAACTTGCATAAATATTGTCTTTGAGAAATAATTATAGATCATAAGTGTCATACACTGAACATTTAAAATTATTTGATGCAGTCATTGGTTTTAACATTATGTAATGCATAAAATATTTTCTGCTTTTCAGCAAAAATCTTTCTGAACTTTTTTTACTTAATGAAGAAGAAGGAAAAAAAAAAAAAGGTTTAGACCCAAAAGGTTTTCTGAAAATCACAAAATTGTCTATTAGATATAAAAGAAAATCTTTTAAAGAGAGGAGAATTTGCATAAAGTACTTTATGGGATTGAATATTTTGGTCTATTTGTTTTGTAAACACTTTTGGATAGTTTCCATTCAATAAAAGTGCTGGGATAAAGGTGTCCTTGAGACAGCAACATTTAGGTCAGAGAAAAATTTAGTTACCTATAAAGGAAGATTAAAAATCTATAGTCATGAAATGAGACAATGGTTAATTATTAGCCGGTTAATGAATATGATACTTGTTCTGTTATGTAAATTCAGTTGAAATGCGATTATATATAAACTTATGAAGTCAACTCTGATAAATCTGCCAATTTATAATCCACAATTCTCTATTATCTACACTAGATATTGGAATGTAAACTATGAAAATTGTCATTAGCTGTTGAACACATAAAGTTAATTTTCTTCTTTTTTTTTTTTTCAGTTATCAATTTTTCAGGGAATAAATATTTCAGTATAAATTGGATATAAATATTTTAATTCCTTGAGTAACAAAATTTTATCTCAGTGTAAGAATTACTTCTTTCTCTGAGATAAAATAGTAATATAAAATAAGAGATAAGATTGTTTATAGTTTACAGAAGGAAAAAAATATTGACAACAAATCAAAATTGAACTACCATTATGTTGTGTCAATGTTTTCTTTAATCTTAGTTACTAAATATATCAGACTAGTATTGCATTATGTGTTTCTTTCCCATTGTAATTTTTATTTAATTGTTTCTAGTTTATAGTCAGATTTTAAAAAATTAAATTTAATTAAAGGGATGATTTATAATCTACCAAAATGTATAATCCGCAAAACTTTCAGTCCAATTGAATTACCAGAAACATGTGATCTGGTGTAGTCGCATAGATTACAATACCAACACACTGAATGAAAATCTTTGTGTATTTCTCACTTAAATATGAATAAGATGAAGTCTGTTTTTTAAATAACTCACCTTTATTTATGTTTCAAAACATCTGTTTGTTGTGTTATATATCCATATTTACTCCAATTTAAACTTGGTGCCACTATAGATACCGACAAAATAACAGAATGATATTATCGCAGTAGAGATTCATCCATTAAATGTCATATTTCATCAAGTGACAATTAAAAAATGAAGACACACACAAAAACTAAAATAAAAATTTACTTTGAAGCCAACATGATCCTTTTTATAAAATTTCAGCGCAGGGGGGGGGGGGGGATTTCACGACAAACTCATAATTTGCCAATTAAATTTTGAGAATTTAATTTTAACCAAGGAAATTTAATCTGCTGAAACAAACAAAAAGATAATTCTCATTCACGGCCGCAAATAAGTCAACTGGGAACTAACTGCATTTAAACAAAACCACTGAAGAGGAATTCTGCGAAAATTAAACAATTTGAGAGAAAAAATAAATAGATATTACACAGCAGATACAGAATGAATCTAAATAATGGGATTTTTTAAAGAAAAGAATTGTTTTAAAAGATTAATGTTTTTTTAGAATAAAAGTAAGAAATAGTTGATTACAGGTATGAATTAAAAATGATATGTTAAGATGTTATAAAAAGAAAGGAAAAAAGTTCAATATTAAAGAATTTGGAAGTAATTAACTTAGGATAAGGGAAATTTTTTTAGTATTACATATCCTCCCACCCGAAAAGATGGATGAATTGGTAGGTCTTATGACCCACAAGTTCATAGAAGAGAAGTATTACAGTCAAAATTTAAAAATATTTTTTTAAAAATACATATATGCCATTTAAGTTTAGAAATTATAATGTGAACCAGTGGAATTGTTTATAAAATACAATAACAAGGTATTAATTTTGTTTACAATTTAGTTATAAAAATAATCATTTAAATATTAGAATAAAATCATCTAACATTACAAAAATGTATGTAATTTATCTACATAAAATAATAATAATAATAATAATAATAATAATAATAATAATAATTCTGTATGAACTTTGGCATGTAGCCAATTTTATACCATTGCTTGAGAAGTAACTTGTTTTTAAAAAAAAGTCTTAACATGTATTGGCTTAGTTATTACTTATAGTTTATAATAGAAGTTATAGCCTTAGTCATTGTTATAATCAAAGAATTGTCAAAAGTAAGTGTCTACTTTAACTCATCAGAACTGTCACAAATTAGTGCCTGAAGAATTTTCATTGTCATATTGCCATTGTCATCAACATTGCGGCAAAATGATAATTACTTTTCAAATATCTAATTTATTCATAGTTTGAAATATTTTCAACACATATTCAAGTAAAATTTAAGTATAAATTAAACGATATCAGTAAAATTCAAATATCAATAATACTTCAAATAATCTCTCAAATATATAATTAATATCTCATTCATATTGATGAATGAGGTATGAAAATATACCAAATAAAGACATAAATGAATAAATTAAAGGAATAAGAATATCTTTGAAAAGATGCCATCCTCAATTCAGCATAATTATGCAATCATCTGGTTTTCAACCAAACAAGAAAAACATAATTCGATGTATGAAAATGAGACTTACAGCAATTTTAATTATCTATATTATAAAGGTCAAACGTATCTGTGTGTAACGCATACGTCATTTTGCGAATGGCAATACTTTCCCCTGCAATTTCGGTTTTGAAATTTTCGATATTGCAAATTTTACACTTCTAAACATCGCACATTTTAAATTTTTACACCGTCGTATAGAGAAAAAAATGTACTTTTAAATGCAATTTGTTTCAAAGCTGTATCTCAATTTATTTTTAAGATATAAATTTTTTTATAGTTTTATTAGCAATTTTGTGATTGTGGCAACAGAATCACTCCATTTTCTCTTAAAATTGGAAAAACAAAATGGAATTCAATTGTGCAACACTTTCTTATGCAATTTCGGTTTTACTATTTTCGGCATTGTAAATTTTGTACTTCTAGACATCGTACATTTAAAATTTTTACACTGTCGTATAGATAAAAAAAAAATTTACTTTTAAATGCAATTTGTTTCAAAGCTGTATCGTAATTTATTTTTGAGATATTATTTATTTTTATAAATTTTAGCATCAATTTTGCAATTGTGGCAACAGAATCACTCCATTTTCTCTTAAAAAAAAAAAAAAAAAATTAAAATGCATATACCATTTTAAAAAGTATCGTCTGTTATAAAATTTGGTGAATTTCGATTTTATATGTTCAATAATTTGGATAATTGAGTTTTATTGTATTTTGTTAATTTTACCTTAAAATAATATTTGTTTGAGAATTAGATTGACCAATATAAGATGTATTTTTTACTGTAATTAATTTTGTAGATTTATTATAAATTAATGAAACAGTTTTTTCGTCGATTTTCGACGGGTTCCCCCTCGTTTTTATAATGGTCGTGAAAATTTTTCAATTATTGTTATAATTTTTTTTTCTATCTAATTTAACCTTTAATTACCATGATAGAACACATTCTAGAAATTATGTAGTTCAGAAAATCTCTGACTTTACACCAGAAAGTTTCAATGGCTAATTTCAGTTTATTTAAATCCAAAAAGTCTGTTATGAATTAAAGCAAACATTACTATTTTAATTTTTTGGTGGGAATTAGGATATACGAATTAAAATATCTCAAAATATCTCGGGCAGTTTCGGATCTAGAGAATTAATCTAAAATCCAATGTAAATTTAAATCTAATAGTTAAATCAATTTATTATTCAATACAATTTAAACTATTATTCTAATCAAATTCATTTCCAATATAAGAAATAACTAATTTAAATCAACCAATTTATGACTGCATAAAAAGGTTAATTCAAGTAAAAGTCTCAGCAGTAATATTCATGTGGCGCCTTCAAGAGCATACTGTTATTTGGAAAAGAGTTGATTAGTTAATTAAGATGAGACTATAGATTGAACATTAGTTTGCTGTGATATTTCATGGGATAATTTTAATTGATCTGGTGGGTAATATTTTAGTAATTTGAATGCATGGACAATTTCAGTATTTTTATTTTGAATTTGCCTATCAATTTCAAAGATAACTTCTGATAATTTTTTAAGAATTTGATATGGTTCGAATTTTCAGTGGACCATTAGAAGTACTTAACATAAAAATAAAACAAAAATTCCAACAAGAAATAAATCAATCAGCAAAATTAAAATGTTATGATTACCTTCTCAATGTTTGAAAAATTCCTTATATAGTAGTAAACTCAAAATAAAATAATAAAACACTAATATTAGTTAGAAAGAAGAGTATTCTTAAACAATTTAGATTTCCTGAAATTGCCAATTATCTGTGAAAGCTTATAAAAATTTCAAGATAATGGTAAATTATTCTTAGCTTTACAAAAAAATTACCAAAATATAATACAAAACAAGTTAAAAATTACTAAAAATAAAAATTTGAAACTTTACTATATTCATGTTTATTTCAAAAGTAGTTATTGCAATAATTAATTTCTATTACCAATTTTATTTTAAAAACAATATTTTATCTGTTAAAACTCTAGTAGCAGCATCGTATTGTTCCAACTTTTCTTATTGGATTATAAGAATTAAAAGAATCTGGAAACAAAAACTAACAACCACCAAAAATTCTATCAAATAAAAATACAAATATAAATGTTAAATTAGCTTTTTGGCTTAAATACTTTAGTAGTTACCTTTTATATCACAAAAATAGAGCATTCTGAGGGTGATTCTTTATAATTAGTAAAAATAAATAATTTATAAAATTTAATGTTCTTAAAATAACTCGTAAATTTCAATTAATAATTAGCAGCCAAACTTATATGCTCCTTTATATTTCATTAATATCATAAATTTATCTTTAATGCTACACAAAAATAAGAAATACATCAGTAAATATTTTAAGAACAAAAATAATTCCATCTTTAGTAATGAGAACAATTATAAACTTAAAACTTTAATAATGCACTGTAAATATCAAGGAATGTACTATACAAACATTAAACTAAACTAAGAATTTCTATCAATTGTTACTATAATTTTAAAAAATCATACTAAAAATTTTAATCTGTAATATGAATGGGAAATTTTTAGAGTTTTTAATTTCAATACTGTAGTTGTATGAACAAAAATATTATTATCCTTAGGATTAGTGATCAGTTTAAGAACAAAACTAAATTCTTTCTAAGAAATCTAACAATAATAATAACAACAAAATGAATAATATATGCTAAAATATTAATAAAATAATATAATAAAATGAACTTATAAATAGGTGATTTTTCGGGATTGTTGACAGGAACAACTTAAATTTTATTATAGGAAATAGAAAAAGTTGAATGGAATACAGTAGACTCCCTTAAATCTGCAAACCAGAAATCCGCAACTCTCTAAAATCCGCACATATTTTATGGATGTAAACAATGAAACTTTCAGTTTGGAAATGAGGACAAAATTTGATTTTTTTTAGTTTTGTATCAATTCCATGTATTTTTTTAATTTGTAATTTTCTTAATAATACTTTGTTCATGTTTTTTTCATGAAGGAAGAATTTTTTTTTTTTTTTTTGGAAAAAATTCAAAATGTTTCTGATATCACTGGTAATACAATCTTCTTACCAATATATTTATGCATCAATCAAGATTTTTTGGTTATTAAGCCTGGCTAAACTTGAAAAAGAAAATCCTTATTTTATGATTTTGATATGAATTAGTAATGTATTTTTATGAGACAAGTTTTGTTGAATAATTTTGGAAAAATACATTTAATCTTTATAATGTATATTTAATCATACACTATTATTAACTTGGCCTTTGCTATTAGTACTTTAATCATTTTAAAAATTATCTAAATTTTTATTATTTTAGTTTATTACTTATTTTAATATTTTATTATATTGTAAGCATTCATTATAGTTCCGATTGCATTATTAACTGCACTCAAATTACTGTTTAAAAAATGTAAGTAAAGCAATGACCAGAAACTCGCAAAATTCTAAAATCCACAAAACCTCTGGTCCCAAGCTGTGCAGATTTAAGGGAGTCTACTGTAGTTTTATTCCAAAATGGTTTATAATCAGGAAAATAGGCAATGTCACAAGGTTAAATGAAGTTTCAGCATCCGTACTCATGAATTTGCTAATTAGCAGGTCAATGTAGAGATATGAAGACTTTCTCCATTCCAACATTACACTCACAAGAACATAAACTCAGATGATACCTTGTTTAATGCAGGCATGAAAGAGTTCCTCCTAAAGGAAAAATTCCACTTTTTAAAAGCAATTTTGGACATTTTCGGGATTGATGCAAAAATGCAAAGAAAATTTGAAAAGGAAAAATTAGCGCGCGGGGTGACTGATAAATGTCGTAATTACTGTTTTGCTTACTCAAACCCTTGAAATTTGTTCTTGAATTGTTGTGCAAAAGAAACATAACATGCAAGATGAGCTTATATCATAAGTAGTATATGGTACCAACTATGGAACACTTTTTATATTCCACTAAACGCAAATATTTAACGATTTTTGTAAGATTTTCATCAAAAAGTTTGTCTGTCTAAATATAGAGGATGTAACGATTTTAGTACGATTTATCGAGCAAATGATGATAAAATATTGCATGATTTGCATTGGTTGGATATTTTATTTTTTCTACTAAATTATGTAAAGACGAAGTTTTAAGAAAGGGTTATGGAATAAAGAATCATGATTATAAATAATAACGTAATCAATTGAGATGAAATATTTATCAATTTTAAAAGCTAATATTTAATTATTGTATTGATGAAAAAATTTTGCCTGACGCCCTTAGTCTACCAAATGGTAATAAACAATCTTCCTCTAGGATAGTCTTGATAGGAAAAGCAAAGAGCTGCATTGTATAATATTATTATCAATTGCATTACATTGAAGTCTGAAATAAAAGTTAAATGCTTTTTATCATATGTTTTTTAATGTGAATATTATTTTGATACTTTCATAGTTCAATAAATGGTATTGAGTAGAATCCATTTGATTATTGTGTTATCAGAAAGTTCGTCAAATAAAGGATATAATTCTTAGGCTTAAAATTGAAATTTTATTTAAAAACCATTTATATATGATATCCATTCCCAATCAATTTTATCTTCAAATTCTTTTAGAAAATTAGGGGATAATATTTGACGAAAGGATATTCCTTCCCAATCAACTTTATTTTGAAATTCTCTAATAAAATCTTCTGATAGTGTCTGACGAAACGATATATAATACCAATTAACTTTATCTTGAAATTCTCTAATAAAATCTTCTGATATTTTTTCATTCTGTGATATACAATCCCAGTCAAGTTTATCTTTAAATTTTCTTATAAATTCAATGGGTAATTTCATAACTTTTTCACTTAAATGAAAATTTATTTTATTGATATATAATGAAATAAATGTGTAAAATTCTTTACATTGCGATAATTCGACAAATAAATCTTTATATTTATGAATTATAATATCGTCTAATCTTTGAGCCAACACCATTTTATATCGAAGCAATTTTATAAACACTTTTATTTTTCGTCTTTATTCAAAAGTTGTCTCAATTCATTAATAAATCGTATTAAAATATTTTTTAATTCGAAAATTTCATCCATTAATTTTTCTCTGTTCGGTAGTTCTTCTTCGTAATAATGGCCAAATTTTTTATTTAATTCACCCAGTTGAACGGAAAGAATTTTTTTCCATTTATCGTTATAAAAATTATCTGGTAATTGATCAAACTTATATTCAATGAGATTACAAAAATCTAGTTTATGCATATACTTTTCTAAAAATCTTTCACCAAATGTTTGAAAACGGGTTATTAATAGCCAATTAAGTCCTTCTTCCAATGTGCACATAGTATTTTCTGCAAGCTGTTGAAATTGAGATACTTTATGTAAATCTAATTTTTCATGATAGGTTTGAATAAATTCGTCACTTAAGGTTTGATATTGAGATATAACAACCCAATTTATATAATTCGAATGTTTTAATATAAATTCCTCAGACAGCTTCTGATTTTTACAAACTAAATTCCAGTCTAATTCTTCTTTATATTTTTCTATAAATTTTTCCGAAAGTTTTTGAAAAATGCATATAACATTCCATTCGATATAATCTATGAGTTCTTCCATAAAACATTCGGATAATACGGAATATCTACAAACTAACTTCCAATTGAGTTTATCCTTCAAATTTCGAAGGACATCTTCGGATAAATTTTTCGTCTTAGAAAATTCGTCCCAGTTGATATCCATTTAATAATGAAATATTTTTAAAAAGGAATTTTTTCAATATGCATCCAAGGTTTTAAGGTGACTGGAAAATTACTTTTGGATTTTATCAAAAATGTAATCATGTCACCACTTTTTCCATAATCAAAACGAGTTACGGAATAATCATCAAACATTTCTCCGCTTAAAAAAATTTAACTTCGATTTTTAGTTCTATCACTGTAGCCCTATTTTTGCCGATTAAACTAATATATATTAAATATATAGTAATTTTCATATGCATATCTGTAGATAATCGCATTTCTTGATCCAGTAATTTAGAACTCATTAAGTCAAAATTTACTTTGGTAAATTCTTTATCTGTAAAAGTCTGAAAATTATCTTTTATAGTAACCCAGATATCTTTACTGTCTACATATATTTTATTGACTATGTCTTTATCGTTTTCGGGTTCTGGAATGTTGGTAATTATTTTATTTTTGGCATCAAATTTATCATTCTTTAATATTAATGCATTTTTTTCTAAATATCGTTTATTCACAACATTTTTATCATCTTTTGGATCTGCGACGTTTCCTATTCTTTTTCCTTTGGCGTCGTAAGATTTTCCGTCGATTAGATGTAAAGTGTTTTCATCGAGTTCTTGTATTCTCTTACCCGTTTCTTCTGTGAAAGTTAAAAAATTACTATCGTAATTAATATTATTTTTTTGTATAAAATCTTTTAGTTCAAAATGATTATTTTCTATTTTATTCAAAACGAAACGTTTAGGGGTTAAATCTAAATCATCGATGGGATCTGAAGCATTTTTTAATATCTTATCTATACATATAATAAAACAGTAGGACCCGGTGTGTCTGTACATTGAAGATAATTGACAAAAATGGAGTCAGGGCGATAAAAGAAAACCAATGAAACACAAAAAAAAATTTTTTGAATTTTTTGTCTGTCTGTCTGTCTGTTTGTTCGAGGTTATCTTCGTAACTACTGAATGGATTTTTATGCGGTTTTCACTAATGAAGAATGCACACTCCCGGGCAGTGTATAGGCTTTGTTTCATCAAAATTGGACAACAGACAAAAAAGTAACAAAAAGAAACAAAAGAAACTATTAGGTGCGCTGCTCACGTTTTTTAGTACATAACGTTTTTTAGTACATATAAAATCCAATAGATGTCACTGTGCGATTTTAAAACGCGCTATCGTTATGTTTTCGCCAGTCTACTTAAGTATGAGAAAGTTTCAAGCTGGCTGTCGTTCCATGTGGTTTAGTCGGTAGAACGTCAGTGCGCCATACTGATGGCCCGGGTTCGATTCCCAGCATGGAATTTTTTTTCACTATGTTGGCATTAACGCCTATAAGCAATTAAAAGAATTTGAAATATTGTATTCAAGGCGAATTTTCTCTCTGGGAAAATTTCCTTGCATTAATATGTCAGTGTAATTTTTTTTTCGATTTAATTTTTTTTTTCGAAACTTTGTTTTTCTTAAAAAATTACAGTAAATATTTGATATTTCCCAACGTTTTTTGAATGATCGACTTGCTTTTTTTTTTTTTTAATGTATGTCTGAACCTTATCTAACTACTTCTTCAAGATTTCTTTAGATAAACCGACCAGCGTAGCGGGCGAAGGCCGCTAGTTATCCATATCGAAATTTCCATCCGGCGTTAATTTAAAACCTATACCGGGGGGTCCGATAGGGCCTTTTCGCACTGGATTATCATACGGCGGATAATAAACAGCCATTTATAAAGACTAAAAAATGTTATTCTCCTAACGTTTTAATCATAGTAATTTCTTTTTTATTCATATTTAATATACATTTCTTTCTTACTTCTAAAATATAGTAAAATACATATTCTTTGGTTGTTTCTTTTTCTAATTTCCAATTGAATTCTATTCTCAAATTTTCAAGAGTGGTATAGTTTACATGATTTGACAAATCAAAATGAATTATGGGATATAATTTACCAAAATCTGAATAATTGACCATACAACCGGTTTCTGTATTTAGATTATTGAGACCTGATTCCAGAAAAGATTCATATAATCTATTATATTCCTTTTTATCAAAATCCATAGTATATCGCTCTGCAGGTAATGGCGATCTGTTAATCATCAACCAACATTCGATCATATCCAAATTATCAAATATCATATTATTTTTTTTAGGATTTTCATTTCTTTCGAAATATTGCGGTATGACGAATAATCTTAAAACTTCATCGGATGTAGCTGATATAGAATCGGAACCGCTTTTATATTTATTAATAGGACTAGATCTGTTAATTTCATACTGATTCCAGTTTATTTCTATATCCGTATTAGATAATTTTAATTCATTATAGAGAATCTCCGCTCCATTTTTAAAATCGACGTATCTCACCCAGAGCGCTATGTCTTCAATTTCTACTTTATAATCTGGATTTGCAACGTCTGTGTAAATCATATTTCTACTATCGTCTCTTTGGAATTCCATTCTTATTATGAAACCAGAAATGGCTTTTTTATATTCTGCGACGAAATCAAAAATTTCCTTTAAAGGTGTCCATGTTGTAACTGAATTACTATTTTTCGACAATTCCCATCTTTTTTTAAATCCTTTATTGTAGTTTTCATTTTTTACAATTTTTAATTTATTGACGATATCTGTTACAGAGGTTGTAGCCGTTATCGTACCATCGCTTTCAAGTAAACTTTTATTTCTATCAGCACTATCACTGGTATCTGGATAAAAACCTATATTGGTGGCTTCTGATGTTGAATAATCTCTGGTATAATCCTTCAGTCTCTTAACCTGCAGAATGTAGGAGTGATAGTCTCCAACTGATTCGATTATTTGTTTACCTATCTGAAGTTTTACGCCTTTCATAGAACCTACAGCTGCGACATTATCGTCATTTATAGAATCGCCATTGGATTTTATAATTTTCCACTTTGTCTCCAGATAACTCTCCGATAATGAAATAGGATCATTGGTATCTGTAATTTCGAAATGAAACGTAGTATTTTCTTTTTTGTCATTATGGCTTGTACTAGGCAATCTTATTTTTTTTAATTCGCTACTTTTTATATCGTTATTATAATAATAATGAGTATCTCTCAGATCATAAATTTTTTCCATTTATTTAGGAAGAATTTTCAGACCTGTTCCTTTCATCTTTTTTGAAAATATTTCTTTCAATATGTCAGCATCAGTCAATTTGTCAACAACTGTCAAATCTACTTTTTTAGATTTAAAAAATCCTTTTCCTTGAATTCTTTTACTTTTCCTATATAATCTGTGTTGATTCATTTATTTATTGAGAAAATTTAGTTAATATCAATTGATATATTTTTTCAACATAGTCTTCTTTTTCCTCTACGACTCTAAAATTATACTCAATTAAACCTTTATTTAAATCAATTAATTCGCCATTTTGATTCGTAACTGTCATCCTTATTCTACGAATTGAATCCCTATTTTTCACAGGATAATATATTAAATTATTGAATTCTTTCGAAATGATAACACCCGGTACATCTCTCGGTGTAAAAGAATAAATAACTTCTGAATTATTCTGGTTGATTAAAGATCCATTCACTACATCACAATGAATATATATAATGTCGTTTCCGTTTGTTATATCCGCTATATTTTCACCTTCTATTACAGTCTCTTCATCATGACTTTCGTAAACTTTTTTTTCAAAGCCTATTAACTTATGAAAATCGCTTTTTGTTAAGTCGATATTCCAACCTTTAGTTAATTTAATAAGCATTCTTAGTCTAGATTGTATTCTACCAAATTTTACCGGAGGATCGTCTGAACCAAACGCTTTCATTACATCTATATTTAAATCTTCAACATTTTTATTACCATAAGGAATAGTGATAGATTTAACATTATTCTCATCTGTGTATACGTCAAATGTATTAGTTTTATCTGTTATGTTAAACCATGAAACTGTCATAGTAAAAGATTGCAATGCTAATTTTTTTAATTTAAGAGGTTTTGGAAATTCAACAGTGAAATCCTCTGATTTTTCATGAATTTTTGGTTTCAATTTGATCATTTATTAGACAGAAAAAATCTTTAAAGATGAAAAACAAGCTTTTCGTTATAATCGCTAGGCTGTTGAGTAAATGAATTAAGTACACATTCTGGACATTTGCCTTTATTTCTTTCCTTTATATATTTCATACAAAATAATCCACAGTTTACAGAAGTAGGTTTTTGTAAAAAACTATCATTGTGAGCTATATTGACTTTTTTATTGGAAAGTTTAAGAAATTTCATAATATTTTCAGGAATATATTTTTCTTTGAGTTTAATATTTTTATATATATATTCCCCAAAAGGATCGAAATATTCTACATAGTTATATTTCGGGTCATTATAGTAACAAACCCAGTGTGTTCCTGGGCCGGTGGAGATATCTAAATTAATAATCCCACTTTCAAACTTTCCAATCTTTTTAGGAAGTAAATCGGAAGTGAAAACATCCCTAAATCCTTTTTCATCTTTCATATTTTCTTTAATCGTTTTATCCGATATACCCAATTTTGTTATCGGAATTTTTTTTTTTTAGACAGGGAAGCTGACGCTTTTAGACCAGATCCTTTGTTTTCCCAAGGCTGATAAACTCCAGATCCCGAAATTTTATCCAGGATTTTTTTAGTTCCCCAACCTGCTGCCCCACTCGCGGCACCGAGTCCTAGTGATGTTAAAATAGGAATTAAAAAGGGTAAAAATCCACCGTTTTTATCTAATTGAGTTTTGCTTATATTTATTCTTTTACCTTTACTAATCTGATTAATCTGTGTTTTAGTTAAATACATTTCATAATTAGGAGGTTTAGAATTGTCTATCTGCAGTGTCAGTTCTTCTTTTTTTCTAAGAGCAGATTTCAATTTACTAATCTGCCCGTCACTCAAATGAATCTTCTTTTTTACATAACTCATTTATTAGGCAGCAAAAAGCTGACGCTTTCAAAGAAGAAATTGGTTGTATAATCGTTCTTTATCTCCATTAGTTATTTTTTTAGCTTTAATGAGTTTGTCTATTAGCAGTTTGATTTCATTTTTTAATTTTTTCGACTTGCTACCTTGACATATTTTATCCAGCAATTCAGATAATAAACCTAATCCTTTACCGACTTTCATTACTTCGCTACCTCGAATTGTAGTTAATCTAATTATATATTTTTGTAGCTCCCCTTCGTTATATTCAACTGCTTTATATTCAACCTTTTTCTGACTTAATTCCTCCTCCGAAAGATTTTTAGCCCTCGTAATTGTACTTTGTAAGTTGCCTTTTTTCCTCGATAATTCTTCTTTTAAATGCTTTGCCTTTGTATACATTTCATCTAATTTTTCTTGATTGTCTAGGAGTTTCGAAGGTCTGTATAATTGTACAGATTTTAAATAGCTTAGATCTAAATTTTGATCAACGTTATAAGTAAGCGGCGGTTCTTTATATAATTCTTTGACATCTTCGATCGCTTCAGGAATAATTCTAGATGATTCTGCAATAGGCTGTAAAGATATATTTAATTCGTCCAATTTATCATTGATAGCTTTAATATTTTCTTTTCTACTTTTATCCTGTTCTTCTAATTTTTTAGTGACAGGTTTATGAAATTCAGTTAAACTTTTGTCTATACCTAGCTTTCTATCACGCTGTTCTTCATTATTTTTTCTAATATCTGCTTGTAATTTGACAAGTTTTATTGCATTTTTTAATTCTTCTTTTTGTTTCTTATTTCGATTTTTTTCTAAATCGTTTATTTTATTCATTTATAGACAGTGAAAAGCTGAAGCTAATTAGAAGCGATAGCACAGACGTCTATTTTTACTGACAGCTAATATGTTTTTACTAGCAGTAATTTTATTTTTTACTAGCTGTAAACTTTCTCAGTAAATAAATGATTAAAATTAAAAATTACACAGAACCGGAAGAATTGCCGGACCCTAAACAACATCGTTTTTTACCCAGACATCCTTTCAGATTATTAATAATCGGCCCATCAGGTTGTGGAAAGACAAATTTACTAATAAATTTATTAAACGGTTTTGAGAATCCTAGTAATGTAAGATTAGATTTCGACGCGCTATATTTATGCGCAAAAGATATTTTCGAGCCAAAGTATTCTAAATTACAAGAAGATTATACACTGTTTGAAGGTGTTGAAAGAGACGATATTTTAAAATGTAAAAAAATAAATAAAAATAAAAAAACGGAAATATTAAAATTGTATGATAAATATAAAAAGAATGTATTATTTTCTTCAGATTTGAGTGAATTTATTACTGTCGACGATCTAGATTCCTCAGAAAAAAATCTTGTTGTGTTTGACGATTGTGTTACAGAGAAAGACCAGAAAGTTATAGTAGATTTGTTTATAAGAGGTCGAAAGAAAAATGCATCCATTATTTATTTAACGCAGTCTTATTACTCAACTCCTCCAGATATTAGAAAAAATTGTAATTACTTCATATTTTTTAAGCTACAGCCTAGGGAAATCAATCAGATAATCAGAGAAATAGACGGAAATCTAACGAAAAAGGAATTTCTAGAAAAATATAATTCTTGTAAGGATAACTTCTTTATGCTAGACTTAGTAAATTCTGAAATGAGATACAGAAGAAATTTTGAACCTATATAAATATGGAAGAATATTTAGAAAAGAGATTATATGTTTATCGGAAAAGTTACAATTTGTATCAAAAGATAAGTGTTTCCTTATCTGTTAGCAAATTTATGCTGAGTGCCTCGGGATTATCAGCATTTGTTTTCATACCACTGGCTGCATTGAGTTTGAGTGCAGGAATTGTAGAAGTTATTGAGAAATCTTTAAATATTTTAGAACGAAAAGAAGAATACAAGCAATGTTATAATTTTTATAAACAACAATTAAATTTGTTGAAAGCTAAAAAAATTTCAGAAGAAGAAGTGTATGTAAGAGAACAAGATTTTATAAATAATTTAGTATACTTCCCAATCGAAAAGTATGTGAAAAAAGTACAGTTGAATGGATATAAATATTCTTCTTAGAAAGCATCAGCTTTTTGCTGCCTAATAAATGAGTTGTAAATGTAAAAAATTTGTTGTGACGTCTTTAACTAAAAAGGGTAATTTTAAAGGTGGATGTTTAAAATGCGGACAAACGGGATCGGGTTTTCTGAATAAAGTCATTAGTAATTTACCTTTCGAAATGCATTTACCAGGCCATTCTTTTACCGGCCCGGGGACACAGTTATTATGGGGAAAAACACGATTAAATCCAGATTTAACGTATAAAAATTCATCTAAACCTGTTAACAGAGTAGATGAAATTGCATATAAACATGACAAATGTTATTTAGAAAATAAAGATACAAAAAGTAGAAATGAAGTATGCGATAAGAATATGATTGATGAACTAGATAATATTGAAAATCCAACGATTAGAGAAAGAATTGAAAGAGGAATTGTAAAACCGATTATTAAAGCTAAAAAATCTTTTGGTATGGGAAATACACAGATCTATTGTTTAAAATGTAAAAACTACACAGAAACAAAAGATATTAAAAATACAATGTCTAAAAATAACAGGCCAATGATGAAAGGTATTTGTTTAGATTGTGGTTCTAAAAAGAGTGTTTTTTTAGGAAAACCTTAGGTCCTAAAAATATCTTAGAAAAAATATATTATCATCCTGAAAGTGGTTATTGTGGGATCAATGAATTAAAACGGAAAACAGGTTTTAGTCAAAAGCAAATTACAGATTTTTTACATAGCCAAGATGTTTATACCAGACATAAGCCTTTAATTCGTAAATTTAAACGAAGACGCATTTATGTAAGTCATATCGATGATCAATGGCAAGCAGATTTATTGTTTATCAAACCTTTTAGTAAATATAATAACGGAACTAATTACTTATTGACAGTGATAGATGTATTTAGTAAATATGCTTGGGCTATTCCGATAAAAAGAAAAACTGGACAAGAAGTACCGGAAGCATTTAAAAAGATATTTAAAGAAAGAATTCCTGAAAAACTGCAGACGGACAAAGGCACAGAATTTTTAAATAAGTTAACTTTAAAGTTGTTTAAAGATCATAATATTCAGTGGTTTACAACTGAAAATGTTGAAATAAAATGTTCTGTAGTCGAACGTTTTAACAGGACAATTAATAAAAAAATTAGAACCTATCTAGCGGCCAACAATACTAAAAGATATATAGATGTTTTGGACAAATTAGTTAAAAATTATAATAATACCAGGCATAGCTCTATCAAAATGACGCCTACCGAAGCCAGTAGGGAAGAAAATGAATCCGAAGTTTATAAAAATTTATACGAAGAAAAAATAATAAGAAAACCGAAATTCAAGGTTGGCGATAGAAGAAGAATTTCGAAATACCAGACTGCTTTCACCCGCGGATACCAACCCACTTTTACGGAAGAAATTTTCATCGTTTCAGAAATATTAAAGACTGACCCCATTACTTACAGAATAAAAGATTTGAATGGAAACGAAATAAAAGGAACTTATTATGAACCAGAATTAGTTAAATATAATAAGAAGGATAAGTTGTTTAAAGTGGAGAAAATATTAAGAAAGAAAGGAAATAAATGTCTAGTTAAATGGTTAAATTATTCCGACGAATTCAATTCTTGGGTTGACGAAAAAGATATCAAGTCAATTTAATTTTTAAACGAGTAAAAAAACTACATCGTGATCTATTTTTAAAACGAGTAAAATATATGTATCGTGACCTTTTTTTAGAACGAGAAAAAAACTTCCGTCTATGCAGGTCCCGTCTAGGCGGGGTAATCAAGTATTAAAATATAAACATGGTAAAATATCAAACCATGTTAATAAAACAAGTCCATACTTAAAGCTAATTATGTAGAAATAACTTTTCTTTTATATTTTCAGAAATTATTCAATTTTAAAAAGTAAATGAATGGCTCTGCTTTAAGTGACTTTTAGCATTTTAATTAAAAAAATTTCTATGATTTTATAAATAAAGAATAGTATCTAATTTTAATAATCATAAATATCTGCTTTGTATTATGTTGAATATCAAGTTCGAAAGGTCGAAAAATATGTTTCTAAATACTCCGTAAGAAAAACGTAACTTAATATCTTTATCAGGAAGGCCACTGAATGAAAGCGTTGACCTATAAATGAAGTTCAAATTAGAGCGAGCGTCAACATTCGTACTCACCCGTTATATTTTGCACTTGGAAGGAAATGACGTCTTTGGTAGAAAAAAGGTCTGCTTTAATCGACGTATTGCTAGAATATAAGATTAGAAAGCGTCAGCTTTTCGCTGTCTAATAAATGAATTACGACTTTTTTAAAGACATTCTAATAGATGATACCGAATCAAGCTTAACACAAACTTTTGACAAAGTAAAAAAATATGAAATGCCTGAAAAATATCTAAAGATTTATGACCAGATGAAAAAATGTGAAATAATGTACGATTCGGACGGTGAATATTTTACCTATAAAAATATAGATGTTTTTTTAAGCGAAAGACGCAAATCCCGAATAAGTCGTTTTAAAGCATTGAAGTGGAAATTGAAGTTAAATATTCCATATAAAGCTGAAGAAATGTTTATTCAGTTTTTAGATTTAGTGTACTATAAAAAGTCGATAAATTACCTATATTTCATAAAGAAAATATTAGATTATAATAATATTGATAATAATTTGAAAGTAAAATTTAATAAGAAAAACGAAGACGTTTGGAATAGCTTTCTAAAAAATATTTCTTAATAAATGGAGCTGTCTAAAAGTTGTAAGCATTGTGAGATGACAAAAAATTTAGACCAATTTTATACTCGATTTCGTTACGGCAAAATAGAACGTTACGCTAATTGCAAAAGTTGTCATTTAGCTATGAAAAATAAAAAAATTGATTGCGAATGTGGTAAAAAATATACTCTAGCTCATAAAAAGAGACATTTAAAAAGCAATTATCATATCAAACGAACATCAAAATAAATTTATGATATTGTGTTTTAAATTGAATGTATTATACAGAATGTTGTGTTTTAAGTTGAAAGTATTATATTGAATGTTGCATTTTAGTTGAAAATAATATAGTCAATGTTCTGTTTTAAATTGAACGTATTTTTCAGTTGAAAATATCATATTGAATGTTTTTCTTGTTTAAAAAAAAGATCACGAAAGTTTTTTCTCGTTTCAAAAATAGAACACGATGTAGTTTTTTTACGCGTTTCAAAATAGAACACGATGTAGTTTTTTTACTCGTTTCAAAAATAGAACACGATGTAGTTTTTTTACGCGTTTCATAAATAGAACACGATGTAGTTTTTTTACGCGTTTCATAAATAGAACACGATGTAGTATTTTTACTCGTTTCAAAAATAGAACACGATGTAGTTTTTTTACTCGTTTCAAAAATAGAACACGATGTAGTTTTTTCTTGTTTAAAATATTATATTGAATGTTGCATTTTCAGAAATATTGGACCTGATAGTTTCAAAATTAGAATTGTGAGGGAAAAAGTGTTCAGAACCATTTATAGAAAAGTTCCAAGACAGAGTAGATTGGCATTTTATATTCAAATCTATCAGAAAAATTTTATTTAGAATTTAAAGGTGCCTGATTATGACAGTGATTTTTAGGCTAAATAAATGGGTAATTCAAAAAGTACAAAGATTTTGACAGGTAACTGTACAACTGAAAGAATAAATGTAGATTGGAATCATACCTTTAATGTTCATCCCAATGTTCATATAACACCTGTATGTAAATACAGCGAACCATTTTTCGTTAGAATAACAGAAGTAGATAAAAACGGATTTCGATTTGAATGTTTAAAATTGAATGGCGAACCTGTAGAAAAAAATTTAGATTTCTTTCAATGGACTGCAATTAGTCCTTTTGAGTAAACGATGAAATATATTTTTTAATAGTTGTTTTCAGAAATTCTTCAATTCATTTTAAATCGCTTAATCTAAAATTACCTGCTACCGAATTTGGATTTATAGATAGCTATTAAAAATGTGTAGCAAAAAGTGTTTATAAAATTTCTTCTATATAAATGGAGGAAACTCTAAGATTGATATCTGTTTCAAAATTGAGACACACTGCAAAAGTTTTAAATATAAAACAACCCAAAGGTTGTAAAAAAGATGAATTAATTAGATTGATAATGAGATACATAAAAAGAACAGGCGAATATAAATATGTTTTAGTAGATTTATTAAATTTAGACGTCACAGATTATTTAAATGAAATGAAGAGAGAATTTATCAAAAATCCTAAGAAAAGAAATAAGTTGAAAAAAATATTCGATTCTTTTGATTTAAAATTTAACAATAACACAGCAGAATTTAATCCAAAAAATGACGAAGAAAAAAAGATAAAAACAGTGGTAAACCTTAAAAAATTATTTCCTGATTTGAATGAAAAATTGAAACAATTTATAAATGAACCGAAAAACCGTCCAAAACTTAAAAAACTCTTTGATTATTACGGCTTGAAATATAAAGATGAAAAATTGATCAAAAAGACAGAAAAAAAAGTCAAATTACAAGCAAATTTGGAAAATCTGTTTAGACCCGATTATGAAATTGTTGAGAAAGATAAAAAATTTGTAAAAAAATTTAATACTTATAGATATGTTTATAAAATAAGACAAATAAACAAACTCACACCTGGCCTGTATTATAGTATCTTAAAAGATTTATTCAGAAGAGCAATTGGAAAAATCGAAGGAAAGGTAGATATAATTGTATTCAATCCCTATTTGACACAGCCCTTTCACCCTAAAATGATGTCGACGAAAGAAGCCTATGAGACCTATTTAGATGTTTTAACGCATAAAATTGAATACAAAGAGTTGGATATTAAAGACTGTGAATTTATTTTTACAGTCGTTGATTTGCCTAAAGGTGGTAAACATTTGAAATTACTGAATGATAACGATGTTGTCGATAAAAGAAGTATAATTCAAATTAAAAATGACGATAATATCTGTTTGGCTAGATCCATCGTTACAGCCCTGGCTATTCAAAATCGTAAAATTTTATGCGAAAAATTGAATCTAGAAAAACTTACAGATTTAGATGTTAAATACATAAAAATGGGTAGAAAATTACAAAAAAGTTTAGCGATAAAATTGCATGAAATGTGTGATATTCCGTTAGAAATGTGTAATTTAGAGCATGTTAAACAATTCGAAATTTTTTTAGATATTCAAATAACTATATTTTGCAGAGAAAATTTTAACGAAAGAATATACAGCGGCGCCTATAAATCTAATTGTGTTTACATTTTAAAAAATAGAAATCATTTTGATGTCATTACAACGGTTACAGGATTTTTAGGAAAAAACCATTTTTGTGATTATTGTAAAGTCAGTTATACTAGAAGTGATCAACATAAATGTTCTTTAAAATGCAATAGATGTTTTAGGAAAGAGAGTAATTGCGAAGGCGATGATATTCAGTGTAATGATTGTTTTAGATGTTTTAAAGGAAAAAATTGTTTCAAAAATCATAAAAATCACTCAGTCTGTGAAACACTGTGGAAATGTTTAAAATGTAAGAGAAATATCAGTAGAAGTGAAAGAGGACCGAAAGATCATAAATGCGGAGAAAAACAATGTAAAAACTGTAGACAGTGGGTTTTGGAAGATCATAAATGTTATATACGTAGGAAAGAATCTAAGGGAGGAACTTGTAAAAATATCTGTCCCAAAAATATAAAAGATAGAAAGGAATGGTGTGAGAAATGTAAAAGATCAGAATTTACAGAAAAATATATGTTTTTTGACGTTGAAACGAATCAAGAGACAGGAAATCACCAAATCAATCTAGTTATAAATCATGATTTTAACGGAGAAGAAAAAATATTTCAGAATGAAAATGAATATTGTAAATGGTTATTCCAAAAGAAACATTGCGGTTATACAGTATTAGCGCATTATGGAAAAGGATTCGATTTTCAATTTCTAGCTAAATACTGCTTTAAAAATAAAATTAAAGTGTTTACAATATATCAAGGAAATAAACTCGTATATATGCAAGCAAACGAATATAATATAAGGTTTATCGATTCTATAAATTTTACCCTGATTCCGTTAAGAAAATTTCCTAAAACGTTTGGACTAACGGAATTGGCAAAAGGTTATTTTCCTCATTTGTTTAACACTATGGAAAATCAAAATTATGTAGGAAAATATCCTGAAAAATACCATTATGGTTATGATACTATGACTTTAGATCAAAGAAAAACTTTTGATAAATGGTATAAATCGGTAAAAAACGAAACATTTGATTTTCAAAAAGAAATTATAAAATATTGTAGGTCTGATGTTGATATTTTAAGAAAAGGATGTTTAGAATTGCGAAGAATATTTCTAAACATTGCTAATATTGATCCTTTTAAATATATCACTTTAGCTGGCGTTTGTATGGCTATATACAGAGATAAATTCATTCCAGTGAATACAATAGCGATTGATGAGGAATTTATTCCAAAGGATCAATACAGTAAGAAATCGATCATTTGGTTAGACTATCTGTCCAAAAAACACAATATCAAAATACAGCATGCTTTAAACGGTGGTGAGAAAAAACTGAAATTAGGTGATAAAATTTATAAAGTAGACGGTTTTTATAATAATACTGTTTATCAGTTTCAAGGATGTCATTGGCACGGTTGTCCTCGCTGTTTTACAGAATCCACTGTCAATCTTCAAAATCAGATATGTATGAAAGATTTGTATGAAAGAACTCAAAAAATAAATAAAAAAATAAAAGATAAAGGATTTGAATTGATTGAAATATGGGAATGTGATTTTGATAGTGACAAAGAAATTAAAAAATATATGAAAAATGAATGGAAAAGAGATTTTGTAGAACCTTTAAATCCTAGAAACGCATTCAGCGGAGGTAGGTGTGAACCTACCAAATTAATATACGAAATGAAAGAAAACGAAAAGGGTAGATATATCGATGTTTGTTCACTTTATCCAACAGTGAATTACTTTGATTACTATCCTGTTGGTCATCCGATAAAGATTTATAATCCGGAAAAATATGATAAGAATTGGTATGGTTTAATACATAGGTTCCCAACCTTTTTTGAACCACCGCCCCCTTTACAAGAGAAAAAAAATGCCAACGCCCCACCCCCTCTTCCATAATAATTAATTATACAAAATATTAAAATATTGTAGCATATTATCTATATTTTATCTGTCTAGCTATCTATTAAAAATCACAAAGTTGATGTTAATTAAAACAACCATCAAATGTAGTAAAAAACTGTTTATTAAAAATTTAAATATTAACAAAAACAACAATTTTTTTAAAAAAAACAACGAAATGATTGAGGCTGGTGGAGTTTTCATGTCGGATTCTAATTTCTTTAACATCTGTCACAAATTGTTAGATTCAAAGATGTGTATGCCTTTTTTTAGACAGTAGATTAGCTATTGAACGGAACCCACTCTGAGCTAAATCTGATGAAGGAAAAGCAATTAAAATTTTATGTACTCTCATTCATAATCCAGGTTAGAGAGCTGTATTGGTTTTTGAGGTTGGAACTCTTGGTAACCATTTCCGAATTTTACTTTTTGTTCTCGTTTGCTGTGAGTTCCTCTTCCAAATATGATGATACTGCTGTATCTGTATTTGCGAAAATATCTAAAAAGGATTTTTGAACAAGTCAGATGTGGAAAGATCAAAGCTTTCATTTCATACGTGTTAATACTTCAAAATTCGCTATCACAGTAACAAAATTAAATAAGAATATATGCTCACCGTGAGAATTCTAATGGTATGAAATTCCGTGCATTAGTTCTTGAAATAGGACTATTGCGAATATCGAGAAAAATGTAGAATAAATGCTCTGTTGTGCGATTTACGCCAGAACATAATCAGCAATAATAATTATCAAGATAAAAATGAATTTGAAGTTTGATAATATTCGCACATTAGTTCTTGAGATACGGCTTTTACGAAAAACGGAAATTTTTCAGCATGGCAAACATAACTATTTCTTGATATAGAGCTGTTGCATAAATCGTGAAAAAGACAGCATAGCCGCGGCATCCTTCGAGAGATTTTTAACAAAATGTAAACAGCATCTATTCATCTCAAGGAATAATCAAATCTGAAGTTTGGTGAAAATCAGTGCATTAGTTCTTGAGATAGAGCTTTTGCAGAAATCGTGAAAAAAGCAGCCTAGTCACCTTTTCTGCAATTTTCAACAAAATGTAAACAGTATACATTCATGCCGAGGACTAACAGAATCTGAAGTTTGATGAAAATCTGTGTCGCAATTTTTAAGATAAAGCTGTCGCAGAAATCGGGAAAAAACAGCATAGCAGTGCCACTTGTTGAGTGATTTTCACGAAAGACAAATCAGTATCAATTTATATCAGGGACCACCTGAATATAAATTTTTGCTTAATCCCGTGCGTTAGTTGTTGAGATAGAGGGCCCACAAAATTTATATCACATGCAAAGAGAGTCGTAAACTCACAGAATCACAAACAGACATTTTGTAAAAACATGTTTTTTAAAATCCCCATGACCCCTAAAAACATGTAATTCCGTCAAAGACCAGAACTTCTTTTGTAAAGATAGAAGAAAGTAAATATATCACATATCTTTCTCTTTTCTAGTATCAGCACGCATTTATTCAAATGCTCTTGTAGCCAAGAAGGCTTCATGGTTTCATTTGAAAAAAATTTTTGGCAAATTAAGCCCATAGGTAATGATTGGTTTGTAGGAGAGTGCCTAGATCCACATTTCAAATGTTTAATACTGTACTGCTGGCATTTCTTCTTCCATTAAGATATTTTGAAACATAAAATTTTTCCCTATTTAAGTTTAAATAAATTTACTTTTGAACAAATTTATAGATACAACGATTTTTAACACTTTCACTAAGAATAAACTAATTTCTTGAAGTAATTCAAATCACGGATTCGTTTAAAAATAACTTTTCAGACATACGTCGTGAAGGCATACTTTTCTGGAAATACAGGTTAATAAAAAAAATTCTGTTTAAAACTTTTAGCTAGCCACTTATCGCGAATTTTGTACTCCACAATTTTTGAATTCATAATGATATTCAATCCGCGTCATAGCAATTTTTCGTATTCCACTGGGATATTTTGACATTCTTGAAAGAATTGAGCAACAATGTTTTTTGCCTGATAAAAAACATTTCTGTTCTCCTCGATTTTATCCCTTCTTCGTGTTCCGACCCTTCTTCGTATTTTTAAACATTAGTAAAATAAATTCAATTCCTACCCTACCCCCTACCCCACAGATCTAGGTTCGTTTGTATAGATTTCCATTTAAAGGTGCAGTTATCTTTTTGTCACGGATTGGGGACCTCTTATAATAGAGGCTGATGCAAATCCATTTTGTTTCGGATAATTGGTACCCAGTTCGGCATGAATCTACTGCGCCGGAGCGTAACCCTTGAAAGTTCCGAAGGTTACTGCCGGAGCTGGTGTTGCCAAACGGTGGAAATTAGCTTGGTTTTTCGACTGGGTACCAATTCGGGTGCCAAATCCGAGAGTGCAGAGCAGATCAGCTATTTTCACTATATTAGTTCCTAAATAGGTAGGCATGCCATGACCGCCCCCCTTGACTGCCCTAACGCCCCCCATTTTTCTCTAGACTCGTTACCGCCCCCCTGGAAGGCTCCAGCGCCCACTGGGGGGCGGTACCGCCCCCGTTGGGAACCTATGGTTTAATACAATGCAAAGTACTTCCACCTAGAAAGCTCTATCATCCTGTTTTACCTTATAAAGGAGAAAAATTAATATTTAGTTTGTGTAAATTATGTTCAAATCCTATAAAATGCGAAAAGAAACAATGTAAAAAATGTTATGAAATGCGGAATAAAGAATGTAATCATACGGATGAGGAGAGAAGTCTTACTGGTACGTGGACAACTACCGAAGTTGAACTGGCTATTGAAAAAGGTTATAAGATTTTAAATATCTATGAAGTTTGGCATTTTGAAAAAAAATCTAATACATTATTTAAGGATTATGTTAAAATGTTTTTGAAAATCAAATTAGAAACTGATGATAAATGGTCTGAAAATTTCAAAACTGAAAAAGAATATAAAAGTTGTGTAGAAAAGAAATTGGGTATAAGGTTAGGAGAAATCAAACAAAATCCAGGAATGAGATTTATATCCAAAATTTGTTTAAACTCTTTATGGGGTAAGTTCGGACAGAGAAAAAATATGAAACAAACAGAGAATGTAACAGAATTGGCAGATTTTTATAGAATTTTACTGAACGACCGCATTAAAGACTTGAATATGATATTTTTAAATGATGAGTGTGTGCAAATGGATTATAAGATGAAAGATGAATATGTCAAGAATAACTTTAATACGAATATTTATATAGCGGCTTTTACAACCAGTTCGGCTAGAATAAGATTATATCAAATGCTTGATAAATTAGGAGATAAAGTAATGTATTACGATACAGATAGTATTGTTTATATCGACGACGGCTCTAATAAAGTAAAAACGGGCTGTATGTTAGGCGAATGGACAGATGAATTAGGAGAAGATAAATATATGAAATCGTGGATATCTGGAGCAAGTAAAGATTATGGTTATATTCTGAACGATGGTTCTGTAAAAGGAAAAGTAAAAGGATTTAAAATGAGTTATGAGAGCGAAACTAAGCTCAATTTTGACAAGAGAATGAAAACAATAACTGGGGAAATTGACCATATAGATGTAGAAATAAATCAATTTCAGATACAAAAAGATAGAAATATTAAGGTGAATAAAATGAATAAAAGATATATGTTTGGATATGATAAAAGAAGAATTTTAGATAACTTTGATACTGTACCATTTGGATTTTAAGCCGAAATTTTTAATTTATAAAAATTGTTTTCTAATAAATGGATGATGTCACTCTTATCATAAATGTTCAAGGTTTTATACTTCCTTTTAAGTCTATAGCGAGAGAAATAAGCTGGGTTCATTTAAAACAGGGAATAGGTGAAACTATTTCTGTGTTTACACCTAACTATGAATTAGGTGATCAAGACCATGGAATAGTTCGTAGATGTACTAACGATGTCCATGGTTTAAGATTTAAAAAATATTCAGATAATACAGGCTTATGGATTAGTAGTGACAATGTAAAAGATTATTTCATACAATTGCATCAGATATACGGAGGTACATTTGCTTTTAAAGGAGGCGTTTTTCCGAAAAGTACCTTTGAAGAATGGGGAATTCCTATAAAAATATTAGAAGTACCGAGATGTGTAAGAATCCTAGGACCTGGCTGCTCTATGTACAGATGTCTGTACTATAAAAATTGTCTTTCAAAAATTGTTTCTTAATAAATGGAAGAATTCAACAGTCTCAGATCGTACCCTGTAACTCATAAGTTAAAAGATTTAGAGACAGGGAAATACAAGCTGATTTCGTTGAAGAAAATTCAAACAAAATTTGGAAATGCGACTATTGCAAGATTAGAAGTTAATGATGTAGAAAAAGATTATTTTCTTAAAAAGAGTCATGGAAAAATTTCTGAAAAAGCAATAACGAAACTGAATGAAGGTGGTTATATCTTTCATTTTAAAGGAAAAAATAATGACGGCTTTTATGATTATGAATTAGAAAAAGCTTAATCCTACAATTTGTTTTAAATCTTACAATAATCGAATGGGCCATTTATCGATCTATGAAAATTTCAAACCCCTAAATAATATTTACTGAAATTCAAAATAAATTTCTTGCTGTCAAAGATGTGTTCATTTCGACACAAACTATTTTTTTTAATTTTATCGAACTATGAAAATATCAAACTACCAGATTAGTATTTATAACAGTAAGTAAAAAGAATTGGGTATCTATTAAAAATGTGATAAAAATCATTTAACTTTTATTTTCAGACTTCAATACGATGCAATTGATATTAATATTATCTTAGCTTATTTATTTCATCTGTCTAAACTTTGTTCGAATGGGTTTTATTTAATATCATCTATAGAAATTTTTTTTCTAAATAAATGTTACAATAGTTTGTCATAAGTACTCTTTAATTGTCTTTCGCCTACCTTTCATTATTTTAAATTTGACCCCATTATCACAAACCATAGCATCGATAACTCTAATAATTATACTATTCTCAACCTGGTTTATTATTAAGAAAATGCGCCAGTCAAACTTTTTGATCACAGTAATCGTTATATATTAGCATTTAGTGGGTCCATTCAAATACTATTTTATAATCATCATTTGCTCCACAATTTCATCCAATAATCTATACATATAATAAAACAGTAGGACCCGGTGTGTCTGTACATTGAAGATAATTGACAAAAATGGAGTCAGGGCGATAAAAGAAAACCAATGAAACACAAAAAAATTTTTTTTTGAATTTTTTGTCTGTCTGTCGGTCTGTCTGTCTGTCTGTCTGTTTGTTCGAGGTTATCTTCGTAACTACTGAATGGATTTTTATGCGGTTTTCACTAATGAAGAATGCACACTCCCGGGCAGTGTATAGGCTTTGTTTCATCAAAATCGGACAACAGACAAAAAAGTAACAAAAGAAACTATTAGGTGCGCTGCTCACGTTTTTTAGTACATAACGTTTTTTAGTACATATAAAATCCAATAGATGTCACAGTGCGATTTTAAAACGCGCTATCGTTATGTTTTCGCCAGTCTACTTAAGTATGAGAAAGTTTCAAGCTGGCTGTCGTTCCATGTGGTTTAGTCGGTAGAACGTCAGTGCGCCATACTGATGGCCCGGGTTCGATTCCCAGCATGGAATTTTTTTTCACTATGTTGGCATTAACGCCTATAAGCAATTAAAAGAATTTGAAATATTGTATTCAAGGCGAATTTTCTCTCTGGGAAAATTTCCTTGCATTAATATGTCAGTGTAATTTTTTTTTCGATTTAATTTTTTTTTTCGAAACTTTGTTTTTCTTAAAAAATTACAGTAAATATTTGATATTTCCCAACGTTTTTTGAATGATCGACTTGCTTTTTTTTTTTTAATGTATGTCTGAACCTTATCTAACTACTTCTTCAAGATTTCTTTAGATAAACCGACCAGCGTAGCGGGCGAAGGCCGCTAGTCATTAAATATAAACTAATAAAATTTTGTTATTCCAGAAATTTCTTAGATTAAATCAGCATTGAAATCATTGAATTTGTTACAACTAAAGTAGTCAGGTGCAACATTTATGTAATGCCTAAAATGATATTTCCAAACATTTACGCTGGAGAACCACTTAATCGAAATTCACAATCTCTGCATAGCAGCCTTAACCCATTAACGCCCAGCGTTCTTTTTTGAGGACGGTTGCAAAAACAGCAAGAAAGCGTGTTTAACACCAATAAAAAAGAAGATAAATATATACCTTACATCACGAGACAGAATCTTCGATAAATTTAGATAAAAGTTAATTTGCTTTTAGAAGTGGTGGGAAATACAAAATTTAAATTTAGCAAAGAAAATAATTTGGACGTTAATGGGTTAACCCTTTCGCGACGGGAGTCTTTAACTAAATTTTTAATGTTTTGTCACCGGGTTTTAAATACATAAATTTGTGTCTTATTAAATCTAGACAAATTATTATATCATTCTTTTATGAATATTAAATGTAACGACATAATTATACTTTATATAAGATATCATATAACAAAACATTTCGAAGCATAAAATTCAGTTATGATTTTATTTTATACTAGCGGCCTTCGCCCGCTACGCTGGTCGGTTTATCTAAAGAAATCTTGAAGAAGTAGTTAGATAAGGTTCAGACATACATTAAAAAAAAAAAAAAAGCAAGTCGATCATTCAAAAAACGTTGGGAAATATCAAATATTTACTGTAATTTTTTAAGAAAAACAAAGTTTCGAAAAAAAAAATTAAATCGAAAAAAAAATTACACTGACATATTAATGCAAGGAAATTTTCCCAGAGAGAAAATTCGCCTTGAATACAATATTTCAAATTCTTTTAATTGCTTATAGGCGTTAATGCCAACATAGTGAAAAAAAATTCCATGCTGGGAATCGAACCCGGGCCATCAGTATGGCGCACTGACGTTCTACCGACTAAACCACATGGAACGACAGCCAGCTTGAAACTTTCTCATACTTAAGTAGACTGGCGAAAACATAACGATAGCGCGTTTTAAAATCGCACAGTGACATCTATTGGATTTTATATGTACTAAAAAACGTTATGTACTAAAAAACGTGAGCAGCGCACCTAATAGTTTCTTTTGTTACTTTTTTGTCTGTTGTCCGATTTTGATGAAACAAAGCCTATACACTGCCCGGGAGTGTGCATTCTTCATTAGTGAAAACCGCATAAAAATCCATTCAGTAGTTACGAAGATAACCTCGAACAAACAGACAGACAGACAGACAGACAAAAAATTCAAAATTTTTTTTTTTGTGTTTCATTGGTTTTCTTTTATCGCCCTGACTCCATTTTTGTCAATTATCTTCAATGTACAGACACACCGGGTCCTACTGTTTTATTATATGTATAGATATATTTAGCAATATATATTTTTAAATAACGAGACTAAATGTTCATAATCGTTTCATTACATAAAATCATACATGTACGCATACAAAAAAAGATAATAGATACTAGATATTATAGTACTCTAATATATATATATATATATATATATATATATATATATATATAGCATATTTATGAATACCATATCAATATTACCCTTATTAAACAAAAATAGAATAGAAAAAGCTTTATTTGTTTATTTTTTTTTTATTTTTTTTTATTTATTTTTTATTTTTTTTTTGTAATAAGATATTAGAAGTATTTGTTACATATTTTCTTACTGTTTCAGACTCAATGTTTTTTGGGGAAAAAATCGCAGTATGTTTCTATTTTAAAGCAAGTACTACAATATTAATTGCGTTTTAAGGATTGACTTAATCCTTTGAGGGTATATATTTTATCCCGCTAATTTTAAGTGAGATTTGCACAAGAAACTTTTAATCAAATTTTTGTTTTACATCTTTGGTGGAAAAAAGTAGAAAAAAACGTTTTCCATTATTTTGAAAAAAAAAAAAAAAAAAAAAAAAAAAATTCGAAAATCCCGGTGGGAATTCCACATTTTAAAAACCCAATTACTTACCCATGAAAGGATTAAACTATTAACAATTAAGATCATTAATTTCATCACACATACAAAGAAACTTTTTTATGCTTAATATTTTGATTTAATGATGAATGATAAATTTGATTTAATTATAAATTTTCATGCACTTGCCCTCCATTATTTTGCAATTCATATTGTAATAAAACACCCAAGCATCAGATAATATCAAAAATTCATGTTAATGGTTTTTTCTGGTATTTATTTTAAACTTTAATTATTGAAATAAATTAAAGTAACCTAATTGAAAAGAAATACATAATTTATATTTAATATCTCGAACAATATCATTAAAATCTCCCGTTCATTAAATCTTATTATTTCGTAAGCCATTATTAATAAAAGTTTACTTATTAAATCCTTGATATCGATTGTCATTCCTAAATATCTTATAAGAACAAAAAGCAAAAATGCAAAGAACTCCTGATATCATTTATTCTTGTTCTCACTTTCAAGAATGCGCTATTTATCGAAAGGAAACCTGACAAACTTTACAGATTACGAACTCCTTTTCAATGACTGAACTACGTTCAAAACAAAGAAAAGAAGTGTATAAGTGCATAAATAAAGAAAATTTCTTCTCTGTCTTATAAAATAGGAAATACTCTCTAATTTGTCCGTGCAAGCTTAGAACATAGCGAATCTTATGAGACTGATTATCCGTTGAAAAAGAATTTTAATTAATGATGCATCCTTGTTGGGCTCATCAAAAGAGCTGTCAATCAGGAATCTCTTGAGTTTTAATGTTATTTCCTTATTAATTGCATTTTTCTGAGTGATAAAGCCTTTTCGGAAGCGGAGACATTTATTCGAGTTTATAATATTTTTCGTTTTATTGTACCATCTGTTGTAAGGTGAGGTAGAAAATAAATCCTAAGTAAGGAAGTAGACGATATTACGCAAAGCCATCAATATAAAGCATTACACATCACACCGGAAATTGCATTAAAAAATTAATATGAAGTACTTGCTTTCTTCATTGATTATTCTGATAATAAATACTGAGTTTTTGTGTCAATATAAGACCGTGATTACAGTAAATATTAACATTTTCTTGTAAAACTATTTTCTTGTATAATTATATGTTTTCCTACATTTCAACCCCATTATTTTGCAAATTAATTATGATATAAAACATTCATGTATAGTAAATATTAAAAATTCACATTACTATTTTTTCTAGTATTAACATAAATCAGAACTGTCGTCTTTCGACACACACTAGCTCTACATATATGCTGAAAGTTTGTTCCGACAGTAAGCGCGCGCTCCCGCTCAGCCGGTTGCACTCCGTCATACGAGACTGGCGCGGGAACTTCCCCGAAGCGAAGAACGAAAATCTCAAATCTGAGACTCTTCCTAGGCGGACCCGCACTAAACAACCGGATAGATGGGAATATACAAATTATGGTTATATTCATCATTTCTTCGATATTTAGACAGTCAAACTTTTTCATCTCATTAAATATTAATATTGTATGGATTATTTCGAATTATGAAACATTGTTCGATAGTCAAACTTTTCGATGAAAATCTTACAATTATAGGTACAATATTCGATATTTAGACAGACAAACTTTTTGATGAAAATCTTACAAAAATCGTTAAATATTTGCGTTTAGTGGAATATAAAAAGTGTTCCATAGTTGGTACCATATACTACTATCATATAAGCATCTGAAAGTCGTGTAAATGAGATTGTTCAAAGTGTCTTTTAAGAATGAATTTTTTTTTAGACTTTAAGGGGGCTCAGGGGTTGATCGATACAGAAAAACATGTAAACAGAGTTCTCGCTTCGAATCCATATAAAAACAGAAGTATTCAGTGTAATTAATTTAAACTTTCTGATATTTTAAAAGTATGTTTGTAGTCTTATAAAATTATAAAATGAAGTACTTACATGTAATATAATAAGAAATATAGCAAAATTTATGTAACACAATTTTCGAAAAAAAAAAAAAAAAAAAAATATGTGTTATATCACCAACACCAAAATATCTTAACGTTGAATTGACATAAGAACCTAATTTTTGCTTTAAAATGATCCGGAAACTTTACTCTATAGAATGAATCAAGGATATAACTATCATTCAAAAACAACATTATTAAAAAAAACTCTCAAACTTGAAAGTTTAAAAAACTCCTAAAAAATGCAATTTTTTTTCATTAAAAATACTCAAAATATTAAACTATCTAAACTATATTAATTCATTCTATAGATAACAATGTTATATGCATGCAAAAAAAAAATTAAGCCATTTTATCAAATAGTTTTTTTTTTTTTTTTAATTTTGGTGTTAGTCGACAAAAATCAAGTTTTGAGAAAACGCGACTTAAAGTTGAAATTATATGGGTGTGGCTATGAAAGTTTTGATACATAAATGCTTATAACTCCGTTAAAAGTGCGATTATTTTTATGCAGTTTTTTGCATTGAGTTCAGAATTAATTGAATAATACAACTGGATCATAAAAAATAATTTATATTTTCAAAAGTTTTCAACCCCTGAGCCCCCTTAAAGATTCAAAGTGAAAGAAAGTTTCTTGTAAAATTTCTTTTTGAGATGCATTTCTGAAGCAAAGATCAATTTAGCAGGGAGATTGTTTTCTTAAGTAGCTGTTAAAATTACTCTTAAATTATAAGAGTTTGGCGCCATTGTATAGTTAGAAAAAATGTTCCACCTTCTTTTCTCATTTTTCCCACTTTCATGCCTGTTAACCCCTTAACGCGCAGTGTTGCCGGATCGGCAACACCTAAAGTTCCCCCTTTTTAGAGACACAAAAACTCTGTGAATATTTCAAAAACTACTCTAATGGCTACTTTAAATCTTTCTTATGAGTTCTAGATGGCAGCACCACAGAGATCAAACTCTATTGTTTTTAAATAATAGGTAAAATGTTTTACTGTAAAACGCGCTTCACAGCAATGCTCTTCTCACTGCGCTTATCAATGCTTTACTTATGGGAGGTTACCACTTCGGCAACAGCTAAATAATTAAAATGGTTAGTGAAATCTTTACAAAACAATACCTGTGTACTCCTCTAGGCCTAAATAGATTGCCTAATTTTTTTTTCTTTAAATTCCAACTTTAAAAAGTAGTGCGCCGGAAAGGGTTAATGGAGCATACTAGGTTCAAGTGTCCTACTGGTTTATGTAAAATTCTGCTCTAAACTATTGAATTACCAGGAACACTTGATCTCAAGCAATCGCATAGATTACAATATCAAGGCACTGAATGGAAATCTTTGGGGATTTTCCACTTATGGGTGTTCTTAAATCAAAAAGAGCAACTTTGTGTGTGTAACGTTTTAATACATTTTTGTTTGGAAATGCATGTAACTAGCAGGTGTTGCTATTCAGGAACTACATAATTGCACTCATTTTTCTATTTTTGTGCAAAACGCAATAGATATTTCAGAACAAGCCGTCAAAAATGATGTTTTGAGCTGTGTTTCCCAACGAAAGCAGAAAAACACGTCAACGAAAGGTTAGAAAATCGCGTGATCATGTGATTCAAATAGTTTATAACTCTGTAGGCAATTTAATGATCATAAAATAGAAAACAGTTCAATTCGAAAGTGCTTACATTGCCAGCACTGTAAAAAAAAATTTAAGAGGTTACTAAAAATTTTTTAGTAAATTTGTATTCCACAAAATTTTTCAGTAATCATTACAAACTTTTTTTTTGAAAGTGAAACAAGCATTTCTTTTGTAAACTGAACAAAAAATTTTTTTGTATAACTAACTTAAAAATTTTTAGTAATAGTTCCAAAATTATTTTTAATAACCATTATGTGTGCCCGAAGGGCAGGAGGTTCCTTCGAGCTGCATCCAGACTTCTGAAGCGGAAGACTTTCGGCAAAATTGCAATAGATGGCAGCACCAAATATTGCTAACTGCTCCAACAGGATTTTCATAATCCCTTTACTAACGAGTACTTACACTACATACATTCGGGGTGTATTTAGCGGTGGCCAGTATCGAACCCAGGACCTTTTAGTCTGAAGTCCGTTACTATAACCACTATGCTATCAACGCCACACCAAGCGAGTTTTAGTAATAGTTGTTAAAAATATAAAACTATTAACTCTCTTCGTTGCTAACTTTTTTCTAGTAATTCTTACAGATTTTCTTGTAACCGACTAAGATTACTAAAAATTTTTTAGTAATTACAAGGATCACAAAAGTTTTTTTAGTAGATCGACCCTTTTTTTTTACAGTGAGATCATGCTATTTTATATCTTTCTGCTAAAAAATGAATTTGATAATGTGTAAAAACATTTTGTGCTTATTAAGTAGAACAGTTGAGAACACACTTAAATAGGAATCAGATGAAAACTTCAAACATCAAACAAAGTCTCTTTTTTAAACCACCTTAATTTGTGTTTTGAAACATCGTCACAATTCCACTAATTACTCCAGTTTAAACTTGGTATCACTATAAGATACCAACATTGTAACAGAATGATGTTATCACAATCAAGGTGGCAACGATTTTAATCAGTTGATGTAAATCAGTGATTAAATTGTGATTTAAATCAACTAATTGTTTAAAAAAAATCAGTTGATTAAAATGAAATTTTTTTTTATAAATGTTTAAAATAATTTAAAAGTATTAAAATCTAAGATTAATTTTGAGTGTTTCTACAGGCGTTTTGCCTTATGAATAAATGAGTAAAAAAAAAAGAAGGTTTAAAAAATTCTTTCTAAACTTAATTCTTGAGAATTGTAAAACATTAGTACAATAAGTTTGTAAAAGCATAAAAAGTATTTCATTCAAACATTTTTCAGTAGACTCCCTCAAATCCGCACACCTTAAATCTGCAACTCTCTAAAATCTGCACATAATTTACAGATGTTAACAATGGAACATTCAGTTCAGATAGAAGGAGAAATTTTGACTTTTTAAGTTTTATATCAATTCTATGTATATTTTAACTTGTAATTTTTGTTCATTTTACTGAATTCATGTTTTTTTTCATGAAGGAAGTTTAATATAAAGCTATGAAATTAAGGATTTGATTTTTAGTAGTATAAGTAAGTTACCTTTTAAAAATAAAAGTAGTAGATAAATAGTCATTTTTTATTATACTTTTAAATATGTAATGACATGTTATTTTTTATTTAACTAAATAATTTTTATAGTTAAATTTAGTCCTTACAGTTGAAAAACACAAAGGAAAAAAATTTTTTTTTTCTTAACTGCTTAAAATTTTAGTAATGTGGTTTTAAAATCTATATTATAAAACAAAATCATATCCGTGAGTAACGTTGACATCATATCTTTGGCGGCAATCAGTTGTAAGCAATCCAACCCCCCCCCCTTTTTTTTTTGCAAATTTAATTACCTCTAAACGTTGCATAATTTAAATATTTACACGTCAGGTAGGAGACAAAAGAAAGAAAGAAAAAACATTTTCAGAAGCCATTTGTCTGAAAACTATATCTTAATTTACTGTTTTTTTTAATTATTATTATTGATTTTAAAAATAATTTTCAGGATTTTAAAAAATCTTAAAAAAAAACAATGGACGTTAATTTTTTTTTTATTATTATATCAATATGAAATTTTGTGCATATATACATTTCACCAAAAGCATATAGAACATCTTCAAAAAAATTTCCAATCTTATTAAAAAAATTTTAAAATGCTCCTTGTGTCTTAATTTTTGAGACATTTTCTTGCTTTTGCATTTTTATCACTTCTTTATTATGAGCAAATTCGTGTAAGATTTTTTTCTGAATTCCATATCGATTTTCATCAAAATTTTGTCTTTTAATAGTAAAATATCAAATTTCACTATCTTAATGAAGACGAATTTTAAGAAGCTTAACACATTTTTTTCTGAACAATATCAGGATACTTCCTTATCAATTTTTTAAATACAGTAGACTCCCTCAAATCCGCACATAATTTTTGAATGTAAACAATGAAAAATTCAGTTCAGATATAGGGAAAAATTTGACTATTTTAGTTTCATATCAACTTCATATATATTTTGATTTGTAATTTTTGTTAATATTACTGAAATCATGTTTTTTCATAAAGGAAGAATAGATTTATTTCTGAAAAAATTCAAAATAGTGCTGATATAATTGGTAATCACAGTCTTCTTATCGAATATATTTATGTATTAATCAAGCTTTTTACTTTATTAAGTCTAGCTAAACCTGAAATAAAACTTTCTTATTTCATGATTTTAATGTGAATTAGTAATGTACCATACATTTCATATTTATAATGACTATTTAATTGTACAATATTGATACATTGTACATTATTTTCTCAACTTAATATTTTATAAATGAAATTAAAACTTCATGAATCAATCAATAAATAAATGCAACATACATATTGAACTATGTTCTTAAGCACTGAAATAATCAGAATAAAAAAAATTGCTATGAATAGAGAAATCTTTGACATTTTTTTGCCTATTTGACAATTATTTCATACAAAATCGATTTAAAGACATAAAATCATACAAATTTCAGATTTATTTAAAGTTATTATCATGTTCTTGGACAATGCCGGGAGGGTCAATTGGTAAATAGAAAATGTTATAATTTATATCCAACATACAGTTTCAAATATCTATTACTAATAATAAACATTATTTGCACAAATGAAAATAATCACTAGACTAAAATTTATGCATTTTGACCTTTAACTCTAGTACATACCTTAAAACACATAATTTTCATAATGTTCCATGAATTTGGTCAATATGATCTTTGTCTCTGATAAGGAACAAGTCAAAGAATAGAATAACATTTATTTTTTGCATGTCAGATTGACAAAAAACTATTAGAATTTGTTCTTCAGAAACAAAAGAAGCTATCAATGCTAATAAATGAAATAAATAAATAATGCTATCAATGCTGAAGCTATTAATCAAGCTATTAATGTAAAATTTACTTTCATAATTTTTTTTTTTCGAATACTTAACAATATTAATCTAAAAAAGTTGCTAAGTGTTAAGCAGATAAAATTAATTGATTTAAGGGTGTATTCGAAAAAACGCTTTTACACCTTCATCAGCTCTAAATTTTCTGATACAATTTCAGACACAATTTTAAAAGTAGAAACATGAAACTGGCTGAGGACATTTTTTGAAGAGACGTATAAAGTGCCGTGTGATGTCATTTTACGGTCCATTCATTCGAATTTGATTTATAAACAATTATCTTCTCAGTATGACCTTTTTTTTCGTTTCCAGATCTCCCGCTTGTGAGAAACTGGTTTAAAATGGGGTTTTTGATTGCTTCTTTTGCAAAATCTTCCTCATTTATCAACGAATCGACAATCACGGCACCTTGTGTACTCTCTAAATAAGACAATTTGCCAGTTGGATGCATTTGAGAGCAAAAATGAGTTTAAAAATAAATCTGAAAATAAGCAGTTTGAGTCATAATACACCCTTAAACTAATTTGTTGCAAAATATAACGATGCAATACACCGAAACCTGTGTAATATGACCACCTTTGGGACCATCTAAAATGGCCACTGTATACAGGTGGTGACTTTATGGAGTGTCTTTAAAAATGACACAGAAAAACTTTTGTGATCTCAAAAAAATAAAATAGAAATAAGGAAAATTGCACTACATCAAGTAATGAACTAATTAATTAACAACTATAATAACTGAATTTAAAATATATTACATAGAAGATAATTTAAGTAAAACTTGTGTTATTTCTTTTGACTACCGGTGAAATTCCATGGTGTTTGATTTAAATAATACATAATAATTACAAGGTGCCGTTAGACACATTTATACACATTTTTATTTTCATTGTGATTGCATAATGATAATGTTTCTATAATTATCAGTAATAAACTTTTCATTAAAAGTCACCTTAGGCAAGTGCAAATATTATTACAAAAAAGGACAAAATAGTCACTATAGGAAATAAATTCCTGAACTTTTTTAATTTATCAAAATTCAAACTTCATAAATTACTTCTTTAGTCTTTTAGATTGAAAATTTTCAGCATGCAGAAAAAATGGATGGTCACATTTTAGAGGTTCAAATAACATTGAAAATGACAGGCTAACTGGTCACTTTACACAGGTGGACACGTTAGACAGATGGTCACATTATCCGAAAATTTTCATATTAATTTATATGAGCACAAGTAAAAATTTCCAAAAGCGGCCACTTTAGCCATGTGGCCACTTTACCAAGGGGGTCACTTTAGCAAGTTCTACTGTATTTAAAAATCCTAATTCTGTATATATATGGCACACATCATAAAATATCAAATTTTAGTTGAAAATTTGAAAGTTATTTTTTTTTTACTTTTTTTTCTCATTATTAGACCGATATATAGATTTCAAATGTTTTTTTTTTTTCATAAAAAATAGAAAAAATTGTGTAGTAAAGAGTTAAATTTATAAAATTACTAATATTGTGAGCGTTTAAAACTGTTTATTGCCGAAAGATAGCGCCACCAAATATTTCTTTCATTGCGAAATTTAGCCTCTTCCGTTCCGAAACTGAAATAATAATACAAATCCTATTTTATTTCAAACTTCAACTGTTTTCAATAAGATGACTGTAAAAATACTGGTTTCATTGGTTTATTGTATGGTAATATATGAATTACTCTGGTTATATAATGTCCATTTATCCATATATTTTTTAGTAATTTGGTAATCTGCCTTCAATTTCACTTCAAACTTCAACTGTTTTCAATAATATGATTGTAAAAATACTGGTTTCATTGGTTTATTTAATGGTATTGTCTGAATAACTTTGGATGTATTTATAAAAATATTTATATACTTATTCATTATTTTTTTCCGAACAAAACGACATTGAAAATGGCAGAAAAAATATCTTTCCTGAAATGGATCCTTTAGGCACTTAGTAATTTAGGTTAAAAAATAGGGATCTAAAACTATAACCAGAGGCCGATTAAGGTTGTATTGGGCCCAAGACCCAACACTTTTTCGGGGCCCTTCGAACCAAAATAGTGGATAGGCTTTTTTCACCCAGGGTTCACGAGGAGTTATAAATAGATTATCATACGGTTACCAAGTTAAACAAAATCGTTTTTGGTTTTGGAGAAAATAATTGCAGGAAACTTCAATTTTAAGAAATATTTTTAAAATCATCTTATTAAATTTGGGCCCTACTCAGCAGTGGGCCCAAGGCCACGGCCTATTT
Source organism: Maratus speculifer (assembly GCA_964019185.1). Lineage (NCBI taxonomy): Eukaryota > Metazoa > Arthropoda > Arachnida > Araneae > Salticidae > Maratus > Maratus speculifer. The sequence continues at coordinate 429,366,735 of OZ025290.1, read as the reverse complement.
GGCCTGTGCAGCAATCAGCCCTGATTACAACCTCTCCCCTTTAAAACATCAATTTAATAATCATTAACCTAACTGAACGCAATCGCAAATTTAAGGGCTTTAAAAGCTTTAAACAAGTAAATAATGCACAAGTCCTCAAAAAATTTTTACTGAAAAAGATTTAAGTTAAATACTTATGAATATTTATCATTTTCTTGGTCACATTGTATTTAGAGATTTTTAGACATGTTGCAAACTCAGATGAAAAGTACATTTATTTTGTGAGAAATTCAGCTTAGATACAGAAATTTATTCGTTTGCTTAGAACGCAAAAAAACCATTCAGCTATTAAGAAGTGATATAAAAAAGTAAAAAAAATCAGACATTTTAGTTTCTATAAGTAAAAGAACAGAGGTCCCCGAATGGGGACCCAGGGACCGAAGAAGTTAATGCGATATTGCTTTGTATTATCGCTATTCGTACTACCGCGCTTAGTATGGGTGTCATAGTCACAATAGTCACTGAAAAAAATCCGGATGATAATGTAAAGTTATGGGAGCATTCTTTTCAAATATCTCGCTCATATATTAATTTTTTTTTACATGATTTATTTTTATTTATTTATTTATTTATTTTTTTTTTTCATAGTATTGCTGACGACGATCTACAACCGGGCAAGTTTTTACTTTTTCGATGTTGGTTATATATTTTTTATATTATGATCGTTTCAATTTCAGAATCAGTTCTAACCGGTTTCGAAAGTTAGAGTATTAAAAAAAAAAAATCTGAAACCAAAATTGAAAAAGTAAAAACTAGGCTGGTTGTGAATCGTCCTCAACTATCCTAAAAAAAAAAAAAAAAAAAAAAAAAAAAAAAAAAAATTATGTGAAAATATTAAAATTTGAGCGAGATATTTGAAAATAACATTCCCATAGACTTAACATTATCATCCGGGTCTTTTTCAGTGACTATTGTGGGGCCTTAAACGCCGAAGCAAATTCAGTGTGACCCTTCATAGTGACTATTAATTTTTTGAAAAAAAAGTGTTTTGGCGTCCTAAAAAAATTTTGTGTCTGGACCTGGAGCAATCTACCGCTGGTTCCTCCTTTTCCTCCTATGCAATAGCTCTTTATGATAAAATTGTTTTGTTAAAAATTATAAGAATTAAAATTGCAAGTTACACTTTAAATGGGGGATTTAAATGTAATGAATTCTCTAGTGTAGATTAGGCGATGAGCGAGATCGAGAGGATAATTTTCTGCGAATTTAGGCAGAGCCCGATTAAGGTTGTAGGAGGCGTAAGGACCAGCACCTTTTCAGGGCCCCCTCGCTTGGTCAAAATATTAGCCCCTCCCCCCTTCGGGAATATTCGAAAGGTATCATTATATTATCATACGCTTGCGAAGTTAACCAAAATATTTTTTTGTTTTTCGAGAAAATAATTGCAAAAATGCAGTATTAAGAAAAACTTACTAAATTTTAAATTTGGACCCTTTTTATCAGTAAGCCCAAGGCTACGGCCTAGTTGGCCTGTGCAGTAATCAGGCCCTGAATTTAGGTGGCCAACTAGCTATTGAACATTCAATAATTTGGAAGTAGCTGGTGTCGCCATCTGTCGCTTATTATTTATATTAAAAATCTTTATATTTGAAAGCAATTCAATTTGTTATTTGTTTCATCCTTTTAATATCGATTTCCGAGTTTAATGATATTCAAATGTATTCCAAATATTACTCGATTTGATAAAAAGGTAAATACATTATAAATATTATAAATAATAAAATGATACATTTAATGACATTAAATATTTTTAATTAAATAAATATTAAATAATTAATATTATTAAATTAAATATTAAATATTTAAAGTTAATTTTTCTTACGATCCTAGAAATTTTAAACAAATTTTCATAAGCTTAATATCGACATATATGACAGACAAGGGCTTTTTTGTATGATTTTCTAACTTAGATGGAAAGTGTTTATGAATTCAGTTTGTCTGCCCGTCTGTCTGTCCGTATTGCATGTATCAGGGCCGAAATTAGTCTTTGTTCCACCCAGGGCAAACATAAATTTTGGCAAAAATCCCCCCTCCTATACGAATGAAATTTATAAAGATAATTTTATTAAGTTCCAAAACATATATACATTTAAAAACATATATATCATAAAATATGTAAACTAAATTACGTAATCAGCTTTGTGAAATGTGGATTCATAAAAATCTTGAAAACAGAATCTAAAAAAAAAAAAAAAAAAAAAAAAAAAAAAACCAAGTTGGAAATTGCACTTGGACGTAGCAAATGAGGTGCGTTCGTACGATAACGAAGTTTTAAAAATATTCAGATCTTGCTGATATAGTAGAGCGTACTTCGGATACAGTATAGTAGTCGAAATCTTTGCGTATCTGTAAATATGCAGGAAGTAATTTTTATTACACCTCAGCAACGTATATCTTATTCATAAAATGTGAAATAGTTGAATATAATTAAAACACTCCCCAAACAATTTTTCCCCGTAAAGCATTATGTAGTGGAATACTTTTGTGTGGCCTTGTAATTTAATAATAAAAATTCTTTGCATCACAGATTGTACAGAATGCATATTTTAGTATATATTTCATAGATTTATGCCGATTCTATTATGTTCGAATGAGTGTAACATCATTAAAATGCATTTGAAACTTTTTTTCACACTGACCGTAATGTAACGGAATCCTTTTGATTGTCCCTGTAATTGATCTATGCATCCGATTTTCATTACATTTGAAATGACTCGACAAAATTACGCAATAATTATATCTTTTAAATTTCAAACGATTAAAATGCATTTGAAACTTTTTTCCCCATTGACCGTAATGTAACGGAATCCTTTTGATTGTCCCTGTAATTGATGTATCCATCCGATTTTCATAAAATTTGAAATGAGTCGACAAAATTATGTTATAATTATGTATTTTAAATTTCAAATGATTCGGTTGGGTAGTTTTTGCGTTGTTATATGCGGACAGACAGAAGGACAGACAGACGGACGAACTGAGCGACAACAATAGGTGCTACATTTTTACATAATTACGAACGCACCTAAAAAGGAAAAATTGACAAACAAAATCTCTGTTTGGCGCCCCCTTCGCCTGGTGCTCATTTCACATGCCCCCCTCCCCCATGTCCCCCTTTAGTTTCGGCCCTGACATGTATTGAAAAGGGAGGGTTCATTTGCAGTTAAGAGCCCACACTACTGATTGAAAAAAACCCAGATGATAATGTAAAGTCTATGGGGGCGTTCTTTTCAAATATTTCACCCAAATTTTAATATTTTGACGTGATTTTTTTTTTGCATAGCACAGCTGAGGACGATCTTCAACCGGCCTAGTTCTTACTTTTTTGATTTTGGTTATATTCTTTTTATACAGGGTGTTTCGCTACCAGACCGACAAACTTTGAGGGGTGATAGTAGACATAAAGACAAGCAATATTAAATAGGAAACCATGGGGCGCAAACTTCTTCTGTAGGAGCTAGGGGCCATTAAAGTTTAAGGTCTAAAAATTCAAACGCTGATAAAAATTAGAAAAAAGGGTCGATTTGTTTGCGGTTTTCTCTAAAATCATTCTTTATATCATGATTTTTTATTTTTTTAATTTTGAAGGTTAAGTTCGAAAATTGTCGATAGAGGGCGCTTTAGACTTTAGAGTAACGAACAAACACTTTTTGCCGTTCTTCTGTGCATGGGATTGAAATTATACTAAAGTTTAGACTTTAACTTAAATTTTAAGCCCAAAATCGGAAACATGGGGATCGGTTAACTAGCGAAAATTTAACTGTGAACCGAGGGAGAAATTTTAAACTCTCATAAACATTGGACAAACTAATCTATTTTGTTGCGGTTTGCGTGTAGGTCATTCCCTTGGTAATTATTTTATTCAAGATGATGTACAGCTTTCATGTCCTCATTTTTTGATAGAGGGCAATTCCGACACATGTCCGACATTTCAATGGCATTACTCCTGGGTGTTTTACTACCAGACCACCATACTTCCAGGAAGTGTAAGGGATTCAAAGCCGACTCGGAATCACACAGGAATGTAACGTTGAAAATTGCTTTTTTGCATGTTACGTTTAGAAAAAAAGCAGAGAAAAAAACAACAGAAACTAGCAGAGAAACAGCAACATGTTAAAGTGGACAGAACAAAGTTTATTTAAAGGTGTTCGAAATTACGACCAGAAAAAGTCCGGAAAATTTGACAGCGACAGTAGATTGACAGCGATTTTCTTGCGGTAGATGGCGCTGAACGGTAATGTGCGTGAAAGTTTCTTTCTCGTTGCGCAGCTCTATGTGGTTCAGGCACGATCGGGCTCTTCCACATTTTACAAATGATGTTCACCGATACCCCAACATAACATATGGACAGCGGTGGGTAGGTGGTGGTGGCCCGGTTTATTGGCCTGCCAGATCACCGGACCTATCATGTATGAGCTTCTTCTGCTGGGATCACATGAAAAGTTGGGTGTATGAGAATCCTGTACTATCAATTAAAGACTTAGCAGCTCGTATTTCTGTAGTTCACGGAAATCTATCAAAATTTCCAGGAATCTTTCAAAGCGTGAGGAATTACATGTGACGCCGCTGTCAAGTATGTCGAATTACTTCTGGTCGTAATTTCGAACATCTTTTCTATTAAAACCTTTAAATAAACTGTTTTATGTCATATTAATGTGTTGCTGTTTCTCTGCTTGTTTCTGTTTCTTTTTTCTCTGCTTCCTTTAACCATATCTCGCAAAAAAGACATTTTCAACGTTACATACCTATGTGATTCCGTGTCGCTTTCGCATCCTTAACACTTCCTGGAAGTATGGTAGTCTGGTAGTAAAACCCTAGGAGTATTGCCATTGAAATGTCGGAGATGTGTCGGAAGCGCCCTCTATGAAAAAAAGGAGGACATGAAAGCTGTATGTTATTTTGAAAAAATAATTACCAAGAGAATAACCTACACGCAAACCTATTGTTTTTTTTTTTTTTTTTTTTTTTTTTTTTTACTTTTACTACTGCTACTGCTACAGATCATAATTTAATCAATCAAAAATTCCATTCAGCAAAATTATCTTTTCATATATGTATTACTAATATAAATAATCATCTTTACACCTCACTTATCAATTAGTTCAAGTATTTCATCTACTTTATCAATGAATTAACTGAGATCAGGACCAGATTACCTTCTATATGAATCTTGTTGTAATTTAAAATAACCAAAATAAGAGGAGATTTAATAAAGGTAATTACTATGAGATTACACGAGTTAAGAAATTACAGAAATAGAAAAGATTGCCAAGATAAATAAAAATGAATTAAAAAAAAATTATACATTCATTAAGTTTCTGTAAATATTAATGATTGCTGGTAAATAATAATGATAACACAACAAAATTCTCAATCTGTCTAGATCTCAGGCGAAGCATATAAGGATCTGTAGCAGTGAACCCAATTTTTACCAATGTTGTCTTATGGGATATCAAACTCATATAGATAGCTTAAAAGCTCAAGATCTTTATAAAAATTTCAAAAGAGAGGAGAAGGACACTGGAATCTCCCTTCTATTTATGGGGAGCAAAGAAAGAAAAATTTTTGTAAGCATTAAGATTTCAATAATATAAACACAAGCATCCCATATTACAACAATGATATTGTGGCCAGAAAAGATATAGTGGAAGTACATCTATCTAATTTTCTCCATTTTTTTATTCATAGGATAAATTAAATTGTTTTAGGTCATGTGAACTCCTCAAAAGTTTTGCTTTAAGAATTTCTATTACTTAGTTAAATATCTTTACTCAACTTTAAGATAAAAGTATGTTAATTAATTAATGCATATATAACTTCCAGTCTGATAAATTACTTTAAATTCTGAATAAAGAAGTAAGTGTTGAAGTTATTTTACTTTTACGCATTCAGAGAAACTTCTTTAATTTCAAGCTATTACATATTTTAGAATAGTCATTTTGACATTTATGAAGTTAAAATTCAATTAATCTAATATCAAGATAGGATAAAAATCTAAAGAACTATACTTGAGAATATCCTGGTTTCTTTTTCCCTTTTACTAAATTACACTTTTAATTTAAAACTGAATGTTTACTTTGCATTAAAATAGAGTAAAACCTTTTTTTTATGATTAAAATAAAGGATATATTAAAGCAAAATTATCAATCTCAAAATTCTCTTAACCAATACATTCTTTTTTATTTAATTCAACATAAAAAACATCAGAAAGCACATTAACATGAATCTGTTGAAAACACTGGAAAATATCAACTCACAACATGTATATTTCATAAGATTAAAGGCACTGGAAAATATCAACTCACAACATGTATATTTCATAAGATTAAAGGCACTGGAAAATATCAACTCACAACATGTATATTTCATAAGATTAAAGGCAGTTTCAGTGCAAGTACAATGTGAATTTCTTACCTTCAGCTTATAAGGATATCTGTTTCCCTTTGTGGGACACTCTCATTATCAAGATTAACCTGACGCCAAATCTTCCTTGCATTTGGATACATTTCAGCAGTTCATGACGAAACACTTGCATAGACTAGATTTGGAGTCCTATTCGGAAAGGGTTTTTACGCTAACCTCTTTCTATTTGGGAATGAAATTAGGACTACTACAGTTTCATGAGAGTCTCCGACAAATCCGATTAGCATCCCTCAGCAACTCAAACATGAGCACTTCAACACACTGGAAATGAGAATTCCGGCCTTTGGGCTACGACATCTTACCCGGAAGTGCACTTGAAACAAAAAAAATCTCGGAGAAACATATCGACGCGAGCTAACAGCCATTAACCGCCAAGGACATCACTACTATGTTGCGCTCGAGATAAGTCTCTATTAAACGGGTTTCCAAACAATCCTCAGGACTGCAGGGGTTTAGGAAGTCGATTGGAAATCTAGCATACTCAGCCGCACTATGTAGGATGCTGCAGTTCCTAGTCGAGGGACTTCGACCCTTTTTTTTACTAATAATAATAGCAGACCATATTTTTTTTGGCAAACTCTCTCAGCTTTCTGCTGCATACTACTCTTTTTCAACCAACTGCCTTAGCATTTTTTTTCAGATTGCGTCGAATCTCGTAGAATTATTTAGGCCTCCCCTCTCCCAGATAAACAGGGGAGGGGGGGGGACAGAATTATCACCTCTCCTCAACCAGATGCTTTCAGTTCGACTGCCATCACCAGGACTGACTTTCTTTTTAAAAACCAATTGCGCGCAAGCCTCTAACATACGGGGGTATTTTTTCTGAGAACACGTACGCTTCCCCCTTTGCCCCAACCAAAAGGGTGACTTCTCGTTGGTCAGCGCGTAAGTTCCATTTCCAATGTCCAAATAAGGAAATGTTTCCCTCTCTCAATCACGTGACTTACACGAGGTCCTGCCCAAGCAGGTGTTTCTCCAACTCCCGTTCCCATGAAATCTACAGCTGGGATTCCAAGTATTGCATATAATGGAAGTAATAGACTTGGGGATATTTTTATGGGCGAAAATGTATCTTGCTCTCTCCCTAAAATGATGCTATACAATTTTTTATGGGTCATAAAAAAAGGGTGTACTTTTAGCAAGTACCCAGGGCTTAAAAACTCTGTGTGTGGCCAATTATATAAGGTACGCTATTTATTGTCCGAAAGCTCATAGCATGGGAACCACACACATCTTTAATCTTAACAAAAGGGCTTTTAGGAATTATCGCAGTTCTCTGCCCGAGCAGGGATTTTATGCGACTTTAAGGGGAGGGGGTGTGTTTTTCTTTCTAACATACACAAACGCTTGTGAAAGCGTGAGAAAGGAAAATGAAATAACAAAATATTAAGGGCCTGTGCGTATAAAAAAAAGAAAGAGGGTTTTGAATTTTGAATAATTAAAATTTTAAAGAAAGGCAGTAATCAATAAAAAAAAAAACTGTAACAAACCGCAACAAAATCGATTAGTTTGTCCAATGTTTATGAGCGTTTAAAATCTCCCCCTCGGTTCACAGTTAAATTTTCGCTAGTTAACCGATCCCCATGTTTCCGATTTTGGGCTTAAAATTTAAGTTAAAGTCTAAACTTTAGTATAATTTCAATCCCATGCACAGAAGAACGGCAAAAAGTGTTTGTTCGTTACTCTAAAGTCTAAAGCGCCCTCTATCGACAGTTTTCGAACTTAACCTTCAAAATTGAAAAAATAAAAATCATGATATAAAGAATGATTTTAGAGAAAACCGCAAACAAATTGACCCTTTTTTCTAATTTTTATCAGCGTTTGAATTTTTGGACCTTAAACTTTAATGGCCCCTAACTACTAGAGAAGACGTTTGCGCCCCATGGTTTCCTATTTAATATTGTTTGTCTTTATGTCTACTATCACCCCTCAAAGTTTGTCGGTCTGGTAGCGAAACACCCTGTATTAGGATAGTTTCAGTTTCATAACAGGTTCAAACCGGTTCTGAAAGTTAAAGTAGGGTAACATCCCCAGTAATTGGCATGCACCAATGATTGGCACATTCCACAAACATGCCCTAAAATAAGATTTATATCCAGTCTTTTAAAAATGCAAGACCATGTACCAGTTATATGCTCATTTACGTTAAAGTTATAACTTTGATTTATGCTACTAGATGACAATAGTGCCCAGGAAAGAGAAACAATTATGGCTTGTATCAAATTAGCCATTTTTGTTGCAAAAGCTTCTTCTTTCACTTAAGAAAGGCATACTTTTCAATTCATTATTATCTGATTTATACTATATTTTAAATTTTAATTGACAACAGTTTTGTTTAGTTAAAAAGGATTACTTTAATTGTGTAAAAGTATTTTCGACACAAATACTTGGATTTCTGAATTAATGATAGATGCAATTAATGGTGATTCAATTTTGCTAGTTCCAAGTAATTGGCACCTATTACAATTACAAGGAATTCTCAAGGAATTTGAGATTAAACCAATTATTTTAAAAGTACTTTTAAAGTTATAGACTAATTTTGTTTATCATTTGTTTTTCTTTGAAAATATGAAATATTATCAGTAATTGGAATCCATTAAAGCTACATATGACAATTACTGGGTAATTATATAAGTATATTGTATTGTTTTAAAGTGTTCACATTTCAGACCAATATGCTGATTTCTTACTCTCAAACACCTGAAATATGGCATCTTCATCTATAGTAAATTCATTTAAAGCGATTAAACCCAATACAAAATGTAAAATATTTTTTTAATATAAACATGTGCCAATTACTGGATCACAAGGTGTCATACATGGGTGCTCCAGGTGCCAATTACTGGCGATTTCAGCAACTTTTTATAAATATATTTTTATAAGAATACTTTTTCAATTTTTTTTTGCTTTTAGTGGGCAAAATACATGCACAGATATGCATTCTTTGATTTAAAAATATTTCCCAGTAAATATCTTATTTCTTTGTAATGAAAATTGAAGTAAGTTTAAAAACAAATTCTTAATGTGCCAATTACTGGGGATGTTACCCCATCTTTTTTATTAAAAATCTGACACCAAAATCGAAAAAGTAAAAATTAGGCCGGTTGTAAATCGCCCTCAGCTATCCCATGAAAAAAAAAAAAAAAAAAAAAAAAAAAGAAAAAAAAAGTCAAAATATTAAAATTAGAGCGAGATATTTGAAAAGAACGCCCCCATAGACTTTACATTATCATCCGGGTCTTTTTCAGTCAATAGTGTGGCGTCTTAAACTCAGAAGAATTCCGTTATATTACTGTCTATAGAGGAAGATAGTTTGCTATTTAATATTAGGGGCCGTCCATAAATGATGTCACCCTTGAAGGGGGGAGAGGGGGTTCATGAAATTGTGACAGTTTGTGACGAGGTGATGGGAGGGGGGTAAGAAGAAATGTGACATCACACATTTTGGTTAAAATAAAAGCATTAAAATTCAGTAGATTAAATTATGAAGTACGAAAGTTATTTTAAAATTAAAGTGTTTTGCGTTCATAAAGACAAGATTTAAAGCAAAATATGTTAAATTCTATTTCAAGTTGCAGGATACTGTTGTTTTCAATAGCTCTTTCATGTTAATAATTTATTGCTATTCTAAATAATTATTATTTTTTAAAAGCCTTATTTTATACAAAATACGGATCCCTTTTATTGTTCCGCTCACAAATGTCATTAAACGACATAGTTAAAGTTTAAAAATTAAATCTGAAATGTGATGTAAAACTCAGGGCTTTGTTTCTGAACTAAAAGTACATTTTTACGTAATATTGCGTGACATGTGACAAGAGCGGGGAGGGGGGGGGGGAAAGGCGTCAAAATTATGGAAAAAATGCGCGACATCATTTATGAATGACACCTTAGAATATTTTAAACATATTAAAATTGATATTTATCACTGAAGTATACTTTGAGGATCATAATGTTGAGCATGGTGAGTATAGAATTTATAGTTCATTTACACCCAAAAGAGTTTAGCTATAGAAGAAAAGGAACATTAAGGGTGTTCTCAACTGCTCTGTTCAATAAACGCAAAACGTTTTGACACATTAACAAATTCATTTTTTAACGGAAAGATATAAAGTTGGACGGTCTGGCTATGTAGGCACTTTCAAATCGAGCTCAGTTTTCTATTTTATGATAATTAAATTATACCTACAAAGTTATAAGCTATTTTGATCACGTGATCAAGCGATTTTCTACCCTTTGTTGACTAGTTTTTCTGCTTTCGTCGGAAAATGCTGTTCAAAACATCATTTTTGACGGCTTGTTCTAAAATATTTATTGCGTTTGCACAAAAACAGAAAAATGAGTGCAATGAGATAGTTTCTGAATAACAATACCTGCTAATTTCACGCATTTCCAAAAAAAAAAAAAAAAAAAAAAAAAAGAATTAAAACTTATGTTACAAAGTACGGCGATATAGTCCCGAATGCAATTTCAGAAAGAATCACGTTTTGAGCACCTTATTGCCAGAACAACGATTGACGCGGGGATGAAGTCAATGCTATGCACCCTTTCTTGTTTGTGACGTCAAACGCCTAGCGAATAGCAACCCTTCCTTCTGCAAAGAGATCGTGCTTATTGTTCAGTTGTTTTTCCGTAAATTTTATCAAGCAAAGAATATAATATGAGGAAATGTTATTCACCGCTTTTTACAATTAAAACATAGTTTAAAACAAAGAGCTTTTTCAGATTAAAATGATTTCGGATTTGAAAATCAAAACAAAACGACGATTGGCGTTTGGCGATGCAGCTAGCTGAACGTTTTCGCTTTCGCCAACTCGCCAAGGCTGGTGCTCAAAACGTGATTCTTTCTGAAAATGCGTCCCGAATTTGGTGACCAAAAGGGACGCCTATTTGACGATATCTCTAATATTTCGCTAAGTTCCCGTAGACATCCAGTGAAAACTAATAGGTTTGCTTGCTTACAGATAATCAATAAATTGAGACATTTTACGGCAACAAAAACTAATATTAGCTTATGGATAGAGCTTAATAAGATTATCTACATTATTTTTGAGTACAAATACTGACTATTTACAAAATCCGTAACAATATATTTATGTGAAATATATTTACGCGAACTTTTCAGACAAATAAATCCATATGTCAAAAATTATAGAATGTTGCATAAATTAAAAAGAATTGATGGACAAGAATATAATTTAAATTTTACAACAAGCATTTCACAACATACAGATCCCATGACATTTCTAATTATAATTCCTCATATTGATCTCGCAGGGGTCTGTCCAGACTTTTCTCACAGGATCCAGTTTTTGTGAAATTGTTAATTTTTTTCTTATATTTGTGAAAATTCTAGTCAGAACTTTGTGAATTTTAAATTATCGATGTCTTCAGGTTCTATTTTTCATATATAAAAAGCTAAGTAATATGCTCTTTGGCGAGTTCAACTGCTTATTTACAAGTCAGATTTTATTATTAAATGATTAAATTTGAGAAAAGTTCAATTTGAAAAGTGAAAAAATTACGTGAAAGTTCGATTTAGGAGACAAATAATTTTGTGAAGGGTCCTGTTTTGGGATAAAATATTTTGTGAAGAATTCTGTTTGGGGATAAATATTTTTGTGAAGTGTCCTGTTTTAAAATAAATTATTTTGTGAAGGGTCCTGTAACCCTTTCGCGACAAAAGCCTTTTATGAAAATTTTAATATTTTGTCACCGGTTTTTAAAAACAAAAATTTGTGCCTTATTAAATCGAGAAAATTCTCCGATTAAATAAGGCAAATTTTACAGTAAATTTTTTTCTGGTGGGAATAAACACGGATTCTAAAGCCTTTTTGAGGCACGTATATGTGTCGCTCGTCCCCAAGGGGTTAAAGGACCTAAATTTTTCCTAAACACATTCCTGTCTAGGATAAATATGCAATATGCGCCAAAAGAAAAAAAAAAAGTAAGAAGATTTTACCTTTACAGTACTTGGGACATCGTTTCGCATTGTGGGAAAAATTGGTTTAATCTTTTACTTAACTCTCTTTCTTTAATTCGTTTTACATTAGCTCATTTTAAAAATTTTATTATAATATATATATATATATATATATATATATATATATATTTAAATCAAAGACGAAAACCGACATTGTATTTCTTAACAGTGGACGATTTGGTTTTAAAAATCTCTAATCACAGGAAAATGAAAGGAAACCCGTTTACAGGGATATCACTACTTTTCTTTTGAATTATAATTTCAATCTTTTCAAAGCCGATGAAAGCGTGGTTTAGAATCTGGAGTGTCAGAATGGGGGCTGGCGTAAGGGACAGAGCCCCCTAGTATTTTATATGAAAGAAAAAAAGCTTTGGTCAGAGGCACAGAGCGTCAACTTAGACCACATGCGCAACTGATTAATAATTATGTATATTTATGAATATATTAATTACTTTTAAGCAAATTTTTAGATATTTCGTTATTTTTCGACGGAAATAGGAAGATTATCGAAATTCGTTTTTGGTTTCGGTGAATCCTTAATTTTAACGCCCCACCAGGGACTGAGAGGTTCTGATTTCAAAGATGGTAGACGGGAGATGTTGGGTGCGAATCCAATCGCGCCCGTTGGCCTAACCATTTCCAGAGGTTCTGATTTCAAAGATGGTAGACGGGAGATGTTGGGTGCGAATCCAATCGCGCCCGTCTGCCTAACCATTTGGAGTTTTTGTGGGTTTCTTTGAAACTTGGAAAACCTTTGGTATATATGGGTTATGTTCCCTTAGAAAGACCCACATGAAGGGCACTTCCCCAAGGGCTTATAGCCCTTGTGCAGATATTCGGCCATCTTAAATAACATCAACACCTTAGTTTTAACACCTTAGTTAGATGCTGCTAAATAATATGATACTACACAATACTAGATATTACTAAATAATACGACACTACTTGATAATACTAGATATTATTGAATAGTATGCATTTTATGATGATCTATATTTGAAATGCGTATACGTTTTTTTCCCCTATTACACGGGGAAATCTCTTCCTTAAAATTGTAATCAAAATTAATATTTTCATCGTTAATCTATCAATAAAATATTGTGTGCTCTTTCATTAGTTGTAAGTAATTTTAATTAATTTTTACAAAAAAAAAAATGTTTAAAAAAAGAAAGTATTTAAAATAAATTGCACGCACTAAAAACTATATTTTATCGGCTTAACACTACTTATTTTTTGAAAAAAAAGTACTTTTTCTATCCGATATTTTGGCGTTTTTCGATAAAAGTAATTAAAAAAGTTAATAACAACTGAAGCTATAGAAAAAAGAATTTTAAATTATAGAAGCAGTTTATCCATACGCTCATCTTTTTTTTTAATGCTTCATCTCCGACGTTTTTGCAATAATTACTAAAAGCTGTTTTCTATTTTTCTTCCGTCCCATCAAGACTAAAAAGTTTTAAATCTTGTTGGTAATGGATCGTTTAATAGCTTACTGGCTCTAAGTATTTATATTTTTTGAAAAAATATCATTATTTTAACGCTGTTCTCAAATACAAAAAAGTCAAATTTATCCCATAAATTTAACATATTTTGTGTTCAGAAATGCATGAAACTAGCAGGTATTGTTGCTCAGAAACTATTTAGTCAATTTTTTTCCTTTTTTTTCCCTTACAAACGCAATTGATTTTTCAGAAAATATTGTCAAAGTAGGAGTTTTGAACAGAATTTCCTCGCGAAAAAAAGGGCAATACCCATTGTGTAGATCATCGGCCATCCTAAAAAACACCAACACCTTCATTTTAACCCCTTCAGTTACTAAATACTAGATAATATTAAATAATACGATACTTATAGATAATATGTATTTTATATATTTAAAATCCATCCTTTTTTTCTTTACTACAACCATGTATTGTCAGGTAGCCTTACACTGTAAAAAAAAAAAAAAAAGGGTCGATCTACTAAAAAAACGTTAGTGATCCTTGTAATTACTAAAAAATTTTTAGTAATCTTAGTCGGTTACAAAAAAATCTAAGAATTACTAGAAAAAAGTTAGCAACGAATAGAGTTAATAGTTTTATATTTTTAATAGCTCTTACTAAAACTCACTTGGTGTGGTCTTGATAGCATAGTGGTTATTGTAACGGACTCCAGGCTAAAAGGTCCCGGGTTCGAAACTTGCCACCGCCAAATACGCCCCGAATGTATGTAGTGTCTCGTTAATAAAGGGATTATGAAAATCTTGTCGGAGCTGGTAGGAATGTTTGGTGCTGCCATCTATTGCTGTTTTGCCGAAAATCTTCCGCTTCAGAAGTCTGGATGCAGTTCGAAGGAAGCTCCTGCCTTTCGGGCGCACGTAATGGTTATTAAAAATAATTTTAATAACCATTACTAAATTTGCTACTAAAATTTGCTTGGTGGCTCATACTAAAAATTTTTAAGTTAGTTATACAAAAAATTCTTTTGTTCAGTTTACAAAAGAAATGCTTGTTTCACTTGCAAAAAAAAATTTTGTAGTGGTTACTAAAAAATTCTGTGGAATACAAATTTACTAAGAAATTTTTAGTAACCTCTTGAATTTTTTTTACAGTGTATTCCCTAAAATTTTAACCAAATATTAACACTTTCATCGTTAGTATATCAATAAAATATTGTTTGCTTTAAAAATATGTGTTTAAAATTTATTTTAATCACTTTCATTAGTTGTCAGTAATTTTAATTAATTTTTACAACAAAAGTTTTCTTTAAGTATTTAAAATATATTGCACGCACTAAAAACTACATTTTATCGGCTTAACACTACTTATTTTTTTTTAAAAAAGTACTTTTTCTATCCGATATTTTGGCGTTTTTCGATAAAAGTAATTAAAAAGGTAATGTTAACTGAAGCCGAAAAAAGGAGTTTTAAGTTATCGAAGCAATTTATCCACACGCTCATCTTTCTTTAATGCTTCATCTCCGACGTTTTTGCAATATAATTATTGAAAGCTGTGTTTTGTTTTTCTTCCGCCCCATCAAAGCTAAAAAGTTTTTAAATCTCGTCGATAATGGATCGTTTAATAGCTTACTGGTTAAACATTTTAATAACAATTTTAATTTTTCTTAAGAAAGGTGTTATAGTAAAAATAAAATACATTGACATGTTTCGGAACCGTCAAATAAGTTCCATAGTCATAACATAAATAAAACAAAATTTCAAAATATTTCTCGGTCAATACAAATGACACGCGACAATGAGATATAAATAACAAAAAACACGCGCTCTATTGCAAAAAATTAAATTAAAATATAGACCATGATCCAAAACTTAACTAAAAATAAAAATTTCAAACTATTTCACGGTCAATACAAATGACACGCGACAAAGATACATATATATATATAACACCAAAAAACACGCGCGCTATTGTAGAAAATTAAATTAAAAATAGACCATGATCTAAAAGAAATTCCAACCTGGTTCATCCCATTCAAGCCCTCACGAGATCATTGTAGTAAAATACATTGACATGTGTCAATGTATTTTACTTTTACTATAACACCTTTCTTAAGAAAAATTAAAATTGTTATTAAAATGTTTATATAAAAGGTGAATGTTTTAAAATCTGATGATTTAAAAAATCAATTGGATTTAATTAACTTTTTATCATAGCTTACTGGTTAGTTTTTTTAAATATTTTTATTTAAAGGTTGTTGTCAAATACAAAAAGGCAAATTTATGATACAAATTTTAATTTATTTCTTGTTCAGAAATGCACGAAACTGGAGGGATTTGTTGCTCAGAAACTATCTAATTCAAGTGTTTTTTCCGTTTTTTTTTTATTTTTTGCAAACGCAATAGATTTTTCAGAAAAATATTGTCAAAGTAGGAGTTTTGAACCGAATTTCCACACGAAAGAAAGGCTATTATCCGTTGTGTAGATAATCATCCATCATAAACAATACAACATATTAGTTTTAATCCCTTCAGTTTGATACTTCTAAATAATATGATACTACTAAATACTAGATATTATGAAACAATACGACAGTACTAAATAATACTAGATACTACTAAATAATATACATTTTATGTTGATGTATATTTAAAATGCATGCTTTTTTCCCTTACTACAACCATGTAATACCGGGGAACTTTCCTCCCTAAAAATTCAATCAAAATTTACACTTTCATTGTTAATATTTTAATAAATACTGTGCTTAAAACTATGTGTTTAAAATTTATTGTAAACACTTATCATTAGTTGTCAGTAATTTTAATTAATTTTTACAAAAGAAGTTAAAAAAAGTATTTAAAATAAAGTGCATGCACTAAAAACTACATTTTATCGGCTTATATTTTATTTTTAAAAAGTACTTTTTCTCTCCGATATTTTGGCGTTATTCTATAAAAGTAATTAAAAAGTTAATATTAACTGAAGCTGAAAAAAAAAAAAAAGAATTTTAAATTATCGAAGCAATTTATCCATACGCTCATCTTTCTTTAATGCTTCATCTCCGACGTTTTTGCAATATAATTATTGAAAGCTGTGTTCTGTTTTTCTTCCGCCTCATCAAGACTTTAAAAAGTTTTAAATCTTGTCGGTAATGGATCGTTTAATAGCTTACTGGCTCTAATTTTTTTTTATTAAAAAATATTATTATTTAAAAATCTTCATTGCATTGTTTTTAAATTTCTCCGGTCTTTACAAGAAGAAATTCATAAGAAAAATTTTCACTTTCGTTTTTTTCGTCCAGAACATGATTTGACTGTTTTTAAAAAATCTGTCTTTGAGTCTGTATGTGACAAGAATATCTCTAGAACTAATGCACGTAATTTAATAAAACTTTAGATATTAATCCGTTTTGGATCTCAAATACAAAATGGAAACTTTATGACATAAATTTTAATTTGTTTTTGTATGAAAGTGCAGGTTACTAGCAGGTGTTGTTGTTCAGAAACTATAAAATTGCCTGTTTTTTTTTTTTTTTTTTTTTTTTTTTTTTTTGTAAACGCAATTGAAATTTCCGAAAATAATGGACGTTTTAAAAAGAATTTCTGAGCGAAAGAAGAATAACCACTGGAGGTAGGGTCAAAAATGTCTTTGTCACGAGACCAAAATCGCTGATAACTCAATAAGTAATTTATTGATCAAAAAATGGAAAACATAGTTCGATTTCAAATCGCTTTCATCGTCAGGCTTCCGAATTTTGCATGTTGTTTCTGTAAAAATGAATTTGTGTATATGTCAAAATGTTTTGCGCTTATTGAACAGAATAGTTGAGAAAGCCTTAAATCCTTCACCGCGCTGTTTTTCTGATTTCTACTATTTTTACAGGATGTAAGTATTAAATTCATGAAAAATTTAAATTTCAAGTTTTCATTGAATTTACACCTTTTCGGGGTCAGATATTCCGAAAAGCATGTTTCTACAAATTGTATGTTTTTTAGTCTGTCTGTCTATATATGACATAAATTTTGTGGGTGATATATCATAAGAATTAATGGACGGAATTTAATAAAACTTTAGATTCAGTTAGTTCTTTATACAAATTGGACCCGATTACTTTTTTTGGTATAAATCTCCCAAGAGGTAGTGTTGCTATGCTAGATTTTTAACAATTCCGCAATAGTTACATATATCTCAAGAACTAATGCACGGATTTTCACAATACTTCATATTCAGTTAGTCCTTGATTTAATATGATACTGAAATATTTTTGGTGTAAATCACCCGACAAAATGGCGCTGGTATGTTGCATTATTCATGTTTATCGCAACAGTTCTATCTCAAGAACTATACACTTATTTTCATCAAACTTGAGATTCAATTAATCCGTTATACAAATTGATCCCGATTGTCTTTTGGTGTAAATCGGCCAACAGGTGGCGCTAACTATGAAGAATTTTTTACGATTTCCGTAATTATTTCTATCTCAAACACTAATGCAAGGGTTTTCATCAAAATTCAGATTCAGTTAGAAATTGGGATAAGTTGTTGGTGATAAGATCTTGTGATCTACTGTGCCGCATTTTTCGGGAAATGTTAACATGTATGAAATAGAAAAAAAATTTTGTGATTGCTATATCCGACTAGTTTAATTTCCTCTATTTTTACAAAACGAAAGTGTTGGATACCGGAAAATTTTCGACTTCCTGTTTTAGACACATTTAAAACGTTTTAAAAGATCCTGAACACGGTTTAACAGTATTTTAAAATTGTTATCTGTATGTATGTGACACAAATTTCGTGGACGTTCTAGCACAAATATTAATGCACAAAATTTATTAAAACTTTAGGTTAAGTTAGACCTTGATGTAAATTGGTGCTGTCCTGTGTAAATCGCCTGACAGGTGGAGCTGCTGTACTGTATTTTTCAGGATTTCCGCAACTATTCTATCTCAAGACACGGATTTTCATTAAACTTTAGATTCAGTTACCCGCTGACATACGTTGCTGCTGATTAGATTTTGGTGTAAATCATGCTACTATTGGTGTTGCTAAGCTTCATTTTTCATGATTTCCTTAACAGCTCTACACGGATTTTCATCAAATTTCAGATTCAGTTAGATGCTGACATAAGTTGATGTCATTAGGGTATTAGGGCGCAACAGGCAAATGGCGCAACAGATGGCACTGCTAGGCTGCATTTTTCGGGATTTACACGATTTTAGAGTTAATCATAGATTAAGAACTAATGCTCTAAACTTCATAAAATTTCATGTTCTATTAGTCCTCGATATATGTTGGTGCTGGACTGCTCAATAGGTTTTCACGATTTTCGTTATTAGTTGTATTTTAAAAACTAATGTTTGTAATTTAATGAAACTTCATATTTTGTAAAACTTTCACATAAGCGAATGTTTTATATGTTTGGCTATATTCTGCCCAATATGTGTTTCTTTTATGCTCTTTGGATTGGGAATTTTGATTATAGATGTCTAAGAGAGTTGGTGCCGAAATTCAATCATTAATTTGAAAAAACATAATGCTTATATCTTTTTTTAAAATGCACATAATTCAATGAAACATACCTTTATGATGGGCATTGATTATAATTCCATTTTGGCACTGTGACAATGAAGTTTGAAGTATACTGAAGTACATTTGACTAGTAGGTTTATCATTGTGTTTTCCTGCTCCCAGTCCTGCATATTTTTGATACGTTTGGGTAGAGGAAAACACAATGAAACATTTACCGATCGAACACTAAAATCATGCCTGCAGATGTTTTCCACCAAGATATGACTTGGCAGACCAGTTGCATTTGAACATACTTACCGAGTTCTACCTAATAATGTAATTTCAGCCGTCAACTAAGGGCTTCCCGCTTTATATCTTTATAAACGGCGTCCATTATAAGTATTTGCCAACAACGTAATAGAGACAGATAATTTTTTGAAAAGTAAATTTCATTTATTTACGAAAATTTAAGAAAGCATTTATATTTAATTTTTTTAAAACAACTAAAAAAAACAAGACAAAATGAATGAAAATAAAATAAAACAACAAATTTTTTTTCTTGTAGTTTTGCTCCAAGAAATATTTGATAAAAGACATTCATTCCTGTTTGTTTAATTATATATTTGTTTAAAATTTTTACTACTTCAAAGAACACAGCAGCATTTCAACAGCGAAAGGATAAAATCTTAAACTGGAATTGTTTCCTTAAAGTGATATGGAAAAAGTTGGGTCAATTTTTCGAGTTTTGAATTGAGTTATGAATTAATAAAACAGAAAAAAAATTGATGATGAAATATTAAATCAATATGGTTATGATGCTGGAAGATTTTAAAATCATCGTGGAAATGTATATAGTTTTTTTGCCTTTTCGAGAAGTGTTTATTTTTTTTGCTTCGTATACTTTCTAAATATATATTTTAAATAACAGTTGAAACTTTTCAAAATTGTGTAACTAACTCTATTTGAGAATAATAAGAATGTATTTTCATTTTGGCTTAAAATAAATAAAATAAAAAATATTTTACCTACTACTAAAAAAAATAAAAAAAAATAAAAAAAAAATAAAAAAAAAAAATTGTAAAATCTTTTTTAAAAAGTTTTAGCAAAAACTATTTTAAATTTTATTTCTTTTAAGCAAAAATGAAAATCGCTTCTTATCATTCCCAAATAGAGTTAGTTACACAATTCTGGAATGTGTTCACCTAAAATAAATTTTTAAGAAAAATGTACCAAAGCATTAAAAAAAAAAAAAAAAAAAAAAAAAAAAAAAGCATTCGAAAAGGCAAACAAACTATATACACACCTGCAAAACTTAAATATATTATTTTAAAAACTTCCAACATCATAATTATATTGATTTAACATTTTATCATCATTTTTTTTTGCTTTATCAATTTATAATTCATTTAAAAACTCAAAAATTTGAGCCATTTTATGTCTCATGTGCTCTTAAAGGAAAAGTTCCTTTAATATTTTTAAGATATTGAAGTTCATATCCCACTGGCATGTTAAGTAAAATATACGGTGCAGTTTCGACAGGAAATGTCTCACATAGTGGCTGTACGTTTTTTACGAGTTGATGGATACCCATACTTTGCCTTTATGCTTTAAAGATTGCTGGAAATATTTCACCTTGAAAAAAGTGCATCCGTTATTTGAAGAAAATAGAATTATTCGCAGTAAATTCTCATAAAATCTCTCCTTACGAATTTGCATTAACAAGGCAGAACCCGTCAAATTTTGATGAAAGAAAATGTTTAAGAAGGAACTGTTTCATTGACTTATAACAAATCTACAAAATTAATTGTAGCAAAAAATGCATTTTATATTGGTAATTCTAACTCTTAATCAGATATTTAACAAAACACTATTTCTATAAAACTCAGTCGTAGAAATTGTTAAAATTAAACTTTAATCGTACATGTAAGAAGCAAAAAATAATAAAGATCTGTTATTATGATGAAGATATCAATTGAGGTTCTTAAGCTAGTAATACAAAATGAAAAAAAAGCGCAATTTATTAAACTTTGACTTAATCATAGAATTCTTTTCTCGTGAAATCTAAGCCCGGCATCATTTTCCCATATCAAAATTTACAAATGCACATTTCGTATCTGTATTCGCCTTTTAAAAAAAAATGGCTTTTTAATTTGATTATTTTGATTCAAAATTTAAATCTCAATAATATTAGCTGAAACAGATATTAAACTGTTGATATTGTTTTTCGTGTAAGTCAAATTTTATAAATGAAATCAAAATTCACCGGGTTTTATAGCAGAAGATATTTAATTTTTTTCTTTTTTAATGAGAAAATGGCAACATAAAAATACAGTAATCATTTTTCTCCCTTTTTTCCATTGCTTTTAATAGAAATTAAGTACTCCCCTTGCCACGATTAGAAAAGCGGTATTAAAAACTACAAAAAAATTAATAATTCAAAAACAAATTAAGATACAGCTTTCAAACAAATTTCATTCAAAAGTACATTTTTTTCCCTACGCGGCGGTGTAAAAATTGAAAATGTGCTATATTCAGAGGTTTAAACATTTGTAGTAGATAAAATTGCAATACCGAATTTTCACTTAAAATTTGAAAGTGTTGCCATTCGGAAAATGATGTATGCGTTACGCAGAGATACGTTTGGCCTTTATAATATAGATACTTAGGTGCGTTCGTAAATATATAAATACATGGCACCTATAGTTATCGTTCTGTCCTCCGTCCGTATATAACAGTGCAAAAAAACTAACCAATCAAATGGTTTGAAATTTAGAATATGCAACTTTTCATAATTTTGTCGAGTCATTTCAAATTCCTTTAAAATTGAATGCACAGTTTAATTACAGGGACAATCAAAAATATACCACTACATTATGGCCAATGGGAAAAAATCGTTTCAAGTGCATTTTAATAATGTTACACTCTTTTGAACAAAATGAAACTTCGATGCATCCGCGAAGTATGCGAAATACACACTCTGTACAATATGTGGCGCAAAGAATATTTGTTATTAATTTACAGAGGCATACAAAAGCATTCCTTACGTAATGGTCGGAAACATTTTTTAGGGTGCATTTCTATTATGTTAAACTATTTCACATTTTATTAAATTAATATACGTTGCTGAGGTTACTACAAGTTACTTCCTGAATAATAGAAAGCAGATAGTATTTATAGGGACACACAAAAGATTTCGGATACTGCACTGTATCCGAACTACTATATACTGTTACATTAAGCTCTTAATATTTTTGAAATTTCGTTATTGTACGAATGCGCCTCATTTGCTACATTTGACGTGCAGTTTCAGATTTTTTTAACACTTTCCAAAAAATATTTGAAAAGTGCTTATGAATTCGGTTTGTTTGTCAATCGGTCAACATTCTAACTCATGCAAATATACTAGGATATAAGAGCAGCTAAAAGACTATCAATATTCTTGTTAAGGCCTGTTCGATATTGTATATGAAGTGTGTAGCATCAGTAGTTCATTTACAGGAGCACCCAAAATAATTCAATACATTATGATCAATAGGGAAAATCTTTGCAGAGTATTTTTACTTTCTTCTGTCTTTAATAGAAGAAAGAATTGTAATCGAAATTTTTTCGACTTCCGGTTTTCGACGGATTTACACGTTTTAGGGGTCAGAGATTCCAAAAAACATGTTTTTACAAAATGTCTGTCTGTCCGTGTGTCTGTATGTGTGTCTGTGTGTATGTCGCCATTCTACCATCAAAAAGTGTATGAAGTTATGCATAGAATTAAACCAAATTTTTTGTGGATGTTTTTGGCTGTGGCAAGCAGGTTCTCCTCCAGTTTTGAATTATTCCGTCAGAAGGGGGCGCTGCAATCGCGATTTTTGTGCCATTTTCAATATTGTACCGACCAAAAGTATATGAAGTTATGCATCGAATTGAATCAAATTTTTTGTGTAAGTGTATGACTATGGCTAGTTGGTCCTCCCTGAATTTGAAAAAAATCCGCCGAAGGGGGCGCTGCAATCGCGATTTTTGTGCCATTTTCAATATTGTACCGACCAAAAGTATGTGAAGTTATGCATCGAATTGAACCAAATTTTTTGTGTAAGTGGATGGTTATAGGCTAGTTGGTACTCCCTGAATTTAAAAGAAATACGCCGGAAGGGGCCGCTACAATAGCGAATTTTATGCAATTTTCAATATTGCACCACCTAAAAGTGTATGAAGTTAGTTCTAGAACTGAACTAAGTTTTTTGTATATGATTATTTTTTGGTAAGGCAAGTAGGATTTCCCTGAATATGAAAAAAAAATCTGCCTATCATTCTATTGTCTATCGGCTCGTGCAGAGATGGAAATTCGTTTTTACTCCTATTAATTGACTGAAGCAGAAATTTAAGATAAAAATCAAAGTTGGTATGATATTGAATTAAAATTATTAAAGCATTAAAATGTGTAACTATTTTTTAAAAATATTAAAATGTACGTATGAGATAGAAGAAAGTTTTGGGATTGGCACATTCAACTAGTTTCTTTTTCGTTTTATATATTTTGGATGCCAGAATTCATACTTAAGGCTGTTCTCGACTGCTCTGCTCAACATTACAAATTTGTTTTTTTACAGAAAGATACAAAATTGGAAGGCCTGACTATTGAAGCGATTTCGAATCAAACTTGATTTTTCATTTTATGATAATTAAATTACCTTTTTGAGTTATCAGCAAGTTGGATCACATGATCAAGCGTTTTTTTCTTTTCTTTCATTGTTTTTTCTGCTTTCTAAGGGAAATGCGGTCCCAAACGGTAACTTTGACGGCTTGTCTTGAAAAATCCATTGCGTTTGAAAAAAAAAAAAAAAAAAAAAAAAAAAAAAAAAAAAAAATGAAAAAAAAAAAAATAAATAAAACTGAGTGCAATTTGATAATTTCTGAACAACAGCACCTGCTAGTTTCACGCATTTCCGAACGAAAGTAAATTAAAATTTATGTCACAAAGTTGACCTTTTTTGATTTAAGAACATCCTTAACAAGACGAAAAAGGATGCATGAAGCATAGAGTAGGAAATATTTCCCAACACAAACAGAATATTTTAAAGAAAAAAAAAAAAATTCACGATTTCATACATATACTTTTGTCAGTTTCATGATTTTATAGAATAAATATTTTAATGTTTTGAATTAAAATTAAAATAAGAACTTCACAAGAAAAAAATACATACTTTTTATCCGATAAACTAGTTTAGCTTAAATGCGTTTGTGAAACGTTTTAATGTACCGTATGTAGCATTAAATAACGTATTTAATTTTTTCTATTTTTACAAGAAGAATATTGGATTCTTGAAAAATTTTTACTTCTGGTTTTCGATGGATTTAGAAGCTTCAGAAGCTTCTGAACACGATTTGGTGGGTTTTAGATACTGCCTGTTTGTATGAGACAAAAATTTTGTGGGCACTTCATTTCAAGAACTAATGTACGGAATTTCACTAAACTTTAGATTCAGTTAGCTCTTGCTATAAACTGGTGCTGAATTGATTACTTTTTTGGTGTATATCGCCCTGCAGATGGCGTTATTATGCTGTATTTTTCACGATTTTAGCAATAGCTCTATTACGAAACTAATGCACGCACTCTAATCAAATTTAATTGAGTGTACAACAATACATTTTCACGTAATTAGATCCTTATTGGACTTATATTGAACAAAATGTGTTGAATTTATACTCTTATTGTTAGAAATTTCGGTTGTTCATCTAAGAGGGTGGGTTCCGAAATTTAATGATTTGTTTGAAACAATGCGATACTTATATCTCTTTGTTAACCCCTTAACGCGCAGTGTTGCCGGGTCGGCAACCACCTAAAGTTATTCCTGTTTAAAGACACAAAAACTCCGTGAATATTTCAAAACCTACTCTAATGGCTACTTTAAATCTTTCTTATGAGTTCTAGATGGCAGCACCACAGAGATCAAACTCTACTGTTTTTAAATAATAGGTAAAATGTTTTACTGTAATACGCGCTTCACAGAAATGCTCTTCTCACTGCGCTTATTAATGCTTTACTTATTGGAGGTTACCACTTCGGCAACAGCTGTATAATTAAAATGGTTAGTATAATCTTTACAAAACAATACCTGTGTACACCTCTAGGCCTAAATAGATTGCCTAATTTATTTTTTTCTTTAAATTCCAACTTTAAAGAGCAGTGCGCCGGAAATTGTTAAGGGTATATTTCGATTCAAACTGCTTATTTTCCGATTTATTTTTAAATTCATTTTTGCTCTCATATGCATCAAACTGGCAAATTGTCTTATTTAGAAAGTACACAAGTTGTCGTGATTGTTGATTCTTTGATAAATGCAAAAAATGTTGGAAAAAAAATCAATTAAAAACGGCCTTTTGAACTGATTTTTCCGAAGCGGGAAATCTGGGAACGAAAAAAAAGGCTTATACTGAGAAAAAAATTGCTATTTTACTATTACTATTACTATTACTATTTTACTATTTTATAAATCAAATTCTAATGAATTGAGCATAAAGTGACATCACACGGCACCTTATATGTCTCTTCAAAAATCCCCTCAAGAATGTGTCTGAAATTGTATCAGAAAATTTTGAGCTGTTGGAAGTTGGAAAAGCGGTTTTTCAATTACAGCGTTAACAAGTATAAGATACAAGTGTACATGTAGAATAAAGTTTGGGGATTGACAGATCCGATTTCTTTCATAATGCATTTGTGGAAAGCAATTTCTACTTTCAATTTTACTCAGAAAATGACGCCAATAAAAATATAATAACCCGTTTTATTTCTCCCTTTTCATTTTTTTGTCAACAAAAATGGAATAATTTAGTTGCCATCGTTAGAAAAAAATTGCTAAAGTTAACAAAATATTAATATCTCGGAAGTTAATTCAAAATTTAAAATTCTGAGAATTTATAATCCATGATGATAACTGGTGTTAATTTTATCACACTGTGTTCCATATTCTAGGAAAGTGTAAAAACTTACATTCAGATTTCATTACAGCATATGCTTAAAAGTTTTTTTTTTTTTTTTTTTTTTTTTTTTTTTTTTCTATAGACGCGGAATATTTTGTATTTGCTATAAATTTATAAGGTTGAAATTTGATTCTAAATGCGAATAACTTTTTTTATTTTCAAAAATAAATTCCACTGCATTTCCTCGCTGAAAATATGATAAGTACCAATTTTAAAAGAAAGATTACATTCTGCATCGAAGATTTGCTGAAACTATTTATTTAAATACAGAGTGACAGATGTTTTTGATTTCACGCATAAATCTTCTGAAGAAAGTTGACATAACTGTTTAATATTTATGATGACATTTTTTTATGGATATGTCAAATTAATTGCATTTGGCGCAAAGCTTTCGAGACAAGTAAATATATAATTCAAGGGAAATTTAACGGTTATGCGCCCATTTATACCAGAATGACATTGCAAATTTTTTATTTCTAATCTTTAAGGGAGAAAAGATTATTTTTCAGTTGCATTTTTTAATTTGCAAAAAAGAAGAAAAAAACCTTTTTCTAATTTTTGACAGATTTCACAGCAGTTAAAATTTACTCGAAAAATTCAAGTTCTATTAAAATCACTGAAGATTGAGTGATCCACTAATTTTTAAAACTAAATTAATTTATCTATCTATATTATAAAGGCCAAACGTATCTATGCGTAACGCATACGTCCTTTTGCGAATGGAAACTTCAAATTTGAAATAAAATGCCGGTTTGGCAAATTTTTAAACTTCAAAATATCCTACATTTTCAATTTTTACATCACCGTATAGGGAAAAACATGTGCTTTTAAATGCAATTTCTTTGAAAAATGTATCTTAATTTATTTTTGAAATATATTTTTTTTTGTAGTTTTTAATGCCGTGCTTCTCATTGTGGCAACAGAAGTAGTCTGTTTCTACTAAAAGCAAAGGGAATAAGGGGAAAAAATGATTTCTATATCTTTATGTTGCCATTTTCTAATTAAAAAAAGAATGGAAATAGTTTAGGATTTGTTTCAGCTCATGGAGGAATGAGATAGGTGGAGGGGAAATATTATCTTTGGGGGTGATGCTAAAAATGTAACCCTACATTAACCCCTTAACCCCTTCGGGACTGGAACCTTTTACGAAATTTTTAATCTTTAGTCACCGGTTTTAATAAACAGAAATTTGTTGCTTCTCAAATCGAAAAAATGCTCGGATTGAATAAGGCAAATTTCACAGTATAATTTTACCGGTGGGAATAAACAAGGATTCTTAGAGCTTTTTTGCGGCCGTAAACGTGTCGCTCGTCCCCAAGGGGTTAACGCGCAGTGTTGCCGGGTCGGCAACACCTAAAGTTCCCCCTGTTTAGAGACACAAAACCCCCGTAAATATTTCAAAAACTAGTCTAATGGCTGCTTTAAATCTTTCTTATGAGTTCTAGATGGCAGCACCACAGAGATCAAACTGTACTGTTTTTAAATAATAGGTAAAATGTTTTACTGTAATACGCGCTTCACAGTAATGCTCTTCTCACTGCGCTTATCAATGCTTTACTTATGGGAGGTTACCACTTCGGCAATAGCTGCATAATTAAAATGGTTAGTGCAATCTTTACAAAACAATACCTGTGTACTCCTCTAGGCCTAAATAGATTGCCTACTTTTTTTTTAATTTAAATTCCAACCGGAAAGAGTAGTGCGCCGGAAAGGGTTAAGTCACATTAAGTACAAACAAAACCACGTGCTTTGACACGCCTATCAATTGAAGCAGGTTTAAACCCGTATTTTTTTGCTATTGTTTTTTAAAAAGAACTAATCTATCGCTTCGCCGGTAAGAATTTATTAATTATTTTATCATATGTGTTTTAAATATCAATATAGAAAATTATTTTAACGTTTTGCTTGAAAATATAACATTTTTTTGTTAATATCTTAAAGTCGTCTGCAGTCAGAAATCTATATTTTAGATTAATAATTTATTACTTAAGTTTTCATACATGATTTTAAAAGAATGTTTTCATCATTATATTTTAATATTTATTTACATGCAATTATTAACTCATAAACCTTTTTCATCTACGTTATAAAGTGTTTAAAATTACATTAAATTAGGAAACTTTTAGTAATACAATTTTTAGTTCGCATCAAATGTTTTCAATATCTTATTTAATTTCAATTTGACATTTAATTATTGCTAATTTTCCAATTTCTTTTATTTTAATAAATAATAATAGAACAAAGACCATTTTAAAAATTTGCTTTTTCTTCTTAAAATATGCTTCAGTTGTAATTCATTTCTTTCCATTCGTATTCTAATACAAAATTCCTTCCATGTCCTTTTGTTTGGAACATTAAAAATTTGAGCGATAAATGGATTCATATTGCAAACCTTTTATGAGCCTTACTTCACCTCCACCTATCTCATTCCTCCATGGTTTCAGCTAATAGTATCGAGATTTAAGTTTTAAATCAAAATGATCAAATTAAATTACCAATTTTTTAAAAAAGGTGAATACAGCTGTGAAAAGTGCATATGTAAATTTGGATATGTTGAAAATAATTTCGGGTTTAGATTTTACGGAGGAAAAACTCTATGATCAAGTCAATGTTAATAAATTTTTTTTTTTTTTTTTTTTTTTTTTTAAATTTGGAATACTTGCATAAAATCTTTTATTGATAACTTTATCGTAATAACAGATCTTTATTATTTGTTTTATTGCTTACATGTACGATTAAAGTTAAATTATAATAATTTCTACATCTGATTTTTCTGGTATTAGCATTTTGTTAACTTTAGGTTAAATATAATATCTTTAAGAGTTAGACTTAACAATATGAGGTGCATATGTTTTTTTTATTGTAACTAATTTTATAGGTTTATTATAAGTCAATGAAAACAGTTCCTTCTTAAACATTTTCTTTCGTCGAAAGTCGACGGATTCTACCTTGTTATTATTAAAAGTAAATTTACAGAGTTTTGTGCATTCTGAGCGATGTTAATTTACGGTGTCTATTCTACTTTTACCGAGTAAAATTCTCTGTCATTTAACAGAAGCTGGGTTTTTCTAATCTCTGTAATTTTACATAAAACTTAAAATTTATTATTTTAAGTTTTATTTAAAATTACAAATTATGTAAAATTACAAAAAATTATGTAAAATTACTCATAAACTTTATGTAATTTAATAGAAAACCTTTTTCACAATGTATCCTATGGTAAATATGCGAATTTTAAGACTCATTTCCTCTGAAACTACCCGACCGATTTTGATGAAATTTGAAATACATATTCACTGGATTATAATCAAGATTTATGGCAGACAGTTTTTTCTGTAATCAAAACTTTTAGAGCAATGAAAAATTTTCGGAAAATTTCCATTTTTCAGATTTTGTTTTTGAAACCATTTAAGGCTTTATTTTTTAATGGAAAGGTATAAAATTAATAAATATTTTGCAATTTAATAAATATAAATTGTCAAATATTAACAAAAAAGGGATTGATTACTATATTTTTAAGTTAAAACTAATTTGTTTTGAAGAAATTAAAATATTATCTGTAATCTATTTTTTTTTATTAATTGAAATTTCAAATGTTTTCTATAACTAATAAGTTTTAGAAAAATATAAATACGTACAGGTTTATTTTACATTAAGATATAGTTTAAGGTTAATATTTTTAATGATAAAATACAATATCAGAATAAGTGCATAAATCTAGTTGTAGCATAGCAATATTAAAACAGCGTTACTCCAGTGACCAAATATAGATAAATACAAGAAAACAAAACTTAAATATCACTAAGCGCTAAAACGATGTGTATTTGCTTTTCTCCTGTGTAGGCTTTGCAATACCTTGCTTGGTGTCTTTCTTCCGCGTATACGAGAAAACATTTATTTAGAAAGTAATTTCAACACTTCAAAATAAATTGCTTTAGATTACAAACATAGTACATTTTAAACTGACAATTCAAATGACAATTCAAAATACAACAAATGCAATTTATCGAAGATTAAATTGGGAAAAAAAAAACTTGATTTGCAGCAAATGATGATGCATTCATAATAAATTATGTAGTGCATATGTTATGGTTAATGTAAGAAATTCGGTAATTACAAATATTAACCGGTTATTATTAACAATACCCACTTTTTTTTTTCAAATTTGATAAATGATGCATATTAATCAAATTTACTGGTTACTATTAACAATTACCAATGAAGTTCGGTCAATATGATTAATTAATCTTAGTAACGAATATATACTTTATAAAAATATGTACTATCGTACCTGTTTGAATAAAATAGCAAAAATAATTTTTATGAGATTATAATACTTAATCAAAAGAAGTGTTCTATTAATAAAACGCAAAAGACTAAATAGTTTAAACTAGCTATTTTTAAAATTACTGAATGAATAGGTAAAAATTTGAAACATTGAAATATTCAAAGAATAAATTATACAGATCTAAAATGCGAACTTTTAGCAAAGAATATTAAAAAAAAAATCATACAAAATAAAAACTCTCAAGCTATACGAGTGGAAATTTATCATATTTACTAATCTTAATTGGTAAGTATTAATAATAACTGGTCAATTTGATAAATTCTTATAAATTTATCATATTCACCAATTTATTTGGTTAGTATTAATAATAATCGATTAATCAGATTGACTGCAACATATATATACACACACACCTATAATGCTTTAAACATATTATTTAAATACCTCCTAGAAGCATATTTTTTTATGTTCATAATCATTTTCACCATAATTTTTTTATCCATGTTTTTAAGCCGATGATTAAAAATTAAAAAAAAATGAACCATTTAATGTTCCACTTGCCATTAAGGTTAACATTTCTAATGACGAAATAAAATATTATGATAAATATATAAATCTAGTTGTAACGGGGTAGCAACGTTTAAACAGCGTTATTTCCAGTGACCAAACATAGATAAATACAAGAAAACTAAATTTAAACATCATTAAGCGCTAGAAAATTCTGTATTTGCTTTTCGCCCGTGTAGGCTTTGTACACTTTGCTTTATGTCTTCCGCGTATACGATTTAGAGAAAACATTTATTTAGAAAGCAATTTCAACACTTCAAGATATATTGCTTTTGATTAGTTCCATAGTATATTTTAAAGTAGATGAAGGATAGTTCAAAATACAAGAAATACAATTTATCGAAGATTAAATTTAGAAATGTTACTTGATATACAGAAAAAGTTGCAACATTCATGATGAACTGTGTAATGTATATATATAATTTTAGATGTAAACACATGAGACATTTTTTATTTTAATATACAGTAATATACCTTGATATTCGCTAGGGTTAGGTTCGGGTTAGAAAGTTCACAAGGTGCCGTGATTGTCCATTCTTTGATAAATGCGGAATATATATATATATATATATATATATATATATATATATATATATATATATATAAAACAATCAAAAATGGAATTTTGAACCGATTTTTTTCGAAGCGGGAGATATGGGAACGAAAAAAAGAGTTGAGGAGATTAGCGCCGGTTGGTTTTGATTTGGGGATCTCGTGATCAGGAAGCGAGAACATTAGCGTCAAGCAAAAGCCCAAGACAGTTACTTTCAGCTAGTAACTCGCTTTATACTAATCGAGATCGCTACAGGGTCATACTGAGAAGGTAATTGTTTATAAATCAAATTCTAAAGAATTGAGCGTAAAATGACATTACACGGCACCTTATACGTGTCTTCAAAAACCCCCTTAGCAAGTTTCATGTTTCTACTTTTAAAAATGTGTCAGAAATAGCATAAGAAAATTTCGAGCTTTTGAAGATGGAAAAGCGTGTTTTCGAATACACCCTTAATGCCTAACACGGTGTGTTAAATTTTACGACACATTTTCCGTCGTAATTTCAGAACTTCAAATATCTGAATCTTAGCCATTTTTTTCAGGTGCGTTCATAATTATATAAATACGCAGCATCTATATTCGTCTTTCAGTCCGCCCATCCGTCTACCATCATATAACAACACAAAAGCTACCAGGACGAATTGTTTGAAATTAAAAATATATAATTGTTGCATAATTTTGGCATACCATTTCAAATCTTATGAAAATCAGATGCTTAGTTCAATTACAGGGAAAATCAAAATTATTCCGTTATATTACGGCCAATGCGAAGAAATAGTTTCAAGTGCATTTTAATGATGTTACACTCTTTCGAGCATAACAAAATTGATATGCATGTATGAAGTATATACTAAAGTACACATTCTGTATAGTCGGGGGTGCAAAGAATATATGTCCTTAGTTTACATGGATGCACAAAAGTATTCCATAGCATAATGTATAGGGGGAAACATTGTTTGGAGCGCGTTTTGATTATATTAAACTATTTCACATTTTATGAAATTGATATACATTCCTGAAGTTTACTACAGGTTATTTCCTGTATAATAGAAATAAGATAGTACACTGCTCAAAACAATTAAAGGATATTTGAAGTTTTATATAAAATAAAGATATAAACGAAATTTTTTTTGCCGAAAATAGAAGAAGAGAATCACAAATGCAAATTTTTCTGGTTTTCAAACTGTGAAGTATGCAAATTTTGAGTTCGACGTCAAAAACGTCGCTTCAGCGGCAGCGAATGAAATTTGACTTTCAACTGGATAAAAGAAAATGAAGACAAGGATGATCGGCATTCTGTGATTGCTTTGTTTGGATGAGTACGATGTCTCAGCGAAGTCATTTGACAGATTCAGAAGCTTGGAGACTTGTTGGTAGGTTAGAAGGGGGCCAAACTCAAGCTGAAGTAGCGCAAGCCATTGGAGTGTCACAAAGTGTCATTTGCAGGATCTGGAACCGTTTTTTGGAGAGTGTATGTGCAGGCCGAAGACCAGGGAAAGGTCGTAGACGGACAACAACGCCCAATGAAGATCGGTATTTAGCGTTAACAGCTCGGAGTCACCGAAACATGAACGCTACTCTTCTCCAACAACACCTTCGCTCGGCTACAGGCACCACGATTTCAACTCAGACTGTCCGAAACCGGCTCCATGCTGTAGGTCTGTATGCTCGCCGACCGATGGTATGTGTTAGATTAACATCAAGGCATCGTCGCGACCGCAGGGAGTAGGCAACCGAGCATGTCAACTGGAGGAGAAATGAATGGAACAATATTCTGTTTTCTGACGAGTCCCGTTTTTCTGTGCATCCGGATAATAGGCGTATTTTCATCTGGAGGGACCGTGGCAGTAGGAATAATCCTGCGTTCGTGCACGAAAGTGTCAGATTTAGCGGTGGAGGAGTGTTGGTGTATAATGGCATCTCCATTGACGGGCGCACTGACCTATACATCATTCGAGATGGAGCTCTGACTGGTCGCCGATATAGGGATGAGATCCTCAGACCTATTGTAGTCCCTTACGCTGCAGCAATCGGAAATAACTTCATTTTAATGGACGATAACTGCAGGCCACATCGTACAAACCTGGTGGAGGATTTCCTTTTCGAGGAAGGAATCGTTCGAATGGAATGGCCAGCATGTTCTCCAGACATGAATCCAATCGAACACGTTTGGGACGCTCTAGGAAGACGAGTTTCTGGCCGCCAACAACCCCCACAAACTCTCCAAGAACTGGAAAGAGCTCTTCTGGAAGAGTGGGGCAGAATACCCCAACTCGTCATTAATAGCCTCATTGAGTCCATGCCTCAAAGGTGTTCAACGTTGCTGGCTGCCCCTGGAAACCATACCCTCTACAGAAAATGATTTTCTTTGAAGAAAACACCTTTTCTTATTCTTTTTTTCTCACATGCACAAATTGTGTTTTTTTCCTTTTGTACACAAATGCGCAATAAAATGCATTTTTTTCTGCCAAACATATGTAATTTATTCTCATATAACCTACCATGTCTGTCGACCATGTATCAATCAGCTAAAAAGTTTCCCAGATACAAAATCCACCTAAAACTGCAATATCCTTTAATTGTTTTGAGCAGTGTATTTACAGGGACCCGCAAAAATATTTGGTTATTATTTGGATCCGATGTACTGTATATATGCTATTACTCAGAGGTCTGGATATTTTTAGAACTTTATTATAATACTAACGCACCTTATTTACTACGGTTGACGCGCAAATTCAGACTCGATTTCTGTTGTTAATCATTATAATAGCTATGTTCAACCACGTTGAATTCTAGATCTATTTTGATACCTAGACGATATTTGACCTTAAAGCAGAGCCGGATTTGTTACAGAAACAGAATCCGATTAAAGTGTAGGCAGACTGAGTCATTGTCTTCTCCCCCTCCATCCCCACGCAGGCTGATTTTAGCACTCCCGAATTTGGCATGTAATTTTCGTAAATCTGTTGACTTAAATAGTATTAGACATTGCACTGATTACAATCAATATTTTGCACTTCTAGTATAGAATAAGATTAAAAACTAAAAATATTTAACTAAATGCAATAATATTTCTCAATAGTAGACACCATGGGACTGTGGAATTTGACCACCATTCGGACGTGTCTGCTTTTCTTAGCATAAAATTATGTATAAAAATGTACTAGTTGTGAATAAAAAATGTGCATGTTGTGAATAAAAAAAATGTGCTTCCTAAAAGTGGTACCCTCTATTTTGGAGTTTCCGTTATAGAAGATTTTAAAAGCCCGTCCGAATAGCAGACAAATTTAGCATTTAGGAGGAAACCGAGGAGGAAACCGCAATTCAGAAATTTTTACTGTACTTAGACTTAAAAAAAATATTTAAATTTTATCGTATTCTACTTTAAAAGTGCAAAATATTGATTATAATCATCTACAGTGTAAACTAGTCGTTGGGGGCTATCGTAATACTTACCCATCATGGATATGTATATGAAAATAAAACATGTGAAAACTGTTTATACAATGCATTGCAATTCATAAACAAAATTTAAATATTGTTAATATACATAGTAATGCTATATTAAAGAACTGCTGATGTACCAATTTCGACAAATTATATAAAACGCCAAACGACTCAAGTAGTACCGAACTGCGTAAAAGAAACATCCTTATAACTCCAAAAATAATAATTCTATTAACTAACGATTAACTGCGTCGGATTAAGCGTCTCATTTCCAATTAAAATATACCTCTGAATTGAAATTTGAATGAAATACAGGGTCATGAAAAATCAAAGAATGTGGAAAACAGGATTACAAATATCTCGGCAACTAATAATCCGATTGACTTCGTTCTATATACAAAATGTGTGTTATTTTATTGCCTTTTACGTCCATTCTTTAGAGCAAAAAATTCGAAAATTTATATATACCTTTCATCAGAACGAATGTTTCGAGAGTCCGAAAAAAATAGTTCCGGATAATCGAGGTTGCTGATATTCAATATTCTTCGTTCCATTCTTACATACTAACTACATACAAAATTTCAAGTCTCTATCTCAATTTGTTCGGGAGATAGAGCGTTTATAGACAGACAGACAGACAGACGGCAAATTTTTTTTTTTCTAAAAATATGTTTTTCGGAATCTCCATTATATAAAACGTCTAAATCCGTCAAAAAATTTTTTCGATTTTCAAAACGATTGCAAGACTTACCCTATACTACATATGATGGGTAAGTAAAATGGCTAAAAAATATTAGGCTTTACATATTGCATATTTAATTTGGGCCCTCTAAATCTGTGCGGGGAGAGAACGCTCTACAGTTTACTTTTGCTTTAATGCTTCATTTGGAAATCTCATTGTAACTTTTTTTTTAAATTACATAATTAATGACTTTTTTTGGTGATTGCAAACAAATCACTCTGTTGCTAAAAATAATAAAAATTTGTTAAATATAGAAAATTTGGTAATGTAGGAAAAATTATCCAAAATTTAAAAATATTATTTAAAGTAAGCTAGCTTTTCTTCTAATAACCCTGAAAATATAAATAATATTTCTTTTCCGTATGAAGCAATTGTTTTTACAAACTAAACAAAGGGAATTAGTTTAATTGTTTAAAATTATGGGCAACTTATGTATTAAAACAAATCTGATAGAAACTATTTGATTTACCATAAAATAACAAATAAAATTAATTTTCCTACAAAGTGAACAAATACATTTTTTGTTAAAAAACGATAGAATTTTGTTTGAAAGATTTAGACTTTTACCACATTTTAAAAGTGCAGAAATGCGCATCCTTAATTAGCACATTTCCACCTTTAAAAGTAATTTTTGTGACATAGCTCGATGGTATTATCAAACAAATTCAGTCCGTATACTCTTGAAATAACACTAAGCAAAGTATTTTGTAAAAATATACTGATTTATCTAAGTTGTGATTTTTCGTCTAGTTTTAAAAAGTTAATGGTTTTCTTAACGAACCAATCAAATTGAGTTATCGTAAATGGAACTTGGTGTAATTTATTACCACTTTGATTTGTTTTCTGTTAAAGGAAAAGTAAGGAAAAAATATAATCACAACTTTAAGTTATCTAAATGCTTCGTAGTGTAAACAAGAGATAATAGTAAATAATTGTAAAAGGCAATGATTATTGTATTTATTTATTTTTATTCAATTAATTATTTTTTTACGGAGAATTTTAGATTTCTTGAAAAGTTATTCAATAAAAAGTTTTTTTCTTAATTTAATGTAAAGTTTTATTTAGCGTGCTGTAAAAAAAAAAAAAAAAAAAAAAAAAAAAAAAAAAAAAAACCAAACAAAAAACATGTTTATTAAGAGAAAAAAATATAACTACGGCCAAAAATATATTGTAACTTTAAAAAAAAAAAAAAATTGAAAATTAGTTGGATGGAGTAATCCCAAAACTTTCTTCTATCTTAGACATGATAAAAATGTAGCAAGCAGAGCCAATGGTTAGGTGGTTTACAGCAAAATAAATCAGCAACAACTTATGACAACTTCCATCTGAATTTAAAGAATTTAAAGTTTGATGAAAATCAGTGCATTAGTTCTTGAGATAGAGTAATTAAAGAAATCAAAAAAAATTCTGCTTAACAGCGCCATCTGTTGGGTACTTTACACCAAAAGCTAATCAAAACCAATTTATATCAGAAAATAACTGAAACTGAAATTTGATGAAAATTTATGTATTACTTCTTAAGGTACAGCTATTGAAGAAATTGTGAAAAAGACAACATAGTAGCTCTATCTGTTGGATGATGTACAACTAAAAGTAATCAGCAGCAATTTTTATCAGGAATTAACTGTACCTTAAGTTTAATTGAATTCCGTTCATTAATTGTTGAAATAGAGTGCTCATAAAATTTGTGTCGCATACAGACAGACATTTTTCATAAACTTGCAGACAGGCAGACTCTCAGGTGTATATTTTATAAAAAATTTGTTTTTTGGGATCTGTGGTTCCAAAAACGCGTAAATCCGTTGAGAATCGGAATTCGAAAATTTTTACGAAAGCAATACAGTCGACTCTCGTTAATTCGAACTCGTCGGGACCACAAGAAATGTTCGAATTATCCGAAGTTCGAATTATGGAAAATACGCTTAATATGGTACTATTACAAAGGAATTAATATTAATTATTATAATTAGTTATTAATTATAATTAGTTTTTTCAAACTTATTTCGTGTGTTGTCATTAGAATATGACTTAATATTAAATTAGAATGTATAAATATATAAACTAATTAAAAGATGGCACGATGGAAGAAAAATTTAAAGCGTCACTGATGGGCAGACGGGGCTGGCTCTAAGAAAGTGGATATCAAATGCATTGTATTATATATATACTCGTTCGGAACAATTTCCACAAAAATCAAAGACAGAAAGTTATTCAAATGATCTGAAATCCGTGAGAAAGAAAATAAAACTGAAAAATCGGAATTCTCGTTAGTTCGAATTAAACGAAGTCAAGAGAAAATGAGTTCGAATTAATGAAAAATTTTAACGTTATTCTGTTATTGAAAATTTCAGGACTTTATGTTTAGTTCGAATTAAGCGAAGATTCGAATTATCCGATTTCGAATTAACGAGAGTCGACTGTACTTTCTTCTTGTAAAGATTGAAGAAAGTTAAAAAGTAAATTTTGTTACCACTGATATTCTGATTTTTGGAATCATTTTACAGTAGTTTTTTTTTAACGTATTAATCGCTTTTCTTAAACTAGAATATCTTTTTTTTAACGCTATCAATTCCCTTATAAATGTTTTCAAATAAAACAAACACAATTTTTGAACAAGCATGATAATTAACAAAATTAATAAGATTATTAAAATCAATATTATTTTTTTACTGTAATTTAAAGTTTATATTATTTTGCATAAATTAGTTGAAAATATTTTATAGAGAATTCATAGCATACTAAAAATCCGATATTGAGGTTTGAGACAACTCGTAGCACTATAAAATATAGCATCCTGAAGAATAAAATAAAACAAAACAAAACAATATTCTGTTTGAGAAAACTAATATACGCTATAAAAAATAGCATTTTCAAAAACAGATATTCATATTATAAAAAATAGCATTCTCAAAAACTGATATTTTGGTTTGTAGTATCTAATATATACTAAAAAAAAAAAAAAAAAAAAAAAAGCATTTTTAAAAACTGATATTCTGCTTTGAGACAACTCACAGTGATGTTTTTGAAATACTACATGTATTTTAACTTTTTTTTTCAATTTTAAAAGAAAATGGAGGGATTCTGTTGCCACAATTACAAAATTGGTACTAAATATATATATATAAAATTATTATCTCAAAAATAAATAGAGATACAACTTTGAAATAAATTGCACTTAAAAGTACGTTTTTTTTTCAATACAGCGGTGTAAAACTTTAAGGGGGCTCAGGGGTTGACCGATACGGAAAAACATGTAAACGGAGCTCTCGCTTCGAGTCTATATAAAAACAGGAGTATTCAATGTAATTAATTTAAACTTTCTGATATTTTAAAAGTATGTTTGTAGTCTTGTAAAATTATAAAATGAAGCACTTCAATGTAATATAATAAGAAATATAGCAAAATTTATGTAACACAATTTTCGAAAAAAAAAAAAAAAAAATTATGTCTTATATCACCAACACCAAGATATCTTAACATTGAATTGACATAAGAACCTAATTTTTGCTTTAAAATGATCCGAAAACTTTAGTCTATAGAATGAATTAAGGATATAACAATCACTCAAAAACAACATTATTAAAAAAACTCTCAAATTTGAAAATTTAAAAAACTCCTAAAAAATACAACTTTTTTAAAATTAAAAATACTCAAAATATTAAACTATCTAAACTATATTAATTCATTCTATAGATAATGATGTTATATGCATGCGAAAAAAAAATAAGCCATTCCATCAAATAGTTTTTTTTTTTGTTTTCTTAATTTTGGTGTTAGTCGTGAAGAATCAGGTTTTGAGAAAACGCTACTTGAAGTTGAAATTATATGGGTGCGGCTATGAAAGTGTTGATACATAAATGCTTATAACTCCGTTAAAAATGCAAATGTTTTTATGCGGTTTTTTGCATTGAGTTCAGAATTAATTGAATTATAAAACTAGATCATAAAAAATAAATCGGTTTTCTGAAAAGTTTTCAACCCCTGAGCCGCCTTAAAATGTACGATGTTTATAAGTGCAAAATTTGCAGTATCGAAAATTTCAAAACCGAAATTGCATGGAAAAGTATTGTGCTTTTTAATATAAATTTTTTTTTTCAATTTTAAGAGAAAATGCAGTGATGCTGTTGCCACAATTACAAAATTGTCACTAAAAATTATAAAAAAATTAATATCTCAAAAATAAATTGAGATATAGCTTTTAAACAAATTGCATTTAAAAATACATTTTTTTTCTCTGTACGACGGTGTAAAAATTTAAAATGTGCGATATTAAGAAGTGTAAAATTTGCAGTAGTGAAAATTGCAAAACCGGAATTGCAAGGGAAAGTGTTGCCATTCGCAAAATGACGTATGCGTTACGCGCAGATACGTTTGGCCTTTATAATATTGAAGATAGATAGTAGCATTTTAAGAAACCGATATTTTGGTTTGAGACAACTGATACCCATAATAAGCAAATTGCAAATTGCACGTCGAACTCAGAAAATGCGGCACTAAACGAAGTTTAAAAAATATTCACATTTTAGTGTAATAATATTACAGTACTTCGGATACAGTATAGAGTCCGGAATATTTTGTATGACCCTAAAAATACTACCTGTTTTCTCTTATACAGAAAGTAACATGTAGCAAACCTCAGCAACGTATACCAATGTCATGAAAGGTGAAATAGTTTAATATAATTAAAATGTGTCCTAAGCAATGTTTCCTTCTATACCGTTATGTAATGGAATACTTTTGTTCGCCCTGTAAACTAATAACATGTATTACTTGCGCCACATATTGGACAGAATGTATATTTTAGTGTACTTCATAGATGCATATTAATTTCATAATGTTCGAAAGAGTGTAACATTATTAAAATGCACGTGAAACTATTTTCTCCCATTGGCCGTAATCTAACTGAATACTTTTGATTATCCCTGTAACTAAACTATGCATCGATCGTCATTAAATTTTAAAGCATTCGGTTTGTTAGTTTTTGCGATGTTATATGCGGGCGGACCAGACGACAACTATAGGAGCTACGTTTTTATATAATTTCGAACACTTCTAAAAATGGCATTCTCAAAAGTCGATATTCCTGGTTCAAGCTACTGATAAACACTACAAAAACACACTATACAAATTACTCGGAAATTTTTCCGAAAATAAGTGGCAGCAAAAGAAACGTTGTTTTATAAATGATTTTTTAAATATCGAAAACATATTACCTTGTAAGGTATCTAACAATAAAGACAGCTTTTTGGAATCATGGAAGGGTTAATTATATATTTTCGCTTGTAATTATTTTATGTTTTCAATTACA
Source organism: Maratus speculifer (assembly GCA_964019185.1). NCBI lineage: Eukaryota > Metazoa > Arthropoda > Arachnida > Araneae > Salticidae > Maratus > Maratus speculifer. Next base: position 429,325,470 of record OZ025290.1, on the reverse strand, counting down.
GCATTTTTCTTTCTTTTTTAGTTTTTCTTTTCTTTCTTTATAAGTGCACATTTGCAGTAAATAAATTTACGGCAAATAAAATTTAAATTTAGAAAAAAGTATAAATATATAAAAAACTTAAAAAATATTACTAAGTCTAAAGCAGAACAAAATTTGATCTGTCTAAATAGTAATAGATCTACGTTTCTTTTTATTTCCCCATACGCTTTACCACACAGCTTCTCGGACAACGTTAATTCTTCAGTTTAAAATGCAGTTTCAAATTTAAGTATGTATTTTGAAATAAATTTTCATCTCTATTCCATCTCTATTTCATAAATGTTATCTTAATAATGATCGACGTTTTAAATTAATCTATGAACAAACTAATTATAATTATGGTCATACCACCAACCTTCAAACCTTTATTTAACTGAAGTAAAGTTAAACGAGTTTTTAAAATGTCAAAAGTAAATTGAAGTGAACAGAGGAATTAGCGGTGGCTATTGATGGTAGTCAGATGCTTGGGAGACATCCGAGTAAATATTAATTTTGATTTTGAAGAATCAAGTAAGAGGTATAGGTGCAGATTCACGGTCGCCAGGCCACTGGGCGACTAATTTTCGGTGCTTTAGTTGCCATTCTTTGGCGTATTTGACTTTTTTCCTGCGATCTTTTGACGAAAATTGCATTTTTTTTCGCGATAATCTCACAAAAGTTGTTGTTTTTCTCCGATCCTCTGGCGAAAATCGCGTTTTTCCCGCAATCCTTTTACGAAATTAGCGTTTTTTTCGCGATGCTTTGGCAAAATGTACTTGTTTTTTGGGATCCTTTGACGAAATTCGTACTTTTTCTTCAATTCTTTGACGAAATTCACTTTTTTTTACTGATGACAGACAAATTTATTTTTTTGAGGAATACTTGTGGAAATTCTCGATATTTTTCCGTAATATTATGTTCGGATTTTTGGAACCGACTGCCTTAAATTTTCGGAAAATTAATAACAGAATCACCCCTATAGTAGTCTGTGATGAATTTTTTTAAAGACAATTTTTTTTGAGTTCTCGAAAAACAAATGTTTGGATTGCATATTGATTTTTATAGTGGAAAATAATCTTACACATCCACAATGTTTTTAATATGTACTCTTGTTTGATGAAATACAAATAAGAAATATTATTTACCTAATATTCCCTACTACCCTGATTACTTTGCATATTATTATAGATAATTTTTAAACCTCTATCATGCAGAAATTTATCTTCTGACTTTACATAGTTTAAGATTTATATGTACTTAACTTATATACAAATTATAAGAATTGTGTGATTAAATGAAATACACATATTTGATGTATAATTAGTTTGTTTTCTTTTTTTATTTTTGTACATGTTTAGATTAATTTTTACTTTAAAGGTATATCCGAAAAAATACTTTTCCACCTTCAACAGCTCGAAATTTCCCGATACAATATTAGACACTTTTTTAAAAGTGGAAACATGAAATTTGCTGAGGGGATTTTTGAAGAGACGTATAAGGTGCCGTGTGATGCCTTTTTTACGCTCCATTCATTAGAATTTGATTTATAAACAATTGCCTTCTCAGTATGACCCTTTTTTTCGTCCCCAGATCTCCCGCTTCGGAAAACTTTCCCGTTTTTGATTGCTTTTTTTTGCAATATTTTCTGAATTTATCAAAGAATCGACAATCACGGCACCTTGTGTACTTTCTAAATAAGACAATTTGCCAGTTTGATGCATTTGAGGGCAAAAATAAATTTAAAAATAAATCAGAAAATAAGCAGCTTGGATCGAAACACATCCTTAATTTCCAAATCCTTTCCCTATATAACTAACTGCTATTACTTTTATGCATTTCTTTCATAATATGGCGAATGGGTTACTTGGGTTCTAGAACCACTGGCTCTTAGAAAATTTTAGGTATCTGCACTAGTAGTAAGAGAGGGGTTGTGCGAAAATATTTTTCTGTTCAAAATAATCACAAAGAGTAAGTGTGAATAATTTTCTAAAGGGAAGTTAATGTTTCAACAAATTTTATAATTAAAATTACTAGCTGCATTATTTCATCATCGGCAGTTTTGATATCACAAATAAATATAAATTTATTCAGTTTTACATAATATTTGGAAACGGTTTATGCTTACTTGTAACCCTTTTCAAATCAATCAAATCACTTAAGGGTGTTCTTAAATCAAAAAGGGCAACTTTGTGACACATGCATTAATTTACATTTGTTCGGAAATGCATGAAAATAGCAGGTGCTGTTATTCAGAAACTGTCTAATTGCACTCATTCTTTTGTTTTTTAAAAAACACAATAGATTTTTCATAACAAGCCTTCAAAGTTGACACTTTTGAGCATATTTCCCGACGAAAGCAGAAAAACCGGTCGAAAAGGAGGAGAAAAACGGGTGATTGCGTCATCGAAATAGCTTATAACTCGATAAGTAATTTAATTATCATAAAATGGAAAAATAAGTTCAATTCGAAATCGCTTTCATAGTCAGGCATTAAAATTTTATAACTTTCTGTTAAAAAATGAATTTGTAAATGTGTCAAAACGTTTTTCGCTTGTTGAGCGGATCAGTTAAGAACATCCTTAATCCAGCATTGGATGTATGTGTAAGTATATGCATGTGCATGAGTAAGTATATGAGTTACAGTATTTTTGAATGTATTTTTTCTCATTCCAGCAAAGTTGAAAAGTGTTTATGTATTCAGTTTGTCTGTCCGTCTGACCACGTTCTAACTCCCGTAAATATACTCCAATTTTTATGTAATTAATAAAGGTTATTTAAAGTCCCCAGAGCATACTTGGTATTGTATATGAAGTATGTAAGATTAATAGTTCATTTACAGGGACACTCAAAAGACTTTCATTACACTATGGTATATGGAGACAATCATTTGAAGAGAATTTTAATGAGATTACTCTATTTCAAAGATATTTAAACTAATATAAATCTCTGAACTTCTCTACGATTATGTTTCGACAGGGCATTCATAACATTTTTTACAACATCTTTGGAAATAATATTTAATTTCAAATTTTTGAATTTAAAGCATTTATTTAATGGATTTTTTTTTTAATTTTAATTTTCCTTATATAAAATTTCTTTTTTCATGCTTTCTTTTAATTTATAATTCTGTTTATACGTAGTAATTAAATCTTGTTACTTATTTTCAGTCATTTCCTGTTGACGTACAGCTTTGAAATTTGGAATACATCTGTATTCCTGAGAGAAATCCATGAATTGGACATTGATTTTTAAAAAATCAATCTCTAAGACGAGGGTAAAGGGAGAGCCAAATTTAAAATAAAAGAAAACCCCACCTTACTTCATAAACCAATAAAATTAAAATCTTGATATTTAACTGCCTGTAGTATAACTAAAGTTATTAAACATATGTTTCGGATTTTTTCAAAATTCGACTTGTAAATGTGGGAAAAAGGGGTCTTCCCTCAAGAATTCTCTGCTACTAACAAAGAAGTCAGTATCAGCTTCAACAACGAGTATTTGTTAAAAAGTACTATTTGCAGGGTTACCAGAAGAGCACAAATCGTATTTAGCAAAATATTGCCAGACTTGGCGACAAACATAAGTTGCCTTGTATGAAGTCAACTTGTCGATAGTCGGCTAATTTGGAGAAATTCTTATTTAAATCAGTTAATTCATATTTCGACATTTTCGCGAATTTTAATGGAAGTTCTTTTTCTTTCATTTATAATTATTTAATCTTCTTTTAAGCTCTTTAGACTTAGAGATTAAAGTTTCAATCAATATTCCAGTTCAAAGCATCTTTTCGATATAAATCGTAATAGATATTCTTTGGATAATATTTACTGAAAAATCTTTTTAAAAGCAGGTATCGTATACCACATACCTTCATTCATTTTTAGCTGCTATCTAAATCAGCATACTTTTTCCATAAAAATTTTCTGCATGAATGTTTAATTCTTTTTTATTTATCCAAAATGGAAAACCGATGATCGAATCTGCCAATATTTTTGAGGTATTTCATTTAGAATTGTGTGCAACTTTTAAGAATATCGAAATAATGAAAAGGTGTGGAAAAAGGAAGATAAATCTCAATCGATAGCATATAATGTATATACGGAAATTGAACTCTAAATCAAGAATTATTTAAATAAAAATACTTTTACGATCTGAATCTATTCCAACAAAAGAGAGAGAGAGAGAAAAAAAGACTTCTATTTTTGAATACGATAGTGAAATCGTTAGTACTTATTAAAAAAATCAATCAAAATAGAATTTAAAGATTATAAAAATTAAAAAATATATACTACAATGCATCAGGTATACAAGTAAAAAATTACATAAATCCATATACAATTAAAAATGCAACCGTTTCGAGCTAAGTTTTATCTCCTCATCATTGCAATATTTAAATGACCAGAAAACTATATATCATGATTACATTTAAGAATTACGAGAAGAATTAAGATTAAGAATTAAGAAGTAGAAGTAGTTGAAGAATTAAGAAGTTAATACAGTTAAAATCAACGATAAAGATTGCCACCAAAGTAGTGCTGTGTATTCAGTTGGAACTGCACTGTATTCATTAATTGGAGAAATTCGTTTACGAGTAAACCAACCTTCAAGAAAAATTTTACTTTTAACTTTATTGCAACTGGATCTCGTAAGCAAATTTCGCCGATTAATGAATTCTGTGCAGTTCCACCTGAATATACAGCATTATTCTGATATGAATCTTTAGACTTTAATCGTCGTACGTGATTGTTGTACTAAGAAAACAAAACATACCGCTTTCACCTAGAATAAGTAGTTATGAACCTTTTGAATCCCTAAACTAGAAATATGGGTGACCGAAGTATGAAAATAGGGTAAACAACGAAGCTGAATAGACGAAATGATCTAGAATTTCTAGCCTAATGCTTTCTAGGTGACGGAAAGATAATAAATCGTTCCAATAGAGAGAAATTATTACTTGATTTCGAGAATGGTTTCGTAAACTAGAATTATAGTTACTAAATCAAATCTCTTGTGTTCGCATGTATTTGCAGAAATTTTTAAATAAGTTTGACCACGATAATATAGGAAAACCGTTTTAAATTCTAGTAGAAGACTCTGGAATTTTCTAGCAAAGGGAAATAGAAAATATAAGGATGAGATGGAACTATTTTTTCTAGAGCCACAATTTGGATTTTAGATGCCAGAACTATGTTTTTTTCTGAGTGTGGAAATGACCAGAATATCATGACGTACGTTGCGAATGTCATAGAATGCAAGAGAGATAAATATAGGAATCATATATATCAAGATATTCCTCTGTATCTAGAACCACTAATAGTAATGCAAAACACAGTTGATTCATGGAATATTTCTTTGAATGAAACTGGAAAATTTATTTAAAATGAAGCGTGTTCCTTTTCTTTTTTCTTTTTTTCTTTATTTTTTTTAAATTTGTGGTTGTTTGTCATTTCTCGAATTCCATGACTCTATATTGAAAAGACTAATCAGAAGACAAGAATAAGACTTACAGATTGTAAACATTACATGAAGAGGTTTTTTCCTTGCCAAATCTCCCTTGAATACGATTTCCTCCTTTTGAATTTCAAGTTCACAAAAAATGGTAATTTTGGAAATATTAAATTCTTATAATTAAGAAGTATACAATTCAAGAACATGCATAATAAAATAATAGATTTTATTTTTTTTTCCGAGGAGATGCTTGGGATTAGACTGATTGACATTTTAACAAATATTTCAGTATTTTTAAAATATTAATTTTTAAAAAGATAAATTCTGGACATATCTATGATTCATCAAAAAAAAAAAAAAAAAAAAAAAAAAAAAAAAAAAAAAAAAAAAGAACAGATTTTTGATATTTTTGAAAATGTTCAATTCCTAATGCTTATATATTCTTTGTTCTATACATAGTTAAAAATTTTGCGCTGATTTGAACAAAGTTTTGGTGCTCAGTAGCTGTCACCATAAGATCACGATATCTTGTACTAACATTTGAAGCTTCCTATTTCAACCTAGTTCCAATTATTCGAATTATGTTTCAACAGGAGCTCCAAATATTGGTTCAAGATTTCACCACTTAACAGTGGTAGCTGTTAAGCACCAAAATTTAGTTCAAACTACGACAAAGTTTCTTAAAAGTGTACCTTTTAATAGTGGGCACTACCCCTGCAATATGTGTATGTGCGCATAAACTATCGCAAATACGATGCATGTATGCTTCTCTTTATCAGCAAAACAAAATGTTATTAATATATTTTATATATTGGAACCGAAAAAATAGTTCTTAAAGAAAGAATAATCTGTGATCATATATATTATGAACATTTTATAACTCATGCAGTAAATTGAATACACATTAATTCATATTCAAATGCATAATAATTTTCGCTTGAAACATAGTTCTGCTCAAACGTTATTTTGAAAATTCCAGCAACCCGGCTTGTAAAAAAACTTCATTATAACCAACAAGAAATATTCTAGGATGATCTCGACCACAGCAGAAAAAAATACAAAACTCAGACGACTACGACTTTCTACCCCCCCCCCCCAAAAAAAAAAAAAAAAGACAATCCGACATGATGCAGGACATATTTCAACAAGGCATCTCCTATTTAGAGGTTTAAACATGTTCGAATGTTAAAGAATGCAGATTTGTCTGTTTTTAAAATATAAAACATACAATTAAAGTTAACAATATACTAGTAGACTACTTTTCAAAATTGCATATACATATGTCAGGATATTGTGGATATTAGATTCCGCTTTTATAAAATAACTTTAATCATTTATAAAAGGATTTCTATAAAATACTATAAAGAAGACATTTTTAAAAATATAAAATTGTAGATAAGCAATTATTTATGTGCATTTGAAATGTGTAAACATATACCAAAACTATCGCATTATTTCCATTGATTGTCACTAATTTTAATTAATTTTTCAGAGAATTTTAAATAAATTTGATGCTTAAAAAACTAAACTTAATCGGTTTACATTACATATTAAAAAAAAAAAAATATTTTTACTTTATCTAAAAACTTCGAAGTTTTTCGATAATAATAATTAAAAAATGAATACAAACCAAGCTGTTAAAAAAAAAAAAAAAAAAAAAAAAAAAAAAAAAAAAAAAAAGAGTTTTAAATTACACAGGCAATTTATCCACTCTCATCCTCTTTAATGCTTTACTTTCGACGTTTTTGCAACAGATATGGAAGGTAATGTTATGTTTTTCCTGAATTCCATCAGATTTTTAAAGCGTGTAGGTAATGGATCGCTTAATAGCATACTGATGCAAGAATTCTCTTTGAAAAACATATTACTTTAAAAATCAATAGCCCATTTCCGAAAAGTAACCAAGATAAAATAAAAATATAATGATGGTTTAACCATTAATGGATTATTTTTAAAGTAACAGACTGTAACGCATTTCCACCTAATTTATTTCATATGGTTACATTTAAAAACGAAATTTTACATCCTGTTTAAAAAATATCCGTTAAAAAACAGAAAATGTACTGGAAACAAAGTTTGCCACTATTGAAGATAGAGAAGAATTAGTAGAATTAATACTTAATTCTACTTACCATTACTTAAAGAATTAATAATCTATGACCGCATATCTTATGTACATTTTATACCACACGCAACTGAGTACACATTAACTCATAATCAAATGCATAATTATTTATATTTGAAACGTAATTATGTTGAAACTTAATTTTGAAAATCCCAACAACCCGAAGTTACAAAAGCTTCATTATGACCCGCAAAAAGTATTTTAGGGGATCCCAAACAACAGAAAAAAAAATAGAGTCATCCCGATACAAAATTTAGGAAAATCCTACACGATGTAGGACATTTTTCAACAAAATATTCGCTATATAAAGGTTTTACTGTATTTGAATATTAAAGATTTGTTCATTTTTCAATATAAAATACGTAATTTATATTGTAAATTACTTTAAAAAAATCACATATGTCATGATATTGTAGAAATTAGGTCACTTAAAAAAAACGTTAATTCATTAAAAAAGGGATATCTGTAAGTTATTGTAAATAACTCATTTTTTAGATTATAAAATTGCAGATAAGCTAATATTTATATGAATTTGAAATATGTATAATATTGTTTCTAGTTACAATTGTAAAGCGCAAAAGAAAAAATCCGTTTTAAAAACATTTACCAAAATTATCGCATTATTTCCATTGATTGTCATTAATTTTAATTAATCTTTCAGAGAATTTAAAATAAATTTGATGCTTCAAAAACTAAACTTAATAGGTTTACATTACATATTTTTGAAAAAATATTTTTACTTTATCTAAAAACTTCGAAGTTTTTCGATAAAATAATTAAAAAATGAATACAAACCAAGCTTTAAAAAAAAAAGCGAGTTTTAAATTACACAGTCAATTTATCCACTCTCATAATCTTTAATGTTTTACTTTCGACGTTTTTGCAATAGATATGGAAGGTAATGTTATGTTTTTCTTGCATCCCATCAAATTTTTAAAGCGTGCAGGTAATGGATCGCTTAATGGTACAGTGATGCAAGAACCCCTTTTTAGAAGCATATTATTACTTTAAAAATCAATAGCCCGTTTCCGAAAAGTAACCAAGATAAAATAAAAACGTAGTAATAGCTTAACCATTAATGGAATGCTTTTAAAGTAACTGACTGTAACACATTTTCATCTACTTAGTTAATTTAAAATTGAAAATTTATGCACTGTTAAAAGAGAAAAAAAAAGCCCGTAAAAAACAGAAAATGTATTGATAACAATGTTGTGGTGTATTATTGTTTTGTCACAAAACTTCCGTTTAAGTACGCCCCATTTTTTATTTAAGATTGAAGTTTACTTTCCACTATTTAAGATGGAGATATTCTGTCTTTAGAAAAAATTGTGATCAATAATGGAATAAATATATAAGCAAGTAATAAATACATAAATATATTGAAACTTAATGTATCATTAGGTTAAAAAAATGCAATTTTTGTATCTTTTTAGCACTTTTAAGTTAAATACAAGATGGCCATAATTAAATTGGTAATAAGGTGAATCGTCAATTTAGGGTTAAAACAGCATATTTGTTACAAAAACTGTGGAGTTAATTATGCGCCAAACCCAAACCACCCTCGCCATATTAAGCTAACTGTCTGTGAAACCGCAACAACGGAGTATCTTGAACACTAAAAATAAAAATTAAATTAAAAAGGCGAAAATAAAATTTAAAAAAGAATGTAATAATAATAAAAAACCTTTAATCAATAATAGTTATGTTATCATGATATGTTTAGAAAATAACTAAAAAAATCCAAATAGACAGTTTATATAATTGCTACACAAGCAATTTATTCACTCTCATCATCTTTAATGCTTTACTTTCGACGTTTTTGCAACAGATATGGAAAATAATGTTATGTTTTTCCTGCATTCCATCAGATTTTTAAAGCGTGTAGGTAAAGTAACAGACTGTAACACATTTTCACCTAATTTATTTGATATGATTACATTTAAAAACGAAATTTTACATGCTGTTTAAAAAAATATCCGTTAAAAAACAGAAAATGTACTGGAAACAAAGTTTGCCACTATTGAAGATAGAGAAGAATTAGTAGAATTAATACTGAATTCTACTTACCATTACTTAAAGAATTAATAATCTATGACCGCATATCTTATGTACATTTTATATCTTACGCAATAAACTGAATACACATTAACTCATAATCAAATGCATAAATATCTGTATTTGAAACGTAATTATGTTGAAACTTAATTTTGAAAATCCCCACAACCCGAAGTTACAAAAACTTCATTATGACCCGCAAAAAGTATTTTAGGGGATCCCGAACAACAGCAAAAAGTTAGAGTCATCCCGATACAAAATTTAGGAAAATCCGACACGATGTAGGACATATTTCAACCAAATATTCACTATTTAAAGGTTTTACTGTATTTGAATATTAAAGATTTGTTCATTTTTCAATATAAAACATGAAATTTATATTGTAAATTACTTTAAAAAATCGCATGTGTCATGATATTGTAGAAATTAGGTCACTTAAAAAAACGTAAATTCATTAAAAAAGGGATTTCTGTAAGTTATTATAAATAACTCATTTTTTAGATTATAAAATTGTAGATAAACTAATATTTATATGCATTTCAAATGTGTTTGATATTGTTTCTAGTTACAATTGTAAAGCGCAAAAGAAAAAATCCGTTTTAAAAACATTTACCAAAATTATCGCATTATTTCCATTGATTGTCATTAATTTTAATTAATCTTTCAGAGAATTTAAAATAAATCTGATGCTTAAAAAACTAAACTTAATAGGTTTACATTACATATTTTTGAAAAAATATTTTTACTTTATCTAAAAACTTCGAAGTTTTTTGATAAAAATAATTAAAAAATGAATACAAACCAAGCTTTAAAAAAAAAAAAAAGCGAGTTTTAAATTACACAGGCAATTTATCCACTCTCATAATCTTTAATGCTTTACTTTCGACGTTTTTGCAACAGATATGGAAGGTAATGTTATGTTTTTCTTGCATCCCATCAAATTTTTAAAGCGTGCAGGTAATGGATCGCTTAATGGTACAGTGATGCAAGAACCCCTTTTTTAGAAACATATTATTACTTTAAAAATCAATAGCCCGTTTCCGAAAAGTAACCAAGATAAAATAAAAACGTAGTAATAGCTTAACCATTAATGGAATGCTTTTAAAGTAACTGACTGTAACACATTTTCTTCTACTTAGTTAATTTAAAAATGAAAATTTATACACTGTTAAAAGAGAAAAAAATCTGTAAAAAAACAGAAAATGTATGATAACAATGTTGTGGTGTACTATTGTTTTGTCACAAAACTTCCGTTTTAGTACTCCCCATTTTTTAAGATTGAAGTTTATTCTCCTCTATTTAAGATGGAGATATTCTGTCTTTAGAAAAAACTGTGATCAATAATGGAATAAATATATAAGCAAATAATAAATACATAAATATATTGAAACTTAATCTATCATTAGATTTAAAAAATGCAATTTTTGTATCTTTTTAGCACTTTTAAGTTAAATACAAGGTGGCCATAATTAAATTGGTAATGAGGTGAATCGTCAATTTAGGGTTAAAACAGCATGTTTGTTATAAAAACAGTAGAGTTAATTATACGCCAAACCCAAACCACGCTCGCCATATTAAGCTAATTGTCTCTAAAACTGCAACAACGAAATACCTTGAACACTAAAAATAAAAAAAATTAAAAAGGCGAAAATAAAATTTAAAAAAGAATGTAATAATAATTAAAAAGCTTTAATCAATAATAGTGTAATATTAATTACGTTATCATGATACGTTTAGAAAATAATAAAAAAAAAATACGTGTGGCACTCGGGGACTGCCGCGGCAAAGCTATTGCATAGCATTTTTTATCAACTTATGCAAAAATACCGCGTCAATGTCTGCCGAAGTCTACGGAAGGATACCGTGCCGAAGTCTGCCGAACTGAAACGACGTTAGCCGGAGTGTTAGGATTTTTTCTCGTTACGGAATTTCTAGATTCGGTCGCCGCGCTCAAAGCCCGCGATAAAAGCTATGCAATAGCTTAAAAAATTACCAAACAAAATTTGGTCGCGCTACGAAAATTAGATCGCGAGTTATAAGCATTTTAAATTTTTCGACCCTCACGGTGGGGTGGGTCTCCTGTAATCGAAATTTAACACTGTCTCATAATAAATTACCAAACAAAATTTGGCCGCGCTACAAAAAGTAGATCGCGAGTTATAAGCATTTTAAATTTTTCGACCCTCACCGTGGGGGGTCTCCTGTCACCAAAAATTAACGCTGTCTCATAATAAATTACCAAACAAAATTTGGCCGCGCTACGAAACTTAGATCGCGAATTATAATCATTTTAAATTTTTCGACCCTCACCGTGGGGGGGTCTCATGTCACCAAAAATTAACACTGCCTCATAATAAATTAACAAACAAAATTAGGCCGCGCTACAAAAATTAGATCGTGAGTTATAAGCATTTTAAATTTTTCGACCCTCACCGTGGGGGGGGGGTCTCCTGTCCCCAAAAATTAACACTGTCTCATAATAAATTACCAAACAAAATTTGGCCGCGCTACGAAAATTAGATCGCGAGTTATAAGCATTTTAAATTTTTCGACCCTCACCGTTGGGGGTCTCCTGCCACCAAAAATTAACAGTCTTATAATAAATTACCAAACAGAATTTGGCCGCGCTACGAAAATTAGATCGCGAGTTATAAGCATTTTAAATTTTTCGACCCTCACCGTGGGGGGTCTCCTGTCACCAAAAATTAACGCTGTCTCATAATAAATTACCAAAAAAAATTTGGCCGCGCTACGAAAATTAGATCGCGAGTTATAAGTATTTTAAATTTTTCGACCCTCACCGTTGGGGGTCTCCTGTCACCAAAAATTAACAGTCTCATAATAAATTACCAAACAAAATTTGGCTGCGCTACGAAACTTAGATCGCGAGCTATAAGCATTTTAAATTTTTCGACCCTCACCGTGGGGGGGTCTCCTGTCACCAAAAATTAACACTGTCTCATAACAAATTACCAAACAAAATTTGGCCGCGCTATGAAAATTAGATCATAAAAAACATAAGTTTGAGACTTGATATCCTAATATCTGAAAAATACCACGTCAATGTCTGCCGAAGTCTACCGAAGGATACCGTGCCGAAGTTTGCCGAGCTGAAACGACGTTAGCCGAGTGTTAGGTTTTTTCGTTACGGATGTGTTAGGATTTTTCGCGTTACGGAATTTTTGGATTCGGTCGCCGCGCTCAAAGCCCGTGATAAAAGCTATGCAATAGCTTAAAAAATCCAAATAGACAGTTTATATAATGCTCTTAAGGGTTTTGTTCAATTGACGAAACTGTATTCATCTCTGTCCTCTGCCTGTCTGTCCGTTACACAGTCCGTATACAAAAAACTGTATAGTCAGAGACTCCAAATCTTGTTCAGATACAGCTAAAAACCTCGTGTCACAAGGTAAATTATAAAAATTATATTTTAAAAAAATCTGCTACTTTTATTAAATTAATTTTTTCAATGCCAGTAGCTCATATTTGCGTTTTAAATTTTAGAAAAGAACCTTAATTTTAACGTTTTTCGTGCAGACATCATAGTTGGGAGGTAATGTATCTCGCTAATAAATAGAAGGTTCTTAATTCGAACTCCGGTTCTGGATACTGAAAAATTTCATATTCCGATGGATTTAATTAAAAGAAATTTTGCATTTTTTACCAATTTAAGAGTTTATTAGGTACTATTAGGTTATCCCGTCGACCAAAAAATTATCGCCAAACTGTAAGATTAAATGCCAAAAATGGATGATCGTGAATGTCACATTCAATGACATTAAATACGATTCACATGTTTAAAATGTCATTAAATGATTTTTATTTCGACCTTTTTATTTGTATTTTTATTAATACAAGGTAGAACCCATCAAATTTCGACGAAAGAAAATATTTAAGGAGGAGCTGTTTTATTGATTTATAACAAACGTACAAAATGAGTTACAATAAAAAATGCACCTTACAATGCTAAGTCTAACTCTTAAACAAATTATATTTAAACTAAAATCAACAAAATACTATTTATATTACTGAGAAATAGTTGAAATTAAACTTTAATCGTTCATGTAAGACGTAAAAAATAGATCTGTTATTATGATAAAGTTACTGATTAAGGCTCTTATGCTAGTATTCCAAAATGAAACAAAGTAACTTTTATTCCACTTTGACTCAATCATAGAATTACTTTTCCCGTGAAATCTAAACCCAACATAATTTTCATCATGCCAAAATTTACATAAGCACCTTGCATTTTTATATTAACTTTTTTTAAAATGGTGTTTTAGTTTGACCATTTTGATTCAATACTCTAAGCTTCGATGCTATTAGCTGAAACAGATACCAAACTATTTATATTCTTTTTAGTGTACATGAATTTTTGTAAATGACATCATAATTCACTGGGTTTTATAACAGAAAATATTCATGACACAACACGCGTTTGAATTTCAATTTGTTTCTCTTTTTGAGAGAATGGCAACATAAAGATACAGCAATATTTTTTTCCTTTTTTGCTTTGCTTTAAATAGAAATGGAGTACTCCTGTTGCCAAAATGAGAAAAACGGTATTAAAAACAACAAAAAAATTAATATTTCAAAAATAAATTGAAATACAGTTTTCAAATAAATTGCATTTAAAAGTACATTTTTTTTTCTATACGATGGTGTAAAAATTAAAAATGTGTTATCTTTATAAGTTTAAAAATTTGCAGTAGTGAAAATTGGAAAACCGAAATTGCTTTTCAAATTTCAAAGTGTTGCCATTCGCAAAATGACGTATACGTCATTTTGCATACGTCATCATACTAAATGACAGATACGTTTGGCCTTTATAATATAGATTCTACTAATTATTTGTTTTTTCGTTATTTAAAATAAAACTTATGTCAATATGTATAATTTGGCCATTAGTTTGGCAATTTGTACAATTTGGCGAAATTGGTCGACGGGATAACAGAGTAGTACCGTTTATTATGCTGTGATAAATAATTAGTGATATTCATAACAATTATAGGAATTCAATTTTCTTTCTACTTTAAAAACTATTCGATTTATTAATGATTTAGAATTTTAATTTTCATTCAAACATTTTTTTTTCGTTTTTAAAAATGTAAAATTTTATTTATATTTTTTAGTTTTAGCTATATTTTTTAAATTTCAAATGTTCAAAAAAAAAAAAAAAAAAAAAAAAAAAATGGAATTTTGGATTTATTTAAAAAATTTCATTTGAGCATTTTTAATTTGATTAAAATAAATAACTGCCTTTTATAATTCTTTTTAAATTAACTTATTGGTGCTACCATCTTTGTAAAAAGTTAATAATTATAGATTAACAATTTTCATTTATTAATTACAGGATGAGTTGTTTTGAAAGACATATTGAAAGAAATTGCGATCGCACTTATTGACTTGTTTTTCTATCTCTTTTTCATATCTTAAAAAAAAAGAAATAGAACAAAAATTAAATTTTTTAAAATCAATTAATTAGTTCTAGATTTACCACGCCTAAATCAAAGCCGTGAATTGAGCATCTGCACAAAACATGACTTCATCGAGTTCACAGTTGAAATTTTATGATTAGTTAAAACTCTACTAGAATATTAAAATGCAACTGGTCTACCAAGTTTCTTTTTTCACGTCACATGCAAATCCAATTTTAATAATTGACTACTAAGTTAGATATTGTGTTTTCTTGCATGCAGATGTATGAGAATTTGGTGGATTGGGTGCAGGAAAGTAAAATCGTGTCTGCTGGTAGTTTCCACCCGGATGTAATTTAGCAGTTTAGTTGCATTTTAATATGCTATTCGAGTGTTAACAAATTCTGAAATTTCAGCCGTGAACTGAATGAGACTATGGTTTCTGCAGATTTCGCCCGGTCTATTACAAAAAAAAAAAAAAAAAAAAAAAAAAAAAAGTGTTTTTTTCAAACATTTTAAACTTTTATACTTATTAAAAAAAATAACAGTCTCATTCCTTTCCTAACTTATTATACATCAATGGTATTATTGCGCAGATACTTTAATAAAATTTTAATTTAAAACTGAAATAGAATGTAGAATTAATCTTACGATATTTATTGTACAAAAAGCACGATTTTCAAATGGGTGTTAATATTTACGAATAGTGCCTAGTTTATACCGGCGACAGCCAATATGTTCCCGAAAGATACACATTTGCTTATGGCCATCAATGAAGATTCCATCGGAACACACACACTTCAACCAACATTCCTGCCATTGTTGTAAACAAGGATGAAGGTCCTGTTTTGATATCTTCTCAAGTTCAGCTTCAATTTTGGCTCTTGCTTTCCAGCGATTCCACTCCTTCTCGAAATCGTGAAATCCACCCCGTAAATGGTAATTTTATTTAACACGTTCGCTGCCACTCACGCGAAAGCGCGTGATATGGCGCTAACGTTAAGGGGCCAGTCACGCGCTGGCGCGGAAAAATCTTTCACTGATTCTTTGTTATAAAAAGTAAATCGGCTTCTGAGAAAAACCCTCTTCTACAGTGCGTCATTATCTAGCATCACATCTTTACGTAAGCGGCAGTGAACGTGTTAAAGAATCGTCCGGCTAAACTCTTTTTAAGACTAAAAAAGTCTCTGAAACAGCTGCCTCCAATCTGCAGATGAACTTGATGTTCGTCTTTTGATCGAACTTTGACATCAGCATCTTGTCAACTGATCAACACACACTCCTACTTTCAAACTGCATTGTCGTCACACTTCGCGTTACAATAAATAAAACATTATAATATTAGTAAATAAATAAATAAATAATATTATAATATAAAAGAGTTACAACGAAATTCCGCGAACTTTTTGACTCACCCTTGTAAGTAAATCGTAGAGTTAACCCTTCCCTACATTGTGTATCAAGTCTTTCAAATATCTAAAAAAACTACAATTCTCATTATGTGATATGAATTAGGTCGATATAATGGCTGTAATTGATCAAAAACAGTCCAAAGAATAGAATAAAATAATTTTGTCTATATCAGATGGCTAAAGACAAAAAATTCAAATTTGCTCTTCGGAGAAATAAAAAATCGACAAAATTTACTCTTATTATTTTTAGTGAATAATTAAAAAATATTAATATAAAGAAAGTTGCAGATTATTAAGTAGGTAAAATTCATTAATTTATGCTCATTTAATTGCAACATATAGCAATACATTATACAAAAACCTTAATTGCGTATATAGGATACCCACCATAAAGTATCAAATTTTACTGAGACATTCTTCCTGAATTTAACTGAAAATTTGAAATTTATTTTATTTTTTACTATTTTTCCCATTATTAAACTAACATATAGATTCAAAATAACTTTTTTCATAAAAATAGAAAAAATCGTACATTGAAGGGTTAATTCTCTCTTTAAAAATTCTATTGATTTGAACCCGTTAACACATTCTTTGAATTTTATTTTGAATTATATTAAAAAAAAATAACAACCATTATGTCTTTGTTATTCAAAATATAACATTTTCTTTTTCACTTTCATCGCAATATTTTTTAAATTACCTCGAGGTATTCTTATTTAAATAATTCGTGATTTAGAATTCAGTTTTCTTTATAAATGTTCCGGTATCGATTTAAGAATTATCCAGATTCTTCTCTATATTTTGGTTAAATTCGATATTCTTAAAGGATGCACGCAATTTTAAATGAAATGCTTCAAAAATATTGGCAGATTCGATCATCGGTTTTCTGTTTTGTATAAATACAAAAACATTAAACGTTCAGTCAAAAATTTTTAATGGAAAAAGTATGCTGATTTAGAAATAGTTAAAAAAATAGATGATGGTATGGTAATCTACCCAATATCTGATTTGAGGAATAAAAAACTCATTTTAGTAAATATTAACCAAGGCACATTTATTGCATTTATTTTAGTCCACCGAATTAAAATACTGATTGAATTTTTAACATTTAAGTAACATGTATTAAACATAAAAAGAAATATAATGAAAAATAAAAGAACAGAACTCTTATGAAAAGAAATGATGAAATTTAATTTAAATGATTTTTTTTTGAAAGATCTCCTTTAAGTGCACAATTACTCTCTTAAAACTTCTGACACAAAATAACTCAAGTTGAGCCAAAATCCACTCATCTCATAATTTGAAAGTCAGCTCCTCGTAAAGAGTTGAAACAGCTCGAGTAAAAGAGTTGTTTTTAAGCAACTTCAATCAAAATGATTAAAACGTTAAAAAAAAAAAAAAAAAAAAAAAAAAAAAAAAAAAAAAAAAAAAAAAAACCTCTTTTACGATTTAGTAAATTACAGCTCTTTCATGAGAAGTCAAATCCACTCTTTCGCTTTTAAGAGAATGGTTTATGAAATTTTCTAAGAATAAGAACGCTTTTTGAAATCGAAGGTTCTCTCTTAAAACCTCAGCTACAAAATAACTCATATTGAGCCAAAATATCACCTCACGATTTGAAAATCAGCTTTTCATAAAGAGTTGAAACTACTCGATTGAACGAGTTGTTTTTAAGGAATTTAAATCAATATAAGTAATTTAAATAGGAAATAAAAATCAAGCTGAGTAAAACGTTTTGAAAACAATTCATTCACGATCCAATAAATTACAGCTCTTTCCTGAGAAGCCAAATCCACTCTTTCGTTTTAAGACTTAAAAGTGTATCTCGGACAAGGTTATTATTATATATATAAAACCCCTCCGTGTATAACAATTCCGGGTTTAACCCATCCACGAGAAAAAGAAACTTATTGCGATTCGGCGTCCACGTTAGGCTTAGGTATTCCGAGCCGTTCACAAATATTTTAATCGTTCAACTTATGGAAATATACATGTAAAAGATTTATTCATCACTCATTTTCTATAAAACCTACAAAAACTATCTAATTATAATGTTTAAGTACTAAATAAAACAGCCAGCAATTACGAGAAACGAGCAAACGATGTAAGTAAACTAATGCTGTTGCTGTGGGCGTGTTCTGCGGTTACGCGCGCTGAGCGCACACGTTTAGGAGTCAGGGACATGGAGTGGATTTTTATCGCGGATGTTCAGTACTCGGTACTGTGCGCTCAGGAACAAATTAAGTAAAAATCATGGATTTAATTACGGTGCTAATTTTAAAAATAAGCTGTTACTATCAAAGGTGAACTATATGGCGGAATGGATAGACCGTTGAGCTCAAAACCGGCGATTGTGGTTTCGAATCCTTCGCATTTGTGTTTATTTTATTTTTATTTTTATTTTTATTTTTTTAATTATTGGTTGCTTTATATTAATAAATAGGCATTTTTATTAAAGATAAATTTTTATACTAATACAGAAGCACGTGTATTTCTATTATAATAATAAAATACTTATGTAAATGCGAAAAAATAAGATATTTTACGAAGAAGTTAAGTTTTAGGAAAACGTTAAGTTAAAGTTTTTCAAGTTAAGTTTACTTAATTTGAAGTGTTAAGTGTTACACTTGAACCCCTTTTAATATTCTAAGTATCATACCAAAGTGATTTATTACTTCCAAATTATGTGATCCAAATGGGTTTATATTAAGCTAATTAAAAAAAAAGTATTGCGCGAAAATATCCGTATACGCGCAAAATAATTTCTTGATGTTTTTCATTCTTTCTTTTAGTACTTTAGAAGTGAGTTTAAGATGAAAATAATATTTTATATTGTTAAAATACACAATTAAAATATTATAAAAAGCAAAATGTAATATATGCACATTTTTTAAACTAAAAATATCTGCACTTATATTTTTTAAAGAGCTATCTCTTTAAAAAATATGAGAGTAAACTTTAACTGGGTATGCTTATTTTACTTCATACCATGGGAATGGAGTAAAACAGTTTAATTTACAAATGTTTTAAAGTATTAGTGCTAATTTGCATGTTTTTGTCAAATAGTTACTCTGATTTCATGAGTAAAATTCATTAGCTGCATGTTTTATGCTATTATTTGACCCATTCAATTAATAGTTTGGCTCTCTTGCATATTCGTCTGGAAATAGGCAAAATGGGAAAAAATTTTTATACCTTTTGGATATTATTCTTATTTTCTCTCAGTATTTTTATATATCATTTTGGCTGTAGTTTTACAATATATTCTTTTATAATTGATTTTTTGCCTTACTTTATTCTTTTAAAATTTATGCATTTACCATTTGTTCATTAAGATCCCCCCTCCCCCCGCCATCCACCAGATAGTTTTGTTATAATTTTGAATGCAGATTTCTGTTGAATTTTTTTGTTTTTTTAGATCCCCCCCCCCCCATGTTTGATAGTTGTATTTTTCAAAATTGTTTAAGCCTAAAGTGGCTATGATTGACCACAGTTGTAATTTCTCTCTCTCTCTCTCTCTCTTTTTTTTTTTTAAATGCAAACACGTCATTTTGACGGGCTATCTTCTAGTATATATATAGCAGTGTATGTCGGAGATTTATCATCTTTTGTTTGACACAAAACAGTGTGATATTTATAATCCATTTACTTTATGCATAATATATATACAGTAAAGGATCCCCCCCCCCCAAAAAAAAAAGCTGCATTATTTCGGAAAAAAAGGAAAAGTATGCAAATAACAGGTTTTATGTTTGAGTTTCATAAATAGATGATGTTGTTATATTAAAATAAACTTGTATTGTTAATTTACCATAAAAATTAGTTCCTTGAAATGTATAATTATGCTGAATGATTTCTGAAAAGGAAAAATGTACTATTTTGTTAAACATGGAACAAAATATTTAACCAAAAATGTAGTAGGTAATAATAAATTTCACATAAGTGAGTCATGTAACATAAATGATGATGTGATTATATGTAAAAGGATCATTTTATCACTTTTCATATTTTCAGCGAATAGCGTTTAGAACTTTGCAGGGGTCCGGTTCGGAAGAAATCAACTTCTGTATATAACGATGTCCAGTTTCATGATACAAAACTTTAATAATTTTTACCCTTAATTTAATCTTACTACAATAATTACAATCAACGTTTAACACACAATACACAAAGACATACCACATACGTATACGTTTCGCGAGCACCAGGGCTCGCTTCCTCAGTGTATAAAATTTAAAATGTTAAAAACAGAAAACCCCCCCAACTGACAGCAAGTCAGAGATTGAGATGCGACATTGTAAAATAAGTTAGAAAAAATAAATAGGTCCGTTGAAACCAAAGATAATAGCTAAAACCTTGTGTGGAAATTACAATAATTACAATCAACGTTTAACACACAATACACAAACACATACCCCATATGTATACGTTTCGCGAGCACCAGGGCTCGCTTCCTCAGTGTATAAAATTTAAAATGCTAAAAACAGAAAAACCTTAGGTTTTTCTGTTTTTAACATTTTAACCTTAGCAGAAAAACCTTAGGTTTTTCTGTTTTTAACATTTTAAATTTTATACACTGAGGAAGCGAGCCCTGGTGCTCGCGAAACGTATATGTATGTGGTATGTGTTTGTGTATTGTGTGTTAAACGTTGATTGTAATTATTGTAATTTCCACACAAGGTTTTAGCTATTAATCTTACTAGTTGTTTTTTTTTAGAAATTTCAGCATTCATTACAAGCCAAAACGTTTGAATTTTATTAAGGGAGCTCAACTGCTCTGCTCAATAAGCGCAAAACGTTAAAATTGGAATGGCTGACTATGGAAGCGATTTCGAATCGAACTTATTTTTCCATTTTATGGTAATTAAATTACCTATCGGGTTCTAAGCTATTTCAATCAAGAGATCACCCGTTTTTCTCCTGCTTTTCGACCGGTTCTTCTGCTTTCGTCGGTAAATGTGCTCAAAAACATCAACTTTGAAGTCTTGTTATTAAAGGTCTATTGCGTTTGTAAAAAAAACAGAAAATTGATTGCAATTAGACAGTTTCTGAATAACAACATCTGCTATTTTCATGCATATCCGAACAAAAATAAATAAAAGCATGTGTCACAAAGTTGTCCTTCTTGATTTACGAGCAACCTTAAGATAACATCCCCAGTTAAAATTAGGGATTTCTTTTACAGCTTGAAATATTATAGATCGTGTTATTTTATTAATGCCGTTAAATAATCTTCATTTTTTTTAAAATCAAGATATTTTATATTAAATATTGAATATATATATATATTTTTGAGCAATAGATATGTTTACCAATGCATACTGATTTTAAGCTTATAACGACCTAAAAACGACCCAAACCCACTATATCCAATGCATATTGCTCAAATAAAGTTTTAAGCGTAGAACATTTTTATATTCAATAATATGAAAAACGTAAATTATGAAAAAAAAGAGAAAATGTCATTATATTTCTTCTAAAAAAAACGAATAGGTTTTTTTTAGAGAAAAAAAATTGGTTTAAACCATGGTTAAAACCAATTGTTTTAAACCATGCGAACCCTGCCATTTAGCAACTTTTTTAGCATTAATATTGTTAAGTTTACAAAAAAAAAAAAAAAAAAAAAAAAAAAAAAAATAACGAAAATAAATTGTACATTAATAACTTGATCGAAACTTCTTTTATTTCTGATGAACAAATTCTAATTTCTTGTCTAGTTCAGCTATCTGACATGGAAAAAATAAATATTATTTTATTCTTTGTCTTTCCCTTTTCAGAGACAAAGATCATATTGACCATATTCATGGAACATTATGAAAATTATGGGTTTTAAGGGTGTATTTCGATTCAAACTGCTTATTTTTCGATTTATTTTTTACATCATTTATGCTCTCAAATGCATCAAACTGGCAAATTGTCTTATTTAGAAAGTACACAATGTGCCGTGATAGTCGATTCTTTGACAAATGCAGAAAATATTGCAAAAAAAGCAATCAAAAACGGCATTTTGTTCCGATTTTTCCGAGGGGTGAGATCTGGGAACGAAAAAAAGGGATCATACTGAGAAGGTAATTGTTTATAAATCAAATTCTAATGAATGGAGCGCAAAATGACATCCCACGGCACCTTGTACGTCTCTTCAAAAATCCTCTCGGCAAGTTTCATGTTTCTACTTTTAAAAATTGTCTGAAATTGTATCGGAAAATTTCGAGCTGTTGAAGGTGGAAAAACGTTTTTTCGAATACACCCTTAAGGTATGTGTTAGATTAAAGGGTTAAAAAAGGATCAAAATGCTTAAATTTTAGTTTAGTGATTATTTTTAATTGTGTAAATAATGTTTATTAATAGTAATAGATATTTAAAACTTTGAAAGAGAAATTAAATATATTAGAATAAATTGTAACATTTACTATTTACTAATTGACCCTTCCGGCATTGCAAATTAATTTTTTAAAGGAAAGATAAAAAATTGGACGGTCTGGCTATAGAAGCACTTTCGAATCGAATTCAGTTTTTCATTTTAGGATCATTCAATTACCTACTGAGTTATAAGCTATTTCGATCACGTGATCATGCGATTTTCTACCCTTCGTGGACTGTTTTTTCTGCTTTCGTCGGAAATGTAGTACAAAACATCCTTTTTGACGGCTTGTTTTGAAAAATCTATTGCTTTTGCACAAAAACGAAAAATTGAGTGCGATTAGATAGTTTCTGAATAACGACACCTTCTAGTTTCATGCATTTCCGAACAAAAATGAATTAAAACATATGTCACAAAGTTACCCTTTTTGATTTAACAACACCCTTAAGATCAGGACTATTTTCAGGTCAGTGCTTAGCTTTAATACAAATTTTTCGCATAGGCCAGCATCTAAATTTGTGAAATAGATGGAAAATTACTTTATTAATGGGTGATTCACGGCCAACTTTATTAGAGGCCTCGGAAGCTTTTGCTTTTTAGGTGGGTCTTACGACGGAATTAATGACGTAATCTCCGCCTATCCAATCTCGTGAGGAAGTTGTCCTTGTAAGGGGCGTTACAAACAAGAGTTGTCTTTGCCGATTGGCTAAACATGATATGATGTCATAAATTCCGTCCTAACAGCCAAGAGCTTCCAAAGCCTCTAATGAAGTTGGCCATGGGTGATTCTACGATAAGAGGTTTCAAAAACATAGAGGATTCGGCCAAAAAGAAAAGTTTGAGTTTGATCAAAAACCTTTAAATTATGATTTTTGTACCGTTTATTTACTTTTTCATACAAGGGCAAGTCACTTTTTATACATATTTTATAGCTTTTCTGGTCAGTGACTCGCTCCCCTGGCAGTTATCTTGCCAGGGGAAATACGGCAGGGGAGAGACATTTTAAAATAAATTCAAATTTTTTAACTGACTGAATTAGTTTTTGGGTCAATTGTGTATTTCACTTTAATTATTACCGTATTGTTTAATTAGGGCAGTAAATGCAATTGAATTAAATGAATATTATAAGTTTTATGACTTACCGGGGGAGATACACGATCACCGTGCGAAACCACTACAACGCACGATCGCGTCGCAACAACTAAAATTGACGACGCTTAAATGGCTTGCTCGTTTAGTATCCCTAACTTCAAGCCGATAGATGTCCTTAAGCGCTACTTCCAATATAGCCATCCTTTAATTTATATTTGTTTCAGCGGAACGAAATTTGACAGGGTAGATACATAAAAAAAAGCTGGACAAAAGTTAATTTTAAAAATTATTTGAAATTAACAAAATTATTTTATTTTTTATTTTATAATACGTAAGTATAATTACTTAAATTATTATTACTTAAATTCTATCCGAACGCCCATCGGATAGACTAGAATTTCCTAGGCCTAACTAGTTTGGCCGAACGGTCATTAGGATAAACTAGTTTAGTCTGATGTTTATTGGTCTGAACTAGTTTATCCTAGGACGATCTAGTTTATCTTAGACCAATTGAGTTTGGCGTGTATTTATTGATCCCAAAGACCGCTTCGACGCCAATCTTCTGATTTAGCCCAGTCCAACATTGTTTAGCCAAGGCAATTCAATTTGACGTGCTGTAACTGATACCAACCGGCACGCTCACAAAAAAAGAATTATTTCAAACTGAAATTTAATTTCTGAAAAATTTATCAAGTTTAAACTCAAATTCAAAATATTTTAAACGAATCTGCTCAGCTCAAACACATCTATTGAAATAAGCGAAGTTCATTTAAAATTCATTATTTCATTTATTTTACTTTCTTTTGTCTGTACAATAAGTGTTTCATTCGTGAAATTTGTTTAATTCCGGTTTTTGACGCATTTACACGTTTTGGGGGCCAGAGATTCCAAAAAACATGTTTTACAAATTGTGAGTCTATGACTGTGTCTGACTGTCATGTGACATAAATTTTATAGGTGCTATATCTGAAGAACTAATGCACGAAATTTGACACGGCATCCTTTTTCTTAAATATTTAACATCATGTTTTATTATGTTTCTAAAAGTTTCAAATAATGGTAATATTTAATTAGCAGCTAAAACGTTAAAAAACGCTGAGCTTTAAAAAGATAAATTTAGCGTCCCCTTAATCTAGCCCCCCTCCCTCATCCTAAATTTCAAGTCTCATGCTTTATTTAAGCTTTTTCTTATTTTTAAAAGGGGTCGAATATTTAGTTTTTTAATGTGAACAATTTCGTGAGAAGTAATGTGTGCGAAAACCAATATCTGTTACGAATTAAAAAGTTTTTCGTTAAACCAAAAGTTTTTATCCGATTGAAAAAAAAAATAATCCGTTCTTCTTTTATATTTAACCTCTGA
Source organism: Maratus speculifer (assembly GCA_964019185.1). Classification (NCBI taxonomy): domain Eukaryota; kingdom Metazoa; phylum Arthropoda; class Arachnida; order Araneae; family Salticidae; genus Maratus; species Maratus speculifer. Next base: position 429,300,185 of record OZ025290.1, on the reverse strand, counting down.
ACCCCCAAAATTAATCAGGTAACTGCCTTATCAGAAGGAACCTACATCCAAAATTTGAAAAAAATTCGGTAAATTCTCCATGAAAAACCTATTTACATAAATTAAGGGGGTTACCCCTCATTACTCCTTTCTTTATACGTAAACAACACCCACAATTAATCATGGAGGTGCCTTATCAATATGATCTTATACCTATAATTTTAATAAAATCTGATACTTTTGCATGAAAAACTGACTTGACTAAATTAAGGAAGAGAGGGGGGGGGGGTGCGGATTAGCCTTTTGTTCCCCTCCCTTTTTTTTATCCAATGAACTCCTGAAACTAAACAGGGAAGTTCGTTATCAGGATAAATCTATGTCCAAAATTTGAAGCAAATTGGATATTTCTAAAAAGAATTATCGCATTACGTACATACGTACATACATACGTACATGGTTACATACACACACACAGAATCTGCGAGGACATTAGTTCTCAGGCTTTGATAGTCTGTGATTTAAAATCGCGTCGAATTGCATCGGCCTAGGATAAATTAGATCAAAACTGGAAAGTTGGCGCCGTGGCGGTCTTTAGATTCAATATAATCACACCAAATTGAATTGGCCTAGGACAATCTAGATCGGCCTAGGATAAACTAGTTCAAACCAATGAATAGCAGGCTAAACTAGTTTATCCTAATGACCGTTCGGCCAAACTAGTTTAGCCTAGGAAATTCTAGTCTATCCGATGGGCGTTCGGATAGACTAGTTTGGCCTAGGAAAAACTAGTTTATCCGATGGGCGTTAGGATAGACTAGTTTGGCCTAGGAAAAACTAGTTTATCTGATGGGCGTTAGGATAGACTAGTTTGGCCTAGGAAAAACTAATTTATCCGATGGGCTTTAGGATGGACTAGTTTGATTTAAGCCAATCTAGTTTGGTCTAAAATCGGGTTTGGCCTGTAACATATATATATATTTAAAATAAATGTTAGGTGGGGCTTGTTGAGCTCAAGCTATATGGTAGGCATGCCCACCTAATTGAATTTGAATCTTTTTATTATATGAGCTTTTTGTTTTGTCTCGAATCGTACGAAATATTCTATTTTGTTCAGCAGTGAACTCACCATGCATTTTAATCATCCAATTGTCAGAAAAAAAAAAAAAAAAAAAAAAAAAACCAACGTATACATTTATTTGACTGAAAATTATATCTTCTTTCAATTTATGTTAAAAAACGTCCAGTGGCTCGTCTTCATAGTGAAATTATATCACACTTTAAAAATTTCGATACGAACATCTGATGTTGATATTATATTTAGTTGTTATGTTTAATTTTTCCTAAGAATATGAAATGGACAGTCGTTCAGTCAAGTAATATAGGAATTGGTGCCTTTGACCATTAAGCCACGGTTACACAAGCTACGTTTAAAATACCGTTATTTATTTCAGATGCCTTTTATGAAGCAAGAGAAAGATGCTAAATAAGGAACGCATAGGAAGGTTTAAAGTTATGCAGATGACAGCTCAAGTCCTTTTTGAGAAAAAAGACAGATGCATAGCTGCCAATTCTTCCGCTTTTATTGTACTAGCAAAATTTAATAAAAATTTTGAGTTATTTAATCGGCATATTACGGCGATTTAAAAAAATAAAATTTTCTATAGCATTTTTGTGATAAAAAAAAAAAAAAAAAAAAAAAAAAAAAAAAAAGCGTAAGATGTTGGTGGCTATGCACATGTATTTTTCAATTGTTATTATATGAACTTTTTGTTTTGTTTCGAAGGTTATGAAATATCATGTTTTGTTCAGAAGGGAGAAAATAAAATTCATTTGTGATCATAGTGATGTGTGTTTAATATTATAAAATTTTATCCAGAAAAATTACTTTCTTAGTGAACCGTTAATTGCTGTGACAAAAGTTGTCACATAACTATTGTGAGCGGTCTGTCAGACCGCTTAATTTAAAGATGAATAAAATGTTATACACTGCAAAAAATAATTGTTGATTTTACAGTATAATACTGGCAGCTGTGGTGCCAGTTTAAAACTGTAACATTTGCAATAATAAACAGTAAAATTAGCAAGTAATATACCTTTAAACAGTAATATATTGTTGAATTCATTTACATGATGGTACATAACTGCGTATTTTACAGTTATAAACTGGCACCACAGCTGCCAGTATTATACTGTAAAATCGACAATATATTTTTTGCAGTGTATCAACTTTCAGAATGCTATTTAAGTATTAAATTTTACATACCAGACTACTATAAATAAAATTTAGCTATTCAGAAGTCTCTAGAAGTATCAATAAAATTCCAAAAGAAACAAAATTTGTCCAGTATCTATAGTTAAACAAAAAATTACGATTTAAACTGTGAAACTTGAAAAACTCCGCGGTCTTCGAGACCGCTAACAGTAGTTATGGGTTAAATCTCAGTGTTGCTGATTGGCAGCAAACTGTATTTTAGTCGTAAACCATATTTGAAACAAAATATGATGTTTTAAAATATTTTACTCATGATATAGTTAAGAAATGAAAGCCGAAAAACATTTTTAAATTAAAAAAAAAGCAGGTATTTGCGGATTAAGTCATTTAAAATCGTGATTACATTTTCTCTTCATTTTCCTTTTAACTGAAGAACTAAAAAAAGGTGACAATAAATTACACCGAGTTCAGTTCAATAACGCAATTTGCGCGTATCATTAAGAAAATATTTTTCTAAATAAACGAAAAATCACAACTTATAAATATCAGCGTTTTTTTTTTCGTCAAAGTAGTTTGCCAATTTTCACTCAAAATTATTCAAATTTATTTAAACTGGATTTATTCAACAATTCCCTTAAGTAATGTTAAAAAAATTACTTTATAATGATAGGAAAAAACACGCTAATGAACGATGCGCATTTCCACCCTTTGGAAGAAATATATATGCAAAAGCACCATTTCTTTCTTGGATCAAAGTCTTTTAAATTAAGCTGTTTACTTATTTTTTACAGACAAACAGTGAAAAAAACTGTTTGAAAGTTTCAAAACAAAATTGTCTTGTTTGTTGTTGTATGCAAAATCAAGTAGTTTCTTTGTAAAATTAGATACGTTACTTTGTCAATTTTCAAAGTGCATTAGTTGTGAAGAATCTTGGTACTTCTATTGTGTTTACTTTTCTGAAGAAAAGTATCCATTTTTTTTTCACAAGGCTATGAGAAAATAATCCAATTTCCTTTAAAGAATGTTTTGTTTAATTTAATTTTTTTAAAGGATTTTTTTCTTAACTGCAAAAACATCCTGCTTCATAAATGTGTCAAAAAAATTATTTGTTTTGTTTTATGACAAAAAAGATGTTTTTAAATCACCCGATAAAAGAAGTTAGATTAATGATAAAATCACTCTGATTATAAAAAAAATTACGATTTTATTAAATGATGAAATTACTATTATTACTATATTACATATATTAATATTACTAAATTGCAAAGTATTAGTGAAATCATACAGTAAATGCATATGCTAACATTACTTCATGTAAATAGTAGCAAAAGCATATCTTAAAATACGTAAACCAATTCTTTATTAAAATATATGCATTATTAATAGTAAACCATACCCGAAAGAGTTAAAACGAAATATGACGTTTTAAAGTGTTTTACCCATGATTTATTTAAAAAATAAAAGCAAAAAAATATTTCAAAAATTCACTTTTGAAAAAAAAAAGAAAAAAAAAAAAACCCAGGCATTTACGGATTAAGTTATTTGAGATTGTGATTATATTTTCTCTTCATTTTCTGTTTAACTGAAGAAGAAGAAAAAAAAGAATGACAATAAATTACATCGAGTTTAGTTCAATAGCGTAATTTGCGGGGTTCATTAAGATAATTCTTTTTTTTTTTTTTTTTAAATAAACGAAAAATCACAACTTATAAATATCAGCGGTTTTTTTTTTTTTTTTTTTTTTTTTTTTTTGTCAAAGTAGTTTGCCAGTATTGACTCAAGATTATTCAAATTTATTTAAACTGGATTTATTCAACAATTACCCTTAAGTAATGTTAGAAAACTTACTTTATATAATGAAGGAAAAAAAACACGCTAATGAACGATGCGCATTTCCACCCTTTGGAAGAAATATTGCAAAAGCACCAATTCTTTCTTGGATCAAAGTCTTTTAAATTAAGCTGTTTACTTTTTTTTTTTTACAGACAAACAGGAAAAAAAAACTGCTTGAAAGTTTCGAAACAAAATTGTCTTGTTTGTTGTTGTATGCAAAATCAAGTAGTCTCTTTGTAAAATTACATACGTTACTTTGTCAATTTTCAAAGTGCATTAGTTGTGAAGAATCTTGGTACTGCTATTGTGTTTACTTTTCTGAAGAAAAGTATCCATTTTTTTTTTTCACAAGACTATTAGAAAATAATCCAATTTCCTTTAAAGAATGTTTTGTTTAATTTAATTTTTTTAAAGGATTTTTTTCTTAACTGCAAAAACTTCCTGCTTCATAAATGTGTCAAAAAAATTATTTGTTTTGTTTTACGACAAAAAGGATGTTTTTAAATCACCCGATAAAAGAAGTTAGATTAATGATAAAATCACTCTGATTATAAAAAAAACTACGATTTTATTAAATGATGAAATTACTATTATTACTATATTACATTATATTAATATTACTAAATTGCAAAGTATTAGTGAAGTCATACAGTAAATGCATATGCTAACATTACTTCATGTAAATAGTAGCAAAAGCATATCTTAAAATACGTAAACCAATTTTTTTTTAAATATATGCATTATTAATAGTAGGGGAAGATGGGGATAGTTAAGCCACTTTTCAAATTTTAATTTTTAAAAATGTTTTATAATTTCTTAGAACAAAATAAAATATTGAAAATGAAAATTTTATAATTTTTCTTCAACTGAAAACCACTTTCAATTAATGTTGAACTTTTTTTCTATGTCTAATTAATTTTTACTTTTTTTTTTACATCGTGGCTCAAGTATCCCCATGGAGGGGATACTTGAGCCATGGTGAAGGGATACTTGAGCCAGTATGGAAAAAAACCTACAAAAGTAATTTTTTTCGCTTTATTTTTGCACAAATATCTTACAGAATGATAAATTATGATACATAAAGTCCTTCAAAACCAACTGAGAAAACAAAGCTAGTAATACGATAATTTTTTGTTGTTATAGTTGGTGATCGAAGGATCATTGAAAAATCTTTTTACTTTTAGCTACATGGTAACTCAGTAGGGCCCTCTGTTGGTGACAATAGTCATTTCTTTGTTTAAAAAAACGTACAGTAACAGATGATGTTACAATTTCACTATAAAATATTAATCTTAATATATTATATTAAAAAATAAATATTTTAATATGTTGGACCTGACTAAGTGAAGTATTAGAGATTATGATTTTTAAAATAGTTTAAATTTTTTTAATGTAATAAAAATTAAATTGAAAACTATGTTTACATTTATCTAAATAGGCTATTTTTTAGTCAAAATGAAAAATAAAATGGATATTTTCATTAAAAAATATACATTTTTAAACAATTTTTTTCTAAGTCATTATTTTTTAAAGAAAAAAATATCAATTAGTGAATATAAGGACGCAATTTTATTTTTTATTTGTTTCATCCATGTCTAATTTCCTAGTGGGGATGGTTGAGCCACGGCTCAAGTATCCCGATTCTCACTGGCTCAAGTATCCCCATTATCACCATTTTTGTTTATCAGAGTTTTACTAAGTAAAGCATGCAGCTATTTGAACTAGTTTAGATTCAAATTACAATTGAAATTATACTTATTAAATTTATCCATATGATTGCAACTTTAAACAAAACTTTTAATACAAAAAAATAAAAAACCATGCACTTAAATATTTACTTTAGATGGGGAAAAACAACTATTAATCACCATACTTTTAAAATGGTACCAAGGTATGTGATTTCTTTTTAACATGTTCAGAACTATGAATATGTTACCATATTGCCAGTTTTAGAAAGAAAAATTAATCAGCTGTAGAAATAATAGGGGTGGCTCAAATATCTCCACTCTCCCCTACTCCATACCCGAAAGAGTTAAAACGAAATATGATGTTTTAAAGTGTTTTATCCATGATTTATTTAAGAAATAAAAGCCAAAAAAGATTTCAAAAATTCGTTTTTGAAAAAAAAAAAAAAAAAAAAAAAAAAAAAAAAAAAAACTGGCATTTACGGATTAAGTTATTTGAAATCGTGATTATATTTTCTCTTCATTTTCAGTTTAACTAAAGAAGAAAAAAAAAAAGAATGACAATAAATTACACCGAGTTTAGTTTAATAGCGCAATTTGCGGGGTTCATTAAGATAATTAAAAAAAAAAATAAACGAAAAATCACAACTTTTAAATATCAGCGGTTTTTTTTTTGTCAAAGTAGTTTGCCAGTATTGACTCAAGATTATTCAAATTTATTTAAACTGGATTTATTCAACAATCGCCCTTAAGTATTGTTAGAAAAATTACTTTAATGATGGGAAAAAGCACGCTAAAAATTGATTGGGAAAAAGACCAATGCGCATTTCCACCCTTTGGACAAAAATATTGCAAAAGCACTATTTCTTTCTTGGATAGAGTCTTTTAAATTAAGCTGTTTACTTATTTATTTATTTATTTATTTAGTTTTTTTTTTTACAGACAAACAGAAAAAAAAAACTGTTTGAAAGTTTCGAAACAAAATTGTCTCTTTTGTTATTTTATGCAAAAACAAGTAAATTCTTTGTAAAATTAGAAATAATTTTACAAAGAATGTACTTTATAAATTTTCAATGGTTACTTTGTAAATTTTCAAAGTGAATTAAAATTTTGTGTTGTGAGGTGCCTTGGCACTTCTATTGTGTTTACTTTGTTTGAAGAAAAGTATCCATTTTTTTACAAGGCTATTAGAAAATAATCCAATTTCCTTTAAAAAATGTTTTATTTTATTTTATTTTTTTTTTAGGGATTTTTAACATAATAAATTTTTCAAAAAAAAAAAAAAAATATTATTATGTTCTGTTTTGCGGCAAAAAAGTTGTTTTTAAATCACCCGATAAAAAAGTTAGATTTATGACAAAAGCATTCTGATTACCAAAAAACCTCCGATTTTATTAAATGATGAAATTACTATTATTTTGTTTAAATCAAAAAGTATAAGATACTCTGATTATTTCAAGAATCATCATTTTAAATGTTATTCATTAGTTGAATTGTGCGTTTTTAAAAAGAAAATTACAAACTAATCCAGAAGCAATAAAGTAAAACTCGAACAAAATATGTTATTTTATTTAAGATATTACCAATTTTTATATTTTTACTATGCTGTAAGGATAAATTGTTTTTGAAGAATATGCTTTGTATGAAACTTTATAAAAGATAAAGCAATCGCGATGACGAAAAAAAAAATTACTGAGATTATGGAAAGAAAATGAAGACAAACTACAAAGCGACCGTCAGTTAAAAACATATTAAAATAAAAATCTGACTTATTTGTAGATTTTTAACTACCACACTGTAAAGGGCTTTTTTGAAAATAAATAAACAGGCATTTACGGATAAAGTCATTTGAACTCATGATTATATTTTCTCTTCATTTTCCGTTTAACTGAAGAAGAAAAAAGAATGACAATAAATTACACCGAGTTTAGTTCAATAGCGCAATTTGCGCGGTTCATTAAAAAGATATTTAAAAAAACCCCGAAAAAGCACACTTTATAAATATCAGAGTTTTTTTTTTTTTTTTTTTTTTTTTTTTTTTTTTTTTTTTTACAAAGTTGTTTGCCAGTATTGACTGAAGATTATTCAAATTTATTTAAACTGGATTTATTCAACAATTACCCTTAAGTAGGTAAGAAATATTACTTTAATGGTGAGAAAAACACGCTAATGAACGATGCGCATTTCCACCTGCAAAAGCACCATTTCTTTCATGGATCAAAGTATTTAAATTAAGCTGTTAACTTATTTTTTTACAGACAAACAGGAAAAGAAACTCTTTGAAAGTTTCGAAGCAAAATTGTCTTGTTTGCTGTTTTATGCAAAACCAAGTAGTTTCTTTGTAAAATTAGATATGTTACTTTGTAAATTTTCAGAGTGCATTAGTTGTGAAAAACCTTGGTACTTCTATTGTGTTTACTTTGCATGATAAAAAGTACGCATTTTTCACAAGGCTATTAGAAAATAATCCAATTTCCTTTAAAGAATGTTTTATTTTATTTTATTTTTTTTAAGGATTTTTAACATAATAAATTTTTCAAAAAAAAAAAAAAAAAATATTATTATGTTCTGTTTTGCGGCAAAAAAGTTGTTTTTAAATCACCCGATAAAAAAGTTAGATTTATGACAAAAGCATTCTGATTACCAAAAAACCTCCGATTTTATTAAATGATGAAATTACTATTATTTTGTTTAAATCAAAAAGTATAAGATACTCTGATTATTTCAAGAATCATCATTTTAAATGTTATTCATTAGTTGAATTGTGCGTTTTTAAAAAGAAAATTACAAACTAATCCAGAAGCAATAAAGTAAAACTCGAACAAAATATGTTATTTTATTTAAGATATTACCAATTTTTGTATTTTTACTATGCTGTAAGGATAAATTGTTTTTGAAGAATATGCTTTGTATGAAATTTTATAAAAGATAAAGCAATCGCGATGACGAAAAAAAAAAAAATTACCGAGATTATGGAAAGAAAATGAAGACAAACTACAAAGCGACCGTCAGTTAAAAACATATTGAAATAAAAATCTGACTTATTTGTAGATTTTTAACTACCACACTGTAAAGGGCTTTTTTGAAAATAAATAAACAGGCATTTACGGATATGCCAGTATTGACTGAAGATTATTCAAATTTATTTAAACTGAATTTATTCAACAATTACCCTTAAGTAGGTAAGAAATATTACTTTAATGGTGAGAAAAACACGCTAATGAACGATGCGCATTTCCACCTGCAAAAGCACCATTTCTTTCATGGATCAAAGTATTTAAATTAAGCTGTTAACTTATTTTTTTACAGACAAACAGGAAAAGAAACTCTTTGAAAGTTTCGAAGCAAAATTGTCTTTGTTGTTGTATATAAAATCAAGTAGTTTCTTTGTAAAATTAGATATGTTACTTTGTAAATTTTCAGAGTGCATTAGTTGTGAAAAACCTTGGTACTTCTATTGTGTTTACTTTGCATGATAAAAAATGCGCATTTTTCACAAGGCTATTAGAAAATAATCCAATTTCCTTTAAAGAATGTTTTATTTTACTTTATTTTTTTAAAGGATTTTTTTTCTTAATTTCAAAAACTTCCTGCTTCAGAAATTTCTCAAAAAATTATTTATGTTCTGTTTTGCGACAAAAAAGATACATTTAAATCATCCAATTAAAAAAAAGTTAGATTAATGACAAAAGCACTCTAATAACAAAAAAAAAAAAAAAAAAAAAAAAAAAAAAAAAAAAAGAAACCCTCCGATTTTATTAAATGATGAAATTTCTATTATTTTGTTTGAATCAAAAAGTACAAGATACTTTGATTATTGAAGAATCACCATTTTAAATGCACTATTCACACAACAAAACACGCTTCTTAAAACACGTTAATGAAGGATGCGCATTTCCACCCTTTGGAAGAAATATTGCAAAAAGCACCATTTCTTTCTTCGATCAAAGTCTTTTTAATTAAGCTGTTTACTTATTTTTTACAGATAAACAAAAAACTGTTTGATATGTTTCGAAACAAAATTGTCTTGTTTGTTATTTTATGCAAAATCAAGTAGCGTATTTACTCGTGTATAACGCGCACTTTTTCTCCCAAAATTTACGGTTGGGTGAGCTTTACTGCTTTATGTAATCACACGAAGTACCTACGAATCAATAAATGTATTCATAGAAGAAATTAAAACTGGAATCTTATTGAATAGAAAGAAATATTCCTGCATCTTTATATCACTCCTTGCACTTTTTTATACAGAAGCTGTATGTTAATTATTCAAACTCTCTTTCTCTTTCTCTCTATTTTTTTTCGTATGGTGTACAGATAAAATTTTAGCAAGAATACAAATTTCTGCAACTTTACATTTTTAGAATTACAGATTAAAAAAAAATAAATACATAGATAGAATATAGACGCTCTACAGTATTTCGTTCGCAAATAACATCACCATATCATGACACTCACTCCCTACTTGAAGTCTTTTAAAAAAAAAAAAAAAAAAAAAAAAAAAAAAAAAAAAAAAAAAAAAGGGAATTTCGACTTTTTTCCTCGCCTGACGTAACATTTATTTCGATTTTCTTTACTGAGATTCATTTGATAATTCATTCCCTTGTATGCTAAATTTATAAGGCGCGTTATATACGCTATACAAAAATTGCCATTTTTCATTCTAAAATACACTATCTACCAAAAAGTATTTGTACACTTTCAGTTTTTGACATTTTGTCAAATATTTAAAAATATACTGGTCGGATTCTTCTGGAACTTCAGAAATATAAAGATTATGTTTCACTTTATATTTATTTACATTCATTTGTTAAGCGGGTAATTAGGGGGCCGGCAAAAAAACAAAGAATAATAGAAATATTTGGGATCGCCCTGTACATGAAAATGCACGAAACGACTTATCGCTTTAGAATACAAATATATGAATACAGTAAAATATGTACACTAATTTTTGTGAGAATAGCATGTATATTTATGGCAATAGAGCGATTTTTTTGAAAAATTCAAAAAATTCTGGTATGTTTTTCGTTTATATCATAGAGGGTTTTTGACCAAATTTAACGCAAATTTCAGAAAAATTGGCAAAATCTATTAAACAAAATATAGCGCAATTGGAATATAAATATATTTAATGCTTTATGAAATATCAGTAGTTTTATGAAATAATTTTTATCTGCGCATGCGCGAACGATAAAAACAATTCTTTTACATCATTTAATAGTCAATTCTATGGAGTAACTTATAAAAAAAATCCAATCAAATATCGTGAAAATTCAAAAAGATATCATTATTATAAGTAAGCTGTTTTTACATTGCTCTCTAAAAACGGCTGAATGATAAGGGATTCTCCACAAATTGACATTTTTTATTAACTGACTTTTAGGAAAAAATTAGTACTATTTAATGAATACAATATTGCTGCTAATAAGTATCTTGACACCTGTGATAGAAAAGGAAAAGGGCTTTTATTCTTTTCCATCACAGATGTCAAGATACTTATTAACAGAAATATTGTATTAGATATTGTATACATTAAATACCAATTTTTTCCTAAAAGTCAGTCAATATAAAATATCAATTTGTGGAGAATCCCTTATCATTCAGCCGTTTTTAGAGAGCAATGTAAAAACAGCTTACTTATAATAATGATATCTTTTTGAATTTTCACGATATTTCATTGGATTTTTTTTATAAGTTACTCCGTAGAATTGACTATTAAATGATGTAAAAGAATTGTTTTTATCGTTCGCGCATGCGCAGATAAAAATTATTTCATAAAACTACTCATATTTCATAAAATATTTAATATATTTATATTCCAATTGCGCAACATTTTTTCTACTGCATTTTGCCAATTTTTTTGAAATTTACGTTAAATTTGGTCAAAAACCCAGCATGATATAAACAAAAAACATACCAGAATTTTTTGAATTTTTCAAAAAAATCGCTCTATTGCCATAAATATACATGCTGTTCTCACAAAAATTAGTGTACATATTCTACTGTATTCATATATTTGTATTCTAAAGCGATAAGTCGTTTCGGGCATTTTCATGTACAGGGCGATCCCAAATATTTCTATTATTCTTTGTTTTTTTGCCGGCCCCCTAATTACCCGCTTAACAAATGAATGTAAATAAATATAAAGTGAAACATAATCTTTATATTTCTGAAGTTCCAGAAGAATCCGACCAGTATATTTTTAAATATTTGACAAAATGTCAAAAATTGAAAGTGTACAAATACTTTTTGGTAGATAGTGTACATGGTGCGCGTTAAACATGCATGCGCAGTATACACGAGTAAATACGGTAGTTTCTTTGTAAAATTAGAAATGTTTCCTTGTAAATTTGCAAAGTGTATTAACAGGAACTTCGGCACTTCTATTGTGTTTGTCTGAAGAAAAGGATGCATTTTTCACAAGGCTATTAGAAAATATTCCAATTTACTTTAAAGAATGTTTTTCTTATTTTATTCTTTTAAAGGATTTTTTTTCTGAAGGGTGTATTTCGATTCAAAATACTTATTTTCCGATTTATTTTTAAATTCATTTTTGCTCTCAAACGCACCAAGCTGGCAAATGCTCTTATTTAGAAAGTACACAAGGGTGCCGTGATTGTTGATTCTTTGATAAATGTAGAAAATATTGCAAAAAAACGCAATCAAACACATCCTTTTGAACCGATTTTTCGGAAGCTGGAGATCTGGGAACGAAAAAAAGGGGTCATACTGAGAAGGTAAATGTTTATAAATCAAATTCTAATGAGTTGAGTACAAAATGGCATCACACGGCACCTTATACGCCTCCTCAAAAATCCCCTCAGCAAGTTTCATGCTTCTACTTTTAAAAATGTGTCTGAAATTGTATCAGAAAATTTCGAGCTATTGAAGTTGGAAAAACGTTTTTTCGAATACACCCTTAACTTCAGAAACTTCCTGCTTGATTAATTTTTCAAAAAAAAAAAAAAAAAACTTATGTTCTGTGTTGAGGCAAAAAAGATGTTTTTAAATCACCCGATAAAAAAGTTAGATTAATGACAAAAGCACTCTTGTATTTTTAAATGTTTTTTAGTGTTTTATTTTTCGTTTATAAATTTTATTTATTTTAAAAAATGTACTTAATTTTGTTTCAGTTTTTATTATTCAATCTTTTAATATCCTGTTTTGTTCAGCAGGGACCAAAATAAAATTTATTTATGATCATAGTCTGTGTGTTTGATATTATAAAATTTTATAAAGAAAAATTACTATTTTAATTGAATCCCAGTGTTGCTGATTGGAAACAAACAGTATTTTAGTCGTAAATCATATTTGAAACAAAATACGTTTTTTAAAAATGTTTTACTCATGATTTATTTAAGAAATGAAAGCCGAAAAACATTTTTAAATTAATTAAAAAAAAAACAGAAAAAACAAGTATTTACGGATTAAGTCACATTTGAAATCGTGATTATATTTTCTCTTCATTTTTCGTTTAACCTGAGAAGAAAAAAGAATGACAATAAATTAAATCGAGTTCAGTTCAATAGCGCAATTTATTTGGTTCATTAAGAACATTTTTTTTAAATAAACGAAAAATCACAACCTATAAATTTCAGCGTTTTTTTTTTTTTTTTTTTTTTTTTTTTTTAGTATTGACTCAACATTATTCAAATTTATTTAAACTGGATTTATTCAACAATTACCCTTAAGTAATGTTAGAAAAAATACTTTAATGATGGGAAAAATCACGCTAATGAACGATGCGCATTTCCACTCTTTGGAGGAAATTTAGCAAAAGCACCATTTTTTATTGGATCAAAGTCTTTTAAATTAAGCTGTTTACTTTTTTTTTGAAAAAAAAAAAAAAAAAAAACTGTTTGAATGTTTTGAAGCAGAATTGTCTCGTGTGTTATTTTATGCAAAATCAAGTAGTTTCTTTGTAAAATAAGATATGTTACTTTGTAAATTTTCAAAGTGTATTAGTTGTGAGGAACCTTGGCACTTCTATTGTGTTTACTTTGTTTGAAGAAAAGTATTCTTTTTTCACAAGGCTATTAGAAAATAATCCAATTTCCTTTAAAGAATGTTTTATTTGATTTCATTTTTTTAAAGGATTTTTTTTCTTAGCTTCAAAAACTTACTGCTTCATAAGTTAAAAAAAAAAAAAATTATTTATGTTCTGTTTTGCGGCAAAAAAGATTTTTTAAATCACCCGATAAAAAAAAAGTTAGATTAATGACAAAAGCACTCTTGTATTTTTAAATGTTTTTTAGTGTTTTATTTTTCGTTTATAAATTTTATTTATTTTTAAAAATGTACTTAATTTTGTTTTAGTTTATATTATTCATTCTTTTAATATCCTGTTTTGTTCAGCAGGGAGCAAATAAAATTTATTTATGATCATAGTCATGCGTGTTTAATATTATAAAATTTTACTCCGAAAAATAGCTTTTTTAATTAAATACCAGTGTTGCTGATTGGAAACAAACAGTATTTTAGTCGTAAATCATATTCGAAACGAAATGTGTGTTTTTTTTTTTTAATATTTTACTCATGATTTATTTAAGAAATGAAATCCGAAAAACTTATGGATTAAGTCACATTTAAAATCGTGATTATATTTTCTCTTTATTTTCCGTTTAACTGAAGAAAAAGAATGACAATAAATTAAATCGAGTTCGGTTCAATAGCGTAATTTACTTGGTTCATTAAGATATTTTTTTTAAATAAACGAAAAATCACAACTTATAAATATCAACTTTTTTTTTTTTTTTTTTTTACAAAGTAGTTTGCTAGTATTGATTCAAGATTATTTAAATTTATTTAAACTGGATTTATTCAACAATTACTCTTAAGTAATGTTAGAAAAAAACACTTTATAATGATGGGAAAAACACACTAATGAACGCTGCGCATTTCTACCCTTTGGAATAAATATTGCAAAAAGCACCATTTCTTTCTTGGATCAAAGCCTTTTAAATTAAGATGTTTACTTATTTTTTAGAGACAAACAGGAAAAAAAAATTGCAAGTTTCGAAACAAAATTGTCTTTGTTGTTGTATGTAAAATCAAGTAGTTTCTTTGTAAAATTAGATATGTTACTTTGTATATTTCCAAAGTGCATTAGTTGTGAAAAACCTTGGTATTTCTATTGTGTTTACTTTGCTTGATAAAAAGGATACTTTTTTCACAAGGCTATTAGAAAATAATCCAATTTCCTTTAAAGAATGTTTTATTTTATTTTATTTTTTAAAGGATTTCTTTTCTCAACTTTAAAACTTCCTGTTTCATAAATTTTTCAATTTTTTTTATGTTCTGTTTTGCGACAAAAAAAGATGTTTTTAAATCATCCAATAAAAAATGTTAGATTAATGACAAAGCACTCTGATAAAAAAAAAAAAAAAAAAAAAAAAAAAAAAAAAAACTTTTTGATTTTATTGAATGATGAAATTACTATTATTTTGTTTAAACCAAAAAGTACAGGATACGAGGATTATTGAAGAATCATGATTTTAAATGCACTATACATTAATTGAATTGTGCGTTTTTTTAAAGAAAATTTCAAATTAATTGAGAAGTAATAAAACAAAACTCGAACAAAGTAGGTTATTTTATTTAAGATATACCAATTTTTGTATTATTACACTAGCCTCTAAATGTTAAAGTACAACCAGTTTTTTCCGTCTAATTTTCAAATGAAGGAATATAGAAGCAACAAATTTGAAAGAAACGTGCGCTAAACTGTTATTTATTAAATGAGACATAGAAATTTATTTAAGTTAAACGTATAAATGAAATTACAACAAAAAAGCACTCATGGTGGAAAATTCCATTCTTGGAGAAATCAGTACATTACCATAAAAAGTGACAGAAACATTAAAAATCTGTTTCTAATACGGAATATGTCCACCCCGGATTTGAACGCACTGGCGGCATTGACTTTCCATGCTCTCAATAATTTGTCGGACACCCAAATAGGTAGCGCTGAGCAGACATGGAGTAACCCTTGTTCCAGTTCATTTAATGACTTTGGAGGAGAACTTAAAGCCGCAACCTGTAATCCAAGATAGTCCCAAAGATGTTCTATCGGATTCAAGTCTGGAGAATGAACTGGCCATTACATTCTCTCCATACCATGATCCTCAATATAATCCTCGACAAACACAGCTCGGTGTAGTCTCGCATTATCATCCATTAGAATAAACCTTTGTCAATAGCACCGACATATGGGCGCACATATGAATCAAGGATCTCATCCCGATATCTCGCATCAGTCAGAGTTCCTCCATGGAACACATGCAGGTTAGTATGGCCTCCGAGTGACATCCTTGCCCAAACCATGACTACCAATTCTGTACCTGTGTGTTTCGACAGTGTTTGATTGATAATATCGTCTGCATTGTTCTCGCCAGATCAGAAGACGTCCTGAATCACTCTCCAGTATGAATCTGGACTCGTCTGTGAAGAGTACAGAAGCCCACTGAAGAGTACTGAAGCCCATCACGAAAAACGTTCTCTTGCAAAACATAAGCGGGCCCTTCTCTGTCGTCTGTTGAGGGGGACACACACAACTAGTCGTCTTGCATAGATACCTGGATTGTGAAGACGTCTTCGCACCGTAGTAGCTGAGATTCATCTCCCTGATCCTGCAAAGTGGTCTGCAATGAGTTGCGACACGTAGGCGACCTGGAACACAGATCTTTTGGAGACAGAATCTTGAGATGCATACTGACCCCAGAGTCGTTAGACAACACTGCGAGACACATTGAGCCGTCTAGCAATATCGGCCTGTGACAACCCCATTTCCACCCATACTACCACCCGTCACTTTAATGAATCGGGCAAACCACTTCTAAACATTTCTAGACTCTAATGGTTGTTGTGAACAAAACTGACCGTGGAAAACCGTGGACCGTGACAATTCAAATACAACAAAACTTACACGCGAAATTACGAAAACTTCGCAATTGCATATTTTTCTCTCATTCACAAATACCTGTTCTTTTCTACAAAATAAAAGTGGTAGCTGTAATTTTTGCGTACGTTTTTTTAAAGCTTATTATTGTCATTAATATAAACTATGAAATTTAATCTGACTGCCATTTTTTTTCTGGTGAGCTTCGAAAAACATGTTGTACCTTAACTTTTGAAGGCCAGTGTATTATGCAGTAAGGATATTTTTTTTTTTTGAAGGATACGTTTTGAATGAAACTCCATAAAAGATAAAGTAATCGCGATCATGAAAAAAGAAACAAATGAGATTATGGAAAGAAAATGAAGACAAATTACAAAGCGATCGTCAATTAAAAACAATTAAAATAAAAATCTGACTTATTTGTAGATTTTTTAACTACCACACTGTAAAAAGTTTCTTGAAAGTTGTTCAGTTCAACCGTTTTTTTCTATAAAGGTTACTTGACCATATTATAAAGTATTGCCATTATTTAGAAATACAGATAAATTACTGCTATGTAAACGTTTTCTATAAAAAACGTTATATGACGGGATAATTTGCTGCAATTATAAATTTTAGTAACGATAGAATTCTTCCTAGGCTTATACTATTTATTTATTGTACCTCAGTTATTTTCCTATATTTAATAGGCGAGTATAGGTTTTTTTTGGCTACGATGCCTTATACTGTTAAAAACTATTAACAAACTGTCCAGTTATTCGACTGTTTTTATAGAAAACGATTATATAGGCAGCCGTTTAATATGATCCTGTTTTTACCTATATTTCGACCAAAATAGAATTAAATTATAGTTATTTGACCGTATTCTTGAAAAAAGGTCAAATAACTTGAAAAACTACATTAAAAAATGATTACCTACAAGATAATTACATTATCAAAAAATGTTTAGATTATAGTTGAGAACATAGTGAGTAATATGGAAAGCATTTTCACAAAATTTCACTGAAAATATGTCTAAAACATTTTATTGAACATATAAGCGACGTAAAAAAATGATTTTCCAGAAATTACATTAAAAGGTTTCTTAGTAATATTACTTGTTATCTATAAAATGAATCCAAAAGTGTCATTTAAGGTTTATTAGTGTTTTCATTTAAAAAACGTAAAAAAATAATGCGTGGAAAGATTGTTTATATTTCTACAGATTCATCTATGTCCACTTCCGCTACATGACTCATTACATATTGTTTAGTAAATTGGTCATAACTCTTCTGTCAGTATTCCTAGAAATAAAAGTAAAACAAATTTTGAATCGTATAAGATATTTCAAATAAAACAATATATATACACACATACATACATACATATATATACAGGGTGATTCAGCTCGTCGGTGACAAACTTTAAGGATCGATAGAGCACACCTAGACGAACATTTTTGAATAGGGAATGTAGGGTCCCTGACGCGATGGTAAGGCGCTAGGCGCTTTCGAAAATTTGGGTGCCGAAATTCGAAACGTCATAAAAACTAGGGAAATGGTTAGATTTTCTTGCTTGTTGCGTCGAAATGATTCTGTTTGTTTAGACTTTCTTCAGTACCAATTTGATAAGCGTATCTCTTAAAACATGGATAGGGGGCGCTGCAGACTTTGGAGAGCTAGACAACAACTTTAAGCCCGTTATTTTGATAATTTAACACATGCTCGCCAAAGTTTATACTCTAACTTAAAGTTTGAACCCAAAAGTAGAGCCCTGCAAAAAGCGTAAGAGCCGGAATAAAATGTCAAAGTACAGGGTGGTCGAAACTCGAAGGCTCCTAAGAGATAAACAAACAGATTTCTTGACTTATCGCATACATTTTCATGATTCTGTTTGCTGGGGCTCTCTGAAACTCAGTTGAACGGTACAAAAAGAAACATCGATAGGGGGCGCTTTGGGCAAAAAACATAATTCGTTGACATTTCGGACGCTAACTGGAAACGGGGCGCTACGATCAGTTAGTAATAATGAAAACACATTTTCTACCTCTGCTCAACACTTCTGAATAAATTTAGACCAAAAACATCAATGATACTGGAAATTTATTTACAAAAAATAACACTACAGAAGATGCTCGAAATTTCGACCTTGGGCCATGATGCAGGCTTCGCACCTCCGTCGCATTGAGGAGTGTGTGTTTCCAACAATGCCAGGAGTATCTCTGATCTGCCCTGCAGCTGCCACAATGCGCGCCACAAGTTCTTCAACACTGCTGACAGGTGTATGGTATACCTCGGCCTTCAGGTAACCCCAAAGGAAGAAATCCAAGCAGGTGAGGTCTGGTGATCGGGCAGGCCAGTGAACTGGACCCCCATGCCCGATCCACCGCTGGCCATACCTTGCGTTTAGATGGAGACGCACGTCGTTCGTGTAATGGGCCGGAGCTCCATCGTGCTGGAACCACATCTGGCGACGCGAACCTTCGGGTACGTGCGCCTCCTCCAGAAGTTGCGGCAGCACTTGATCCAGGAAAATCAGGTAATTTCCACCTGTCAGCCGTTCAGGTAACAAATAAGGGCCAATGAGGCAATCCCCCAGAATGCCGGCCCACACATTTACTGAGAAACGCTCCTGGGCTGCTCGGCTTCTGGTTTCATGTGGATTTTCATCACACCACACATGACTGTTGTGGGCGTTCCACATTCCCTCCCGGCTGAAGGTGGACTCGTCCGTAAACAAAATGCTGTTTACAAAACGGGATCCCTGGATCTCATCGCCAAGTACCATCTTGAGAATTCCACTCGAGGGCCAAAATCCTGCTCTCTGAGCAACTGCACCCGCTGGATGTGGTAGGGGTGCAGATTCCGGGAACGTAAGATGCGCCACGCAGTTGCTTGCGAAATGCCAACATGTCTGGCGATATCTCTCGTGCTAAGACCTGGGTTGTCCTCAACCAGGTTAAGCACAGCCTCTTCGTTGTCGGGGGTGCTCACTGATCGCTCCCGTTCAGGCCTGCCTCCGTCGAAAGATCCCGTTGTGGACAACCTCTGGTGTACTCGAGCGAAGAAGGCATGGCAGGGGATTTGCCTGTTGGGGTAACGCTCGGCGTACAACCGCTGAGCGGCTCGTCCATTACAACCAGCAGCGCCATACGCCAAATGCATGTCAGCCAATTCTGAGTTTGTGTACCGTTCCATCCTACTACCGATCTGCAGACAAGTAACCCGAAGCTTAAGTAGGTACCGCACGTTCAAAAGACGTGTCTGCGCATACAACTACGTCATCTCGCGTTGTCGTCTACGCATTACGTATCTTTTGCATATCGATATGGTACGATATCTTTTGCATAAATCAGCAAAAAGCACCTTATGTAAATTTTATTGCGCGCATTGTGCATGATTGAAACCAGCTATGTTTGTTAAAAAAAAAAAAAAAAAAAAACTGCAGTTTTAATAGCTTCTTATGATAAGTAAATTACTCTCTTGTTTTGTTTCTAACTGATCGTAGCGCCCCGTTTCCAGTTAGCGTCCGAAATGTCAACGAATTATGTTTTTTGCCCAAAGCGCCCCCTATCGATGTTTCTTTTTGTACCGTTCAACTGAGTTTCAGAGAGCCCCAGCAAACAGAATCATGAAAATGCATGCCATAAGTCAAGAAATCTGTTTGTTTATCTCTTAGGAGCCTTCGAGTTTCGACCACCCTGTACTTTGACATTTTATTCCGGCTCTTACGCTTTTTGCAGGGCTCTACTTTTGGGTTCAAACTTTAAGTTAGAGTATAAACTTTGGCGAGCATGTGTTAAATTATCAAAATAACGGGCTTAAAGTTGTTGTCTAGCTCTCCAAAGTCTGCAGCGCCCCCTATCCATGTTTTAAGAGATACGCTTATCAAATTGGTACTGAAGAAAGTCTAAACAAACAGAATCATTTCGACGCAACAAGCAAGAAAATCTAACCATTTCCCTAGTTTTTATGACGTTTCGAATTTCGGCACCCAAATTTTCGAAAGCGCCTAGCGCCTTACCATCGCGTCAGGGACCCTACATTCCCTATTCAAAAATGTTCGTCTAGGTGTGCTCTATCGATCCTTAAAGTTTGTCACCGACGAGCTGAATCACCCTGTATATATATATATATATATATATATATATATATATATATATATATATATATATATATATATATAAAATAAAACTGCAGCAGAGATTCCAGACAATGTCCGTAAAAAAACCGGACTTCATTCCTACATCAACGGACTTTGCCATTACATTAACGGTTTTTGCCCGTAAACCACAAATAATTACAAAAGTTGATCGTTTATGTAAAAAAAAAGACATATTCTGTAAATTAACTGGATAATTGACGGTAAAGCACCGTAAATTTACAATTTTTTCACAGTGTAGATATACACCGAAGTGCCATTAAATAATGATCACCCTCTATCTGAGACAATGAACTCACCCAGAAACAAAACTACTGCGCGTGCGTGGTTGATATTGTAGTATATAAATCGTCCATGCATAGTATTTCAAAACATGTATGATTAGTGACATAATGGGAAAGGAAGCAGATTTGTCTGACTTTGATAAATGTCAAATGAGTATGGCTCGGCGACTGGAAACGTCGATTTTGGAAACGGCGCGTTTGGTGGGCAATCGTCGTGAGCACGAATCAAAAGTGGTGTATGGATGGTGAAATGACAAAGTCTCTAGCCAACGATGTGTCTCCTTCAGCGCATTGATTCCAGAGGGAGGCGGAGATTGTTACGCATAATTCGTCGTGACCGAAGAAGTGCAACAGCTACACCATTGGCGACCATACAGTGTTTCTCAACACACGGTATCGTGTGCACTGTTGCGTATAGGTCTACGCAGTTGGCGGCCTAAGTACATTCCTATGCTGACAGTACGTCATCGCCTGTAGCAATGGGCCCAAGAACACCGTAACTGGACCATAGAAGAATGGAAGAAAGTTGCATGGTCCAACGATTCACATTTTCTTGTCCATAACATCGACTGACGCGTGCAAATACGTCGATTTCCAATGAAAACCCTGCAACCAGATACATAGTTGATTGCAGATAATCCTGTGGCCGTAGAGGCTGTATTATCATGTGGGTGATGTTTTATGGAGCACATTAAGACCCATAATCCACACAGAACAATACCTGACGTCTGTGTGCTACCTGTACGTCGTTGCAGATCACGTGAGCCCATTCCTGATAATAATGTTTCATGCGCGTTATTGCATTTACCAACATGATAATGAGCCATGTCATACGGATCGAATTGTCAGAGAATACTTAGAGGAGCATTTTATGGAGTATCAAGTCATGTTTCGGTCTTCAAATTCATCTGATATGAATCCAACAGAACATTTGTGGTCTTTTTACTTAATACATTTTACTTACCTTTCTTCCTCTTGTTACCATTTTACTTTTTCCTACCACTCCTTCATTGTATCTCTCCTACGTTTTGATTATGCTCTTCCGTGATTGGCTGTTGCCTTCTACTTTCCTATTGGCTGCTTCTTCAGCTTGTTCCCTTCCCCGCCTTTTCACTTCAGTTGTGCCGCTACCTTCATAGTAAGTAAAAAGACGTCTTTTTACGCTTGACGAAGAAAGACTTGAGTTCTTTTGAAAGGCCTTGCGCAATTTATTTTATTGTATGGTGTTTTAAAGAAGTTTTTTCACTTCATATTGTGGTTCCATTGGGAAATTCAGATACATATTGCAACCCTACAACCTCGCAATGTGTTAGAATTAAGGGTGTATTTCGATTCAAACTGCTAACTCAAACCGACTTATTTTTAAATTCATTTTTGTTTTCAAATACATCAAACTGGCAAATTTATAAAGTACACAACGTGCCGTGATTGTCAATTCTTTGATAAATGTAGAAAATATTGAAAAAAAAATCAAAAATGGTATTTTGAACCGATTTTTCCGAAGCGTGAGGTCTGGGAACGAAAAAAAAGGGTCATACTGAGAAAATGATTGTTTATAAATCTAATTCTAATGAATTGAGCGTAAAATGACATCACATGGCACCTTATACGTTTTTTCAAAAATCCCCTCAGCACGTTTCATGTTTCTACTTTTAAAAAGTGTCTGAAATTGTATCAGAAAATTTCGAGCTGTTGAAGGTGGAAAAGCGTTTTTTCAAATACATCCTTAAAGAACCAGTTGGTGAGAGCTTGGCACCAGATATCTCGGAATACCTATAAGAACTTTGTCGCGTTGATACAAGATTGGGTGTTGTCAGTTTTGAGGGCGAAAAGTAGTCCAAAACTGTTCAAAGTCATTTTAGACATGTGGTCATAAATTGATGGCTCTTCAGTATATACTTACAGAAAAATTTCAGCCAAAACAGCCTTTTTAATGTACAATGTTAAAAATATCGTGAAAAATCATCTCTGTTTTTCAAGACTACATATTTTCTGATTAATATGAACGCTGCATAGGCTTTTTTTTAGATTATTCTCATTCGTCAGAAAATAGACTGCCTTTAAACACAGAGGTTATTTTTCACGATATTTTTAACAGTGTATGCAGATATCTTAATATGCTGAAGTCATCAGCTTCAAACTAACAAGGCGTAGTATTTTTTTTTTTTTTTTTACATTTTTCCCAAATTTTGCCATATTTCTAAAGCAGCATTTGCGTTCGGAATTTGTTGTAATTTTTACGCGCAAATTACAGTTAAAATGTTGTTATGTATAAATATAATAGATATAAATTTTTCAAGACTTAAGTGATAAGGCTTAAAATATTGCGAAAGGTCTCTTCTGAAAAATAACGTTTTCACATAATTATTACAGGTTCGACAATAATATTATTAAAATTTCAACTACAATAATTTTTAAATTATGTCTAAAAACATTTTGCAAATAAATAAAATAAATTAAAGAAACTGCAATGCAATTTTTACTATAGAAGAAACTAACACACAAAAAGCTCTTTTCAAATATCAATAAAATAATACAATAATTCGTATGTCTCACGAGTTTGCATGTAAAATTAGAGACGTAGGGGATAATGCATTATGAATAATGTGTTATTTACTGCATATCAAGTTTTATTTCTTAATTTAATCTTAAACTGTTGAAATTTTTTTATTTTGAAATGTCATCTATTAACTTTAAAGAATACAGCATTTTACACTATATTAGAATAAAAATAGTATATTTTTAAGTGTTTACAATTAGTGTCTGAATAAATATTTTGACTAAGTTGTGAACTTGAAAGACAAACGAAACTATACAAAGCCTAGAAAGTTTGAAAGCAAATAAGCACGTTTTCAACTTTTAATGATGTTTAATTTTACTACATTTCCCTATGTTTATACATTGTGACAAGTCTACTTATTAAGGGTGTATTTCAATTCAAACTGCATATTTTCAGATTCATTTTTAAACTTATTTTTTCTCTCAAACGCATCAAACTGGCAAATTTTCTTATTTAGAAAGTACATAAGGTGCTGTGCTTATCGATTTATTTATAAATGCAGAAAATATTGCAAAAAAAGCAATTAAAAAAAGGAATTTTGAGCCAATTTTTCCAAAGTGGGAGATCTGGGAACAAAAATAAGGGTCATACTGAGAAAATAATCTTTTATAAATTAAATTCTAATGAATTGAGTGAAAAATGAAATCACACGGCACCTTACACATCTCTTCAAAAATCTCCTGAGTAAATTTCATGTTTCTACTTTTAAAAATGAGTCTAAAATTGTATTAGAAAATTTTGGAAGCAATTAAAAAAAGGAATTTTGAGCCAATTTTTCCAAAGTGGGAGATCTGGGAACGAAAATAAGGGTCATACTGAGAAAATAATCTTTTATAAATTAAATTCTAATGAATTGAGTGAAAAATGAAATCACACGGCACCTTACACATCTCTTCAAAAATCTCCTGAGTAAATTTCATGTTTCTACTTTTAAAAATGAGTCTAAAATTGTATTAGAAAATTTTGAGATGTTGAGAGGGAAAAATATTTTTTCGAATACACCCTTAAAACACAATGCTACAGCTGAATTTATATATTTAGATAGATATTTTATTTCGCCATTAAAAATTTACATTTAAACTTTCTCTTAAGAATAAAACAGATTTTATATCCTTTAATAATAATAATAATAATAATAATAATAATAATAATAATAATAATAATAATAATAATATATTACTTTCCTCCAGCATTCGGAACATTTTCGGTCCTTGTCGCTAATTTCTTGTGCAAATTCCAATGCTGTTATGTATGAATATACAGATTTAAATTTTTCAAGAATTAAGAGATAAGGCTTAAAATATTGCGAAAGTTCTCTCCAAATAAATTATAATAACCTTTAAATTATGTCTATAAAGATTTTACACTTAAATAAATTAAATTAAATAACCTGCGGTATAATTCTTACTATAGATGATTTTCTCATAAGAATAATGTATATTTTATATCCTTTAATAATATATATATTAATCTTTTTTTTCTTTCCTCCAGGATTTGAAGCATTTACGAACTGTGTTACTATTTTTATAAACAAATTACAGTTAAAATGTTCGTAATGAGTATACAGATTTAAAATTTTTAAAATTTAAGAGATATGGCTTAAAATATTTAAAAAAATATGCTTTTAGATTTTAGAGATTTTACAATATTATTAAAAGTTTAAACACGACAACCTTTAAGTTATATCTTAAACTATTTTACATATTCATAAATTAAATTATAAAAATTACAGCGTAATTTTTACTACAGCAAACTAGTACAAAAATTTGCACTTTTCAAATAGAAATAAACTAATAAAATAATTTGTATATCTCAGTTGTCTAAATTATAGATATACGGGGACAGTTCATTAAGAATATTGTGTTATTTACTGAATATGAAATTTTATTTCGCAATTTAATCTTCAACTGTTGTAGTTCTTGTACTATTTTAAAATGTCATCTATCAACTTTAAAGTATCCTACATTAGAATCGGAATAAGATATTTTGAAGTGTTGCAATTACTGTCTGAATAAATATTATCACTAAATTGTAAACGTGAAAGATAAACCAAACTACACGAAGCCTAGAAAGTTGGAATGCAAATATACACCTTCTCAACGTTTAATGATGTTTAAGTTTACTTTTCCTATATTTCTCTATATTTGTACAATGAAGTAAATCAACTTAGTAAAAAACTACGTTACAACTGGATTTATATATTTAGTTAGATATTTTATTTCGTCATTAAAAATATTCGAGTGAAAATTTCTTATAAGAATAATATTATAAGAATTTTTTTCCTTTAATATTATATATCTTATACCATTTTTCTATGTTACTCCAGCATTTGAAGCAGTTTTGGACTTGTTTGGGAATTAATTCGGGCTGATACTATATTTATAAGCAAATTAAATTTGAAATGTTTTTAAGTGTAAGCATGGTGAATTAAAATTTCCAATGTTTAAAAGATGTAGCTTAAAATAGTACAATAATTCTCTTTAACCCGGGAGAACGCGCGCTATTCAAGGTATGAATGTTTTTAACTTTGCCACCAATAAAATCCAATTATAACAGTCACTTTATTAAGACGGAGACAATTCTTAGAAATTTTGCGATAAAATAAGTTGAAGATTACTTAAAAAAATTAGTGGTTACAATTGTAAAAACCATACGCACTCAGGGTCTTTTAGGCCCTGCGCGCGTCCTCGCGGGTTAAAAACTGATACATTCAAATATTACAGTTTTACGATAATATTATAAAAATTTTAAATATGGTAACCTTTAAATTATATCAAAAAAGGTTTTAAATACATATAAATTAAATTATAAAAATTACGGCGTGATTTTTACTATAGAAAACTAATGCACAAAATACGAAAATTTGCACTTTTTAAATAGAAATAAAATAATTGGCATGTATCGCGTGTTTATATCTAAAGTTACGGGATAGTTCATTATAAATATCATATTATTTACTGCATATCAAGTTTTATTTTGTAATTTAATCTTCAAGTATTGTAATTCTTTAGAAATGTTATCTATCATCTTTAAATTAACTTACATTAGAATAACATATTTTTGTTCGAAATTTGAATAACATATTCTGAAGGGTTGCAATTACTGTCTGAATAAATATTTTCTCTAAATTCTGAACGTGAAAGATAAACCAAACTATATGGAACCTAGAAAGTTAGAACGCAAATATACACCTTTTCAACGTTTAAAGATGTTTAAGTTTAGTTTTCCTATATTTCTCTATGTTTGTACACCGAAGTAATTCCACTTAGTAAAATACTACGTTAAAGCTGGATTTATATATTTAACTAGATATTTTATTTCGTCATTGAAAATGTTACATTTAAATTTTCTCTTAAGAATAATATTATAAGAATTTTATATCCTTTAATTTTAATGTTATGTATTTTATACCTTTTTTCTATTTTACTTTAGTATTTGAAGCATTTTTGTACTTGTTTGGGATTTGTTCCGGACTGTTACTAGTTTTATAAGCAAGTTAAATTTAAAATGTTGTTAGGTATAAGTATGGGGATTTAAATTTTCCAAGGTTTGAGAAATATGGCTTGAAATATTACAAAAATTCTGTTTAAAAACTGACACTTTCAAATATTACAGATTTTACAGTTATATTATTAGAATTTTAAATACGGTAACATTTAAATCATATCTAAAACAGATTTTACATACATACGATTTAAATTATAAAAATTACAGCGTAATTCTTTCTATAGAAAATTAACGCACAAAATATGAAAATTTGCACTTTTTAAATAGAAATAAAATAATCCGTATGTCTTGCGTGTTTAGATCTAAAATTTGGGGACAGTTCATTATAAATATCGTATTATTTACTGCATATGAAATTTTATTTTGCAATTTAA
This sequence comes from Maratus speculifer, assembly GCA_964019185.1. Classification (NCBI taxonomy): domain Eukaryota; kingdom Metazoa; phylum Arthropoda; class Arachnida; order Araneae; family Salticidae; genus Maratus; species Maratus speculifer. The sequence continues at coordinate 429,272,714 of OZ025290.1, read as the reverse complement.
TCTTCAACTGTTGTTGTTCTTGTACTATTTTGAAATGTCATCTATCAACTTTAAAGTATCGTACATTAGAATCAGAATAATATATTTTCAAGTGTCGCAATTACTGTCTGAATAAATATTTTCACTAAATTATGAACTTGGAAGTTAAACCAAACTATAACGAAGCCTAGAAAGTTGGAACACAAATATACACCTTTTCAACGTTTAATGATGTTTAAGTTCAGTTTTCCTATATTTATCTATGTTTGTACAGGGAGGTAACTCAGTTTAGCAAAACGCTACGTTACAGCTGGATTTATATATTTAGCTAGATATTTTATTTCGTCATTAAAAATGTCCCATTTAAATTTTCTCTTAAGAATAATATTATAGGAATTTTATATCCTCTACTATTATGCATTTATGCTCTTTTTAGGTAGATTTCGTATGAAATGCTACCTATTGCGATCGCTCCTATGTTGGAATTTCTGAAAAATTTTTGCAGATCTACGTCGATCATGACCTCTAGACCCCAAAACTACCACCAGTAAAAAAGTTTATCGATCTATCTATCGATCTATATCACTTTTTATGGACACGATAACTTCTCCAATTCTGCTCAAATCTCTTTCAAACTGATACATAAATCTCGGTCAAGTTCGTTAATGGGCAAAATCGGACTAAGGAGAGGAAAATAGGGAGGGTTTTTGTGAAAACCGATAAAACGCCATAACTTCTTAAATAAAATAGATATCGAATCAATCAAATTTTTTCTACTTCTAAGAAATAGGCCAAAAGTTTATGCATGATAGATATGTTATAAAATTAAAAATGGTCTCAAGAAATGAAAAAACAGGGTTTTTGGGAGAAAAAAAAATTCATAACTTCGTCATTTCTCAAGATATCAAATCCAACTAAATTTTTTATAAATCTTCTAAACATTATCTAAAACTTTTTCATTTACAAGTTTTTGATAGGATCAACTACTACCGATGAAAAAATTTAAAAACGAAAAGAAAAAGGTGGTTGGAAAAAGAAAAAAATCCATAACTTCGTCACTTCTTAAGCTATCAAATTCGATTAAATTTAGTTTGCATCTACTCAATAATATCTACCACTTTTATACTGACAAGTTTTTTATAGGACGAATTCTTATTGCAAAAATAAATAAAAAGAAGTAGGAGTTGACGAAAAAACCGTAAATCCAAACTGCTTGTACAAACTGCTCATGACTCATTTTTAAATTCATTTTTGATTTTTAAACGCATCCAAATGGGAGTTCCCTTATTTAGGAACTATATAATGTGACGTATTGGCTAGTTTGTCGATAAAGGCAAAATATTTTTTTTAAAAGCAGCCAAAAAGGCACTTTGAACTGAATTTTTCTAAGCGATTGTGATTGAAAATTTGAGGATGTATTCAAATAACAAGTTGCTCATTTTATGACTCATCTTTCAAATCATTTTTTCTCTCAGTTGGCAGTTTGCATTCAGTTGACAGTTTTTCTTAATTAGGAACTATATAATTTACCATATAAGTCAATTTTTTCATAAAGTCAGAATATATTTTTAAAACATGCTGTCAAAGTGGGCATTTGAGCCAAATTTAGCTTAAGTTGATTCTGATAAAACCGGCTCTTACAGGAAAAGGAAATTAAAATTTCTTCAAAAGCGGCCAAATAAAATTGTTAAACTGGATTTTTCTCTAATTACATTTTATTTTTTGTTGTTGAAATGAGCACTTAACGAAATCTACCTTTGCTTATAGGCCTAGCCGACAGGGATTTTTCTGTTTCACTACAGTATTTTGCATTCTCTAACTTTTAGACTTGTTTAGGATTCGTTTTGGACTTTTACCATTTTTATAAGCAAATTACATTTAAAATGTTGATATTTATAAGCATGGATATTTAAAATTTTCAAGGGTTGAGATATATAGCTTGAAATATTACAAAAATCCTCTTTAAAAGCTGACACATTCAAATATTACAGGTTTTACAATTACATTATTAGAATTTTAAATACGGTAACCTTTAAATTATATCTAAAACAAGTTTTACATACATATAAATTAAATTATAAAAATTACAGAGTAATTTTTTCTATAGTAAAAATTTCAGAGTAATTTTTACTATAGAAAACTAATACACAAATATGAAAATTTGCTTTTTATATATAGAAATAAAATAATAAAATAATTTTCATGTCTTACGTGTGTACATATAAAATTAGGGGGAAAATTCATTATAAATATCGTATTATTTACAGCATATGAAGTTTTATTTCGTAATTTAATATTCAAGCATTGTAATTCTTGTATCTTGAAATGTCATCTATCAACTTTAAATGTCCGTCCCTTTAAATGTCCAACTTTAAATGTCCGTTTTAATAAAAAATTTTATAAAAATTTTAATTTTACTTAAGAAAGGTGTTACACCTTTCTTAAGTAAAATTAAAATTTTTATTAAAATGTTTATATAAAAGGTGAATGTTTTAAAATCTGATGATTAAAAAAAAATCAATTGGATTTAATTAACTTTTTATTTGAATGTCCGTATCTTGAAATGTCATCTATCAACTTTAAAGTATCCTACATTGGAATCAGAATCATAATTTGAAGTGTTGCAATTACTGTCTGAATAAATATTTTCACTAAATTGTAAACGAGAAAGATAAACCAAACTATACGAAACCTACAAAATTGGAACGCAAATATACACCTTTTCAACTTTTGATGATGTTTAAGTTTCGTTTTCTTGTATTTCTATATGTCTGCAAACTGAGGTAAATTCAACTTAGTAAAACACTAACGTTACAGCTGGATTTATATAGTTAGCTAGATATTTTATTTCATCACTAAAAATGTTACATTTAAACTTTCTCTTAAGAATAATATTTGTTTTATATGCTTTAAAAGTTTAATTATTATTGAAAATGTTTACCTGTGATTTGTTTGAAATTACGTCTTACATTATGACTTCACAACAAAAATTTTTCATGTATTTTTCTTTTTTGAAAGATTGAGATGAAAAACTTGAGAATACATGCATACGAGTACATAAGTAAAAGAAGTTTTGAAATTTTTTATAAGTCTATTCATGCACTGTTAGATGTCTGCGAATATATTTGAGTAATTGTCCGAAAGAAGTGAAAATTAATGGACAGCTTAGTTTTATTTTCGGGCATATAGAAGTAAGAAATAGGTAGATATTAACCCTTTATCGACCGAATTATTAATTAATGAAAATTTTACATTTTAAAGTATTTTACGTAAATTGTTTAAACTAAATTAAGAGGTTCACATAATCATTTAATAAATTTTTGAAAGATTATAGAATGATTGAAGGATTTAGAAGGATTAGTTAAAGTTGAATTTACAGGGATTTTGTGCAATATTTATAACCCCACTCAAATCTTTCATTTTAAATTGTTTTCTGAGTATTTTGTCTAATTATAAAATGTACAACTATGATGTTCTTACACTATAAATTTAGAAATGTTTCCGAATTGATAAATACCCCACCTCCCTCAGAGCCAAAAAAGCTGAAAAGATACAGAAACAAAAGAAATCATTCTTTAGAATTTTTTTTTATTTTGTGTAACTAATAATGCTTTTGGAACAAAAAATAATGTATATGTAACTCATTATAAACAGTATTACAACTAATTGAAGTATTAAAAGATTTTTATGATAAGTAATTTTAATAATACTTACACGTAGCGTCGGTAGATAAAGGGTTAAAACAGTTAGTCAAAACCAGTTTTCAGGAGTTATTTAAGCAGGTTAGAAGGATTGTGATAGATTTTCAAGAATAAATCTCAGTCTATACGGAATTTATAACACAAAGTAGATAAAAATTTTCAATTAAATTACATTGAAATTTAGTGCGGACGTTATTTTCATTTGTAGAATATGTACGTATAGACGACTGGATTAGAATGTATGCAACAAAAAATATACGCACACATAAGCCTAAGCCATCGAGCACACACAAAAAAAAATCCTTCATTTTATGGTAGAGTGGTAATAGAGGAATTTAGTGATCCATGTCGGCCGGAAGCGAAGTGGTGCATAAGCCAAAAAATTGATACCTATAGTGGTTTACTTGAAAATTTAGCATTTTGTTTGCCGTACAATCAAAAGTATGTAAACATGGAAAACTGGGTGCAGGACATCACAATGATAAGTCTACGAGTCAACCACTAGTGGTATCAATTTTTGGCTTATGCACCACTTCGCTTGAGGCCGGCATGGATCATTAGATCCCTCTATTACCACTCTTCCATAAAACGATGGATTTTTTCTTGTGCTCGATGACTTAGGGTTTTGTGCGGTCGGCTAATGGACTTTAAATATTAGAGTAGAATAAAATATATTTCAATTTAATCAGATTAAAAAAAGATCTAGATTTTTTTTTTACTTGAAAGAGAAACACCCCGTAATAATTGACGAAGATATTTCGTGAAAATCTAACAAATAGGCTTTTTTTTTTAAATCATTAGTATCAGTTTTTATATTTCGTGTACGTAAAACTAGTCGTTGGGGGCCACCGTAATACTTACCCATCATAGATATGTATATGAAAATAAAACACGTGAAAACTATTTATACAATGCATTGCAATTCATAAACAAAATATAAATATTGTTAATATACATAGTAATGCTATATTAAAGAACTGCTGATTACCAATTTCGACAAATTATATAAAACGCCAAACTACTCAAGTAGTACCAAACTGCGTAAAAAAAACATCCTTATAACTCCAAAAATAATTATTCTATTAACTAACAATTAACTGCGTCGGATTAAGCGTCTCATTTCCAATTAAAATATATCTCTGAATTGAAATTTGAATGAAATACAGAATCATGAAAAATCGAAGAATGTGGAAAACAGGATTACGAATATCTCGGGAACTAATGATCCGATTGACTTTATTCTATATGCAAAATGTGTGTTATTTTATTGCCTTTTACGTCCATTTCTTAGAATAAAAAAATTCGAAAATTTTTATATACCTTTCATCAGAACGAATTTTTCGAGAGTCCGAAAAAAATAGTTCCGTATAATCGAGGTTGCTGATATTAAATAGGCTTCGTCCCATTCTTACATACTAACTACATACAAAATTTCAAGTCTCTATCTCAATTTGTTCGGGAGATAGAGCGTTTACAGACAGACAGACAGACAGACAGACGGGCGGCAAAAATTTTTTTTTCTAAAAATATGTTTTTCGGAATCTCCACTATCTAAAACGTGTAAATCCGACAAATTTTTTTTTTCGATTATCAAAACGATTGCAAGACTTACCCTATACTACGTATGATGGGTAAGTAATAAAAACGATTCTTTAAAGTTTAAATGAAAATAAGGCCAAATGAGATAAAAAATTATGCAAATAAAACTGATGAATGCTTTTTAAAAAATGTATCTGATTACGCGTATTAGATAAACTGCTTCTGATTGCATATAATAATTGATAGCAGGCTATATTAAATAAAATTTATAAAAATTGGGAGGGTGTCTGTTTATCTGTAACAGTGAATATATTACTTGAAAATACGCGTGAAACTGTTCCACGGCTTGACTTTTATCTATTTCACAAAGACCCCTAATCAATACAATTTACAAGATCCTCGTAAGATTTTATACTCCTTGCAGGTTGCCTTAACACAGATGATTATCGATTTATTAATTTTGATATGCATTTTTTTTCAGCTCCGCTAATCTAGAGTTTTTATGGAAATATTATTTTCCGAATTGAGATTACCAGATAGTTTACATAGTAATTGTTTCCGGAAAAAGCTATCGGGTTCATATTGGTGTATTTAAGCGAGCATGATTTGCTAACAAAATACGCATGGATTTATATATATTGCATGATATGGAAACTTGACAGTTCAAAAGTTTGCAAATGAGATATTCAGATCTCACGTCATACCATATGCTGTAGCTATGTAGATTCCTTTCTTTAATGCATGATAATGCATAATAGAGCTCGACTCGTGCAGAATATGTTTGAAACAGAAAAAATCAATATAAAGTCCTGCAGTGGTCGGGTTGTACCTGACCCGAACCCTCAAATTATATTTTACGTCAACCTGCAACCTGTAATATAAAGAAAGTAAATAATATTTTATTAGCACTATGAAAAATAATGTGAAATTGAATATCAAATACCATTTTTATGTTTTACATAGAAGATTGAATAAATTTATGTTTTTTGGTGCGTTCATAATTATGTAAATACGTAGCAACTATACTTGTCGTTCAGTCCGTTCGTCCGTCTGCATATAACGACGCAAAAACTACCCAACTGAACCGTTTGAAAATTAAAATACATAATTATTACATAATTTTGCCGTGTTATTTCAAATTTTATGAAAATCGGATGTATAGATCAATTACAGAGACAATCAAAAGTATTCCGTTACATTACGATCCATGGAAAAAAAGTTTCAAATGCATTTTAATGGTGTTACACACATTCGAACATAATAAAATTGACATGAACCTATGAAGTATATCTATACTAAAATATACATTCTGTACAATCTGTGATCCGAAGAATATTTATTATTAAATTACAGGACCACACAAAAGTATTCCACTACATAATGCTATACGAGGAAACATTGTTTGGAGCGTGTTTTAATTATATTAAATTATTTCACATTTTATGAATATACATTGAATACCATATACATTGAATATGATATACATATTGAATATCATATACATATACATTGAATATCATTGAGGTATAATGAAAATTATTTCCTGTATATTTACTGGAACACAAAGAATTCGCCCACTATACTGTATTCTAAATACTGTCTACTATAGCAGCAAGATCTGAATTTTTTTAAAACTTCGTTATCATGCGAACGCACTTCATTTGCTACGCTTCACGTGCAAGTTAGTTATTCAAATCTAGCAAAACCTCTGAGCATCTTAGGATTGTTGAAGAGTCAAACATAGAGTTGGATTATCCCGAATTTTATTTTTTTTCAGCTTAGAATGAATGTAATTTTATTTCTACAGGTCCGATTCACACTAGAAGAATAATTTCGGATCATATATACGTTTTTTAACGTTTCAGAAAAAATTGCACCACAATTATGTTTTAGATGAAAGTAAATACATATTTGAATATCTAGGACAGTATATTCAATTTACTGCATGAGAAATTAAATGTATAAAAAAAAATACAATCATAGATTATTCTTTAAGGGTGTATTTCGATTCAAACTGATTATTTTCCGATTTATTTTTAAATTCATTTTTGCTCTCAAATGCATTAAACTGGCAAATTCTCTTATTTAGAAAGTACACAAGATGCCGTGATTGTCAGTTCTTTGATAAATGCAAAAAATATTGAAAAAAAAAATCAAAAATGGCATTTTGAACCGATTTTTCCGAAGCGGGAGATTTGTGAACGAAAAGGAGGGTGATACTGAGAAGATAATTGTTTATAAATCAAATTCTAATGAATTGAGCACAAAATGACAACACACGGTATCTGATACGTCTCTTCAAAAATCCCCTCAACAAGTTTCATGTTTCTACTATTAAAAATGTGTCTGAAATTGTATCTGAAAATTTTGTGCTGATGCAGGTGGAAAAGCATTTTTTCGAATACAGCCTTAAGAACCATGCTTTCTTTTTTCGAAATATGAAAAAAGATTATCATAATTTCGTTTTTAATGCCACAAAAACAAAGGTATCCTATTAATGATAATTTCTGTACAGATACACATGTGACACATGTGTAGATTCTGAAGTGCCCGCTATTCATAGGTATAAGCGTTCAAATATATAAATTTTTGGAATTGAAAAAGTGTATGCTAAATAAAGGAGTGCGCCTTTCGGCAGAAAAGCTATTATGAAGGTTTTATTGCATGTAGATTTTTAACTTCAAAAAGCATTTTGGAAATTCCTTTGAAGTCCGGGTAAACCCGACCCCAAACCACTAAAATCAAAACCCAAACCGAACCGAACTTTAAATAATGAAATTTAACTTGATTTAACTTTAAAAAGTGGAATTCAACCCGATCTGAACCTGACCAACAACAAAAAACTCAAGAGCCAACTCTACCCAGGGTTTGGGTCGGGTTTCCATTTTACAGCCAATGCAAGACTCCAAATGGTATAAAACTAAAAAATTGATCTTTAAATATTGTTTAAAATAGTTGAGGCTTTGAAAATTTTACTTATAACAAAATACAATGTGGTGCAAGACGTTAAATGATCATTCCTGTATTCCTGTCTATCACACACTAGTTTTTGTCATAACAAAATTAGAAGTATCGATAATTATAATAGTAAATTTCAACAGAAATGCTTCAATAGTGCAGAAGCATTCGTTTAATTCTTATCTAACTAGTAGTTGAAAGAGTATTTTTATATAAAGGGTGTATTTCGATTCAAACTGCTTATTTTCCGATTTATTTTTTAATTCATTTTTGCTCTCAAACGCATCGAACTTTCAACATCGTTTATTTGGAAAGTACACAAGGTGCCGTGATTGTCGATTCTTTGATAAATGCAGAAAATATTACAAAAAAAGAAAAAAAACAAAAACAAACAATCAGAAACTGAATTTTGAACCGATTTTTCCGAAGCGGGAGATCTGGGATCGAAAAAAGGGTCATACTGAGAAGATAATTGCTTATAAATCAAAGTCTAATGAATGGAGGTCAAAATGACAAACCACGGCACTCTTCAAAAATCCCCTCAGCAAGTTTCATGTTTCTACTTTTAAAAATGTGTCTGAAATTGTATCAGAAAATTTTGAGTTGTTGAAAGTGGAAAAGAGTGTTTTCGAATACACCCTTAACGTCCTAAAGTCTATACAAAACAGAAAGACACGCATTTTGCGTTTGTGAAACTTTATCTGCGGTTTATATAGACTTTTAACGAGAAAAAACATTTTGAGCATTCTTTTTTTTAAAAAAAGGGTCAAGCTGAAACCGATACGCAAGATTAAGAAAAGCCAAACCAAAACCGACTCAAACCAAAACAATGAACGCCAACCAGACCTGAATCCGATCTGCAAAGGGAAAATATAGCACCAACTCGACCTGAACCCGATCCGAAACAAGAAAATATAGCATCCACCTGACTTGACCCGCAGGTCGGATTAGGTTCAGGTAAAAGCGGGCAACCCAATCTGATGCAGTACTGTAATACGGTAAAAGTAGTGGCCAGCATACTCGACTCACTTACATCTGACTGAGCATATCTGGGGCGTATTTAAACGATGCCTTTAAGCATGCACATGTATTGACTGTTCGGGACTTTGCCCTAACACTTTTTGAAGAGTGGAACAGAATAAACCAAACTCCCAATTAATTTAACCAAAACCCACTAATTTACAATTTAATTAAACCAAAAATGAAATCATATCTCATATACGGAAAATAGGTATACCTCATTCTTTACTGTTCAATGGGACCTCTCACCATACAAAATCCTTCATTCTCTTCATACAACACACACATATATATACAGGATTGTCATAAAAAAACTTTGCCAGTATATGGAGCTCTAGCGGCCAGTCCAATCATCCGATCGAGGTGAAATTTCAGATATACCTATTTAATGGTATGAGCTCGAGATTCTGTGAACGGCAACAAAATGGCTCTCACGGTTACGGTTATAGTTACAGAAACTCGAAATTTTCCAATGGCAACACCCATTTTTTCATCGCAAAATGCTCAGCGTTTGCGAAAACCCTAAAGAGCGTTGGAACCGTACGTGTATAGCAAGAAACGGACACGTTATTCACGCACAAAAAACTGTTCTGCTAATCCCCCCCCCCCCGTATAAAAAACACGATTGGTTCGCAAGGAGTAAATTTGCATTATGACAAAGAGTCAGTACACTATTCTCTGATTACAACACAGATCGGAGAAAACTTTTATTTTGATTACACATTTTTCACATGGGTGCCATCGCAGACAATTACACATTGCATGATGGCGACTGTGGACAATACAGACGAACGTTACATCGCATGAGGGATGTTTGCAATCTCACGTTTGATAAAATCTTTCAAATCTGGCAAAGTTTGCGGATTGAACATGTACACTCTAGATTTTAATTATCCCCAGAACCTGAAATCCACAGGAGTGAGGTCGGGGGATCGCGGATGCCATTGACGTTACCAGTTAAGATGAAATGTGCCTCGTCCTTTCATAATATGCGAAGAGGTCGATCGTTATCTCCATCATATTGGATAAGAAATTCATTAACAAAGTCTTAATGTTATTGATGGTCTCTCACTTCCAACATCTGGGAACGCTGGTACTGGTAAAGAAACATGCGAATTGCTGAGCGCAGTAACTTTAAGACTATTGATTTTGGTATATCAAATATACGAGATGCACCTTTTGTAATTTGCATGCGTCCTCTGGTCACTATGTGATGCACTTCCATAACAATATCCTCAGGAACAGTTGGTCGTCCGGGTCGCAGACTATCACAGGTGCAGCCAATTTCTTTGAATTTCATTACTAAATTACGAAGAGCTTGTGAAATGCATAGGCCACGTATTACGAGATGGTTTCGACGGTAAACGCGCCAGGTTTTCGCAGCATTCATCTCGTTTTGATAATAGTTTTACCAACTCACCACGAACGAAGTCATTTTGTTGGCATCTGCAAGCTACGACTGAAGAACTAACATTCCCACTCTACTTTTTATCCGTTTTCTACACTGACTATTTGGCAAACGATGTTACGTGATTGGTATTTTGTCTCTGTCATATTCAAATTTCCTTCGGGCCCCTTGGTCGTGTTTTTTTTTTTGGGGGGGGGGCGGTCATGGAGCTGATTTTGTGCGAGCATAACGCTTCCGTTTATTGCAATAACCATAACGTTCCGCCGCTCTTTAGGGTTTTCGCATGCGCTGAGCATTTTGCGATGAAAAAAATGGGTGTTGCTATTAGAAAATTTCGAGTTTCTGTAACTATAACCGTAACTGTGAGCGACATTTTATTGCCATTCACAGAATCTCGAGCTCATACCTCTGAATAGCTATATCTGAAATTTTACCACGATCGGTTGAACGGACTGACCGCTAGAGCTCCATATATCGGCAAAGTTTTTTATGACCCTCCTGTATATCATTTACGTATGTTCAAATTGATTTGGAGCATTAATTCTTGTTCTTGACATGTACTTCATATTTTTGCTTTGGTGCCTTATTTTCGGAGTTTTATACCTGCACATAGCTGTCTTGAATGTTTTTCTCTATTTCTTTGTTCATTTTCGAACATTTGTTGTACAGTGTATATGAATTTTTGCATGGTATTTTGTAATTTTACACTTAATTTTATTATTTTCATTATTTTAATGTCTATTCTTACTTTATTGATTAACCCCTTTGCGACGGGAGCTTTATGAAATTTTTAATGTTTTGTCACCGGTTTTTAAAAACAAAAACTTGTGCCTTATTAAATCGAGAAAATACTCCGATTTCTTAATCCTTTTTGTGGCGCGTATGCGTGTCGCTCGTCCACAAGGGGTTAAATATACCATTTCCTTTCCATTACTTATCAGAAGTTATTGCCCTCATAGCATGCATGGTCACAGTGACGTCACAATGACGTCCCTGTGAGTCACTTTGGTCCCATCACATCTGTGACGAAAATGTCACCACTCAGTGACGTCACATTGTGACTAAGATGGGACTTTCTAAGAAAATTTTCACAGTTCGTCACAATGTTAATGTCAAAGTAGTCACAAATAACACACTTTTCACAAATTGGTCACATTGTGACTAAGATGTGACTTTCTAAGAAAATTTTCACAATTCGTCACAGTGTTAATGTCAAAGTAGTCACAAATAACACACTTTTCACAAATTGGTCACATTGTGACGTCACAAAGTGGTCACAATGTGACGTCACAAAAAAGCTCTAAAACGGCCATAACGACGTCACATTTTAGTCACTGTGACTTCACATCGACGTCACGTGACGTCACGTCGACAATCGATGGTCACAAAGTCACAATGTGACTTCACAACGACGTTGCAGTGACGTCACCATGTCTTACCCCGTAAGACATGGTGACGTCACGGTGACGTCGTTATGAAGTCACATTGTGACTTTGTGACCGTCGACGTGACGTCACGTGACGTCGATGTGAAGTCACTGTGACTAAAATGTGAAGTCGTTATGGCCATTTTAGAACTCGTTTGTGACGTCACATTGTGACCACTTTGTGACGTCACGATGTGACCAAAATGTGAAAAATGTGTCATTTGTGACAAAATTGTCATTAAAAGTGTGACTATTCTGTGACGATAGTGACAAGGTTGTGAAGACCGTTTGCGATTATTTTTTGATTTGTGACAAATTTGTCACTGACTTTGTGACGGTGGCAGCATTGTCAATGTTGTGAAGTTACACTGGGACACAATTATACAGTTATGAACAATGTTATACAGAGTAAAATCCCGTACATCTATAATGGCGATACATCTCAATTAAAACTTGGGAGCTGCTATAAAAAGAATGTACCAAAACAAAGTCACTGAATCAAAATGTAATGCCATGCAGACTTTAAACTTTGATACGTTATTTTCTGTTGCAATAAATGAGAATATTTAAGACAATTGAATATTCGATCTATCACAATTATTTGAAATTTAGCAATTTGTTTTTCTAATAAGCATTAAAATTATCATAAAAACACTTCCTTTAAGGTCACTAGTCACAGAAAAAGACCCGGATGATAATGTAAAGTCTGTGGGAGCGTTCTTTTCAAATATCTCGCTCAAATTTTAATATTTTTGCATGATATTTTGCATAGGATAGCTGAGGACGATCTACAACCGGCCTATTTTTTACTTTTTCAATTTTGCTTATATATTTTTTATATTAGGATAGTTTCAATATCAGAACCGGTTTAAACCGGTTTTGAAATTTAAAATATTTTTTTTTTAAATCTGAAACCAAAATTGAAAAAGTAAAAACTAGGCTGGTTGTTGATCGCCTTCAGCTATCCTATGAAAAAAATCATGTAAAAATATTAAAATTTGAGCGAGATATTTGAAAAGAACGCTCACAGACTTTACATTATCATCCGGGTCTTTTTCTGTGGCTAGTGTTGCAACTTAAAGGAAGAGTTTTTTTTCTTTTTAATTTTAATGCTTATTAGATAAACAAATTGCTAAATTTGAAATAATTGTAATAGATCGAATATTCAATTGTCCTAAATATTCTCATTTATTGCAACAGAAAAAAATATATAACAAAGTTTAAAATCTGCATAGCATTACATTTTGATTCAGTAACTTTCTTTTGGTACATTATTTTTATAGCAGCTCCTAAGTTTTAATTGAGATGTATCGCCAAAGTATAATAAAATTATAGATGTAAGTGATTTTACACTACATAACAATATTCATAACTGTATAATTGTGTCCCAGTGGGACTTCACAATATTGACAATGCTGCCACCGTCAAAAAGTTAGTGACAAATTTGTCACAAATCGAAAAATATTCGCAAACTGTCTTCACATACTGTCTTCTATGAATATTAAAATATTATTAAAACATGCAAAGAGGAATTATAAAAAAAAAATAAAGCTAAATATTTATTAGTATATTAATAAACAAACAAACAAACAAACAAAAAAAACATTAAGGGGATATCCATAACTGGAAGGCTGTCCATCATAGACACATCTACCTAATAAAAATTCCGACGATAAACATAAAATAGAACAACAAATACGTTACTTATAATTATTAATATTTTATTTATAATATTAGAGAGTATTTATAATACCCACTTTAATCACGATGTATACTAATACTACATATAATGGATATTTTGAAATTTACCTCTGTAAAATGATTCATTAAAGGAAATAATAAAAGTGTCTGGAATCAAAAATTAATAATAAAATACAGTTATTACTTTTTAGCTTCATACCGTTCAAGTATTTGCGTTATTTGTTTTAAATACAATCATGTTTAAATTGTTATTGATTGTCTTAACTTCCAAATTCTCTCTGAAAACATTCCAATAAGAATATTTACAACTGAAACGTTTTCACCCACAATGACTTACTATTCAAAAGTTTTATAACATTTCACAGGCTAAAAAACGCATTAAACAATCATTAACGTGTGTTTTTTTAGCTCACAGGCTCATAGCCTGAGAGCTTATGTGCCCGCCCGTTCTGTATGTTCGTTCGTATGTGCGTAACGCGATAACTCATGATAAAAATATCCGATCCTCTTAAAATTTTGTATGTAGGTATATCCTGACAAGGCGCTTCCCTGATTAGTTTTTGAAGTTTATTCGATATGTATAAGAGGGGGAATGGGGGGCTCATGCCCCCCGTTAGTTGATATAAATGGGATTTTCATGCAGAATTAAGTTTTCAAAATTTAGATTAGGATCATTCTGATGAGGCGATTCCGTGACTGTTATTAGGTGTTCATTGAATAAGTATAAATAGGGGGAACAGGGGTTCTAATGCCCCCCCCCCCGTTAGTTGATATAAATGGGATTTTCATGCAGAATTAAGTTTTCGTTCAAAATTTAGATTAGGATCATTCTGATGAGGCGATTCCGTGACTGTTATTAGGTGTTCATTGAATAAGTATAAATAGGGGGAACAGGGGTTCTAATGCCCCCCCCCCCGTTAGTTGATATAAATGGGATTTTCATGCAGAATTAAGTTTTCGTTCAAAATTTAGATTAGGATCATTCTGATGAGGTGATTCCGTGGCTGTTATTAGGTGTTCATTGAATAAGTATAAACAGGGGGAACAGGGGTTCTAATGCCCCCCCCCCCCGCGTTAGTTGATATAAATGGGATTTTCATGCAGAATTAAGTTTTCGTTCAAAATTTAGATTAGGATCATTCTGATGAGGCGATTCCGTGACTGCTATTAGGTGTTCATTGAATAAGTATAAATAGGGGCAACAGGGGTTCTAATGCCTCCCCCCCCCTCTTAATTTATATAAATAGGTTTTTCAAGCAGAATTTTCAGATTTCGTTCAAATCTCTGAATAGTTTTGGAAGTTTAATGGTTAAGTATAAAAGAAGGGGATAACTCCTTTTAAATTATATAAATGCTAAATGGGTTTTTATTAAGAATTATCTAATTTGCTCTGAATTTTGGATATAGATTTTTTATATGATAAAGCATGTCTTTGATAGTATTGGAGGTTCAATGATTAAGTATAAAAAAAGAGGAAAGGGGAGAGCTGTTTCCCCTTCTTAATTTTTTTTTTCGAACGGAATTAACGCTTGAAAATATAAGGCTTTAATGTACAATTAGTATTTGTAGCCTGTGAGCTCAATGCCATCAGTTTAACAGGGCAGTATTCTTTTTTTAGCTCACAGGCTATCATAGCCTGAGAGCTTATGTGCCCGCCCGTTCTGTATGTTCGTTCGTATGTGCGTAACGCGATAACTCATGAAAAAAATATCCGATCCTCTTAAAATTTTGTATGTAGGTATATCCTGACAAGGCGCTTCCCTGATTAGTTTTTGAAGTTCATTCGATATGTATAAGAGGGGGAACGGGGGGCTCATGCCCCCCGTTAGTTGATATAAATGGGATTTTCATGCAGAATTAAGTTTTCAAAATTTAGATTAGGATCATTCTGATGAGGCGATTCCGTGACTGTTATTAGGTGTTCATTGAATAAGTATAAATAGGGGGAACAGGGGTTCTAATCCCCCCCCCCCGTTAGTTGATATAAATGGGATTTTCATACAGAATTAAGTTTTCGTTCAAAATTTAGATTAGGATCATTCTGATGAGGCGATTCCGTGACTGCTATTAGGTGTTCATTGAATAAGTATAAACAGGGGAAACAGGGGTTCTAATGCCCCCCCCCCGTTAGTTGATATAAATGGGATTTTCATGCAGAATTAAGTTTTCGTCAAAATTTAGACTAGGATTATTCTGATGAGGCGATTCCGTGACTGTTATTAGGTGTTCATTGAATAAGTATAAATAGGGGGAACAGGGGTTCTAATGCCCCCCCCCCCCGTTAGTTGATATAAATGGGATTTTCATGCAGAATTAAGTTTTCGTTCAAAATATAGATTAGGATCATTCTGATGAGGTGATTCTGTGGCTGTTATTAGGTGTTCATTGAATAAGTATAAACAGGGGGAACAGGGGTTCTAATGCCCCCCCCCCCCGTTAGTTGATATAAATGGGATTTTCATGCAGAATTAAGTTTTCGTTCAAAATTTAGATTAGGATCATTCTGATGAGGCGATTCCGTGACTGTTATTAGGTGTTCATTGAATAAGTATAAATAGGGGGCACAGGGGTTCTAATGCCCCCCCCCCGTTAGTTGATATAAATGGGATTTTCATGCAGAATTAAGTTTTCGTTCAAAATTTAGATTAGCGTCATTCTGATGAGGTGATTCCGTGGCTGTTATTAGGTGTTCATTGAATAAGTATAAACAGGGGGAACAGGGGTTCTAATCCCCCCCCCCGTTAGTTGATATAAATGGGATTTTCATGCAGAATTAAGTTTTCGTTCAAAATTTAGATTAGGATCATTCTGATGAGGCGATTCCGTGACTGTTATTAGGTGTTCATTGAATAAGTATAAATAGGGGGAACAGGGGTTCTAATGCCCCCCCCCCCCCGTTAGTTGATATAAATGGGATTTTCATGCAGAATTAAGTTTTCGTTCAAAATTTAGATTAGGATCATTCTGATGAGGCGATTCCGTGACTGTTATTAGGTGTTCATTGAATAAGTATAAATAGGGGGAACAGGGGTTCTAATGCCCCCCCCCCCCCCGTTAGTTGATATAAATGGGATTTTCATGCAGAATTAAGTTTTCGTTCAAAATTTAGATTAGGATCATTCTGATGAGGTGATTCCATGGCTGTTATTAGGTGTTCATTGAATAAGTATAAACAGGGGGAAAAGGGGTTCTAATGCCCCCCCCCCGTTAGTTGATATAAAAGGGATTTTCATGCAGAATTAAGTTTTCGTTCAAAATTTAGATTAGGATCATTCTGATGAGGCGATTCCGTGACTGTTATTAGGTGTTCATTGAATAAGTATAAATAGGGGGAACAGGGGTTCTAATGCCCCCCCCCGTTAGTTGATATAAATGGGATTTTCATGCAGAATTAAGTTTTCGTTCAAAATTTAGATTAGGATCATTCTGATGAGGTGATTCCGTGGCTGTTATTAGGTGTTCATTGAATAAGTATAAACAGGGGGAACAGGGTTTCTAATCCCCCCCCCCCCCGTTAGTTGATATAAATGGGATTTTCATGCAGAATTAAGTTTTCGTTCAAAATTTAGATTAGGATCATTCTGATGAGGCGATTCCGTGACTGTTATTAGGTGTTCATTGAATAAGTATAAATAGGGGGAACAGGGGTTCTAATGCCCCCCCCGTTTGTTGATATAAATGGGATTTTCATGCAGAATTAAGTTTTCGTTCAAAATTTAGATTAGGATCATTCTGATGAGGCGATTCTGTGACTGTTATTAGGTGTTCATTGAATAAGTATAAATAGGGGGAACAGGGGTTCTAATGCCCCCCCCCGTTAGTTGATATAAATGGGATTTTCATGCAGAATTAAGTTTTCGTTCAAAATTTAGATTAGGATCATTCTGATGAGGTGATTCCGTGGCTGTTATTAGGTGTTCATTGAATAAGTATAAACAGGGGGAACAGGGGTTCTAATGCCCCCCCCGCGTTAGTTGATATAAATGGGATTTTCATGCAGAATTAAGTTTTCGTTCAAAATTTAGATTAGGATCATTCTGATGAGGCGATTCCGTGACTGCTATTAGGTGTTCATTGAATAAGTATAAATAGGGGCAACAGGGGTTCTAATGCCTCCCCCCACTCTTAATTTATATAAATAGGTTTTTCAAGCAGAATTTTCAGATTTCGTTCAAATCTCTGAATAGTTTTGGAAGTTTAATGGTTAAGTATAAAAGAAGGGGATAACTCCTTTTAAATTATATAAATGCTAAATGGGTTTTTATTAAGAATTATCTAATTTGCTCTGAATTTTGGATATAGATTTTTTATATGATAAAGCATGTCTTTGATAGTATAGGAGGTTCAATGATTAAGTATAAAAAAAGAGGAAAGGGGAGAGCTGTTTCCCCTTCTTAATTTTTTTTTCGAACGGAATTAACCCTTGAAAATATAAGGCTTTAATGTAGAATTAGTATTTGTAGCCTGTGAGCTCAATGCCATCAGTTTAACTGGGCAGTATTCTTTTTTATTTTTTTTTTAATATCAAACATCTACGATTTCTTTTAATAGTTCTTCTCGTTCTCTTATAACTTCCTCTTCTGAGTGGATGCATTTTTTAAAATAACATTATGCAATGTTTCCGAAGATTACTTAATACAAAAATTAAACAAGTAAGAAAAATCATGCGTTAAGCATAGATTATGAAGCACTTTCCAACACTTAATGAAATCTTTAACAAAACTTTGTTATTTAGGGAAATAATAATGTATAGCCAAATATACCCAAATATGCATTCCAGTACATTAGAACAGCCCTGTATTTCATATGTCAGTTCATACAATGGGAAAATTTAGCTTAGCAAGAAAATACCCAGTAGCTTGAAATTTCTTTTTCAGCAATTCATACTATTAGATAGAAACATACTTGAATACTTTTGTTCAGCCCTGTAGTTTACATTGTACCTTATTACACGTCAGCATTAGGCTAAAATTTATTGTAAACTAAAACACTTTAAAAAAAACTGAAATCACATTCTCATAAATCATCATTCATAAGCGTCCATGTACCGAATTCCTTGCGTGGCCCTGTATATCCCTTTATCTATATTCTGCAAACATTTATCAGTAAATTGAATGCAGCTCAGCGTAAAAATGCATAGCTTATTTCAGAACCACGTTTAAATAATTTACGCTCATATTCAGTACCGTTGGTGAGCTCTTTTGAGTAGCCCTGTATTCCTGTATATCAACTATAACATTTATACACACCATATAATGTGCATATATTAAGCGAAATATAAACGCGAATATCACAATTAAAATGCATTTCATTCCTCCATCAGCCATCATCGGACAAATATACGGTACTTCGGAAAGAATATACTATTTGAAATCTTTTGTATGGCCCTGTAAATGCTATGTACTTCATATTATGCAAGACAGTAGCGTATAATTTACATTAAGCTTCAGTGACATATATAAATTTTATTATACATGAAAAAGCTTAATATATTTAAAATATGTCACACACAATTTCCCCTTTTACCATTATCTAATGGAATTCTTTTGTGTGGCCCTGTAAATGAATAATAGCTACATTTTCACCTTATATTTTATAGAATGCATATTTTAATATGTTAAACAGCGTATAACATCTTTAAAATTCCTTTAAAACGATTTTTCCCCATAGGCCATAATGTAATGGGAAATTTTTGATTCGCCCTTTAGATAAACTAATCATGGTACAAACTTCATTTTCGATAGGACTTGTGCTAGGGTAAACGTCAATAACGTCCTAAAATTTCATGGCAATCCGAGTATATTAACGATTTTTCCCCATAGGCCGTAATGTAATGGGAAACATTTGATTCTCTCTGTAGATAAACTAATCATGGTAGATACTTCATTTTCAGTAGGGTTCGTGCTAGGGTAAACCTCAATAACGTCCTAAAATTTCATGGCAATCCGAGTATATTAACGATATTTCCCCATAGGCCATAATGTAATGGGAAACTTTTGTTTCGCCCTGTAGATAAACTAATCATGGTAGAAACTTCATTTTCGATAGGACTTGTGCTAGGGTAAATGTCAATAACGTCCTAAAATTTCATGGCAATCCGAGTATATTAACGATTTTTCCCCATACGCCGTAATGTAATGGGAAACTTTTGATTCTCTCTGTAGATAAACTAATCATGGTAGATACTTCATTTTCAATAGAGTTCGTGCTAGGGTAAGCCTCAATAACGCATAAAAATTTCATAGCAATCCGAGTATATTTACGGAAGTTAGAGCGCGGACAGACGGCCATCCGGATAGACAGACAGACGGCCATCCGGACAGACTTACAGACGGCCAGACAAACCGAATGCATAAGCACTTTTCAACTTTGTTGGAAAGTGCTAAAAAGGATGTTTGTTAATAATTTTATTCTATAAAAAAGCTTCTTTATTACAAAATATAATTATCTTTAAATGTTTAATAATTATATTAACAATTTATTATAATACATTTTCATATGATTTTATGTTTATGGAAACATTTTAACCAATTATTTTAAAAAAGGAAACAACGCAGATTAAAATGCAATTAAAATCACTACCTTTGACAACCTAATCGAAATTATTAATAATTAAGTTTTTTATGTCAACAAAATAAATAATGGATGTATTAGACTTTATTAAGTTAATAAAGCATTAATGTTTTATAGAATGTTTTCGAGAATGTAATTAAAATCCATCTCAGAATAATAATAAATACAACCATGAAAAATAGCATTTTTCCATACCTTTTTTCCATCGAATTCATTCGTTCTAGTTATTTTTGCCGCACAAACTAAATCCGATAATAATTAAAGTGGCAAAGACCAAATCATTTTAACAGTCAAAGCCCCCTTAATTTTCTCGGACTTATGTTTTGCCGCTTCGAAGAGTTGTAGTGGACATTCTTCTTTAAATTGTAAATCCGTGTCAATACGCATCTGCTCACAAGTCACATCAGACATAAATTCCAGTCAACTAACTTCTCGCGTCTTCTATCATCAATTTAAAATATTTTTGTTTGCGTTTATTTATTCTTTCGCTTACAGACTATAGAATCTAGCGAACGTCCTAACTATCGTGCAAGGCACTCTCGTTACTAGGGTTTATCAACATCAGCGATATTTTATTTTCCCAGTGTGCCTTGCGCTAGTCAGCTGTTCTTGTGATAGTAAACAGAAGTGTAGGTTGTTTATTTCGGTAAAATTTCTTAAAAGGTGTTAAAAAATAATAAACTATCAAAATTACATGTTAAAAAAATGTTTAACAAAAAAAAACAAACAAATAAACAAACGAAAAATAAAAATAAATAAAAAAAATTATTTCTCGCATGTGACATTCCTGTTACGTCATTTCTCATATGGTTTTATTTTTCTTAACCGGAGCTGTTTAATCTCTGGTTACGAGAGTAGCCTGCACGGACTCCCGCTACAGTCTTGTCTTGCAGACGATTTTCCATGCGCATGACCGTTTTGTTTTTTCTTTTCTTATGCAATATTTTGGAGTTTAAATACGCAATAATTTTATAAGAGTGATTCTAATCAAAAATTTTTTTTTTTGAAAATTTTTTTAACGTATTTTATTTTTTATTTTTATTAGTTTCAAAACAATTCAAGTTAAAATGAATTGTAAAATCATTTTTTTCTTTTTTTTGTAAATAATAGTTAATAATAATCACAATTAAAGTTTATTAGATAAAATTTTGTTTAAGTTTTTAAAGATTTAAAATAATAGATTTAACGCTAATAATAAAAAAACTTGTTTTAAAATAAAGTTTGTATCACATGTGAACATAAATAATATCTTCTTAGTACAAAAAAAGAGGGTAAAAGCTTTTTATTTGTGTCTTTCGATTCGATTTCGGTCTAAAAATCTTTTTTCAGTCTATCCTAATTAATAATTATGTGTAATACATCCATCTTTTAATACAAATATTTTTCTATATTTACGCATACATTTTCACTGTCAAGGATAACAAATTACTCATTTGATTTGAAATGTTAGATACACATCCATACATTAATGTTTAAAATTATTTAAATGTTTTGAAATGATAAAAACGTTATGTAATATACAACTGCATATTTTAATGACATTTCATAGCCCGATTTTTACAAGATTTGTGACAAGAAAAACAAGTTTTGCATATTTGGTACGGAAAATGGATAATTGCCCTTGCGTAAGTGATTCTTTGTAGTTCTGTTATTACAGGAAAAAATTTAATTATTTTCCAAAATGTCGAAAAATAAATTACTAAATATTAAATAAAAGTAAGATTATCAATCTTATTCAAGCTCGAAATACATTTACACGGCCTATTTAATATACAGTTCAAATTATTTCTCTCTTTATATGTTGAAATTTTTTAAGATTATTGAGATTTTTTAAGTTCATATTTTTGTTATACTGCAGCTTTACAATATGGTGTTTTTTTTTATCACAAATGTGACATGACGTGCATTACATGCAGTGACATAGCAATGATGTCACAATATATTTTTTAAGTGTCAAAAAAGTGTAATTTTACAATAAATAACAGATTTTGGAAGTTTTCTAAGAAGGTCACCACTCAGTCACAATGTGACGTCACTAAGTGGTTGCATTTTGGTCACAGATGTGACGTCAAATTTCAGTCACAATGTGACGTCACTGAGGGGTGGCATTTTGGTCACAGATGTGACGTGACCACAGTGACTCACAGTGACGTCACTGTGACCATGCATGCTATGTGGGACGGGTGTTAAATCTAGTATGTTCTCAGCTATATCACTCAGGACAATCCCTTTAAAGTAACCCTTAAATATTTAAAATATTCAGAGGCGTTTTAATTTAAAATAACTTCCGTATTGCCTAAATTCTATAATAAAACTTTACTCATATCATAAATCCTCTGTTTTCATCTAATGAAAAACTTAACATTTTACATCCAGAATTTTAAATAAAAAAATTTCTTCACCAGAATAATTATTAACTATTTAGAAAATAGTTCTTGTCCTCGGTAAACAACTGGGAAATCTGAAGTATATTTGAATCTTTTTATTGACCGAATTCCGCAATTTATTTTATTTTATTCGTTTTCTGATTGGTCAAAGTTTAATGTTCAAAAATGGAATACTTCTGTTGCCACAATGACAAAAAAAGTAATAAAAACTTTAGAAAAAGTAATAATTTGAAAACAAATTGTGATAAAGATTTCAAACAAATTTCATTTAAAAGTGCATTTTTTTTTCACTACGCAACGGTGTAAAAATTTAAAATGTGCGATGTTTAGACTTTTTAAAATTTGGAGTTCCAAAAACTGTAAAATTGAAATTTCATTTAAAATTTGTTCATGATGGGTGCAGGAATATTAATGTTTAATCCATGTCATATGTAATAGGAAACGTTCAGAAGTCAGTCTGATTAACTCCATCACATAAAAATTCATATTTTAAACAGTTAAAGTAGTATATCTACAAATTACTGTTTTTTTTAATCATTGGTTTAAGAATATTAATGTTTAAAGTATGGCGTACGTAATGACTCTTTATCATCATCCTAAAAATGATGTTTATTATTATTAATTTAAATATAGAATTTATTTATAAGTCTTTAAAATTTTAGTCTTTGAAAATACCATTTTCCAAATAGCCGTTGTAATTTGTTAAATTACAATTATGTTCTTTTATTTACATTAAAGTCCAAGATATCGGTATCCAGAATAAAATATATTATAATAATTCGATTTTTAGATAATTTTTAAAAATTTAAAATTAAAACTAATTTAATAAATCGATAGTAAGGGCCTTTTTTTTGTAAAATATGTACATGAATAATTAGATTCACATACAAAATATACTGTTATGGAAGTTTCACAATTCTTATATGAACAGTGTGAATAAATGTGCATGTAATACAGACTGTAACAAAAAAGTGTTTTATTGCAACTTTTTGGTACAACATTTTTTAATTGGATAAAAACTACACATAGGTAAATAATTGAGAAAATAATTTCATAAAAGATATTTAGCTTTAGAAATGTTTCACTATGTTCTCTAAAATAGGATTGTGTAAATTATTTTATATTAAAAGCACAATACACTTTTAATAGTAAACGAATTAAGTATAAATTTTACATTCAATTTTCTTTAATTTTCTTTCTTAAGGGTGTATTTCGATTCAAACTGCTTATTTTCCGATTTATTTTTAATTTCCCTTTTGCTACCAAACTCGCAGATTCTCTTAATTAGTAACTTTGTATGGTGCTGGGGCTGTCAATTTTTTGATAAATGCAGAAAATATTACAAAAAATGCAGTCAAACTTGGCCCTTTGATCGCAATTTTCCGAAGCGGGAGATCTTGGAACGAAAAAAAAATTTCATACTGAGAAAGTAAATGTTTATAAATCAAATTCTAATGAACTGAGCGTAAAATGGCACCACCCGGCACCTTATACGTTTCTTCAAAAATTCCCTCAGCAAGTTTCATGTTTCTTCTTTAAAAAATGCGTCTGAAACTGTATCAGAAAATTTCGAGCTGTTGAAGGTGGAAAAGAATTTTTTTTTTAATACACCCTTAACTTAAAAAATACTTGCATGATATAAAGAATTAAACAAAATTACATAAAATTATTTAAAAAATAAATATAAACTGAAATTATCGTAAATTAGCGTAATGTAAATACATTTAATGTATTTTTAATAAATGTGCATTTTTTAAAGATAAAACATATTGTGTAAACAATAAATAATGATTTAAATTTTAAGATACCTTTTACATTATTATGTACAGAAATGTTAATAATTAATACCCCCAAAGGATACTATCACGGAAGCTTTTCTTTTGATTTTTGGAGTTATTATTTCAAACCATCACAGCTAGTAAATAACGTACCATGTATTAAATCATTGGATTGATTTATAAGAAATTCAGAGGGCTAGAAGCGTATGAAGGGTGAGTGTAGTTAAATTTCTTGACAGCTAAATTCATGCCATGGTGCTTTTAAGGATAGCGTTTATTAATCTTAAGTTCTGTACGATTAGTTTTCAGTTACTTAAAACTTCATAAAATGTATTATTACAAAACAAAACTATTGGCAGACGATCTGTTTTATAATTGTTGATTTCAAAATTTAACTTAACATTAGTCATAAGGAATAAAACATCAGAAGATTAAATGAGATTAGATTCAATTTAACTTGTGAAATAAGCGTAACTGATTTATATGATTTTTGTATACTTAGTTTCAGAATTAAAATCTACATTTTATATAAATAAATGCTAATTAACATAACAGTATGTTATTTTGTATACAATACGCGTAAGAAGTACACGGAAACATTTATTTTGATTTTAAGAGTCATTATTTCAAAACATCCCAGCTAGTATTCTACGTACTATGTATTTAATTATTAGATTGATTTATAAGAAATTCAGAGGGTTAGAAGTGCATGAATGATGATTGCAATTTAATTCCTTGACAGCAAAATTCATGCCATGATGCTCAAGGCTTATTAATCTTAAGCTCCATGTGATTAGTTTTCAGTTATTTAAAAACTTCATAAATGTATTATTACAAAATAAAACTATTGGCAGACGATTTGCTTTAGAATTATTGATTTCAAAGTCTAATTTACCATTATTCATAAGGAATAAATTATCAGAAGATTAAATGAGATTAGATTCAATTTAACTTGTGAAATAAGCGTAACTGATTTATATGATTTTTATACACTTAGTTTCAGAATTAAAATCTACATTTTATATAAATAAATGCTAATTAACATAACATGTTATTTTGTATACAATACGCCTAAGAAGTACACGGAAACATTTATTTTGATTTTAAGAGTCATTATTTCAAAACATCCCAGCTAGTATTCTACGTACTATGTATTTAATTATTAGATTGATTTATAAGAAATTCAGAGGGTTAGAAGCGCATGAATGATGATTGCAATTTAATTCCTTGACAGCAAAATTCATGCCATGATGCTCAAGGCTTATTAATCTTAAGATCCATGTGATTAGTTTTCAGTTATTTAAAAACTTCATAAATGTATTATTACAAAATAAAACTATTGGCAGACAATTTGATTTAGAATTATTGATTTCAAAGTCTAATTTACCATTATTCATAAGGAATAAAACATCAGAAGATTAAATGAGATTAGATTCAATTTAACTTGTGAAATAATTGTGATACTTGTGAAATAAATTGATTTATATGATTTTTATACACTTAGTTTCAGAATTAAAATCTACATTTTATATAAATAAATGCTAATTAACATAACATGTTATTTTGTATACAATACGCGTAGGAAGTACACGGAAACATTTATTTTGATTTGCCATGGTGCTCAAGGCTTATCTTATACTATAATGCGAGCAAAAATTGTGTGTGTGTGTGTGTGTGTGTGTGTGTGTGTGTGTGAGTGTAAATTTTATCTCAAAAACGGCTCTAACGATTTTCGCAAAAATTTGTATTTCACCATTTTCGGGCACGAGAAGACCATTGGGCTTGGTCACATGTTCGAGAAAATTCGATTATTGGATCATTTTGGGTCATAATGGGTCAGGATCAAGCTATTTATATCTAGAGAACGGCTGGATCGATTTTAAGGAAATTTTGTATCCAGTCGTTTTTTGACACGAGAAAACAATTGAGCTGGGTCACATTTTCGAAAAATTTTGATTAGTGGGTCGTTTTTGGGTCATTGTGGGTCAAGCCATTTTTATTTAAAAAACGGCTCTAACGATTTTGACCAAATTTTATATTTTATCATTTTGGATTACAAGAAGACCATTGGATTAGGTAACATGTTCGAGAAAATTCGGTTAGTGGGTCATTTTTGGGGTCATTGTGGGTCATGCTATTTTTATCTAGAGATTTTCTCACGCAATTTTGACTAAAAATTGCATTCTATGGTTTTCGGGCACGAGGAAAACATTGGGCTAGGTTACATGCTCGAGAAAAAATTTCAATGGGTCATATTGGGTCATTAAGTGTCTGGGTCAAGCTATTTCTATTTAAAGAACCGCAGAATCAATTTCATCGAAATTTTGCCTGTAATAGTTTTTTGACACGAGAAAGCTAATGGGCTAAGTAACATGATCGAGAGATTCTGATTATAAGAGTCATTTGTGGGTCATGATGGGTCATAATGAGTCATGGTCAAGCTATAGCTAAAGAACAGGTGGATCGATTTTAACGAAATTTTGTATACAACATTTCTTTGGCACGAGAAAACTATTGGGCTAGGTCTCAGTTCGAGAAATTTCGATTACTGGGTCATTTTGGGTCATAAAAGGTCTGGGTTTTTATATAAAGTACGACAGTATCAAATTTAATGAAATTTTGTATGTAAGTTTTTTGACACGAGAAAATTAATGGGCTATCTCACATGTTTGAGAGATTTCGATTATAAGAGTCATTTATGGGTCATGATGGGTCATAACGGGTCATATCAAGCTATATCTAAAGAACATGTGGATCAATTTTAACGAAATTTTGTATACAAAATTTTTTGGCACGAGAAAATCATTGGGCTAGGTGACATGATCGAGAAATTTCGATTAATGGGTCATTTTGGGTCATAAAGGGTCTGGGTCAAGTTATTTATATTTAAAGAACAGCAGGATCGAGTTTAACGAAATTTTGAGTGTAACAATATTTGTACACGAGAAAACTAATGGGCTAAGTCACATGTTCAAGAGATTTCGATTATAAGGGTCATTTGTGGGTCATGATGGGTCATGGTCAAGCTATATCTGAAGAACGGGTGAATCGATTTTAACGAAATTTTGTATAAAGCATGTTTTTGGCACGAGAAAATCATTGGGCTATGTCACATGTTCGAGAAATTTCGATCAGTGGGTCACTTTTGGGTTATTCTAATTTTATCTAGACAATGTCTCGCGCAAATTTGACTAAATTTTATATTCTATCGTTTTCGGACACAAGAAAATCATTGGGTTAGGTCAGATGGTTGAGAAAATGTGTCGTTTTGGGTCATAATGAGTCAAGGTCAAACTATTTATACCTAAAAATTGGCTCAATCGATTTTATCTAAATTTTGTATTTAACGTTTTTCGGCACGCAAAAATTAATGAACTAAGTCACATTTTCGAGAGATTTCGATATGACGGTCATTTGTGGGTCATGCTAATTTTATCTAGAAAATTGTTCTCACCATTTTGAGTATATTTTCCATTATATCGTTTTCGGGCAAAAGAAAACCATTGAGATAGGACACATGCACGTAACAATTCAATTAGTGGGTCGTTTTAGGTCTTAATGGGTTAGGGTCATTCTAATTATGTATAACAACGACTCAGTCAATTTTACCTAAATTTTGCAACGGAACGTCTTTTGTCACGAGAAGACTATTGAGCTGAGTTGCATATTAAACAAAATTATATTAGTGGGTCATATCGCTTCATTGCTGAATGCTGTCAAGCTAATTTTACTTAAGAAATGGCTTAAACGATTTTGATTCATTTTATACTCTACTGTTTTTGATTACCTGAAGACCATTGAGATAAGTCACATGTTTCATCACATGTGACTAGTGGATCATTTGGGTAATAAGGGTCAGGATCATGAGACTATGGCAAAAGCCAATAAGTTGGCGATATTTGACAAAATACTGGCGAAATTTGGCCGAAAAATCGACTATTAAGGTTACGAAGCCAAAACACATATTTGGCGCCAAATGAAAGAATGTGTCCAAATTTGGTTATATCTGGCAAAAAATATTGTATTTCAGAGTGAAGAAATTTCTTATACATTCTTAATAAGTCTTTGAGATGCATAGTTAAATTAATCAGAGTCGAGCTAAAAAAGTGATTTGGATTGATGTCCTTTCGTTGTAAATTTTAAAATAAAGTAAAATTTATGAACATGTGCATACAAACATAGTTTTCTTATTGATTGTTTTTGTAAATAATACTATTATTAATAACATGTTTTACAGTAATAATACTATATCGAGTTGAACACAAAGTTAATTTTGACCGAGCTGAGCTCGGTCACCCCCTACTAGTTAGTCTTAAGCTCCATGTGATTAGATTTCAGTTATTTAAAACTTCATAAATGTGTTATTACAAAATAAAACTATTTGCAGACGATTTGTTTTAAAATTATTAATTTCAAAGTCTAATTTACCATTATTCATCAGGGATAAAATTTTCGAAGATTAAATGAATGCGGGCGTTATGATCAAATGAAGAACAAATAAGGTACATCAGATTCAACTTTATGTGTGAAAGAAATGTACATTATTTACATGATTTGTATATATATAACTCTAGAATAAAAAATAACATCTTACGTAAATAAAAGTTAATTAGCATAACAGCATATTAAATATTATAGATTAGGCCTAAGAAGAACACTGAAGCTTTTCTTTTGTTTTTAGAATTATTATTTCAAAACAACACAAATAATAAACTACATACTATGTATTAAATTATTAGATTGATTTATAAGAAATTCAAATGGTTAGCAAGCGCATGAACGATGACCGTAATTAAATTCCTTGACAGCAAAATTCATGAAATGGAGCTCATATAAGGACAGAGCTTATTAATCTTGAGTTCCGTATGATTAGTTTTTAGTTACTTAAAACTTCATAAATGTATTATTATAAAATAAAACTATTAGCAGACGATTTGTTTTAGAATTATTGATTACAAAGTCTAACTTACCATTATTCATAAGGAATAAAATTTTAGAAGATTAAATTAATGCGGGCATTATGATCAAATGAAGATCTAATGAATACATTAGATTCAAGTTTATTTGTGAAAGATATGTGCTTTATTTATACGTTTTGTATATATTTAATTCCAGAATATAAAATATCATCTTACATAAATGAAAGTTAATTAACATTACAGTACATTAAATATTATAGAATACGCCTAAGAAGTACACGGAAGCTTTTCTTTCTCTTTTTGCGTTATTATTTAAAAACATTACAAATAGTTAAACTATACGTACTATGTATTTAGTTATTGGATTTATTTATAAGAAATTCAAACGATTAGCAGTGCATGAATGATGACCGCAATTAAATTTCTTGACAGCAAAATTCATTCCATGGCTCTCATATAAAGACAGAGCTTATTAATCTTGAGCTCCGTACGATTAGTTTTGAGTTACTTAAAATTTCATAAATGTAATATTACAAAACAAAACTATTGGCAGGCGATTTGTTTTAGAATTGTAGATTTCAAAATATAACTTAACATTATCCACAAGGCATAAAATTATTGATGATTAAATGAGATTAGATTAAACTTTATTTGTGAAACAAATGTAGTTGATTTATATGATTTTTATATACTAGTTCCAGAATTAAAATTTACATTTTACATAAAGAAATATTAATTAGTACTGAATACGCTTAAAAAGAACACAGAAACTTTTATTTTTGTTTTTGAGTTATTATTCCAAATCATCACAGCTAATAAACATAATACCATGTATTTCATTATTGGATTGATTTATAAGAATCAAACGATTAAAAGCGCATGAATGATGAACGCAATTAAATTTCTTGACAGCAAAAGTCATGCCATAGCACTCATATTAGAACAGAGCATGTTAATCTTGAGTTCCACATGATTAGTTTTTAGTTATTTAAAATTTCATGAATGTAATATTACATAGCAAACCTATTGGCAGACGATTTGTTTTAGAACTGTAGATTTCAAAATATAGCTTAATATTACTCATAAGACATAAAATTTTCGATGATAAAATGAGATTAGATTAAACGGTACTACTTGGTTATCCCATCGACCAATTTCGCCAAATTATACAAATCGCCAAACTACTTTCCAAATTACATAAATTGACATAATTTTTATCTTAAATAATTAAATAAAAAATATATTAGCATAATACTAATAAAACATACAAATAAAACATCGAAATAAAAATTATTTGATAACTAACAAACACGAGTAACGTGTTTTGTCAAGTAAATGTGACGTTTATGATCAACCATTATTCGCATTTAATCTTATACTTTGACGATAGTTTTTTGATCGACGGGTAACCAAATAGTACCGATAAAACTTTATTTGTGAAACAAATGTAGTTGATTTATACGATCTTGATGTAATTAGTTCCAGAATTAAAATTTACATTTTACATAAAGAAATTAATTAGTACAGAATACGCCTAAGAAAATCACGTAATCTTTTATTTACTA
Source organism: Maratus speculifer (assembly GCA_964019185.1). Taxonomy (NCBI): domain Eukaryota; kingdom Metazoa; phylum Arthropoda; class Arachnida; order Araneae; family Salticidae; genus Maratus; species Maratus speculifer. Next base: position 429,241,760 of record OZ025290.1, on the reverse strand, counting down.
TTTTTAAGTTATTATTTCAAAATATCACAGATAATAACCATCGTAATATATATTTTATTATTGGATTGATTTATAAGGAATTCAGAGGGTTAGAAATGCATGAATGATGACCGCAATTAAATTTCTTGACAGCAAAATTCAAGCAATGGCACTAATAAGAAGATAACGTATTAATCTCAAGTTCTGTTTGATTAGTTTTCAGTTACTTAAAATTTCACAAATGTAATACTGTAAAACAAAACTATTGGCAGACGATTTTTTTTTTACAATTATTGATTTCAAACTATAACTTATCATTATTCATGAGGAATGAAACTTTCGATGATTAAACTTTATTTGTGAAACAAATATAGTAGATTTATACGGTTTTTATATACTTAGTTCCAGAATTAAAATTTACATTAAAATGTTAATTAGTACAAGATACGCCTACGAAGAACACGGAAGCCTTTTTCTAGATTTATTATTTCAAAACACGCCAGCTACTAAACATAGTACGGTGTACTCTATTATTGGATTGATTTATAAGAAATCAAACGATTAGAAGCGCATGAATGATGACCGCAATTAAATTTCTTGACAGCAAAATTCATGCGATGGCGCTAATAAGAAGATAACGTATTAATCTCAAGTTCCGTATGATTAGTTTTCAGTTACTTAAAATTTTACAAATGTAATACTGTAAAACAAAACTATTGGCAGACGATTTTTTTTTTTTACAATTATTGATTTCAAACTATAACTTAGCATTATTCATGAGGAATGAAACTTTCGATGATTAAACTTTATTTGTGAAACAAATATAGTAGATTTATACGGTTTTTATATACTTAGTTCCAGAATTAAAATTTACATAAAAATGTTAATTAGTACAGGATACGCCTACGAAGAACACGGAAGCCTTTTTCTAGATTTATTATTTCAAAACACCCCAGCTAATAAACATAGTACGGTGTACTCTATTATTGGATTGATTTATAAGAAATCAAATGATTAGAAACGCTTGAATGATGACCGCAATTAAATTTCTTGACAGCAAAATTCATGCAATGGCGCTAATAAGAAGATAACGTATTAATCTCAAGTTCCGTATGATTAGTTTTCAGTTACTTAAAATTTCACAAATGTAATACTGTAAAACAAAACTATTGACAGACGATTTTTTTTTTTTTACAATTATTGATTTCAAACTATAACTTAGCATTATTCATGAGGAATGAAACTTTCGATGATTAAACTTTATTTGTGAAACAAATATAGTAGATTTATACGGTTTTTATATACTTAGTTCCAGAATTAAAATTTACATAAAAATGTTAATTAGTACAGGATACGCCTACGAAGAATACGGAAGCCTTTTTCTAGATTTATTATTTCAAAACACCCCAGCTAATAAACATAGTACGGTGTGCTCTATTATTGGATTGATTTTTAAGAAATCAAACGATTAGAAGTGCTTGAATGATGACCGCAATTAAATTTCTTGACAGCAAAATTCATGCAATGGCGCTAATAAGAAGACTAGCGAGCTACGCCCGCTAGCTGGGCCACTTTTTCCAAACGAACCTCGGTATTAAGCAGCATATAATAAGCAAAAAAATTCATTTAATAAGCAAGTCTTGGTGTTCGAATCCTCAAGCACAAAAAAAAAAGTAAATTAAAGAGCTATGGTCCCGTTAAAAATATGTGATTTCGCACTGTGGGCCACGTGCACTTGAAAAAAAAAGATTGTGGATCGGCGCTATGGTCGCTTCGCGCCCATATTCCCGTTAAAAATATTTGGTTTTGCACGGTGGGTACTACGCGCCCATAAGACATTTTTTCGTATTTTTTAGTTCATCAGAAGCAGATTTTTACGCAGATTCTGAATATGTAATCAGTTTTTTCTCAGAGTTTCAGTGGTTTAAGAAAAAACGCGCAAAAAAAAGTTTCGATAGTCCTGTTTTACTTCTAATTTCAATATTTTAGCGAAAACTACGGTAAATATTCTATGGCAAGTCAAAAAAATTGATGCGGGAAAAAACGCAATTAGCACCGGTAGAAATGGAGGTTTTCGGCTGTTTCTTCTTTTAGCCAAAGGGGAAAAATTCATTCCTTCACCGCCAGGTGGCGCAGTGTTCTGCTTCGGAGCTCCGTTTGGGAATTGAGATATTTTTCGTTCCGATTCCCAAGGGGTTTTTAATTCATAATTTTTTTAATTTTGGTCCAACGGTCTTGAAAATGCCCGAAATGACTTCCCCGGAATTTTTCCAATCGAAAGACACCTCTCGCGACTTCCAACTCGCCCGCGTTGCGAACTGTAATCGGCTTCAAGCAGACAGACAGACAGAGGCGCACGGATTTTATTAATATAGACTAGCGAGCTACGCCCGCTAGCTGGGCCACTTTTTCCAAACGAACCTCTGCATTAAGCAGTGTATAATAAGCAAAAAAATTCATTTAATAAGCAAGTCTTGGTGTTCGAATCCTCAAGCACAAAAAAAAAGTAAATTAGAGAAGCTATGGTCCCGTTAAAAATATGTGATTTCGCACTGTGGGCCACGTGCACTTGAAAAAAAAAGATTGTGGATCGGCGCTATGGTCGCTTCGCGCCCATAGTCCCGTTAAAAATACTAGTACACCGAACCCGGGGTTCCCGGGTCACAAAGTAAAGGTGAAAAACATTTTCAAAATTTAAAATTGGAAAGTCTAATAAATTTTTTCTGCGTAATAGGCTTTTTAAACTGCCAACTAATTCCAAATAGCAATTTTATATGAAACATATTATTTTTTAATCATATACAGCTTTGAAAATTATCGGTACTTCCGTATTAGCAGGGCCGCAGCTAAGGGAGCGCTATGGGCGGCTCAGTCCCCCCCCAAAAAATATTTTGAGCCCCCCCCCCTCCCCCGAAAGAGATTCCAAGGTCACTCAATGAATTTCTGTTCCGAAAATTCAAATGAAATATTGTTTAGAAATCTAATTTAGTTTTAAAACCTTTCCACAGTTTTGCAGAGTTACTAAATTGTATCTAAAATAAGTGTTTCAACACTCCCTCATCCTATTTGTACATATGAAGCTAACATGATGGGCTATTTTGCATCAGTTATACACTCAAAACTTTCATCATCATATACTTTTCTAAGCATAAAATGAAGTAATTTTAACAGTTTAATAAGAAATAGAGTACCTACAATGTGAATATGCACTAATTTATCTTTCTGCGTCAGATAGAGAGAAAAAAAAACTATGAGCCCCCCCTACATTCTCCCGAGCCCTCCCTATTGTTCACTACGGCCCTGTGTATTAGACGCACGATAGCAGTTATTAGCCAAAGATTTCGCGAAAGAATAAAATTGCATTCTCAGTTTTTAAAAACAACTAAGAAAGTATGACACCCAGATATTCTTTAAAATACATTTTTGTAAAGGTTAATTGATGTATCTTTTGTAAAGTAAGTTTACAACGAACTGAAAGTCACTAAATTCATAGATAAAAAATGAAATAAAACCAACAACATTCACCGGGTTTTATAGCCGACGATATATTGACATAACAGGTTTTTAATTACTATTTTTTTCAGTTGCTATGAAAGAATGACAACTAAAATATACAGTGATCTGTTATTTTCCACGGAGAAAAGAGATAGATGGAGGTGCAGTATGCGATTAAAACGGTTTGATGGGCGCTATTCTTCCAATTTAAGTCTCTCATTCGGCCCAAACAAAACAATCACACGGAACAGAGACCGAATTTTTTAACATCATTTTTTCTCTAAATGAAAAAGATCTGAATATATTTTAGCATTATAAAATAGCATTTCATTGTATTATAAATTAAATTTGCATCGCTAAAAGTTTTTTCTCTTTTGTGAAAGCACGCCGTTGTGTTTGATGCAATGCTGCGAATTTTAGGGTTACACTTTTGGCGTCACCTTCAGCCACTTAACTGCACCTCTATTTTTTTTTCTTTTTTACTCTATGGCTATTTTTCCTCTCTTTCCCACATAAATGCGATACTCAAGTTGCCACCATTAGAGAAATTGAACCAAAAACTACAAAAAAATTAATATCTCAAAAACAAATTGAGATAGTTTTCTAACAAACGGCATTTAAAAGTGCATTTTTTTCTCTAAACGATGGTATAAAGATTGAAAACGTGCAATGTCTAGAAGTTTAAAAATTTACAATAGCGAAAATTGCAAAACCGAAATTTCATCGGAAAGTGTTGCCATTCAAAACATGACGTATGCGTTACGCACAGATAAGTTTGGCCTTTATTATATAGATTTGGTTTTGCACGGTGGGTACTACGCGCCCATAAGACATTTTTTCGTATTTTTTAGTTCATTAGAAGCAGATTTTTACGCAGATTCTGAATATATAATCAGTTTTTTTCTACTTTAAAAACTGTCTGCATGATGGTTTAAGAAAAAAACGCGCAAAAAAAGTTTCGATAGTCCTGTTTTATTTCAAAGTTCAATATTTTAGCGAAAACTACGGTAAATATTCTACGGCAAGTCAAAAAAATTAATGCGGGAAAAAACGCAATTAGCGCCGGTAGAAATGGAGGTTTTCGGCTGTTTCTTCTTTTAGCCAAAGGGGAAAAATTCACTCCTTCACCGCAAGGTGGCGCAGTGTTTTGCTTCGGAGCTCCGTTTGGGAATTGAGATATTTTTCGTTCCGATTCCCAAGGGGTTTTTAATTCATAACTTTTTTAATTTTGGTCCCACGGTCTCGAAAATGCCCGAAATGACTTCCCCGGAATTTTTCCAATCGAAAGACACCTCTCGCGACTTCCAACTCGCCCGCGTTTCGAACTGTAATCGGCTTCAAGCAGACAGACAGACAGAGGCGCACGGATTTTATTAGTATAGATAACGTATTAATCTCAAGTTCTGTTTGATTAGTTTTGAGTTACTTAAAATTTCACAAATGTAATACTGTAAAACAAAACTATTTTCAGACGATTTTTTTTTTACAATTATTGATTTCAAACTATAACTTAGCATTATTCATGAGGAATGAAACTTTCGACGATTAAACTTTATTTGTGAAACAAATATAGTAGATTTATACGGTTTTTATGTACTTAGTTCCAGAATTAAAATGTACATAAAAATGTTAATTAGTACAGGATACGCCTACGAAGAACACGGAAGCCTTTTTCTAGATTTGCTATTTAAAACATCCCAGCTAATAAACATAGTACGGTGTACTCTATTATTGGATCGATTTATAAGAAATCAAACGATTAGAAGTGCATGAATGATGACCGCAATTAAATTTCTTGACAGAAAAATTTATGCAATGGCGCTAATAAGAAGATAACGTATTAATCTCAAGTTCCGTATGATTAGTTTTTAATAACTTAAAATTTCACAAATGTAACATTGTAAAACAAAACTATTGGCAAACGGTTTGTTATAGAATTATTGATTTCAAAATGTAACTTAACATTATTCATGAGGAATGAAATTTTCGAAGATTTAATGAGATTGGATAGAACTTTATTTGTGAAACAAATTATGTTGATTTATACGATTTTTACATTCTTTGTTCCAGAATTAAAATTAATATTTTAGATAGGGCTGTCCATAAATGATATCATACATTTTCTCAATATATTTAGACTACCCCCCCCCTTTTGTCACAAAGTGTTACACTTTACATTACCCCCTCCCTTCCACTTGTCACATGTCACGTATATTACATGAACATATACTTGCAGTTCAAGAACAAATCATTACGTAATAGATCATATTTCAAACTTTATTTTTAAACTTTTAACTACGCGTTTCAATAGTATTTGTGATCTTAAGAACAAAAATGATTTGTGCATTTGTTTGTATGAAATAAGATTAAGATTTACAACAAAATACATAATTAATATACAATAGTAATAAAATATAAACTTGAAAGAGCAACTAAAAAAATGAATATTTTGGAATTTGAAATTGAACTTAAATTAAATTTTAATTTCAGTTTCAATTTTTACTTTATGAAAACAAAATAATTAAATTTTAAAGTAATTGCAAAACTAATCTTCTGATTTTTAACGCTTTCATTTTAATCTTATGTCACATTTCTTTCTTCCCCCCCTCCCCTTGTCACAAACTGTCACAACTTCATGAACTCCCCTCCCCTTTCGAAGCGTGACATCATTTAAGGACGGTTCCATAAAGAAATGTTAATTAGCATAACAGTATGTTAATTAGTACAGAATACGCCTAAAACGGACACGGAAGCTTATTTTTTAAATATTAAGAGTTATTATTTCAAAACATCACAACTAACAAACATCGTACTACGTATTTTACTATTGAATTGATTCATAAAAAATTCAAATGTCTAGAAGCGCATAAATGATGTCTGAAATTAAATTCCTTGACAGCTAAATTCATGCAAGGGCGCTCATAATGACAGAGCTTATTAATCTCGAGTTCCGTTGGGTTAGTTATCAGTTATTTAAAATTTAATAAACACGGTATTAAAAAACAAAACTATTGATAGATGATTTGTTTTAGAGTTATTGATTTCAAAATTCACCTTATCATAATTCATAGGGAATAAAACTTTCGGAAGATTAAACGAGACTGCACTTTATTTTTGAGATAAATATAATTGATTTATGCGATTTTTACATTCTTAGCTCCAGAATTAAAATTTAAGGAACAAAAAATGACTTTGCATAGAAATATGTATATATATTTTATTTACGATATGGTGAGTATGCTATTCAGAGAATGTATATGTTATTAAGTGAGAAGGTTTTTCAACGAATTCTTTGATATATTATTTAACATTGGTCTTACCGGGAATAATACAAATATATTACTGTTAATACCATAAAATGGGGTGAATCAAAACACTTTTCAACTTTAACGTTAAAAAATAGCAACAACTGATTTTTTAATTTTTTAATTTTTTTACTAGAAACTTCGGTCTTGTTTTGTTCTTTACTTTTTAAGCAAAAACGAAACATTTTTGCTGTTTATATATGCATTATTTGTTTTTTTAATGGTGTTCCGATTCACCCCGCAGATAGGGGTGAATCGGAACAAATATTATAATCTTTATTTATTCTCATTTAAACTTTAATAGGATTAATAAAAACAGGTAATAATGATAAGGGAGGAAGAGGAACATGTAGTTACTGTGAAACCAAGCCTTTATTTTATATACAAGTAAAGATATGCCTTTTTAAAAATTAGAAAACAACTTTGAAATCAAGAAAAATTAAAATTTATTTTAAGAAGTTATATTCGAATGGCAGAAGTAGAATTTAATACAAATTCAACCCTGATCTGTGTTATCCTTCAATAGTAGTCATTGGGTAAGTGAAAATATTGAGTAACCCCAATCGCTGCATGTATTAATGCAATCTACTAATATGCCCTCATCCCCAGCCCTTAGTACTGTTTGCATTCCTCTCTTTTTTTAATTGGTTTTTCATTTTGAGATATTTGTGTTATGTTGTGGATGTCAGAGAATAATTTTGTGCAGTTTTTCTAACTAATTTGCTAGTTTTAAATTCTTTTATTGTGTGTTCCATGTCTGTTGGATTATTCGTTGACTTTTTTGTTTAACCAAGTAATTTCTTGGCACCTTTATACTCTTCAAGTAATTAGAACAAACAAAATATTGTTACAATACATATTCATACATATGTTTTCATATATTACATGTAACTATTACTGTATAGAAAAATAAACCATGAGAGAAAACGTGTTCCGATTCACCCCATAAATCTTAAACCTCTGATGTTACAAGCCATTTTTCATTTTTTCATTATGTAGTTTAGAAATAAGTAGAATTTAATACAGCATATAATTTACAGGACTGTCATTATTTAAAAAATCCCCTCTCTTAGATTTAGAATATGAAAATAGTGTAATTACAGACAAAGTTTTGAAGACGTTGAAAAAAAGGAGGTTTTTGAGGATCCTCTTGAAGTTTCTTTATATACCCCAGTAGTGATGCCAACATGTCGAAACTGAATTTCCCAACTCTTAATGTTATTACCTTCTTATAAAAAAATTGGCAACTAAAAATATCATCACATATATTTATAATGAATTTATTTGTATTACCGGGAAGTTTCGTTCCTATTCACCCCATTTGACGGTACACAAATTATAAAAATACCGAAATGTTGCTATGTTAAATTTGTTTGCGGTTTGTTTATTTTATGTATTAAATGCATTAAATTATTTTATATAATAATTATACTGAAAGTGAGTTTTTAGTTGTAATATAAGTTTCTAAGTTTAACTATATTTTTCAATATTACGTTGTGTGCATAAATGGTGTATATCATATGCAGGGCCAGACAAAAAAGTTCGTGATGGTTGCTGAGTATGAAGACAATAGATTAAATGGTATTTAAATGATTCATGCATTTTTACGCTGAACTATGTTTAGTACACTAAGATAATTTTATAGAATATGGATAAAATGATATACAGAGTCATGAAAGGAATTAGATACATGGTTGTCTATGGATGATAATTTCTGGAAGTGTGATTTAAGTTGTCTTAAGCGTGTTTTAGTCTGAATTAAATTTTAACTAAATAGTGGCATGTATATAAAGATAGTAGTAAAAATAAAGGGCTGTACAAAATTATTCGAAATGTCCGTCTATATTGGTATAAATTGTTGAGAGTGAAATTTCAAACTCTTGTAATTTCTAATACTTTCTAACATATTTGAAAAAGTATTTAGGAATTCGGTTTGTCTGTCTGTCTTTCTGTTCATTTGTCTGTCCGCCCAGTCTGATTGTCTATGCTCTAACTGACGTAAATATAGTCCGATTGCCATAAAGTTGTTATATGTTATTGAAGAATGCTATGGCATGTTAAGTAATGAAAATGAAGTGTGTAGCATTTGTGGTTTACCTACAGGGAAGTAAATAGCAATATAAATACATTACGTACTATGGCGAAAAATTGTTTGCGGTGTATTTTAATGGTATTATACTAATTAAATATATTGAATCTGATATATATCACTCAGGTGTACTAGAAGGTCCTTATTATAGAATACAGTGTGCATAGAATTCATCGCTCATTTACTGGAATACACAAAAGAATTTGGCTACAGAAGAAAATAAACAACAATTGAACTATTGAAGCTTACGAATAACAATTGTTGGAATTGCGTTTCAATCGTGGCATGCGTTTTAAAATTTAGCTATTAATCAAATATCACTTGTTGTGCATAATTCTATAGATAATATACAAAGCTGCACAAAACTTCTCAACAAAATTCATTTATTGGCGATAATTCCGAAATGGAATTTTTCAACTGTGCTATGCGTTTAATTGAATTAACGCATAGCACACTATGTTGTATACATACGTATGCATAGATCATATATAAACGGGGATGCACAGAAATATCATATTTACTTGACTATTCGTGGTAATACCAGAAATCGTATTTTCACACGCGCTGTGCGTTATCCAATTTGATTAATTAGACATCATTTTTCACCTTAATAAATTATGAAGGTTTGTTGCAATATTGAGAATGTGTTTCAGAATATATACTGGGCGCATGATTTTCCGTTCCCTTTAGTTTTTCGTTCATCTGACGAAACCCTATTCGTCTCAATTTCCTTTCTGTCTGTCCGTTATAGAGTCCGTACACAGAAACTGCTTAAGTCAGAGACTTCAAATTTTGTGCACTTACAGCTGAATATTTCGTGTCACACGACACAAATCATTAAATTTTGAAAATATTTTAATTAAATCAATTTTATAGATGTCACCCGTTTGTTTTTGAGATTTAAATTTTAAAAGAAAAACTTAAATTTCAACCCTTTTTGTGTAGGCATCATAGCTTTGATGTAAAACATCGCGCTAGTAAACAGAAAGTTCTTAGTTCGAACTTAGGTGATGGAATTTGAAATTTTCATACTAAAATCTATTTAAGTAAGAGATATTTCCCATTTTTTGTCAATTCGAGTTTTTATATTTCTGTTTTTATCACTGATATTCATAATATTTTTTGAAATTCATTTCTTCTCTATTTTAAAAGTTATTGCAATTTATTGATGATTTTGTATTTTAAATTTCCTTTAAACATTTTTTTTTTGTTTTTAGAATTTTAAAATTTTATTCATATTTCTGCTATTTTTTTTTCGGATTTCCAAAAAAAAATTGGAATTTTGAATTTTATTTGAACAACTTTAACTGTATCAAAATAAATAACTTTTTTATAATTATTTAAAAATTAAATTTTTGGTGCTATCGTCTATGTAAGAATTTAATCATAAATTAACAGTTTGGATTCATTAATCAAAGGATAAGTTGTTTTGAAAGAAATATGAAACGAAACCCTCTGTGCTATCTGCAGTCACACTTACCCACTTTTTTTTTTTTTAACTATTTGGAAAATAGTTACTGTTCTCGGTAGAGAATTGGGAAATCTTAAATAAATGTGAATCTTTTTATTGGTTGAATTCCACAATTTATTTTATTTCATTCGTTTCATGATTGGTCCAAGTTTAATGTCCAAAAATGAAATACTTATGTTTTTTTTATTTTATTCGTTTTCTGAATGGTTCATGTTTAGTGTCCAGAAATGAAATACTTCTGTTGCCACGATGACAAAAAAGGTATTAAAAAAACTACAAAATAATTAATAGCTTAAAAACAAATTGAGACACAGCTTTCAAACAAATTGCACTTAAAAGTACATTTTTTTTCTCTATATGACGGTGTAAAAATTGAAAATGTGCTATGTTTAGAAGTTTAAAAATTTGCAGTACCGAAAATTGTAAAACTAAAATTTCATTTAAAATTTGTATATGATTGGTACAGGAATATTAATATTTAATCCATTGTGTACGTTATAGAGGACTCTGTTATTACGTAAACGACGTTTTGATCAACATTAAAATTATGTTTATTATTATTATTATTTTAAATTCAGAATTTATTTATAAGTCTAAAATTTTAGTCTTTGAAAATATAATTTTCCAAATAATCGTTGTAATTTGTTAAACTACAATTATTTATTATTATTATTATTTTTTTTATTTGAATGCATGTTCTTCACGTACACTGTAAAAAAAAAAAAAAAATCTGTAAAGGTACTACACTTTATCTAGGAAACTGGGATTCCAAGAACTTTTCCTGTAACGGTAACAACAAAAACTCAAGTTTTAGAATAGGTTACATGGAGTTTTCCTGTTATCGTTACATGAAAACTTCTTGGAATCCCAGTTTCCGAGAAAATGTTTAGTACCTTTACAGATTTTTTTTACAGTGTAGTCAATCGATGTTACGCATAAACGAACAAACCTATTTTGAAAATAATTTCACTATTAAAAAAAATGCAACACATTTTTTGTGTTTTTAAAATGTTACAAATAACACGATCATCATGTATTTTTCCTTTTAGTACTTAACAAAATTTAGCAGTAAGAGTGTTACAAAAATTTAAATCGATCATTTATTAAATTATTAATATTATTATTTTACATTTAGAATTTAACTTCCTTTTTGTATAAATATAATATAAGTAAAAGTTTCCATGTAAATCAAGAGCATTTTAGTCTAAAATTACAAAATAAATGTAATACTATCGAACGCTGTTATAATGACAATAAGGCAATAAAGAGAACATTTATTTGCTCGTTTGAACAGAAGTTTTCGCAATAATCAAGTTTCAAACTTTATACACAATGGAAAAGAAAAACTGCAAATTTACAGATCTAAATTTATGGAAATCTGTATGTTTACTAAAAAGTTATATTGATTATTAAATACGTGAATTATCACTTGCTTACTAACAAGGAAGGTCTCCATACGGGCATACTCCGAAAAATCTGAGGAAAAAAAAAAAAAAAAAAAAAACAGAATGTTTTTCTCATGAGGCTGTATATGTTTATAAAATTTTTTTCGGCGGAACCTCATAGCAGTGTCCGTAAAAAATTAATGAAAATTTCGTTATTTGGCGATTTATCCTCGGTTGGCGACATAATGCAATTTCAAAAAATACTTTCTCACATCAAATACATTTAACCCCTTGGGGATGAGCGACACGTATACGTGTCGCAAATAGGCCTAAGAAACCGTGTTTTTGGCCACCAGTAAAATTATACCGTAAATTTTGCCTTATGTAATCAGAGTATTTTCTCTATTTAATAAGTTACAAATTTCTGTTTTTTTAAACCGGTGAAAAAACATTAAAAATTTCGTAAAAAGCTCTCGTCACGAAGGGGTTAAAGGGAACAAAGTGTCATGCTGAACTTGTTTACATAAATTTAATTTAAATAATTTTAGTTTTGACAGTTTTAGTTTGATTTAAGTATAATTTTGTTTATCGATATCTATATGTATTTATATTCAAATGTAATCATCAAAATTTGCGATTTAAAACGAAATTCATAATTTAAATTAACTAAAATTGTTTCAAGCTCAAAGTCCAATTGAACATTGTCGACACGATTTTATTGCCATGGAAACAGCTGACTTTTATTTTTAAATACGCTCGAATCTATGAAATTATTGTTTCTCAATATGAAATAATTTTTTCCAGAGGTAAATTAAATAACTACAGCAATAAAGAAATATACATATGGAATACAATATATATATATATGTATAGAATATATTAAATTCATTCATTGTTTATGGTTAAATTCATTAAATACAATTTAAATGCATTTAAAAAATCTACTAAGAAACAATTTTCATTTACATTAAAATCGTTTGCTTCTGGTGGGGAAAAGTGCTGTTCGCCAAATCATGCGCCACTGGGTCTTTTCACGCCAAATATTCGAAAGTATTTTATTTTTTTACATATTTCTTATTGTAATCCCACACTAAATTTGATTGATCCTTTATTACCTACATGAGTAGTTTAATTAGTATTTTTTTCAAAAAAGTTCTGAGTATGCCAAGTACGGAGACCTTCCTTGTAAGCGTAGAACCAATATTGCGAAAAATGTCTAAGACGGTAATCGACCCCGGAACCCTTGGAATAGCGATCCAAGTGCTCTACCATTTAAGATACGAGGACGATGCCCAGCTTAGCATTTTTCACTTCTATATATGTTAGTAAGGCTGCACTGCACTGTAAAAAAAAATTCAAGAGGTTACTAAAAATTTCTTAGTAAATTTGTATTCCACAGAATTTTTTAGTAACTATTACAAACTTTTTTTTTTGCAAGTGAAACAAGCATTTCTTTTGTAAACTGAACAAAATAATTTTTTGTATAACTAACTTAAAAATTTTTAGTATGAGCCACCAAGCAAATTTTAGTAATAGTCCAAAATTAGCATTATTTAGCATTATTAGTAGCATTATTTGCTACGCTTGTATTTTTAATAACCATTACGTGCGCCCGAACGGCAGGAGCTTCCTTCGAGCTGCATCCAGACTTCTGAAGCGATAGATTTTCGGCAAAACCGCAATAGATGGCAGCACCAAACATTCCTACCTGCTCCGACAGGATTTTCATAATCCCTTTATTAACGAGACACTACATACATTCGGGGCGTATATGGCGGTGGCAAGTTTCGAACCCGGGACCTTATAGCCTGGAGTTTGTTACTTTAACCACTATGCTATCAAGGCCACACCAACTCAGTTTTAGTAAGAGCTATTAAAAATATAAAACTATTAACTCTATTCGTTGCTAACTTTTTTCTAGTAATTGTTACAGATTTTCTAGTAACCGACTAAGATTACTAAAAATTTTTTAGTAATTACAAGGATCACTAAAGTTTTTTTAGTAGATCGACCCTTTTTTTTTACAGTGTGCAGCACAAGATGGAAGTCTTCATGAGCACACAATCTTGAGGCGTAACATGAGACACAAACGAACCCAACATCGGTGAACTCAGCTAGAAATTTAAAATGTTATCTCTACATTGTACAAAAAAAAAAAAAAAAAAAAAAGATTTAAATCTATAAAACTACAGAAATCTGTAGCTTAAGAAACAAATCTACTAAAATAACAGAAATCTTAAAAAAATTTTATATGTAACCTGGGTTGCAGTTAGATAAAGTGTTCTAAGTATTCCAGTTTCCTGAAAATTTTTAGTAATCTTGCAAATTTTTAGGTGCGTTCGTAATTATGTATATACGTAGCACGTATAATCATCATTCAGTTCGTCTGTACGATTTTCTGAATCTAACAGAGCTATAACTACCGAATCGAATCATTTAAAATTTAAAATATATGATTGTTGCATAATTTCGTGGTGTCATTTCAAATTTTAGGAAAATCTGTTTGTCACAGTGACAATAAAAAGTATTCCGTTACAGTATGGCAAATGGGGAAAAATAGTTTCAAGGACATTTTAATGGTGTTACACTCTTTCAAACTTAATAAAATGTATATGCATCTGCGAAGTATATACTAAAATATACATTCTGTACAATCTGTAATGCAAAGAATATTTGTTACTCATTTACAATGCTCCACAAAAGTATTCCATTACATCATGATATAGGGAGAAACATTGTTTGGAGCACGTTTTAATGATATTAAACTATATTTCACATTTTATGAAATTGATAAACACTACAAGTTACTTTCTGTATAATAGAAAACAGATAGTATTTACAGGGATGCACAAGAATTTCGGATACTCTACTGTAACCGATATACTACCTACCTTTACACCAACATCTGCATATTTAAAAAACTTCCTTATACTACGAACGCACCTCATTTGCTACGCTTGACGTGCAATTTCCAACTTGTATGGTTTACTGTGCAAACGTGTATCTGTTACATGAATTTTCGTTGTTGCCGTTACCTAAAATTTTTTTTAAATCCCAGTTTCCCAGAAAATTTTTATAGGAACTATGGTATTTTAACTATGGAATTTTAGGAACTTTGACAGTATATTATGAAAAAAGTCAAATTGCCAAACTTTATAATATTCTACATTTAATCTATTAAGGATGCTCTCCAGTTCACACTGCCTACTTTTTTGATGCATTTTTAAATTCATTTTTGTTCTTAAACTTATGAGATTTTGCAGATTCTCTTATTAAGAAACTATTGTAATGGTGCTGCTGTGTGTGGTACTGGTATAAACATGATAACAATAAGGCCGTAATCTTAACATTATAAATTTATTAATTTTAAATTAAATATTCAATTTAAGACATTCGGGAGAGAGAGTAGGAGACTTCTTAATAACTTACTAGGAGACGAATGCTGCTTTTAGTTATTCAATGTCAGGCTATCATCTGTGTTCGTTGCTCGGTCTAATACATATATGTATAATTGATTATCTAATAAAGGGTCATATTTTAACGACCTCCGACTTTTTCTTTTTGCTGATTAACTCTCATGATTCCTCTAATCTTAATTACGTTTGTGGGAATATCAACTGAGAAAGGGGTAAACTCGTTTATTCTTAAGATGTGGGTGCATTTGATATCTGAATGCAACTTTTGATTAATAGATTAGATTCCTCACATGCTCAAGGAATTCTATGATTTATCGAAACTGGCATGTGAATTTAGTTTCAACCGCTTGATAATTGAGAAACATTAGCTGATTATTTTTACTATCTAGACTTTTGCAACCGAACAATACAACCGAACAGTTTTCCCCCATTTTTTAGTAAATACAAAAAAGTTTCATAAAATACAGTAAAATTTAGCGTTTTTACTCGAATTTTCAGACACGACAGCACTAAAAAGAGAAAAAACCGCTTTCTTGAGATGATAAACACTCATAACTCAAGTTGTAAAAGATTTATCAAATAATGGAAAAAATTGTTCACTTGCGTATTATTTCAATAACTATGCTTTTACAATAATTATGAATTGGACAATTGCACCATAAATTATGCTAAAAATATATACTAAAATAAATACAGATTATTAAATGGTACACTTATAAAAAGAATATATTTAAAATACACTTAAAAATTCGTCAACGTGTCATTCGCATTAAGATACATTAAAATGATTAGTCTCGGGCCGCGAGCTTGTAACGATCATTTATCATTCTCCTTTCATAAAATTTGGTACAATATGCTATAATTAATTAAACAGATTTATGCATTCTCAACTCAACTATGCTCGTGGATGTATGTGTTTACATTTTGAAACTTTAAATTGCTTTTACATCTTTCTATTGTATCCTGAAGACGTTCGCAGAAGCGAATGAAACGTTGCTAATTTCTAAGTGTATTTTAAATATATTCTTTTTTTATAATCGTGCCATTTAGTAATCGATATTTATTTTAGTACATATTTTTAGTATGCTTTTAGATTTTAAATCGAGTCAGAAAGTGTGTTTAAAAGTTTCGCGCTGCTGAGAAAAACATTTTTTAAGAACCTTCTCAAACACTGATAAATTTTCCGCTTGTTAGCGTGTACATACTTTTCTCTAAATTTACATTATTTACTTACCAAATAAAAACTTTCACAAAATAAAATTAGTCGGATGTATCAATGCAAAAATTTTCTTCCACCTCATGCATATTAATACTTCAAAGTTCGTTATCACAGTGAAAAACTAAATGACAGTCTGTGCCTATCATGAGGATTCTAAAGATATGAAATTCCATGCATTAGTTCTTGAGATACGACTATCGCTAAAATCTTGTAAATCCTACGAAGTGTAGCCAAACAGCGTTACCTGTTGAATGATGTGTATCAAAAATTAATCCCCATCAAGTAATTGAATGTAAATTTTTATTAAATTTCGTGCTTTTATTTTCTAGATAGGGCGCCCACAAAATACGTTACATATAGATAGACAGTGTCACAGACAGACACTTTGTAAAATTATACTTTTTGGAATCTCTGACCTCTAAAAGGAATTAATTGCTTTCTTCTTCTAAAAATAGAAAAAAAAAGTAAAAATTTGCAATTCAATAAAAGTTTTAATGCCCAAAATGTAAAAATTTCAATAAAAATGAACAAGCTATAAATATAATATACATAAATAACAATTTCTTTACAACTGGAGCAATTGTTATCTTTCTTGTCGTATACAAAACTGCCTGACATTTAAATCACTTGAAATTGTGATAACATTTTCTTTTACTTTTAACTAAAAACAAATCAAAGGGACAATAAATTACGTAGAGTTAGATTTATGACAGCACAATTTGCGCGGTTCATTTAGAAACCCCATTAACCTTTTTTAAACAAACGAAAAATCTCAACCTAGAAAAAAATTATTTTTTCGTAATGCAATGTTTATTCTGGTATTGACAGAAGATTATTTGAACTGAGTTTATCCGTTAATGCCCTCGAGTTATGTCACAGAAACCCCTTTAAAAGTGGAAAATATGGTAATTAAAAGTGTGTATCTCGGTTCTTTAGAAGGAAAATAACATTAATATAATTTCTTCACGGATCAAAGATCTTTAAATTTGTTTTATTTATTAATTTTTATTAATGGTAATTAAAAATGCTTATTTCAGTATTTTGCTTATAACAGAAAACAAATCAAAGAGTCAATAAATGACGCAGAGTTACATTTACGATAGCATAATTTACGCGGTTCATTAAGAAACCCATTAACCTTTTTCAAAAAAACGAAAAAAATCTCAGTTTAGAAAAAGAAAATATTTTTTATCCGATATTTTTTTTGGGTATTGACAGAAGATTATTTAAATTGAGTTTATCCGTTAATACCCTCGAATTATGTCGCAGAAATTACTTTAACCCTCTCATGCATGAATTATTTTCTACAGAGTAAAAAAAATCAAACAGTCATTTTTTGTGATAAATGAGAAAAGTTTATCATGAAAAGAATTTTATTAGAAATTTGTATGCATTATTTATTAGAATATTGATGTGTCCTCATTGGAGGATATTGTGTATCAAGGGGTACATTTGTACTCTCCTCAAATATGGGGACAATAATGATTCAATGTTCACATATCTGAATATATCTGTCACATATCTGTCATAACAATCACAATTCCTAAGAAAACTTTCAATTCTTCTACAGAAAGTCTAAAATTATCTTTGCCATTTTGACATACACTGCTCGACATCGAAAATGCAACCCCAAGAAGGCGTGGTCAAAAGTGATGAAATTTGGAAAAAAGAGTGAGACAGCAAGGAACATTAAGTGATCTTTATTTCAAAATGATAGCCAGAATACAGAAAGAGAACGGCATCGGCTCAGTAGAATGTAGGACTACCTCAGACAGCGATGCACGAAGAAACACGTCTAGGCATAGAGTCAATAAGAGGGCGGATGGTGTTCTTAGGGATGGCTCTCCATTCCTTTTCAATCATTTGCCACAGTTCGTCTTCTGAACGAGGCAGGGGAAGAGTCTGTAAACGGCGTCCAATCACATCCCACACATGTTCGATTGGTCACAAGTCAGGAGAGTACGGTGTCCAGGAAAGCATATGTATACCTTGCAAAGCATGTCGGCACATGAGAGCACTGTGTGGTCGGGCATTATCCTGCTGAAATATTGCATTAGGGAGCCCCTGAAGATAGGGGATTGCCACCGGCCGAAGTACATTATCCAAGTATCGTTGGGCCGTCATAGGTCCCTGAATACGAACTAGAGGTGACATGGAATTATACGCAATAGCGCCCCAAACCATTATGCCACGTTTTCGAGTAGTGGGGCGTTCCACAGTTACTGCCGGATTCAATCTCTCTCCACGTAGACGCCACATACATAGGCGGCGACTGTCACTGGATAAAAAGAAGCGTAACTCATCTGAGAACACGACGTTTCGCCAATCTGTGATCCATGCCGCTCTAGTCCGGCACCATTCCAAACGTTGGCGTCTATGCTGTCGAGTCAATGGCAGCATTCTTAATGGACGCCGTGAGTGCAGGCCATGTTCATCCAATCGACAGGAAATGGTTTTGGTCGACACGAAAACATCCAGGGTATCTTGTACATACCGCCGAATCGAGGTACAAGTGACTTGCGGGTCCACGACAGCTTGTCGGCGGATGCGTCGATCCACGCGTGCTGACGTTACTCTAGCTGCACCTGTACCCCTCAATCTTGCCACGTTTCCTTGTTCCAACCATGTTCGCCACAGCCGATGTACCGTGCTCGCATCCATGTGGGTATCAGCTGCGATTTGACGTAAGGACCAACCCCTCTTTCTCAGTCCGATCACCACACCTCTCGTAAAATCGTCTATCTTCTGGAAGTGCCTTCGTTGACGGAGGCCTGGCATTCTCTTCTATACACGTATCCTCCGAGACAAAAACAAAATTTTTTCGATAATTCGTCTGGCAGAAATAACGACACGAATATTGTCCATCCTGCAAGTTCCTTTTCTTATTTCTTACATCACGTGCGTCGGAGACCTGCGCATTTCACATCATTCGCATAATTCAGTGACGTGCGTCTACTCTAAAATTTGCATAAATTTCTGCCCAATCTTTCTTGGTGTTGCATTTTTAATGTCGAGCAGTGTATATAAAGATTTGTCTGATAGACAATATATCTGATAATAGGTTTTGAGGAAATAGATTCATAAATATATCTAAATGATAGTTGGCTTGTATATTTACTTGAAATCTACCACTGAATTGAGGCAAATTATTGGGCAATAAGTTATCTCTTTCACTAAATCAAGTAATGTGGTTTTCTTTTGGTTTGCTTCCTTTTCTTGAAGATTTTGTATTAGTAGACGATGATGGAGCTCGATTTACAAGTCCTTCATCATTTGAATCAAAATCACTCTATGCAGTTGAGACTGGGGTTTTATTTGTAAATTCATCTTCACCAGAAGATGACATTGCATGGGCATTAGTTACATGAGGAATATAACTCGGATTATCTATTTCAGAATCACTATTTTCCAGATCACTCTCAGATTCTGTTGTCATTATTTCAACCCTCTCTGCTTCAGTTATGTATCGTTTTTTCCTATTCATGTTTGATTTTTTAACAATCTGCAAGATAAATAAATAAATAAAAGTAATAAACAAAAGTAAGTTTTGTTTACCTTATTGCAAACTGTCCTCATATGAGGGCAGATATGTTTTATATTTAAATAAAAACCTAATTGAAATATTGTAAAACTTTTCTATCATTACATGCTATATGATGATAAATTGTATAAAAAAACTTTCCTTGTTTATATTGTGAATATTTCCCAGTCTATTTGTAGAAAATTCTGCGCAATATCACAATACTTCAATATTTTGATTTTATTGCAACATTCATGTGAATTACGACCATCGGTATGTTGCTGTCATCTATTATGTTGCATGCAAGGTATTATATGTCCATAAACAAGGTCCCCATGATTGAATGCTGAAAAAAATTGGTAACTCTAATAATTTTTATAGGGTAATATTTATCTGTCCTCTTATGAAGCCCGTATGCATGAGAGGGTTAAAAGTGGGAAATATGGTAATAAAAAGTGCGTATTTCAATTTTTTTCTTTTAACTGAAAACAAATCAAAGGGACAATAAATTAAGCAGAATCACTGAAAAAAAAATGAAGTACTCAAAAATGAGTAAACAGATGTACTCATTTCGAATTGAGTATGTTTGAATAAAAAATGAACACGTGGCTTTCTCAATTTTGAAACAGCATTATGTTATAAAAATCGAAACAAACGATAATTTTGTACCCAATATTAGTTAATCTCATTCATGGCGGCATAAAAGATGCTTATTAATGTAAATATTAAATTATGCACAGTATCTTAAAATAATTTTAAAGTATACTTGCAAATAATGCTCTTGTCATAAAAATGTCCTATTTCGGTATTTTACTTATAATTTTGCTATTCCTCTTAATAAATAATCAATTAAATGTTTATTGTTCATAATTTTGAGCAAGAAATAAATACCAGAATATTTTCACTTTAATTTGTAAATTCAGGGGGCGGATAATAGTAATTTATATTTGAACACAACCATGGAATCAAAAAATGAGTATATGTGTTTCTCAGTTTTGAGAACTTTTGGATCGGAGCTATTTTGAGTATGTGAAGTACTGAAAATTGAGTACTTTTTACTTAATTTTGAGAACCCATTTTTTTCAGTGATTACATTTACGACAGCACAATTTGCGCGGTTTATTAAGAAACCCATTAAACTTTTTTAAACAAACGAAAAATCTCAACTTTGAAAAAAGAAAATATTTTTTTACGTAATATATTTTTTTTTCTGGTATTGACAAAAAATTACTTGAGATGAGTTTATCCGCTAATACCCTTGAGTTACGTCGCAGAAATTAATTTAAAAGCGGACAAAATGTTAATTAAAAGTGTGCATTTCGGTTCTTTAGAAGAAAAATAACATTAATATCATTTCTTCACGGAAAAAAAGTCATAAGCACTTTTCATCTATGCTGGAAACGATTGAGAAACGTACAATTCAATAAAATTATAACGACAGAAATCTAAAACTTCCTATAAAAGTGAACAAATTACAAATAAAATTTACATAAACAATAACTCCTTTATAGCTAGAGCATTTATTATCTGTCTTTTCGAACACAAAACTGTCACATATTTAAATCACTTGAAATTGTGAAAAACATTTTCCTTATTCTTTTAACTAAAAACAAATCAAAGAGACAATAAATTACGCAGAGTTACATTTACGACAGCACAATTTGCGCAGTTCATTAAGAATCCTATTAACCTATTTTAAACAAACGAAAAATCTCAATTTAGAAAAAGAAAATATTTTTTACGCAACATTTTTTTCTGGTATTGACAGAAGTTTATTTGAACTGAGTTTATTCGTTAATACCCTCGAGTTATGTCACAGAAATTACTTTAAAAGTGGAAAATATGGTAATTAAAGTGTATCTCGGTCATTAAAAGGAAAATAACATTAATATAATTTCTTCACGGATCAAAGATCTTTAAATTTGTTTTATTTATAAATTTTTTTAGCAAAATATTTTTATTTGTTTTTTTGAAGGAAATAATTAAGCTGTTTGTGATTTTATGCTAAATCAAATAAGTTTCATTGTAAATTTATATTGTTGTTGTTGGAATTTATGAAAATGTTTCAATTGTGTGAACATTTATACTGAGTTTATATTTTTTTGAAAAAAGGAAGTTTTATAAGATATAAAAAGATGTTTGTATTTCAGGCTGTTAGAAGATGAACTATCATATCTTATAATCCCGATAAATAATATTTTAGAAGTTTGTGTATGTTTCTTTCATTAATTTCGATAATTTTAATGCTTTAAAGGTATTTTTTATTAATTTTTAGCAACAGAGTAGCTATTGTTTAGAAAAAGAGCTTTAGATGTATGATAAATGCTTTTTATTTATGGAACGAAATCGCGATCACTTTTTCTTTTTCTTTCAGAATAGTCGTTAGTTTCTTTCGTTGAAAATGAATTGTTTTCAAGAGCTGCAAGACATTATGATTATTGAAGATCCTTCAACTTAAATTCATATTTATTAGGTTTGATCTAAACTGAAATTAAATATATATATGTTACATTCCACAGCTGCAACTACTATATGGAATAGCTCAGAGCTCTAGGATTGTATTAGAAAATTATTTTATTTCATATTTGTCAGCTTTTAATTCAAAGAATGTCCTTATATAGTTACTTTATATAGCTACCTTATCTATTACACTGATAAAATTTAACAGTAAAGTAGTTGACCCGCCCATGGCTTCTTGTCCCGGTCCATAATAACATTCTTAAATAAACCTTAAATTTCCTTGACATTATATTTGCTTCGAATGCGCTGCTGAAAAGGTTTATCGAACAGTAGCCAGATAAAATACGCTTGAAAAATTAAAATGATTAATTAATGTATATTCGTTAATTGTTGTCAGATTTCAAATAAAATTAGATATTTAGACTCTTCGTTAAAAATTGTGCATTAGTGTGTTAATTTCAAATCGATAAATGGAGTGTAAAATAATATATAATATCTCTTAAAAGTTCCTAGTGTACTTTGAAATGTGGCAATAGGCAAACAACAAATTCTGGTCCCCCCCCCCCCTCCCTTGTTAAAGAAGAAATTGAGAAAGAATTTTCTTTGTGGCCTCATGGACAGTATTCTTGTGACGTCACAGTGGGAATCACGTGGTGTAAAAAGAGCGTCTGCTAGAGCGTTTGTTTCGTTTTGGAGTCAATTGATGCAGAAGAAATACAGATAATTGCATGCGTGAAATACTGCAGATTTATTCTGTACGAATTATTTTCCATAAATACTTATATACATACTAATTGCAATCCATATATATTTATTAATTAAAATAAAATTTTTTTATTTTATAAATGAAATGAAAAATGTGCATGCAATTGCTTTAAAATAGAGAAAATAATTCATGTACACTCATACCTGTCCCTGAAAAAGTCTAAAACTTCATATAAAATAAAATATAAGCGTAAATTTTCTAATCACAATGCTTTTCAATGTCGCGATTAAGAACGTTATTCCCAAAGATTCCGAAGCATACGAAATTTTCTAGGCTCGATCCAAAAGAGAGAATATGGTTCATTAAAATCTATGTTTTATCCTTCTGCAAATCGCCTTTCTCGATGTAATTTCAAGTTGAGCGTATAGGGTGGACAGTTGAACTCGACCTTCGCGCCAGGGTTCAATTCTAGACTTCAACTTGTGGTTTTGAAGAAAGTAATACTTTTTGCAATTTAGTCATTTTATGAGTTTTTAATTAATATTTCAGCTATTTACTATAAATTTAAAATTTTGAGTCTCAAGTACGTTAGAAGAGGACTTGGACTATCCCCACAAAAAATTTCAGCCTCCGACATGTCGTAGATTTCGCTGTCTATCGCAGACACTCAAAGAGACAGATAGAGCGTAACTTTTAATTGTGATTATAGATTTTGCCTCATTTAGTCGGGGAAATATGCAATTAAAAAAGGCAAAACTTTCTATTAAATTTTAATGGTAACAAAAATAACAAAAAGGCTGCAACTACGCTTTTACTGCATTTATATATCATTGTACTTTATATGATCTTTAAACTTTATTAATTTTGGAAAATACATGCGTTTTTCCGGAAAACTTAGTTTAAATTAGGATTTACATACTTTACTTGTTCTAAAAGATTTTATTTCATAATTTAACCCACAGTTTTGTATTTTGAATTGCCTTCTACGCATTTTAAAATATACCATATTCCTAAAGAGAAATAATATGTTTTGAAGAATCGCAACTACTTTCTGAATAAATGTTTCCATTGATCTCTCTTGTAGGAGAAAATTTAAAAACTATACGAAGCTACAAAATGTGAAACTCAAATATACAACCTTTCAACCTTTAAAGAAGTTTAAATTTAGTTTCCCCAAGATTCCCTATATTTGTTAATTGAAACAATAATACTTAAAAGTTAAGATTAAATTTATACAGTTTGGGAAATATTTGAGCACTAACAATGAAAAACGATGAAAGTTCAATAGAGGATTTTTTTTTCAAGAAAGCGATAAAAAACAAGAAAAAAAAACTACTACTTCTACTATTGATACTTATAGCATTTTCCAAACACACACGCACACACACAGGCATTTTGAGCTTGTTGTTTAACATTTTAAAATGCAGGTATTTAGCCTCGTTTCATTTAGTGTTTAAATATCTAATATTAGCACGTGTAAACATTTCTCTTATTTATGTATTTAATATTTCCATCTTGCTTAAAAATATCCCTTTGATAAAGATATGACAGATTAATCATCTTGTGTAATGGCCACTAGTAGCCGTGCATCTTATCACTAGTACTTAAATACACAAAATCTGAAGCCTCTGACTTATAAAGTTTTGTGTTCAGACTCTGTGACAGACAGACAAAAGACTGAGACGAATAGGGTTTCGTTAAATGAACAAAACTCTAAAAATACTTTAATTATTTTTTTTCGAATCATAAGTCTAGAAGAAGGAGAAGGAACTTTATCGACAAACAGACAGTGCTTCATCACTTGGTGAAAATGGTTAAAAAGGAGTATGTTAAAGATAGTTATTTTATTTATTTATTTATTACTAACTGACCCGCCGGCGTTGTCCGGGTCCGTGATAAGCATGATGCATAAAAAAACTTATGCTATTGACAGAAATGAAAAATAATCGATTCTAAAAGCACAAACACTCAAAAATCGCTAAAAATATTTCGTAAATTACATTAAAAATCCATGAAATTCAAAAATCGCAACAGACAAAATTTAGTAAATTAGGCTAAACTTTGAAAAAAAAATTCTTTTTACGAATGTCAAAAAAAAAAAAAAAAAAAAAAGCCGCAAAAAGCGAAAAAATATAAAAATCGCATTAAAAATTTCGTTAAAAATTCAGAAATCACTTCACGAATTCCGAATAAGCTATATTAAAAAGAGAACTAAATTTACTATGTCGGATTAAGGGTGTATTTCGATTCAAACTATTTATTTTCCAATTTAGTTATGAATTCATTTTTGCTCTCAAACGTATCAGACTCGCAGATTCTCTTATTTAAAAACTTTTTAAGGTGCCGTGTTGGTCAATTTTTTGATAAATGTAGAAAATATTACAAAAGAAAGCAATCAAAATTGGCCTTTTGATTCGAATTTTCCGAAGCGGGAGATCTGGTAACGAAAAAACGTGTCATACTGATAAGGTAATTGTTTATAAATCAAATTCTAATGAATGGACCGCATAACGACACCACAAGGCACCTTATACGCCTCTTCGAAAATCCCCTCAGCAAGTTTCATGTTTCTACTTTTAAAAAAGTGTCTGCAATTGTATCAGAAAATTTTAAGATGTTGAGGGGAGAAAAATATTTTTTCGAATACACCCTTAAAACACAATGTTACAGATGAGTTGAAGGTGGAAAAGCGTTTTTTCGAAAACACTCTTAAAAGAACCCGTATTCCTTTCACTAATGTGGAAACATCATTTCGAAACAAAACTAGTCGTTGGGGGCCACCGTAATACTTACCCATCATATATATGCATACATAATATATGAAAATAATACATTTGAAAACTATTTATAAAATGGATTGCAATTCCAAAACAAAATTTAAACGTCTATTTATATTTTTATTGTGCATAGTAATGCTGTATTAATGAGTTGCTGATGAATCCCTTTCGATAAATTATACAACACGCCTAACTACTCAAGTAGTACTGAATTGCGAAAAAGAAACATCCTTATAACTCCAAAAATAATAATCTTATTAACTAACAGTTTATTGCGTCGGATTAAGCGTCTCATTTCCAATTAAAAAATATTTTTGAATTGAAATTTGAATGAAATACAGGGTCATGAAAAATCGATGAATGTGGAAAACAGGATTACAGATATCTCGACAACTAATAATTTGATCAACTTCGTTCTTTATGCAAAATTTGTGCTATTTTATTGCCTTTTACGATCACTCCTTAAAATAAAAAAATTCGAAAAATTTTATATACCTTTCATCAGAACGAATTTTTCGAGGGTCCGAAAAAAATAGTTCCGGATAATCGAGGTTACTGATATTAAATAGGCTTCGTCCCATTCTTACATACTAAGTACATACAAAATTTCAAGTCTCTATCTCAATTAGTTCGGGAGATAGAGCGTTTAGAGACAGACAGACAGACGGACGGACGGCAATTTTTTTTAAATATGTTTTTCAAAATCTCCAGTATCAAAGACGTGCAAATCCGTCAAATTTTTTTTTTCGATTTTCAAAACGATTGCAAGGCTTACTCTATGCTACGTATGATGGGTAAATAAAAAGAACGCTAAAATTCGACTAAAAAAACTAAATAAATAAATAAAAAAACTAATAAAAGAATCGAAAATCGGGCTTTGAGGCGTAAAACTTCATACACAGAGGTTCTTTCCCACCAAATTTTATAACTCTACGTGCAGCGGTCTCTTCAAAACAGCGCTGACACACTCACAAGCTTCTCTCTTTATTATTATAGATATTTTTTAATTTCTAAAAATGCGCTGAATATGAATGAAATGTGAAATATGTAATGAAATGTACTTTTGTTGAAAATTGAATAATGCCCATTCGTGAGTATCCTCTTTCAATTAAAAAAATCATATGAATCGGTCATGTTGTTTCGGTGTAACTGGTAAACATACATAAAAAAATAAAAAAGATGAGTTTTCGTAGTACTTTTGTACATCGGCTGCTCATGCAGCGACAGACACTTCACATTCAGTTGACCCGGCGATTCGTAAGATCTAATATACAACAACGAAGGAGGAAAAATATTGATTTTATTTTTTGTTGAATTTAAAAAAATTACCCAATTAATTTTAATAAAATTTAAATAGGATTAATTCAAGAGTATATTTTGTTTTAAAAAAAATCACATGAATTGGCCATATAGTTTCGGAGTAATTGATGAAAATACATAAAAAAAAAATAAAACAACAACAACAACAACAAAATAGACGCGTCGTATTGAATCCCCGCCTTTCTTTTTTTTAAAAGATTATTAAAAATGATTTCTTTAAATTGTAATACAAAGAGTATAATAAACTTCATAAATTTATAAACTTTATTAACCCTGAAAAAATTATTCTATGGACTTGCTTGAAATTCTATTTCTAAATATGTCTTTGAAAATATAACCATATTTTATGTATTTTGGAAAACAAATGTGAAATAATTGCAAACGTAGTCTTATGCTATGTTTTTTTTTGCACATTAGAATGTAATATAATTGATAAAACTAATATTTAATGTAAAAAAAAAAACTTTGTAGCTATGTGCCTTGTATTTTTGCAATTAAATGAATGTAATGCAATTGAATAAAACTAATATTTGATGTAAAAACAAAAACTTTGTATGTCTGTAATATTCTGTGTCTTTGTAATTATGTGAATGTAATGTAATTGAATAAAAGTAATATTTAACGTAAAAACAAAAACTTTGTAATTATGTGCTCTGTAATATTTAAACATTTATTTTAATGTTATTTAAGTATAATCAGATGAATTTCGATCACAAAAAACCTATCTATTTTTGAATGTTATAAAATACAATTGTTTATATATATATATCTTACTTATTTATTTTTATTTTTCATAAAGAAAATAGTTAAACTCATCTAAATCTATCAGACCGCTTAATAAAATAACTTGCAGCTATAATAATAATAATTGTAATAATAAAATGCAAAATCAATTTGCACATTACGATATCCTTTTTAGTTTAATTCAAATATCATACCACAATATTATTATAAAATACATTTTTTTAAAAAAAGCATGAAAGTAAATTGTGATTTTAGAGTTACTTATTCAAAATATTTTAGATTTCAGACGATATATAATCCTTTAATTTTAGATATTATGTATAGGAAATTCGGAAGTTTAGAAACTCATGACTGATGATTGCTATAAAATTTCTTGACATCGAAATTCATACCACGACGGCCTTAAAGCCAGAGCAATTTGTCTCAAGTTCCATACGATACATTTTCAACCACTTAAAATTTCATAAACATGATGTTGAAAAACTAAAACAAGATTATTTGTTTTAATAGAATTGATTACCGCGTTTAAGTTAACACAACTCTTCAGTGATAAAATTTTTAAATAATTTTCTTTAACGATATCATTTTTATGTTATTAATTTCTGAAAGGTCTGAATGGAATTTTTATATACAAACTGCCTTTACAAACTTTTTAAACAAATTATATTTTTGAAAAATAGGCAATGACTGAATACGTTTAATAAAAAATATGATAAGAAAGGTGTTAAAATTTTTATAGCGTACACATTGACTTTACTAACTTTTAAATAAATTGTGTTTTTCTAAAATAAGAAATGACTAAACTTGTTTATCAAAGATTATGTTTACTTCATAAATCGCTAAAAAATGTTAATTTTTTTAAAAATATGGAAGCTAACTTTACAAACTTTTAAATAAATTATGTTTTTCTAAAATGACAAATGATTAAATGCGTTTAACACGATCATTTTTACTCTGTTAATCACTGAAAGGTAAGTATTAAATTGACGTTAGTCATTAAAAGCTGACTTTACAAAAGCTGTCTTTTTAGGTAGATTTCGTATGAAATACTACCTATTGCGGTCGCTCCCATGTTCAAATTTCTGAAAAAATTTTGCAGATCTACGCCGATCATGACCTCTAGACCACCAAACTACCGCCAATAAAAAAGTTTATCTATCTATCTATCGGTGTATATCATTTTTTTTATGGACATGATAACTTTTATAATTCTACTCAGATCTTCTTCAAACTTTTACATAAAATCAAGGGGAACAAAATCTCGGGCAAGTTCGTTAATGGGCAAAATCGAACAAAGGGGGTGGAAATAGGGAGGTTTTTTGTGAAAACAGAAAAAACGCCATAACTTCTTAATTAAAATAGATATAGAATCGGTTTCAAATTTACATTACTTCTAAAAAATGCGTCAAAAGTTTATGCATGACAGATTTTTGATAAAATTTAAAATGGGCTCAAGGGACGTAAAAAACAGAATTTTTGCGAGAAAAAAAAATCATAATTTCGTCAATTCTCAAGATATCAAATACAACTAAATTTTTTATAAATGTTCTTAAAATTATCTAAACTTTTGTATTTACAAGTTTTTGATAGGCCTATTTCTTACTGATGAAAAACATTAAAAACGAAAACAAAAAGGGGGGTGAAAAAAGACAAAAATCCACAACTTCGTCAATTCTTAAACTATCAAATCTAATTAAATTTATTTTACATCTTCTCAATATTATCTACAACTTTTATATTGACAAGTTTTTCATAGGAGCAATTCTTATAGCAAAAATAAATTAAGCAAAAATAGGAGTTGGAGAAAACCCCCAAACCCAAACTGCTTATATTCTGACTTATTTTTAAATTAATTTTTGATTTTAAACGCATCCAAATGGCAGATCCTCTTATTTAGGGCTATATAATGTGACGCATTGGCCAGTTTTTTTGATAAAGGCAAAATATATTTGAAAAAAGGCTATCAAAAAGGGTATTTTGAACAGAATTTCCCGAAGTGATCATCATTGAAAATTTGAAGAAGTATTCAAATAACAAATTGCGTTTTTTCTGACTCATTTTAAATTCCATTTTTGCTTTTAAACGCATCCAATTTACGGATCCTCTTATTTAGGAACTTTATAATGTGCCATCTTGGTCAGTTTTTTTGATAAAGGCTGAATATATTTTTAAAAATGCTATCAAAGTGGGCACTTCGCACAAAATTTCCCGAAGCGATCATGATTAAAGAATTGTATTCAAATAACAAATCTGTTATTTTATGACTCATTTTCAAATTCAATTTTGCTCTCAAACGCATTCAGTTGACAGTTTTCTGTTGTTTAGAAACTATATAATGTACTATATTGGTCGATTTTTTAATAAAGTCAGAATATATTTCAATATATGTTGTCAAAATGGACATTTGAGCCGAATTTCGTTTAAGATGATTCTGATAAAACTAGTTCTTGCAGAAAAAGGAAATTAAAATTTTTTTCAACAGCGGCCAAATAAAGTTGTTAAACTGCATTTATCTCTAATCATATTTTATTTTTTGTTGTTGAAATGAGCACTCTTCGAAATCTACCTCCACCTATAGGCCAAGCCGACAGGGATTTTTAAATAAATTATGTTTTTATAAAATAAGAAATGATTACATGCATTTTTTTTCTAAAATAAGAAATGACCACATGCATTGTTTTTTGTAAAAAAAATTATGACTACATGCATTGTTTTTCTAAAATAGGAAATGACTAACTGCTTTTAACAGGATCATTTTTACATTATTGGTTGCCAAAAGGTGTAAAAAAAAAATGTTTTATTTACAAATGCCTTTACAAAAACATAAATAAATTAAGTTTTACTAAAAAAAAAAAAAAAAAAAAAAAAAAAAAAAAAAAAAAAAAAAAAAAAAATTAAAACAATTAGAGATAATATACTTAACTGCTAAAATTTTTAAAATAAAATAGTAAATATAATAGTAAGGACTGTTTGTATTTAAAACTTTATTAGAATTTTATTTAACATTTTCAGCATTTAAGGGTATATTTCGATTCAAACTGCTTATTTTCCGGTATATTTTAGAATTCAATTTTGCTCTCAAAGGCATCAAACTGGCAAATTTTCTTATTTAGAAAGTACACAAGGTGCCGTAATTGTCAATTCTTTGATAAATACAGAAAATATTGAAAAAAAGCAAACAAAAACGGCATTTTGAACCAATTTTTCTGAAGCTGGAGATTTGGGAAGGATCATACTGAGAAGGTAATTGTTCATAAATCAAATTCTAATGAATGGAGCGTAAAACGACATGACAAGGCACCTTATAGGTCTCTTCAAAAATTCCCTCAGCAAGTTTCATGTTTCTACTTTTAAAAATGTGTCTGAAATTGTATCAAGAAATTTCGAGCTGTTGAAGGTGGAAAAGCGTTTTTTCGAATACACCTTTCATGAAGTATATTATCTCAGGTTGTTGGGTTATATAAGTTCTTTTTTATTTTAGAAAAATATGATCTATCAAAATTATCTTAGATTTTTTTTTTGAGTTATAAAACGAGAATTTAAATAATATTTAAATACATACATAACTATTTTGATTTTAACAAATTTTCTATCTTATAAATACCATAATCAAAATCCAAATACTAAAATGTTTGTTTTTCTTACGCAAAGAGTAATATTAACTCATCTATATCTACACTGTAAAAAAAAATCTGTGAAGGTACTAAACATTTTCTAGGAAACTGGGATTCGAAGAACTTTTCATGTAACGATAACAGGAAAAAATCATGTAATCGATTCTGAAACTTAAATTTTTGCTGTTACTGTTACAGGAAAAGTTCTTGGAATCCCAGTTTCCTAGAAAAGGTTTAGTATCTTTGCAGATGTTTTTTTTACAGTGTATCAGATTACTTATTATAAATAATTTAAATTATAATGAAAATTGTAGAATTATAAAATGTGTAAATGTTAAACATGATTTAAATTTTAATTGTTTAAATAAAGAGATTTTTGTTATCGCATATTAATTATTATGACATAAATTCAAGAAGAATGCGAAAGTTTATATTGTGAGATTTAAAATTACTGTTTCAAAATACCATCGTCAGCAAATAAAGTATGCTTCATTAATAACAGCATTCTGTATATACTCTTTACTAATATTAATTTTAAATTAAAAATTATAAATTTTGATATCCCAAGAGAAAAACAATCTGCTTAAAATTTGTTGCAAAAGTGTTATTTGCAAAATTTAAATTAACAGATGTTATACAATTGAAATGAATGTATAAAATTGAAACTGGTGTTATACACAATTGAAATGAAAAAAAAACTTCTTTAAACACCATAAAATAAGTTAACTGCGCAAGGCCTTTCGAAAGAACTTAGTCTTTCTTCGTCAGGCGCAAAAAAAGACGTATATTTTTTATACATTGAGATGTTATACAATTTTTAATTTGATTAAATGAAAGTTATATTTTATAGAAAATATTACACATTAAAATGTTTTCGATATTTTGTATTCTTTCAAGGATTGTATAATGTATAATATAATTCAGGGAATTACTCACTAATGTATTATTTCAGGTAATTATTGCTGTAATATAATAATACTAAAATGTCACTTCAACTAATAATGTTTTGTAGATTGTAGTAAAAATGATTTAAGGGTGTTCTTAAATCAAAAAGGATAACTTTGTGACACATGCTTTAATTTATTTCTGTTCGGAAATGCATGAAAATAGCAGGTGTTGTTATTCAGAAACTGTCTAATTGCATTCAATTTTCTGAGAAAAAAAAAATGCAATATACCTTTCATAACAAGCCTTCAAAGTTGACGTTTTTGAGCACATCCCCCGGCGAAAGGAGAAAAATCGGTCGAAAAGCAGGAAAAAAACGGGTGATCACGTGATCGAAATAGCTTAGAACTGGACAAATAACTTAATTATCATAAAATGGAAAACTAAGTTCCATTCGAAATCGCTTCCGTAGTCAGACCTGCCAATTTTATATCTTTCTGTTAAAAGATGAATTTGTATATGTGTCAAAACGTTTTGCGCTTGTTGAGCGGAGCAATTGAGAATATCTTTAAGATAAAAAAAACCCTCTTTTTTTTTAGATTTATGCGTACAGTATTTTAAAACACAAATCAAGAGCGTACTTATTTAAATTTTTTATAGCAAATTAAACTTGTCAGAAGTGCCAATCCTAAAACTATCTCCTATCTCATACATATTAATATTTTAAAATTCAGTGCCAGTTTAAGGAATTATTTATTCCTGTTCGGAAATTCATGAAAATAGCAGGTGTTGTTATTCAGAAACTGTCTAATTGCATTCAGTTTTCTGTTTTAAAAAAAAATGCAACATATCATTATGCATATCCATATTATTCATTAATGTATTATTTCTGGTAATTATGACGAAAATAATATATTAATGGCATAAATTAAATGACAATATTAGTGCTTTAAAAATAACGACAAAATGAATACCCATATTATATCATTAATTTCGAAATATTTACCCGTTGAAAAGTATTCGTTTCGTTACTCGTTACTGTTCAGAAATCGAGTATTCAAAGTCATCGAATGTGCTAGAAACATATACCGTAAAGAGAAATCTTTGGAAGAATTAGCATTAGTTATGTGCTGCCATCTATCCGTTTTCAAATTTCCAAGTTTTATTTAAAAAATGTAAACGAAATATTAAAAGAACTGTAGAGAGAAGTGAATAATTAGGAAATGGGGGGTCAAGAAAATGTAGGGGGGGGGGGTCACATTTTTTTCTCTCTCTCTGTGACGCAGAAACATAAATTAATGCATATTGCATATTGTCACTGTAGTTACTATGTTTCTGATTAAAATGTTGCAATAACTTCAATTTATGCTAAGAAAATAATAGGATGATGGAAAATTCGAGTGCATAGTGCAGTTTTAAAAATCATGTTGGCTTTATATGTGCAAATAGAATGAGCAAGTACTGAAAACTTATTTTACTTACAATTTAGTATTTCTGCAAAGCTGTGAAAGGTCCTCAAAACTGAATTAGATTTTTGAATAGAATTTCATTTGAGTTTTTGGAACATAAATTCATTTAGTGACCTTGGAATCTTTTCCAGGGGGCTCAAAAAGTTTTAGAGGGGGGGGGGGTGAGCCGCCCCTATCACCCTCTCAGATACGGCCCTGATTAAAATGCAATGCATTGTACACACGCCTGTAATTAGTAGTGAATAATAGGGAGGGGGGGGCTCAAGAAAATGTAGAATGGGGCTCGTATTTTCATATGATGCATAGCCGGTCTAACGGTGAGGTCACGTATGCCATGACGCCTACCCCCACGCGCTGAAATGCAGAAATATTCTAAAAAAATACTTTAAAAATTAAATATACCTTAAATCCTTATCCTCCCCCCCACCCTCTTCCGTTCAAGAATGCGAATCTTTCTGATTCTGTAAAAGGTCTACTCAAATCAAAATTAGGAAACTTTTAACACATTTGTGAAAGCATTTTTAATCTCGAGAAATTTACATGTATACTTATTCGGAAATTATGTAATTAAAAAGTGTTTTCTATTTTTAAATAAAAGCAAATTAAAAACTTTCAAAAATTCCATGAAAATCGGCATTTTAAATTAAATTTCCGGACGCGACTGCTAACTTCACAAAAATTTTTCTTGTAACAGGCCAAAAATGACGTTGGTAGTATAAATTTGGCGCCCCCTACAGTTCCGCACCCGGGGTGACCGCCCCCTCCGCCCTCCTTTCGCACGGCGCTGGCCCTACCCCCCCCCCCTTTGTCTCGGCTGTGGAAGGGGAGGAGGGTCTTTCAGATAATAAATAACCTGATCTTGAAAAAAAAAATTTCAGATGGTACAAATCTACACCACTGATAAATACTTTTTGCTAGATACGCAAGCTCTGAGATACTTTACCAATAAAGGTGTTTTCCCACCCAGTTTGTTGTTGAACTCCCTTTAACTGAATAATTCACTTGGCATAAATATGAATCAGATTTTGCTTTATCATTTGATGCTTCAGAAAAGTATAACCACTTTCGATTTCTTTTTCTTTATATAAAAAAATAAATAAAAGTATCAACAAGTTCGTACGAAATCCAAATCATTTGAGATTTTAAAATGACTGATACAAACAGAATGATGCGCATACACTGGATAAGGAAATAACTGAAACTTGCGCCTAATGTCAAAGTCTGAACTCAATTTCTCATCTTTAATGCATTCGAGTGTCTGGGTGTATTCAAACAATCACAGATGCTAACGAACGTTATCAGATTTTGAAGTTAGTTTCTGTTAGTTTTTGTTCGATTGCGTATTAAATTGACACGGGATAGACACCATAGAATAATACAAGAATACTTCCATGATAACGACTAACGAATTGATACTTCTAAGGTAACGATCAACGCCGTGCGAAAGGGAGGATCACGTAAGCAGCATTTCTAGTCAGTTTCACTTTGTTCGGTTGCGTACTGACACGGTAACGGCCAGCACGGTGCGAAAGGAAGGATCGAAGGGAACGATTGCCCCGGGTGTAAAAATTTAGGGGGCGCTAAATTTATACAACAACCGTCATTTTGGGAGGATTAGCGTCAAGTTGGGGGAGGAGGGAGCGCCAAATTCAAACTTTGCCCCGGGCGCAGTTTTCTCTTCGCATGCCCCTGGTAACGACTAACGAGACGTATTTCTAAGTAACAATTCAGTACTTCGTACCTTAGAAAATACCCTTTTCCTAGTAACGAATATGTGCGGTTTGCAACAGTTCTAGACAATATATGCCCAATGTATGGATTCTAAAGATATGGAATTCCGTACATTAGTTCTTGAGATATGACTATAGCTAAAATCGTGCAAATTCTGTAAAATGCAGAATAACAGTGACTTATTTGGTGATTTACACCATAATCTATTAAGCAATAACTTATGTCAACATCTAAATGAATCTAAAGTTTCGCAAAAATCCGTACATTAATTTTTTAGATAGAATTATTGCAAAAATCTTAAAAAATCCAGCATATCAGTGCTACCTATTGGACGAGTGGCACGTAAACCTAATCAACAACAACTTTCCCCAGGTCGCAGTTTCCTCTTCGCACGCCCCTGGTAACGACTAATGAGTAGTATTTCTAGGTAATAATTCAGTAGTTCGTACCTTAGAAAATACCCGTTTCTTAGTAACGAATATGTGCGGTTTGCAACAGCTCTAGACAATATATGCCCAATGTATGGATTCTAAAGATATGGAATTCCGTACATTAGTTCTTGAGATATGACTATAGCTAAAATCGTGTAAATTCTGTAAAATGCAGAACAACAGTGACTTACTGGGTGATTTACACCATAATCTATTAAGCAATAACTTATGTCAACATCTAAATGAATCTGAAGTTTGGCAAAAATCCGTACATTAATTTTTTAGATAGAGTTATTGCAAAAATCTTAAAAAATCCAGCATATCAGTGCTACCTATTGGGCGAATGGCACGTAGACCTAATCAACAATAACTTTCCCCAACGTCAACTGAATCTGAAATTAGACGACAATTCGTGCATTAGTTCTTGAGATAGAGCTGTTACGGAAATTGCCAGTAAAAGCAGTATAGCAGCACCAGCTGTCAGGCAATATACACCAAAAACTAATTAGCACCAGTTCATATCAAGGCTAACTGAATCTAAAGTTTTGTGAAATTCCCTACATTCGTTCTTTAGATGGAGCGCCTATAAAATTTTTGTCACATACAGGCAGATATTTTCTAAAAACCATCAAATTGTGTTCAGGACCTTCTAAAACGTAAAAAAACCCATTGAAAACCAGAAGCCGATAATTTTCATGAAATCAATATTTTCTTTTTGTAAAGATAGAAGGAAGTGAAATTAAATTAATATAAAGACATTTTTTTTATATATGTGCACAATTTAATTTCCTTGCATTGCTTTTTTCCTTGTCTTGATTTTGTTTTATAATGTGTTAGATGAAATTACCTTCCCATATCCAGTTTAAAACTCATCATAAATATTAAAGTTTTTTAAAAATATTTCAGTTATGAAATCAAAAACACGTCACTGTGTATTTAAATAAAGAGCTTTTGCAATTATTATTGTTATTATCAACTCATGCATTAGATGAGAAACATAATCTGTCTTTAAAACTGGAACATAAACGAAATTTTGTTATTAAACTCAATAATGAAATTTATTTCAAAAAAGATATATGTGACGATTTAAGGAGAACTCGAATTATTTCCACTGGTTAAAAAGAAACACACAGTCATGGCAAGCGAGGGAAAAAACAAAATAAATAAATAAATGTAGAAGATCCAATAATTAGTCATGGGCTGCTGTAAATTCATTTATTAAATTCGTAATAATGAGGAAGGAAAAGCTCCTTTTGCAAAAATTCCATCATTATTTCAGCGAGCTGTCCTCATCGAAGAAGCAACCCAAGAAATCTTCTTTTTCATCTCGAGACTTCCACCTTTTTAAACTAAAAAGAAAGTTCTGGAACATTCTGTAACCTCAAACCATCATTCTTTTATGTAAACAGAATTCTTGTCCAGCTACGAATTTATTTTCCACAAACGATAAATTTATTTAAAAAAAATATTATTTAACCAATTTATAATTGACTCAGAATTTTAAATATCTTAGGCAGACGATTTTTATAAAAGATTAATTTTAAGAGAAAAAGAAAAGAAATGAATTTATTAATATGCACACATCAAAGCTTGACGTAGGAAAAATAAATAAATAGATAAAATAAAATAATGATATTTTTTGAAAGGTATGGTTTTGGAATAAATTTAATAAGACTTTCTTAAACATAGAAGAAATCAGTTTTATTTGGAATATTAAGAAATAAAGTTTTAATTAAGAATATTTTTAATTTAGAGCCATCTTTTTAAATTTACGCATACTGGAATAATGTTTTTTAAGGCAAATTAAGAATTTATATCGTCTGCATAAGGATTAACAGATTAGATTTAGAAACAAGATTTTAATTTAATAATTTGAAGTAAGTACGGAATATTATTATAAGAAAATTAAGATAGTATAAAGGTTAGTTTTGGCGAAAAAATTTTAAATTTGTAATATATATATTACTCTTTCCCCTTTCCGCAATCTAATGATATCTAAAAAATGACTCACACGATTTTGGTAAAAATTTGTAATATACCGTTTGCGGACACGACACGACAGGATCATTTGTGTTAGATCATATATTCTAGAAATTTCGAGTGGTGGGTCATTTTTGGGTTACTATGTATCAACGGTTTTAATGGAATTTTATATTCTATAGTTTTTTTTCATCGGTCTCGGGAAAAAGATTGGGCTAAACCATATGTTTGAAAAATTTAAATTAATAGTTCATTGTGGGATCACTGTGGTTCAAGCTAATTTTATTTAAAATATGGCTCAAACGATTTTGACAAAATTTAGTGTTTTACCGTTTTTAGGCAGAAGAATACTATTGGGAAAGGTCGCATGATGAAGGAGATTTGACCGGTGGGTCATTTTAGGTCACAATTTGTCAGGGTCAAGCTAATTCCATCTAAAAAAATCAGCTCAAATGATTTTGATAAAATTTCGTAATTTACCGTTACCGGACATTACAAGATCATTTTGCTAGGTCACATGTTTGTGACCTTTTGATTAGTGAGTCATTTTTTAGATCACTCAAGCTATTTTCTAGAAAACGGTTTGGTTTGGTTTGGTTTATTTTTGTCGTCCGATTATCTACGCTAGGGATATAGGACCAGGGGGAGTGCCCTTCGTGGGGGTCTTTCTTAGGAAACCTAAACCGTATTTACGCAAGGTTCGAAGAAAACCACGAAAACTCCGAACTGTTAGGCCGACAGCCGCGATTGGGTTCGAACCCAGCACCTGCCGTCTACCAGTTGAGAGGTCCGTACCTCTCGGCCACTTTTCTAGAAAACGACTTGAACGATTTTGATGAAATTTCGATCGTTTCAGGATCGAGAAGACCATTGGGTTGCGTCGTATGTTCGACAAAAGTCGATTAGTGGGTCATTTTGGGTTACTGTGGGTCCAGAACAACCTAGTGATACCTAAGAAACTACTCAAACGATTTTGACAAAAATTTGTAATATAACATTTTCGGGCACCACAAGATCATTTGCGTTAGATAATATATTCCATAAATTTCAAGTACTGGGTCATTTTTGGGTCCCTATGGGTCAAGCTAATTTTAGCTGAAAAACGGCTCTAACGATTTTGACTAAATTTTGTATTGTACCGTTTTCGGTCTTGGGAAGATCATTGGGTTAAATCCTATGTTTGAGAGATATCAATTAATGGTTCATTTTGATGTCACAGAGGGTCAAGCTAATTTTGTTAAAAAAATAAACGATTTTGACAAAATTTTGTATACATTATTTTCGGACTCAAAAAGACCAATTGGCTAGGTTGCATGTTCAAGAATATTTGATTACTGGGTCATTTTGGGTCGTGATGAGTCAGAATCAAATTAATTGTATCGAAAAATGTCTCAAATCATTTGGACAAAATTTTGCATTTCAGTGTTTGAGGGAACGAGAAGATCATTGAGAAAGGTTACATATTTAAAGAAATTTCGATTTGTAGGACTATTTTAATCATAATGGGCCTGTGTCAAGCTAATTGTATGTAAAAAACTGATCATACGATATTGACAAAATTTTGTAATTATATATTTTTCGGACACGAAAAAATCATTGGGTTAGATCACATATTCGATAAATTTTGATAGTGGGTCATTTTTGAGCAGCCATGGTTCAAACTAATTTTATCTAAATTAATTCTCGAATGATTTTTTACTGAATTCGGTATTTTACCGTTTTCAGTCTTCAGAAGTCCACTGGACAGGATACCATTTTCGAGAAAATTAGATAGGTGGGTCATTTTAGGAGAAACTGCGGGGCAAACTATTTTTAATCAAGAAACGACTTAAACGATTTTGACTAAATTTTGTACCCTACCGCTTTTGATTATCAGAAGACCATTCAACTAAGCTACATTTTGAACAAATTTGATTAATGAGTCATTTTGGGTAACTACAGATCAGAGTTA
The DNA here is from genome assembly GCA_964019185.1 of Maratus speculifer. Taxonomy (NCBI): domain Eukaryota; kingdom Metazoa; phylum Arthropoda; class Arachnida; order Araneae; family Salticidae; genus Maratus; species Maratus speculifer. Next base: position 429,201,813 of record OZ025290.1, on the reverse strand, counting down.
TGAAGCCTGGAAGTTGGCAACAACCAATGCGCTGGCGATATTTGAAAAAATATTGGCGCCATTTGGCCGAAAAATCTACTTTCAAGATTACGAATGCCAAAACACATTGTGCTAAATGATAGAATGTCGTCAAATTTGGCTAAAAAATTGGCATTCAGAATGTGAAGAAATTTTTTTGATATTCTTTATAGGAATCGAGATGAATGATTAAATCAATCAGAAATGATCTAAAAATGTGATTTTGACTGATGTCATTTCGTTGTAAATGTGTAAACAATTTAAAATTTATAAATATGTGCGTACATACATAGTTTTCTTATTGATTTTATTTTCTAAATAAGACTAATATAAATAACGTGGTTTATAACAATAACAGAAAAATAATGATACACTCAGAATATTATATCGAGTTGAACCGAAAATTAATTTTGACTGATCAACGCTCGGCCAAAATTAACCTGCTAGTATAATTAATGCAGTACAGAGCAGTCTAATTTTGGTCTTTATTGACATCTTCCATGTTAATGCTTTATGAATGATACCAAAATAAAAAAAAACTGTCTCTTTTCTAATTTTCAAATTCTAAAGTCCTTGTGCTCTTGATTTGCGAATTCCGCTCCGTACAAATCATAGACAACAATAATTACCAAAGACTTAGTTGGTTTGATCATGCATGTCATAAGTGAAATAAATGATGCTATCTAAATTCGAATAAGGCGATGTTTTATGGGAGCATTCTATTTTCTTCCAAGATTGGATGTGTATATTTACAGCATGCAAAATTTTCAGAAAACTCTAAAGTATAAAATAAAAGTATAGGCATCCATCAACTGATAAAAATTCTTCAGTTCCCATATGAGTCATTTGTTGTCAGAACTGAACTGAATATTTTACTTAACACGCCAGCGGAATGGAAAATTCAATATCTTAAAAATATTAAAACTACCAAAGTGTAGTCTTTTATAAGAGACACTTCCGATTAAATTTTTTTTATAGCTTCACTGTTAAAGTCTTGTTATATCCTTTGAGATAGCAAAGAAAATAAATATACTAGTACAGTATATGTATTTTTCTTACGCAAAACTTACAAGAATATGAAATAAATAAATGCATTAAAAACATCACAAATTTTTTTATGTGGTTTTCAACAGATAAAACTCACTATAAATTAAATTTCTTAAAAATCAGACAATTTATACAAGGTGATTAAAAAAAATATAATAAACTAAGAAATGGTAGTGCTGTCATTAGTACAAGTGTATATTACTTTATTGTACAATGATACTATATGTTTAATAATAATAATAATATAAATAATTAATATAATAAATATAATCATATTAAATATTATAACGATAAATTAAATTATAATAATACTATAATGTAGAGCACATTTTTCCAATTTTTATTGGTAGATGACCTTCTTCAACCCTTTCGGTTATTGTGTACTATTAATAGTACATACTTTTTAATTGGGTATTATTTTTTTTCAAGAAATATTTTTGCTATTATTTACATGTAGTAATATTAGTATATTTCTGTGACTTTACTATATGACTCCATTTATGTTTAGGCATTCAGTAATAATAATAATTGTTTGTTTAATTGTCTTTGCGCCTTTTGCGATTATTTTATTTTAAACATACATTCCACTCTTTAAATTTGAAATAAAGGTTAATTTTCTGAAAGCATCATGTATAGCAAGGCGCAAAAAATATTAGAAATTTGTAATATAATTTAAATCTTATTGTAATTCAATTTTATCTAAACATCTCCAAAAAGTTTTCCTTAGCTTATTGTCATATGACTATGAATTGAACAGTACGAGTAACAACAACATTCGCTATCTTGCAGACAACAGTTAAAAACTAATAAACCTATTTGATAGCTAGTGTTAATGTTATTAACATAAAAGTATTTTTTCTAAAAATTAACCAAAAGAAAAAAAAATCGGACTTGAAAGAGTTAAGAAAAAAGTCTTTTCGTGACCCTCCTAATGTAAGAACGTTTATCAGTATACACATACACATTGTTGTGGGAACTAAGTTATTGGCTGTCGTATCTTATGAAAAAATACTTTTCTATTTTCGTATGAAGGATACAGTATCAAAAACAAAAACAAGAATTGATAGTTCCCAATGTGTGTAAGTGAAATAATAATTGAAACAAACTACAAACAACATACACACTACAAAGATAATTAAAAATACATTTAATCATTATCCAAACATAACTTTATAATCAATGAGATTTCTGGCACTTATGTTTACCAGTAGAGGCATCTATATAAGGGTTAAAACAGATTAATTTTACACTTAAGTCATTTTCTATACGCAGTTTGGTTCTATGCTTGTTTTGCAAAAAACAACAAAGTAGAAAAAAGCATGTTCAAAACAAGCATGCTGTGTTGATACTTATCAAGGATTTCAAAGCTGATTCAGATACTTTTTGAATATCCCGCTCGTATATTAAAACAGAAATAATTAAAGGATTTTCCCTTGAGATATTATTCGCTGTTGAAATTGTTATATTTTTTAAACAGTTTAAAAATATATATATTTTTGTGTCAAACCTCGGCTGTTCTGCAACCCATCAAAACATCCACTAGTGGGTCGTGATCTACAGATTGAGAAACCACTGAAGAGTGTCGCCTAAAGTGAAAGTGGCATTTATGTAATAATTCTGCCATTTGAAGAGAAAAATGGCTGCACATATACTTTTATAGAGGGCGCAGAGTGCTAAGAATGTATGCGATATCGTCATATCTTGCCAGATGCGTGTGCGATAGCGTGGGGGCCTCTTAAAAGCATCGTTTTCATCATGGATGCATCCAAACGATGTCATGACACAGTCGTGATATTTTTAAGAGTGGAAAATGTGAATGCTTGTGAAATCTATCGTCGAATACAAAATATGTACGGAATGGAGTGTATGTCACGCAGATCAGTATTCCGTTGTGTAGGGATTTTCGTTGTGGAAAAAGACCACATGCTTTTGACCAGGTCGTGACCTGTTGTCAGTACTGCTTCTTCCCCCATGAAAATCCCTACATCATTTGAATACTGATCAGCGTGACATAAACTCCGTGCCATACGCATTTTGGATTCGACGATAGATTTCATTAGCACTCACATTTTCTTCTGTTAAAAATTGCACGATCACACGTTGATACCGCTTGGAGGCATTCATGATGAAAATGATGTCTTTTAACGAGTTCCCACGTTATCACGAATGCATCTGACGGGACCTGACGATATCGCATGAATTCCCAGCATTCTGCGCCCTCTATAAGCGCAGACGCAGTCATCTTTCTCTTCAAATGGTGGAGTTATTGCAGCAATGCCACATTAATTTAGGCGACCTATAGGGGAAGATGGGGATACTTGAGCCATTTTTGGAATTTTAATTTTTTTTAATTTTCTATATTTTTTTAGAATAAAATAAAATATTGAAAATGAAAATTTGATATTTTTTCTTCAACTAAAAACCACTTTCAATTAATTTTGAACTATTTTTCTATGTATAATAAATGTTTATTTTTTGTTTTACATCGTGGCTCAAGTATCCCCATGGCGGGGATACTTGAGCCATGGTGAAGGGATACTTGAGCCACTAAGGAAAAATACCTACAAAAGTAATTTTTTTCGCTTTATTTTTTGCACAAACATTTTACAGAATGATAAATTATGAAATGTAAAGTCCTTCAAAACCAATTGAGAAAACAAAGCTAGTAATACGATCATTTTTTGTCGTTAAAACTGGTTGTCGGAGGATAATTTCAACTTGAGTTATAACGACGGTAGAAACATCCCCAGTTCAGAGCCATTTAAATTTGGAATCTGCAATTCTTCGGGCAAATTTTATTTTCAAAATATTAAGCACTTATCCAACAAATATTTTTACAGTTTTCTTTCTGGCATATTTTATTAGTAACCAACCATCTATAGAAGGTTTTCTTTTCACATCATCACCATCATTGACAGAATTTTCCTCTAATGATATTGTCGAACTCATGCTTTTAATTTAGTAGCTGTCAGAATTTAAGCCAGATATATCATTCTACTATTTCAAACACTTTTTTGATTTCACAGGAAAAGACTTTGTCTTCCTCTTTGGCTCCATGCAGGTAAGTTTGAACTGGGATTTTTGTTGCTTTTCCTATTTTTTGTGCGCTCTTTTTACCAATTTTTCTTCAATTTTCTTAGTTAAAAAAAAAAGTTACAGCAACAGAGGTTACGATTTCAATATAAAATATTAATCTTAATATGTTATATTAAAAAATAAATATTTTAATATGTTGGATCTAACTAATTAAAGTATTAGAGATTATAGCCTGTAAAACCGTTTTAAAAAGTTATTTTAATTTAATGAAAGTTAAATTGAAAACTATGTTTACATTTATCTAGACAGGCTATTTTGTTAGTCAAAATGAAAAATAAAATAGATATTTTCATTTAAAAAATATACATTTTTAAACATTTTTAGGTCGTTATTTTTTTAAGAAAAAAAAAAAAAAAATAAAATGAAAAATATTCTCCCTTTTATCCAGAAAAATATCTATTAGTGAATATAAGGATGGAATTTTATTTTTTGTTTGTTTCACCCATGTTTAATTTCTAGTGGGGATAGTTGAGACATGGCTCAAGTATCCCCACTCTCATTGGCTCAAGTATCCCCACTACCACTATTTTTGTTTCCCAGAGTTTTACTAAATAAAGCATGCAGCTATTAGAACTATTTTAGACTCAAAATACAATTGAAATTATGCTTATTGAATGTATGTATATAGTTGCAACTTTAAACAAAACTTTGATTACAAAAAAACAAAAAAGCCATGCACCCAAATATTTACTTCAGATAGGGAAAAGACAACTATTAATCACTACATTTTCAAAATGGTACCAAGATGTGTGATTTCTTTTTTACATGTTCAGAACTATAAATATGTTATCATATTGGCAGTTTTAGAAAGAAAAATTAACCAACTGTAGAGATAATAGGGGTGGCTCAAGTATCCCCTCAAGTATCCCCACTCTCCCCTACATTACAATGATTTTGAGGCTTAAATCATTTTTAGATCGGTTAAAGGAGATTCCTAATCTCACACAAATTAAATTTTTCTTTCAACAAAATACAATGAGAAAACGAGACAGTTTTTGAAAAAGTGGTCCAGTTGAGAGGTTGTCTCAAGGACGGGAAGGGGGTAAATATCGAAAATGTACAAAATGTGCCAAAGTGAGCTATGGCAAGAGGGAGGTTCCGAATAGATAGTCTCGAGCAGAGTAAATGTGATTCTCAGTGATCAGTTGCGAACTATAGAGTTCATCAGTGGTGACGTCACAACTCCAGAATTTCGGTCAAAACAAACAACAGAATTCAGAAAAGATAGAGATGAAATGTGTTGTTTTATCGTGAAGATAAAAATTCAACTCTGAAACAGATTTAAACAAGTTACAATTCGGCCCAAACAGTTGCGGATCGCTTTTAAAACTTCACCCAGTTCAATGAACTCAGCTATTGAAAGATATCTGATTTCATATTGAAAGCCTTTTTGATGGCATATAGTGCATCTCCAACACACCCTAAACTCTCTCGGTTTGTCTTGACCCAGTTTGCGTGGAAATCTTGGTTGAGTTGTCTGTGACTTCACACTGATGAGCTCTATTAAAAAGAAAGCCTCCTTAAGTTTTACATTCTTGGAAATTTGATGGCATCACATGATGAAAATTATGAAGCGTTCAGTTTAGTGTAGTTTGGTCTTGAATAATAGCAATTTTCAAAACTAATTACGTTCTAATAGCATTTTATGTAGAGTAAACTTAGTTTATTTCAAATATTGGTAATGCCTGCGTATTGTACATTCTTATCATATGTTCTTTATGCTTCATATTGCTTTCGTATTTGACAAAACTGACAAATTACAAAGTGCTATTATTTCTCTTAATTTATTTGAATGAAAAATAAACTGGATTTTTCAATGCATTAACGTAATACTAACACATATATATCTTTTATTATTAATTCTTCCTTCGCGATCTCTCCTTTTATTTTCTTTTTATCACGCTAAATCACCGGCATATTCAGTAATTTTCCATTCTTTAATAACATCTATCATTAATTCTTTTAAATTCGCCTTAAATTAATTATTATCTTACTCATTTTACTTAAATATAAAGCTTTTAGTTTATTCCTAAATTGCCCCACCATTTTTGACAAAATTCTATTATTTATTGGGAATTCGAAATTTTTTTAAAAGAGCCATTTCTTTGTCATTCTTTTTATTCATTTTTATTCTAAAGTTTTTCCCAACATGGGATTTTTTGTTTACTCCTTCTTTTTTAGGTCATTCGCGTTTCTGTCGGACTCTTTTCAGAATTATCTTCATTGGACTTTTTTGCGCGACATTCTTGCTCCTTTACCAATCAGAAGTGCGAAACGTCATGGATTATATACTTGTGAGTTGAGCGAAAGGCAAGAGCATTCGGCGGAAACTCAGATGTTTTAAAAGATTTTGACGATTTGGTGCTTGCTAACATATCACGGTGTCTGGAACTCCCATATGACGTCAGTTTTGTGCTTCTAAATTTCTTCGAAAATTCACTATGATTTGAAACAGTAAGATTTAAGGTTTCAGTATTTAAGTGGGAACTGTTTCAGTTGATTTGAAGCCAATAAAATATTAAAGCTAACAGATGCATTTTTATTCCATGGAGAAACTCCATATCATTGAACTCATTCTACACTGCTCAAAACAATTAAAGGATATTTGAAGTTTTATATAAAAGAAAGATATAAACGAAATTTTTTTTGCCGAAAATAGAAGATGAGAATCACAAATGCAAATTTTTCTGGTTTTCAAACTGTGGAGTATGCAAATTTTGAGTTCGACGTCAAAAACGTCGCTTCAGCGGCAGCGAATGAAATCTGACTTTCAACTGGATAAAAGAAAATGAAGACAAGGATGATCGGCATTCTGTGATTGCTTTGTTTGGATGAGTACGATGTCTCAGCGAAGTCATCTGAGAGATTCAGAAGATTGGAGAATTGTTCATAGGTTAGAATGGGGCCAAACTCAAGCCGAAGTAGCGCAAGCCATTGGAGTGTCACAAAGTGTCATTTCCAGGATCTGGAACCGTTTTTTGGAGAGTGGATATGCAGGCCGAAGATCAGGGCAAGGTCGTAGACGGGCAAAAACGCCCAATAAAGATCGGTATTTAGCGTTAACAGCTCGGAGACACCGAAACATGAGCGCTACTCTTCTCCAACAACACGTTCGCTCGGCTACAGGCACCACGATTTCAACTCAGACTGTCCGAAACCGGCTCCATGCTGTAGGTCTGTATGCTCGCCGACCGATGGTATGTGTTAGATTAACATCAAGGCATCGTCGCGACCGCAGGGAGTGGGCAACCGAGCATGTCAACTGGAGGAGAAATGAATGGAGCAATATTCTTTTTTCTGACGAGTCCCGTTTTTCTGTGCATCCGGATAATAGGCGTATTATCATCTGGAGGGACCGTGGCAGTAGGAATAATCCTGCGTTCGTGCACGAAAGTGTCAGATTTGGCTGTGGAGGAGTGTTGGTGTATGGTGGCATCTCCATTGACGGGCGCACTGACCTCCACATCATTCGAGATGGAGCTCTGACTGGTCGCCGATATAGGGATGAGATCCTCAGACCTATTGTAGTCCCTTACGCTGCAGCAATCGGAGATAACTACATTTTAATGGACGATAACTGCAGGCCACATCATGCAAACCTGGTGAAGGATTTCCTTTTCGAGGAAGGAATCGTTCGAATGGAATGACCAGCGTGTTTTCCAGACATGAATCCAATCGAGCACGTTTTGGACGCTCTAGGAAGACGAGCTTCTGGTCGCCGACAACCCCCACAAACTCTCGAAGAACTGGAAAGAGCTTTTCTGAAAGAGTGGGGCATAATACCCCAACTCGTCAGTAATAGTCTCATTGAGTCCATGCCTCAAAGGTGTTCAACGTTGCTGGCCGCCCGTGGAAACCATACCCTCTACTGAAAATGATTTTCTTTGAAGAAAACACCTTTTCTTATTCTTTTTTTCTCATATGCACAAATTGTGCTTTTTTCCTTTTGTACACAAATGTGCAATAGAATGCATTTTTTTCTGCCAAACAGGTGTAATTTATTCTCATATAACCTACTATGTATGTCGACCATGTATGAATCAGCTAAAGAGTTTCCGAGATACAAAATCCACCTAAAACTGCAATGTCCTTTAATTGTTTTGAGCAGTGTATTAACTACTCCACGACCTGCTATAACTACAATGCAACAGTCAAAATCCGGTAACATTCCAAAAACCTACGCATCGCATGAGTGCTTGCTTTCTGATTTACCACGACACCACATATATATATATTTATATTTATATAAAACGAGGTTTTCTTAGAAAAGAAAGTAAGATTTTAAGACAAATAATTTTGACGTCAATAAATTAGAAATTATAAGGTTTTGTTGCCAATTTTTGTTTTTAAAATTGTTTACAATAAAGTTTTTTTTAAAAACAATTGATTTATACGTTTATATTGCATTTTAAACTAAAGCTTATTATTAAAAAATGCCTCATTTAATCGCATGTTTTCCCGTTATTTATTAATTCTTATTGAAATAAAAATAAATGTAAATTTTTTTGTATTTTAATTCTTATAATTTTAATACATATTAAATTTCATTATTATAAAACAATTACTCCCATAACATTATCTTGTAAAGACCAATAGATTGCGTTCCGTTTTCACATAAATTTATATATATAAAAGAAAACCTTGATTTTCTTTGATCAGTACGTGATACTCAAATAAATCCATGAAAACTACTTTTTAGATTAGCATTTTAGAAAACAAAATAAGTAAAGTATTAGATTAGGAAACTCGTGAAAAGAATTTTAATGGCGAGAAACAGATCTTTTTTTAAGGCCTAGACTCTTCGGCACGCATTATTTTCTCCAAAAATGTATAAGATTTCATTCTGATTTAACAGCACTCTTCTTAAAATGGAAAACACTCGCGTGTGAATTAAAGTACAGCATAACCTCGAAAATTCGGCATCGTCGAGAGCAAGACTAACCCGGATTTTTTAGAATTTCGGATTTCTGAAAGAATATGAAAAGTACTCCCGATATTCTTTTAATGGTGCCTTCATTCATAATTTAATTCATTGCTAAGTGATATTTATGTAGGAAAAGAAGCAGATTAAAAACTTAATATTTTAATTTATATTTTCTTTGTTATAAAAAAAATTCTGATAAATAGAGAAGTCATTTCATTCGTTTAATTTCCGAAACAGCGAAAACAACTTTATTTGCTTCAATGTTTTCGGCAGTTATTTATCAAGTTTTTCTTAGATTTTACACAGATGAAAAATATACACTTGTTTTTGTAAAGTAGATATTAATTTTCCAGTTAAATTTATGCATTTTTCCAAAGACATGTTTACTTCTGACAGCTCCTCGTCTACGTTCCTCTAAGTTGATGCCAGCGTTATCGGGCTGTTCTATTTAGTCATTGTTTACTACCTCGTTATCCGGTTAACGCATCGCTTTCAATCTCGATACTTTTAATTCGTTGATTCTTAATTCAACTGTTTTTTTTCTTAAATTGAAAGTATTAAAAAAAAAAAAAAAAAAAAAAAACCAAAAAAAAAAAAAAAAAACAGAGGGAGTAGATGATTTTTATGTCGGATTTTTGAAGTTGTCGGATTTTCGAATGCCACATTTTCGAGGTCACATTGTATTCTTTTAACAAAAAGCAACGTTTATTATCTCGCAAAACGATTATTTTCACATGAAAACTATGCACACAGAAAAGCTATAAAATAAGAGAAACTATTCAGACCGATGAATGATAAGTTCTTGAATATTTTTCACATATCACGAAGAAATTTAATATATACGTCTACACAAAACAAACCATAGGTACGAGACTGGTGAATTATTAAGAAATAACCCAATTTCTGATCAATAGATGGCATATTATTGTTTTATTTAACAAGGTTACTATCCATAAAACGAATATGCATTGCATATTGAAAAGAACCTACAATAGTTATGCATATTATACTTTTTAGTAAATCTGTATTTGTGTCCACCTATTCTTATTTAATTAGTAGCATCAAAATTTGAAGCTGGTGGACCGCATTTGTACTGGTTTTTTTTTTATCCCTATTTAAAACTATAGTTTGAAAACACTGCGTCTTTTTGTGTCCTCATTTGAAGCGGATATCAAGTTTCATAGTAATATATTGCCTAGAATTAAACCTACTGCATTTTAAATCGCTTTGAATGGAGTAATTTATTTTATAAACAGACAGAATTTATACTATGTGATTAGATAAGATGGTGATTCATCGATCTTCGCCGATCACTAAATCCCATGTTAACATATGGAAAAATTGAATCAGGTGATTACTCATTCCCCATGCAATAATAATCACCCCCCGGGCACCCTACAGTGCTCTCACAGGTCCCGAATTTGTCAAATACAATGAGAACTATCCATTATGAACTGGGAATTATTCTAAATTTTCAGAGGATATATAGGGAATGAATTAACCAATTACATTCTGTTTTAAAAATGCTGCGAGTTCTCTTATAGGATGCATAAGGACTGTTTCCTAAAAATCCGCACAAATTACCCTTTTTTCCAAAAGGGCAAAAGAATACGCATCATGCGAAATTTGCATGTGAAGTGTTACGTTATTGTATATATGGGCACGCCGTTGGTCAAGATTTCATTAAAAAATCTGTGTTTTCCGAGAATTGAGTCGAAAGTGGAGTGTTTACGTACATCGGTGTACAAGCTTTACAAAGGCAATAATCATCATAGGAACAAGCTCATCGTGAACCCTTTTTTGGGCAAAAATATTCCCAAATAAGTTATATACGATGTTCTACAACATTTCTAGAAGAGTAAGAGACACACGGTCAAATTACAACCCGGGTCGGGTAGGAAGGTCCAAAAACTCACAAAGTCACAATAGTTGAATACTGATTGACTGAAAAGACAAAGTATTAAATCCTTTCTCGGCTGTTAAATTCAGATTTCCATCTGATAACCTACATTAGACAATCACCAAGAAGCTTAACATTAAATACAAATATACTTGTATTGTAAGAAAAGGGATGTACAAAAAACAATCAGAAAAACAAATGGTTGCACGAAAACGAAGTGTGGTAGCTTCTTCTGAAAATTCTCTAATCAAGCATTCATTTTGAATGACAAGTTATATTTTAAACTTCACTTTGAACGATAAACATAGCTACTGCATATCTGACGTTTCCACTACACAACCTATGTGATGTAGAATCACATATAGTTTTCTTAAATTTTACATTTTTCTAAATTACCGTTAAAACTAATCTTTAATTAAATGACCATTTTATCTTAACGTTTATTTTCGATTCCACAATAGCTTTCCGTTCAAAAGAAAAGAAAGAAAAACATCTAGCATCTGCCTTATTACTGAAAAACGGCTATCAGATAAAGAGAATTCATTAAGATGCGTATTTCACCCTTGCGGGAAACAAATAAAAAAAAGATTAAAGTTCGAATGTGTTTGCGGTCAGTGAAATTTCATTTTCCTCTCTGCGTAATTTTAAGTCTAACTTATTCGTTGCATAAGAGTCTTTTCATGTAGATAATGGTTGTTATGTCTTTTGAGAACATTTTCCCAAAATATGCTCCTAACGTACGAATTGGCAGTCGGATTCCTTTTTGGCGTATTTTTTAGGACTGCTGTTTTCTGGTTACCCTGCTATTAAATTCAAAATCCTTTTATTGTTTAAGCGTAACAGACAATTTTGCGGAGATGATATCAGTCATTTTTCATATGCTTAATGTCGCCAATTGTGTTATGCCAATGTGTGAATTTTTCAGTAAGGAATTAATTGCCTCCCTCTCGCTTCATGAACTCAGTCATGTGAAGACTGTTTTCTTAAAAAATGCGTTCAGGCACCATCCCTAACTTTTCTGTATGAGACCCTTAAATTTTGAAGTTTACTGCAAATAAATAATTTTTCTTAAAGAGCATTTATTGTCTTAAGCGATCATAGCCTATAACTAGCGAATGCATTTTTAAAAAGAACCTGTCAACATACTTTAAATTACAGATCCATACTATAACCTACTAATATAATCAAATTCTTTACTGAAATAAAAAAAAAATTCTATCAAATGTTCTATCAAAAATTCATCAAAATTTTTACTTTGCGACATTCGAAGACAAGATGCGTGTTTGTATTAGAACGAGACTAAAAGGCTTGAGTCGTCTGTTCTTCTGAAAGTATGGGTTTACTCTCAAGAGACAATGACAATTGAACAAATGCATTCATCATCGTCTCATCCCTTACATCAGCAACAATTACAATGGTGGTGATTACGTCTTCTGTCGAAACTTGACTAGGGTTTATTATTGCGAAAATGTTCTTAGCAATTTCCGCCATCAGAACAACACTTTGATAGAGAAATACGGCAGCTTGGCCAACATCCAACCAGTCGAGAGGTTTTAAGTATATCTTTAATGCAAAGTGTATGCTAAAGACTGAATAGCAAATAACATCCAGAAATAGATCAACAGAATTGAGTATTGTCTAAAAATTATGGACCGAAATTTTGTATAACATCAAGCAAGTACCACCAAAAGTAAAATCAATAATATCCGACGAAACGGTTTAATTGAAACCCGATAACAGTTTTACAGAGTAATGTAATTATTAAAGTTACTTTACAGAGCCCATTTGTGTTCTTTGTGTCTTTTTTTTTTTCATGGCCTTCTAGACAAGAAATGTTTGCGCTGATAAACTGGAAACAGTCCTTATGCGTTTATGACTTATTCCTTGCTTACTTTTTGCCTTCTTACCTTGTGTCATTGTCCAAGAAAAGTCATCTACAGTACGTCTATATGTGTAGCGTTTTGACATCCGGAAATTATCCTACGATTGTTTATTAGACAATTTCAACAATCTGGAGGACATCGATTATCCTGAGCACGTGTACCTTAAGTATATTGTTTAAGGTGTCAGTTTTTGTGAGCATACCATTTATAGTTTAGAATACAGATATTCAATAGCGATGCTTTGAGTTAAAAAATGAAACTTAAAATTTAAGATTTTTTAAAAAGCAGTACGTCGGTGTCGAAAATCTTCTTTCGGTTGGAAAAACATATTAAAATTAGATAAAAAGCAATCACCTGTTTAAATTTTCCCACATAGATTAACATGGGGTTTTGTGATCTACTAAGGAAATACTTAAAAGTATATGGCAGCGTCTTAAATACCGTGGCAAACTACGAAAAGTGATATTGCGTCAAGAACATTAAATTGTGCTATACAACTTGCTGTCTTACCCATTTATTTATTCAAAAGAAGATAGGTTTATCTGAAGAAGTATTTTGATGTTTTGTTCATATCTATAATAATGAAAAATAACTTATGAAGACCTTTTCATCAGATTTCTCTTGCTTTTTCGAAACGCGTTAACACGTTTTTAAAAAATTATCCATTAAAACAAAAACTCCATAAAAAAAACCAGATTAAGATACATTTTTAAAAATGTGATTGTACGATGTCGCTACTAGATTATTATATATTTTCATCGCATTTTGTAGAATAACACATCATCATGTTTCGTAAAAAAAGTTAAGTCTGATGGAAAATTTTCTTCGTTATTTTTAAATTTCTAAAGAAACAACCCACGTCCACTTGCAGTAAAAAAATTATAAACGTAGAATACATCTTATTAAATAAAACCTATCAGGAAATTTCAATGTATTAAGAGTCATCATAAATATTCTCATTTATACACAGGGTCATTTATAAAAGATGGTCAAAACTTTAAGAGACGATAATACACATCCAAATAACTATACATACTTTCATTTAATAAAAGATAGACAGAACCTTAAGAAATAATAATAAACATTTAAACAACTATACATACTTTCAGTTATGTACAGGGTGCATGTAATAGACGGGCAGCGAAATTCTAAAATGGAGGGCCAAAATCACAGTCCGGTGAAATCCAAACACCTCATTGGTCATTCAGTCGCGTCCATTTCAGAGAATCTGTTAGCGGTAGGCGAAATGTCGCCTTACTCGTTTTTCTGAGAAAAAATAGAAGTGGCAATTTTGAAGTAAATCTCATCTGTTTTCATTTATAATCTAAATTTTTCACTTTCATTTTATAATAAAATGTCATCAAAATATCTTAAATGAGTTAATTTCGATGGTTTATCGTAAATCAGAATAGACGGTAACAATCGCTTCAAAATTACTTTACCCCTCACTCTTTTTCAAAAGGAGAAACAAGTTCGTGATTTTCACCCTTACCACACGACCAAAGAGATGGCTGGATTTTACATGACTGCGATTTTGGCCCTCCATTTTTAGAATTTCGCAGACGGGCAAAATTTCAGAGATAATAATACAAACATAAACAAACAACTTTCATCAAAGGATGCATGGTGGGAAGTAAAAATCAAAGGTATTAACGCATTTGGAAACTTGGTTCATACAAACTTTATAGCTCTATTCCAGTTAAGAAATCATCGAAAGAAAAACGATATTAAAAGTATGCAAATGTGATAAGGGGAAAAAGAGGAATGCATATACAAAAATTTTGCTTTGATTAATAAATAAAAGCTGCTGATCCAAATGTGCAACTGTCAATCACGGTAGAAAAACATGGGCAACATGTTGCCTTCACTAATAGAACAAGTCGAAATAGAACAAAATAGAATAGAATAGTCCCTAATAGAACAAACGTAGTAAATGAGGTGCGCTTGCACTATAACAAAGTTTTAAAAATATATCTGAACTTGTTGTGATGGTATACAGTTTTTCGGATAAAATATAGTAGCCGAGATCTTTTGTATGTCTTTGTAAATACTATCTGCTAATGGAAACAACTTGTAGTAAACCTCAGTAACGTATAGTAATAATATTTTAATATTATAAAATGCGCCTGAAATAATGTTTCCCTTTTTACTATTATATTATGGACATAAGGACTTTTGTGCGGCCGTGTGAACTGAAAACAAGTGTTCCTTGAACCACAGATTGTACAGAATGTATATTTTAGTATATACTTCATAGATGAATATCAATTTTGTTATGTTCGGAAGAGTGTGATATCATTAAAATGCACTTGAAACTATTTTTTCCCATTGGCCGTTATGTAGGGGAGAGCGGGGATGAATGGGACAACAGAAATTTATATCTGTTCCACAAACATAAATAATTTCATAATTTACCTGACTGATGGCAGTACTGAGGTCATTCAACAGAGATAGTTTCAAAGCAATATCCATAACAGAAGATTAGCTATTGTAAAAAGTGTATTTTTCAAGAACCAAAGTAAGTTTTTCTGTTTAACCTTTTTAGTATTTAATTGATAATTAGCCTTCTCAAAATCTTATAATTTTTTTAATGTTAAAATGATATAATAGCTTGTTATACTTATGATGCAAATGAACAACACTGACAGTACTTACTAAGCCTAATCACTGTTTTACATAACCATGTGACTATGGGGATGAATGGGACAGTGTTTATGGGGATGAATGGGACACTCCATTTATCCCCAGGGCTATTCCATAATAAATAAAATTAAATTTTTTCATTACATAGAAACCAGATGTTAAGAGGAGAAAACGAGGCCACTGTCGTGTCCTAACCGATACACCAGTACATACAATATTTGTAAAAGGAAATTGTAAAAAAAAAAAAAAAAAAAAAAACAGAAACCAAGAAAAATGAATTGTCTGCCTTCAAGAAATATTTTTAGCAAAGGACAGTAGTGATGAATCTGACACTTTATCACTTCATGATGGAAATGAAAGCGATTTGAACATGATTTCATGTGATATGGACCATTAAAATTGCAACTTGGATAATATAATAGATGACGACTTCCTCCTAACAAATGTGGGAAAAAATATTTATCATTATGTTGCTAGGGCTTTAAAAAACAATAATGATAACATCCAAGTACAATTCTTGAGAAAAAAGGATAATAATTCCTTATTTTACCATACCGATCCACCAGAAATTTATTTTGTTAATCTGGTGGATATTGTTATGAAACTATCAAAGGGGAGGCCTAGACCTATGGAAACTGCGAGAACTAAAGGACTGTTGTTATTTGATTTTAGCTTCAGGCAGTAGGTAGTAAAATAAAATGTATCACTCAGTTTTCAAATAAAATATGTTTAGAATAATTTTTTTTACCTGTCCCATTCATCCCCAAAGTTGTTCCATTCATCCCTACCATCGGAATGAATGGGACAGTATGTACGCATGTTAAAAAAAATTATTAAAAATTAAAAAAAAGCAATTGTTTATTGAAATTAGTATGTCAATAAGTTGCTAAATGCTGAAGTATTCTTTAAGTAGTAATATTTTTTAAATTAACAACTGTATACAGTTTAAGTTATTAGTAAAAATGTAAAAATTGTCCCATTTATCCCCACTCTCCCCTAACGGAATACTTTTGATTGTCCCTCTTATTATACTATACATCTGATTTTCATAAAATTTGAAATGACTCGACAAAATTATGCAGCAGTTATGTATTTTAGATTTTAAACGATTTAGTAGGGTAGTTTTTGCTCTGTTATATGTGGACAGACTTGACGGACAGATAAACGGGCTGAACGATGACTATAGTTTGTATGCATTTATATAATTACGAACGCACCTAAAAAAGAGTGATTTGTATTTTATGTTTGGATGCTTACTATCACCTCTTAAAGTCTTGTCTATTTTTATACAACGCTCTGTAATGGAGTATGTAAATATATAAGGAAAAATAGATAAATTTTTCTTCATTTTCATTACTAAGTCAAGCAATAAAGGTAACAAAAATGTGGTCCACGGAACAATTAAAACACTTAAAATGATCGAAAAGCATTTTTATTGATGCATTAACTGCAAACTAGAAAGAAGATACTATCTAGTATTATTATACATGACGCACATACTTAATTAAAACTGTTCTCCCTATTGAATATTTTCTTTTTTATGATGCAAATATCTAACGTAAAACAAGAAAGATATTTAAATATTTAATGGCTAAATTTAATATTAATGAAATACTTATCTGGCTCATAAAATCCTTTATTCTTATTAAATGCTTGTGTTTAAGGTTCGATAGATCCCTCACCGAACAAATATTATAGCATTTTTAAGTGTTTTTTCATGGGTTAATTTAAATTTCTATAGAATACTAGTTAAAAAAAAGACGTATTATTTATAATTTATTGTTCAAAATGAATAACAATTTAACTACTTATGTAATGAAATATATAGTTTATGGTATTTAAAAGATTATTATCATAAAATTATATGATTTTTGTTTTTAGTTCATAAAAAAAAATTAATAGTACGTTTATGTATAGAGAGACATTTTTATGTTTGTCTTTATCAGATTAATTTTTTTTTTAATTTGTGTAATTAAAATATCTCTCATGAGAAAGCACAAGCAATAAACCTCATATTTTAAAGAGATTGTGGCATCTAAAGGAACTCAGAACTCTTAATTGATAAAAATATTAAATTTATTTATGTACAATTCTGGAAAATTTTCTAGAAAATTTCATGCGTCTTTAATTTAGTAATTTGTAATTTTGAAGCAATTTGTAATTAATTTAACTTGCTTAAAAGGAGTACACCCAACGGAGTGAAAAAGTGTCCAAGCTCGGCATCGAACCAGGTTATTCACATAATACGCCAATGCTATACCATTGAACTATCTGGACGATACCAAGCCTGGACCTATACTGTTAAAAATTTCGGTAAAAATACAGAAAAAATTGAAATTTTCCGTAAATGTAGACCAATTCTCAGTTAAATACATTTGAATGCGTTTCTCAGTGATCGTTTTACAGATATTGTCTTTATCTTACATTCAGTTCTCTGCAGGGATTTTCATATCTATATTTAAAAATATTTTTACTTATATTAAAATTTTTCATTCAAAGGACACACTTTAAAAATTTTTTGCAAATTTATTAGATATATTAGAAAAGAAAATTAGTTTAATTTTTTTAATTAAACTTAGAATAATTTAGAAAAGAAAATATCCTTTTCAAAGAGTTAGTGGGGATTTTTATGAACAATCATGAATATCAATCGATTTTCCTCCGTTGAATCATAAAAAATACTTTTTTCCTCAGACAGTAAGGCGTTCTCCTGCTGTCAAGAGTTTTCGGGTTCAAAACCTCTGACAACAAGGAATAAATTGTGTAAAAATTAAATAATGTTACAATTCATATTTACACGTAAAATTCAAATTCTTTGAGACCATGGAAGATTGAATATTCACCAATTTCGAAAATTAGATTAAACTGTTATGATTAAAAATAAGTTTCCAGAATATTTTGTGTATTTTTAACGATGCTAATTTACACAGTCTATCATAGATTTTCCAAATAACACTCTGTTATTTAATAGAATATCAGTTTTTCTAATTTCTGTAATTTTACATAAGCCTTAAGATAATTGATTACCTGTAGATTCTCTGTAATTTTACAGAAAACGTTTTAACAGTGTAGATCGATTTTGCGCTATTGACAGGGATGTAGTGGAGGGTATACGGAGGTATATGCCGTTTACCTTCTGAAATTTTTAAAAGAACGCCATATACTCTCAGTTTCTCAAAAAACTATAGGATATACGCTCTAGGGTATACCCTGTGCCTTGACCGTACACACTTTGCTTAGAGCGTTTATCCTCTGCTTTTTTACGACTGTCCCACTGGCTATTGAACAATCAGGAGTATCCAGTTTCGCGAACTTTTCGATATTTTACTAAAGAAAATTATCCGATTGCTTAATCTCGTTTCACTAAAATCGCAAAATCTATCTGGATCCCAGCCCGTGTCTAGTACTTTTCACTCTTATCTGTTGGCAAGTCTGCAACCGGAGTACACGAGGGAATATTTTTGCATGAACAAAAAGGAAAAAAAGATTATTCGGCCATTAGATAAGGTGAAAAAAAATAGTTTAAAATATTGCTTTTAAATAGACACATCAACAGCAGTATTTGCAAATTATAAAGGCAGATGTTAGACCAGTTCGTAAGGCATTTCAATTACATTGGTCGTGCATCAAATGCATGTCGCAATATTCGTGAACGTAATACATGATAACCATGCGAAGAACACGGCTGGCTGCAAGATGCAGTAATGAATTTGATGGCGGCGGCTTAAAAACCTACACTACTCAGTGAAAAAGACCCGGATGATAATGTTAAGTGTATGGGGAGAGTTCTTTTCAAATATCTCGTTTTAATTTTAATATTTTTACACGATTTTTTTGCATAGGGTAACAGAGGCCGATTTACAACCGGGCTAGTTTTACTTGTTATTCCACGAATATTATTTTTATGTTAGGATAGTTCATAACCGGTTCATAACTTTCATAACCGGTTCAAACCGGTTTTGAAAGTTAAAGTATTTAAAAAAATCTGAAACCAAAAAATCGAAAAGTAAAAACTAGCCCGGTTGTAGATCGCCCTCAATTATCCTATGAAAAAAAAAAGTAAAAGTATCAGAATTTGAGCGAGATATTTGAAAAGAACGTCCCCATAGACTTAACATTATCATCCGGATCTTTTCCACTGAGTAGTGTGATCTCTCAACATCATTCTAGAACGTTTTGAATATTATCGTCTGGAAAGATATGCAAGTAGTACTGCTGATGTGTTTTTGCTTGCACCGACAATGACGTCATATTTTGATTTCCATAATTTACTCGTAAACAATGTGCTAACAATCATTTTATACCTTTGATTGTAGGACAAACACAATGATAAATCTACGAGTCAACCACTGGTGGTATTAATGTTTGGCTTATGCACTACTTCACCTCCGGAGACATGGATCATTAGACTCCCCTTTTACTACTGTTTAACACATTCGCTGCCGGTCACGCGCTAGCGCGTGAAATTCTCAATCATTTAACACGGAGGGCGGAGTTATCGGCAGCGAACGTATTAATAAAATAAAGTTCTTTTTCTTGTGCTTGATACCTAAGAGTTTTTTTTAGCTGTTGGTTCTTGGTCTAGAATGAAAGAGAGAAGTATTTTGTAATGAACTCCTTTTTTGAGATTACATAAATTTTCTGTATTAGAAGAGGGAAAAAAAGAATGGATATATACGTACATCGGCAGCCAAGTCGATTTCCATGAATTGCAAAAAATATTTCTGTTAGTGGATTTAGACATTATTTCAGATACTACTAAAGGTTATTATGACGAAAGGATAATTTATTGGTAGTAAAACCAAATCTCTTATGACCCAACCCACGTACATGAAACACAAAATAAAAATATAAAATGTCATTTGGTAATGTAATTCATGAAAATTATTGAAATATTCCGAAATCACATTTGTAGCATTCACTAAACTCTGGCATATTTATATCATTTTTATTTTTAAACGATGTGCTTTTTTGTAAGGATTCTTTTTAAAAGAATGTCTGCTTTGAGTGCTACAAATGTAAACACAATATTCATATTTACGTTTAAATTTATAATGCATGAAACATCTGTATTATAAATATGTTTACTGGAAACATGCACACTATATGATATAATTCTATTCACAGTTTTGATAATATGAATAATGGATCTTCCAACATGTTGGATTTTTTCCAGATACGTTATGGAGAGAAACGTCTGTGATAATAATGCTTGCTTTTAGAATTTATGAATAAAACGGTACAAATGCATCACGCTTTCATGAGTATAAGGATACTTTTTGCGATCGGATTGATGGATGTTTCCAAAATTTTGAATAGATATCTATTTTTAAATATATGCGCTTTTTCTGATTTATGTGCTAAAATACTTTAAAGTGTTTTGTATTTAAAACTTTATGTCCCAAATCATAAATCATAAATTTGACCCTTCGGTATTTATTTTTGTTAAGGATGCATTTCGATTCAAACTGGTTATTTTCCGATTTATTTTTAAATTCATTTTTGCTTTTATATGCATCAAACTGGAAAATTGTCTTATATAGAAAGAATACAAGGTACCGTGATTGTTCATTCTTTGATAAATGCAGAAAATATTGCAAAAAAAGCAATCAAAAACAGCATTTTGAACCGATTTTTCCGAAGCGGGAGATCTGGGAACGAAAAAAGGTCATACTGAGAAGATAATTGTTTATTAATCAAATTCTAATAAATTGATCGTAAAATGACATCACACGGCACATTATACATCTCTTCAAAAATCCCCTCAGCAAGTTAAATATATCTACTTTTAAAAATGTATCTGAAGTTGTAACAAAAAATTGCGAGCTGTTGAAGGTGGAAAAGCGCTTTTTCGAATACACCCTTAATGTCTGACGATACCCAAAGCAACTTATATAATAAAAGTTTGATTTTTAAAATAAAACTGATTTAATAAATTGGTAGTTAGAGTTTTTTTTTTGTAAAATATTTACAAGAATAATTATATTCATTAGCAAAATAATACTATAAAAAAAGTCACAATACTAAATTTGTTTTAGGAATTTCGGATTACTTTCTTATGTAATGGCAACAATACAAGCACATGTAACAAACATAGAACTAATATTGTAGATTTACATCTTTTTTGTATAGTGTACAGATAAAATTTAAGTAAGCATGTAGATTTCTCTAACTTTACATTTCTAGAATTACAGATTTTTTTTTTTACTCTACTGTGCGTGATTTTATCGGTTATTGAGAAGTGTGCATTTTTTGTAAAATATTTTTTTAACAGGAGAAAAAAAATGTGAATGGTGAGCAAATAATCACATTAAAAAAATATTTAGCTTCGATTGTTTCACTATTCTTACTCACTATTATCCAGCTAAGTATTTTAAGTGAAAAATACCATTTACTTTTATTAGTAGATGAATTAAATAAATTTTACATTCCACTTTCTTTAATGCTACTTTAAAGTCCCGTCGGATCATAAAGGTTTAAGCATTTATCAACCTACAGTGAGTTGTAGAAAATAATGAATGATTGGAATGCCTAATAAGTGTTACGCATACTTCATTCAGGAATATAGCGTCTGAGGTTTATGGATTATGTTTAATGCAAGGCTTGCGATTAAAGATATATTAATTGATTGCTTAAGAATGTTCTAAAATAATTTTGTGTCCCATCTCGTTATTTTGCATTTAATAAGATTTAAATAATAATGAGTTACTTCCATTATTAACAGAATTATTAATAACAATTTATTCTATTTTTTAATTCACATTGAAGTAAAAATTATAATTCAGTGACTTAAAATCTACTACTACTAATAAGAAAAAATAAACAGTTTATTTCTGAAAGGTGTTCATGCACTCTATATATATATATATATATATATATATATATATATATATATATATATATACAGGGTGTCCGAAAAGTCTGGAAACGGTCGACTAACTCGAGAAATACATATGAGATTGAAAAACGTAAAATACATCAGATACATATTTTATTTTCTCAAACAGATTTTACCAACAAAAAATTTGATAGGCCAGAGCTTTCTTCACCAAAGTAGTCGCATTAGCGGACACATGTTTGTTGAAAATAATTATTAACGGTTGATTCAATAAGAAAAGTGTTTTATATGCTTCTGCCATAGAAATTAAAAGAAATGTATTAAATTATTTTTCCATTTGTGCTTTTATTTTATCCAATCAATCAATTATAAATATTAACCAATTATAAATAATTTTAATAAATTCAATGCATTAGTAATCTATAAATATACCTATATTATAGAGAGGTAAAATTACTTTATTTGTAGATGAAAATCTGCGGAACTACCGAATTGATTTCAAAAGCAATGATACTAAAAGGATAGTGTTCCCCCCGAATCAAATATAGACTATCTCTTATGTCCATGCCACGAACTCAAGGGGAGCGCAGGAAATTTCTTTTTTCTAAAAATGCAATTTTGTATGTATAACAATACTGAAAGGCCTAGAAAAATGAAATTTGGCATTTCAAAAATATGCATTAAAGTATTTAATTGCTATAAAGGACGTTAAATACTAATAAAAACGTTAAAAGATCTTAATAATTTTACGTTTCGATTGAATTTACTCAATCATCATCAGAAAAAAAGAAAATACAAATAAACACAAAGATGGAAAATGACAATAAACTATTACAAATGAAATTTAATTTTTTTTTTTTTTTTTTTTTTTTTTTTTTTTTTTTTTATATTGGCATGACTCAAAGAAAATTCAAAGTAAGATGTAAAAAACACATTGCAGACATAAAATTTAATAGAGGTAAAACCGCATTATCTAGTCTAAATCAAATAGAAAACATAGATATTTTATTTAATGAAAGTAGATTAATTTATAGGTCAGATTTTTATTTGCAACTTTTTATTAGAGAGAGTATTGAAATTTACGTCAGAAGCTCAATGGTCTGCAATGACTCCTTGTTATTTCAAATCCCAAATATTTGGATTGAATTGTTAAATAATTTAAAAATTAAGCAACGTGATACATAATTATAATATAACGCGCGTGATTTTTATTTTTAAAAAATTTTTAAATTTCATTTATAATAGTTTTTTGTCATTTTCCATCTTTGTGTTTATTTGTATTTCCTTAAAAAAAAAAAAAAAAAAAAAAATTATTTGTAATAGTTTATTGTCATTTTCCATCTTTGTGTTTATTTGTATTTTCTTTTTTTCTGATGATGATTGAGTAAATTCAATCGAAACATGTAAAATTATTAAGATCTTTTAATGTTTTTATTAGTATTTAACGTCCTTTATAGCAATTAAATACTTTAATGCATATTTTTGAAATGTTTTTAATGGACGTATATGAAAACTTCTATTTATAATTAATGAAATTTGGCATGTTAACCGTAATTTTTCTTATCATGATTTTCCTATCATGATTTTCCTATCCATGCTTCAATCATAATTTATTTATCTCACCAGTAAAATTTGATTTTAAATGTTGAATTATTTAATCCGAGCATTTTTCTGATTCGATAAGGCAAAAGTTTCTCTTTGAAATAGCTCGTCATAAAAGATTAAAAATTGTCTAAAAGATATGCTAAATTAGACATTATTTGAAAATTTTTACCAGAAATTTATGCGGTAGTTAAGCGGTTAAATTTATGAAAAACAATTTTAAATTGAACAAAATACATATTAATTTACAAAAAATCATGATATATCAACAAAAATTGTCGAAAAATTCCCTGCCCTATTATTTTGTTGTTGCAGTAATTAATCAATTATGAAAATGTATAATCCCTCCCCCAAACTAAAATTTCAGCGTTCTTAAGGATCCTGCATTTCTAGAATAGGAAATAATTTCAATAAGATTGCATTTCAATTTCATTTCAATAAGAAATGCTAACTACGAATATTTTCTATTTGAAAATCACTTGTTAAAGAAGGCAAAATAACGAGTGTTTATAATAACTTTATTTATTTTATAAAGAAAATACTGATATTTCACTTGGAAAATAACGGGTTCCGTAAGTACAATGAATTTACGATACTTCTTCATCCGTTGCACAGCCAAAAAATGTTTTATAGCTTTATTTATATTTTGTCCTACATTTTTTCTGTAATAATAATAATAATGATAAAAACATACACCCACATCAGCGTATTAGATGATTTTTTAAAACCAACAGAATATATGGAAACACATAATGTACACACATCCCACCCTCAAATTATGAAATTATTATTTTTTCTATTTCTTAGGGGAGGTGCATATTTATATGATAAAAGATCGAAACACGCAGGTCAGTTTGCCTTACATTTTATTATACATTTTAAAATTATTTAAAAAACTCCATGCACGCCCATTTGCTCCCCTGAATTAAATGATTATAAAAAAAGCAGAACTCATCGAAACGCAGAATATTTACATACTCCGCCCCCCAAAACTGAAGATATACTTTTTCTATTCGGGAGGGGAAGTTCATATTTACACATTAGAACATCAAAACAAGTAGGTCGTATTTTAGAAATCGTTTACTGGATAAAATAAAAATCCAAATAGAAAACTAAATTAATATATTTCAATGAATTTTTCTAGTGAAAAGCATAAAAAATCCTATACACTGTAAAAAATTTGACTCATTTGCTACAGCGACACTCCACTTCTTTTATAGAAAACGGTTACTTTACTGTGTTATGGAGCATTCTCATTGGTCATAAAAGAGATATTCTATAAAAGCTGTGGCGTGACGCTACAGCAAATGGGTCAAATTTTTAACAGTGTAGCACTATCGAAATAATCGCCACGGGTGATTTTCAGGAAACTCTATTCCCGCAAAAGACGAGAAATTTGACGTCAAAAATTCTGCCCAATCAGTTTCGATTAGGGAATATCCTGCTGGAAAAGCCGAAATATGTATCGATTTAATATGCTCCCTTACACCTTGATAAACGAGGATTCGAAATAAACATCAAATACAAAAGTTCCGTATTTTTGTCCGTAGAATCCGAATCTGCAATAAAAAATGGGGGTTATAATTTAAGATTTCAAAGTTAGACCCCCCTCTGACCCTCCAGGGGGTCGGTTGCGAAGGTAAAATTTGGTATCACAGAGTAGCTTATTTAAAAATATTTAACACGTATATTTACGTTTTTCAATCTCATATGTATTTCTCGAGTTATTCGGCCGTTTCCAAACTTTTCGGACACCCTGTATATATATATTACCTATATACTACATGGTCAAAAGTGACCGGCCACTGAAGCAAAAAGATGAGGGGCTGTATCTATATATCCATCGATTAGTGGCAATATTGCATACAAAATAATGCACGTAATACTATATTTGGATTCAACCCCTCATCTTTTTGCTTTATTTTGGGAATAACGGATTTTGAGCTTAATCCCATCGACGATTATTTTCAGAATTTTCAAGCTATGTTTTTGAGATTTTTACAAAAGTTACTCTATGCATTTAGGTAACACATTATGCAAATTACATTTCGATTACGATGACGCATGCGCAGTGAAACATTATTCAGCAAACCTGCTCATTTTCTTATAATTTTAATTATTTTTAAATTCTGGTTACGGGGTATTATGTACAACATTATTTGTAATATTTTCTGAAAAGATTTTTTTTTAAGAATTCTGCAATGCTTTTATAAAAACCTTAATTTTTCTATGAATACACATGATTTCCTCATAAATATGAACACGGTTTATTACAATAAGCCACGTAATCATAATCTGCAGTTTAGACGCTTTAGCTACATTAGTTTTGACAGGGTTAGTCAAAAAATCGTCGTTCATTTTCAATTTGTTGACGGTTTCCTATGGGATTTCGAGAAAAAATCTCCACGGAAATATATGACATGTAGAATTCTATTTAAGTACTTGAAATTTCAGAATAATTCCTCATATACTTTTCCAGATATTTTAAAAAATGTCTAAAATTTCAAGTGGCCAGTCACTTTTGGCCATATAGTGTATATATATATTTATAGCTTCATGGAACAATTATGCATTATAATGAAACTTACATATATTTTTTAGATACTACTATATGCTATTATTATGATAGAATAATTTATCGATATTAAAACGAAATTGCTTATGACTCAACTCGCGTACAACAAATTGAAATTTCAAATAAAATTAAAAAACGTCATTTACTGCTGTAATTTCTAAAGATTTTGAATACTCAGAAATTATATTTTTAGGATTCACGAAATTCTGGCATATATATCATTCTTATTTTCGTGCTACGTTCTTTTTTATGAGGAATTTCTTTCAGAAAAATTCTGCGCTATGTGCTACAAATGTAAACACAGATATTCGTATTTACGTTTAAATTTATAATGCACGAAACATCTGCATTATAAATATATTTACTATAACCATGCACCCTATATAATATAGTTCTATTTACTGTATTGATAATATGAATAATGGATTTTCAGACATGTTGGATTTTTTCTCGGTACGTTATGGAGAAAAAAGTTCTATGCATATAATGCTTGCTTTTAGAATTTATGAATAAAACGGAACAGATGCATTACGCTTTCACATATATAAAGATACTTTTTGAAGCCGAATTGATTGATGCTTCTAAAATTTTGAATAGCCATCTATTTTGAAATACATGCGCTTTTTTCTAATTTATTTGCACTATAATAAAAATGATAAACTATTTTAAAATGTTTTATCATTTTAAATGTAAATGTTAATGTTTATATGTTAATTAAACCTTTAAGTCCCGAATCATAAATTATAAATTTATTTTTCTTCAATAATTAGCTTTGTTAATATCTGAAGATGTTCAAAATGACTTATGTAATAAAAATTTTATTTTTAGATAGATTTTTAAATAAAACGGACTTAATAAATCCTTAGTTAGAGCTCTTTTTTGTGAAATGTCAATAAGAATAATTAGATTTATTAACAAAAAATACTGTTATGTAAACCTCATAATTTTCACCCGAAAAATGTCAATAAATGGTTTATGATTCTATCTGTAACTGAGAAGTGTTTTGTAATTGCAACTTTTTGTAAAATACTTTTTAATGGGAGAAAAGCTAAATCCAATAAAATGGTTCAGAAAATAACCTCGTTAAAAATATTTAGCTTCGGCTGTTTCACTGTAGTTAATGAATGTTATACAATAAAGTACTCTGTGTGAAAACTATTATATACGTTTATTAATATGAGAATTAAATATTGCAATTTTTTTAATGGTACTTAAAAGTACAGTCGTGGCATAAAGGATTAGACATTTTACGGTGAGCTGTAGAAAATGTGAATGGCTGGGAAGTTTAAAGATTGTTATATATTCATCCTTCAGGGATACAACATCTGAATTTCATTGATTATGTTTAAGGCAAAGCTTGGTATTAAAAATGTTTTAATTCATTTATTAAGAATGTTATAATATAGTCTCGCACACACATCTCATCGCACATCATTATTTTTTATTTAACAGGACAAAAAATTAATGAGTTAATTCTATCATTAATAGAGTTTTTTGAAAATAGTTCACATTCACATGATACAATATGTCTTAATAAAAAATTGATTGATCTAAATTTAAATTTAAAAATATTTGAATCTTGTCTTAAAATTTATATTTAGTATAGATGATAATTTGTAATATTTTATAAGGGTTATATATATATATGTATACAGGGTGTCCCAAAAGGTCGTTTACAAACTTAACATGCTGGTCTGTCATATCATGAAGAACAATATTAAATAGGAAACTAAGGGTCCCAAACGTCTTCCAAAGGAGATATGCGCCATTAAAGTTAAGGGTCCAAAAATTAAAATGATTATAAAAAACAGAAAAATCGATTCGTTTGCGGTTTTCACTAAAACTATTTTTTATGTCAGTATTTTCTTGAAAATAAATTATAAAGATAAATTTTAAAAAATGTCGATAGAGGGCGCTTTAGACTTTGGAGTAACGATAAACTAGTTTTTACCATTATTTTTGCATCTCATTAAATTTTTTTAGAAGCTTAGACATAAACTTAAATTTTGAGCTCAAAATCTAAATTGTTGGAAGTGGTTAAGTGGCGCAAACTGAATTGCGGGGGGAGGTTCAAATTTCAAATGATTATAAAAAACGGAAAAATTGGTCAATTGATTTGCGATTTTCACTAAAATTATTCTTTATGTCAGTATTATCTTGAAAATAATTTATAAAGATAAAATTCAAAAAATGTCGGTAGAGGGCACTTTAGACTTTGGAGTAACGTACAACTATTTTTTCCGTTATTTTTTGAATCTCATAAATTTTTTTGGAAGCTTAGACATAAGCTTAAATTTTGAGATGAAAATCTGAATCGTTGGGAGTGGTAAAGTAGCGCAAACTGAACTGTGTTCAATGGGGGTGGGGAGGTTCAAATTTCAAATGATTAAAAAAAACGGAAAAATTGGTCGGTTTTCGCTAAAATTATTCTTTAGGTCAATATTTCCTTGAAAATAAATTTTAAAGATAAATTAAAAAGAATCCGTTAGAGGGCGCCTTAAACTTTAGAATAAACAACAATTATTTTTAACCTTTTTTTTTTTTTTTTTTTTTTTAAATCTAATTAAATGCTTGCAAAAGTTTAGACTTAAATTTTGTGCTCAAAATCTAAATCGATAGGAGGGGTTCAGAAGCGCAAACTGAACTGCGTTCAGGAGTTGAAATGTTACCTTCCCCACCCCTCGAACGCAGTTCAATTTTTGGCCGCTTAATTACTCACAACGATTCAGATTTTGAGCACAAAATTTAAGTTTGAACTTTTACAAGCATTTTATTAGATACAAAAAATAACGGTTAAAAATAGTTGTTGGTTACTATGAAGTTTAAGGCGCCCTCTAACAAAACTTTTTGAAAGATATCTGTAAAATTTATTTTCAAGAAAATATTGATATAAAGAATAGTTTTAGCGAAAACCGGCCAATTTTTCGATTTTTGATAATCATTTGAAATTTGAACCTCCCCACCCCCATTGAACACAGTTCAGTTTGCGCTACTTAACCACTCCCAACGATTCAAATTTTTATCTCAAAATTTAAGTTTATGTCTAATCTTCTAAAAAAAATTTATGAGATGCAAGAAATAACGGGAAAAAATAGTTGTACGTTATTCCAAAGTCTAAAGCGCCCTCTATCGGCATTTTTTGAATTTTATCTTTATAAATCATTTTTAAGATAATACTGACATAAAGAATAGTTTTAGTGAAAATCGCAAATCAATTGACCAATTTTTCCGTTTTTTATAATCATTTGAAATTTGAACCTCCCGCCGCAATTCAGTTTGCGCTACTTAACCACTTCCAACGATTTGGATTTTGAGCTCAAAATTTAAGTTTATGTCTAAGCTTCTAAGAAAATTTAATGAGATGCAAAAAATAATGGTAAAAACTAGTTTATCGTTACTCCAAAGTCTAAAGCGCCCTGTATCGACATTTTTTGCAATTTATCTTTATAATTTATTTTCAAGAAAATACTGACATAAAGAATAGTTTTAGTGAAAACCGCAAACGAATCGACTAATTTTTCTGTTTTTTATAATCATTTGAATTTTTGGACCCTAAACTTTAATGGCGCATATCTCCTTTGGAAGACGTTTAGGACCCTTAGTTTCCTATTTAATATTGTTCATCATGATATGACAGACTAGCATGTTAAGTTTGTAAACGACCTTTTGTGACACCCTGTATACAGGGTGTATCTAAACTACTGGGCAAAACTTTAAGGGGTGATAGTACACATAAAGACAAATAATATTAAATGGGAAACTAAGGTTCCCAAACGTCTTCCGAAGGAGATAGGCGCCATTAAAGTTTAGGGTCCAAAATTTGAAATGTTTATAAAAAACGGAAAAATTGATCGATTCGTTTGCGGTTTTCACGAAAACTATTCTTTATGTCAGTATTGTCTTGAAAATAAATTATAAAGATAAATTTCAAAAAATGCCGATAGAGGGCGCTTTAGACTTTGGACTAACGAACGACTATTTTTTACGGTTATTTTTTGCATCTCAATACATTTTTTTAGAAGTTTAGACATAAACTTAAATTTTGAGCTCAAAACCTGTGGTTAAGTATCGCAAACTGAGCTGTGTTCAATAGGAGTGGGTAGGTTCAAATTTCAAATGATTATAAAAAACATAAAAATTGGTCAATTGATTTGCGGTTTTCACTAAAATTATTCTTTACGTCAGTATTGTCTTGAAAATAAATTACACAGATAAATTTCAAAAAATGCCGATAGAGGGCGCTTTAGACTTTGGAGTAACGTACAACTAGTTTTTATCGTTATTTTTTGCATCTCATTAAAATTTTTTAAAGCTTAGACATAAACTTAAATTTTTTGCTGAAAATCTGAATCGTTGAGAGTGGTTAAGTAGCGCTAGCTGAACTGTGTTCAATGGGGGTGGGAAGGTTCAAATTTCAAATGATTATACAAAACGGAAAAATTGGTCGATTCGTTTGCGGTTTTTTCTAAAAACATTCTTTATGTCAGTATTTCCTTAAAAATAAATTTTAAAAATAATTTAAAAAAAAATCCATTAGAGGGCGTCTTAAACTTTAGAGTAACCAACAATAATTTTTAACTGTTATTTTTGTATCTAATTAAATGCTTGCAAAAGCTTAGACTTAAATTTTTAGCTAAAATTCTGAATCGTTGAGAGGGGTTAAGAAGCGCAAACTGAACTGTGTTCTGGAGTTGAAATGTTACCCTGCCCACCCTCCGAACACAGTTCAATTTTTCGCTACTTAATTACTCACAACGATTCAGATTTTGAGCTCAAAATTTAAGTCTAAGCTTTTAAAACATTTATTTAGATAAAAAAAATAACAGTTAAAAATAATTGTTGGTTACTCTAATGTTTAAGGCGCCCTCTAACGGAATTTTTTGAAATTTATCTTTAAAATTTATTTTCAAGGAAATACTGACATAAAGAATGTTTCAGAGAAAACCGCAAACGAATCGACCAATTTTTCCGTTTTTTATAATCATTTGAAATTTGTACCTTCCCACCTCCATTGAACACAGTTCAGTTTGCGCTGCTTAACCACTCTCAACGATTCAGATTTTCAGCTCAAAATTTAAGTTTATGTCTAAGCTTTTAAAAAATTTAATGCGATGCAAAAAATAACTGTAAAAACTACTTGTACGTTACTCCAAAGTCTAAAGCGCCCCCTATCGGCATTTTTTGAAATTTATCTGTGTAATTTATTTTCAAGACAATATTGACGTAAGGAATAATTTTAGTGAAAACCGCAAATCAATTGACCAATTTTTATGTTTTTTATAATCATTTGAAATTTGAACCTACCCACTACCATCGAACACAGTTCAGTTTGCGCTACTTAACCACAGATTTTGAGCTCAAAATTTAAATTTATGTCTAAACTTCTAAAAAAATTTAATGGGACGCAAAAAATAACGGTAAAAAATAGTTGTTCGTTACTCCAAAGTCTAAAGCGCCCTCTATCCGCATTTTTTGAAATTCATCTTTATAATTTATTTTCAAGGCAATAATGACATAAAGAATTGTTTTCGTGAAAACCGCAAACGAATCGACCAATTTTTCCGTTTTTTATAATCATTTCAAATTTTGGACCCTAAACTTTGATGGCGCCTATCTCCTTCGGAAGACGTTTGGGACCCTTAGTTTCCCATTTAATATTATTTGTCTTTATGTGTACTATCACCCCTTAAAGTTTTGCCCAGTAGTTTAGATACACCCTGTATATACACTATATTGCCATTGATTATGGGACACTTGCGATTTTAGACATTTTACTAAATATCTAGAAAAATACATGAGGAATCATCTCGAAACTCTTAGTGTATAAATATAATAGTATACGTCATACATCTACGTGAAGATTTTTTACCGAAACTCCACAGGGGACCGTCAACAAATTAAAAAAGAATGAATATCTTTTGAATAACCCTGTCAAAACTAATGTAGCAAAAGCGCTCAAACTCTAGATTATGATTGAATGCCTTATTGTAATACACTGTGTTCATTTTTATGCAAATAGCATGCATACTCGCAGAGTAATTAAGGTTTTTATAAAAATGGTCCCAAATTTTTCCAAGTTTTTTCCTTATAATTTTCAGAGTTCTTAATATAAAATAATATTTTTTTCAGAAAATATGACAAACAACATTGCACACAGTACCCTGTAATCAGAATTAAAAAATAATAAAAATTGTATGAAAAATGAGTAGGCTTACTAAATAATTTTTTACTGCGCATGCGTCAAAGATATCAAAATTTCATTTGCATATTATGTTAGCTAAATGTATAGAGCAACTTTTGTAAAAGTCTCAAATTTATAGCTTGAAAATTCTGAAAGTAATCGTCTATAGAAAAAGGACAAAATTCGTTGTTTCCAAAATGAAGCAAAAAAATGAGGGATTTTATCCAAAAGTAGTCGTAACATCCTGTATTGTGTATTCTATATTGACACTAATCAATGAATATATGGATACAACCCCTCTTGTTTTTTGCTTCATTTTGAGGATAACGGATTTTCAACTTATTCAATTGACGATTATTTTCAGAATTTTCAAGTTATGATTTTGTGACTTTCACAAAAGTTGCTCTATACATTTAGCTAACATAATATGCAAATGAAATTTTGATATCGTTGACGCATGCGCAGTAAAAAATCATTTAGTAAACCAACTCATTTTGTATACAATTTTCATTATTTTTTAATTCTGATTACAGGGTACTGTGTGCAATGTTGTTTGTCATATTTTCTGAAAAAAATATTATTTTATATTAAGAACTCTGAAAATTATAAGGAAAAAACTTGGAAAAATTTGTGACAATTTTTATAAAAACCTTAATTACTCTGCAAGTATGCATGCTATTTGCATAAAAATGAACACAGTGTATTACAATAAGGCATTCAATCATAATCTAGAGTTTGGGCGCTTTTGCTACATTAGTTTTGACAGGGTTATTCAAAAGATATTCATTCTTTTTTAATTTGTTGACGGTCCCCTATGGAGTTTCGGTAAAAACTCTTCACGGAGATGTATGACGTATACTACTATATTTATACACTAAGAGTTTCGAGATGATTCCTTATGTATTTTTTTAGATATTTAGTAAAATGTCTAAAATCGCAAGTGTCCCATAATCAATGGCAATATAGTGTATATATTATATGGACATATATACTGGATGTTATAAAATTCGATTGAAAAATTAAGAAAGGTGAGGTGACAGAATGTGTTAAAAGGATGAAAATTGTCATGAAATATGGAGCTGAAAAGCATCTATTTAATAAAAATACATGGTGTTCTACGTTATTTAAAATTTAATTAATGGCAATCCCTTTCAAAAGACTGAATTATATTATGATGAATATTATTATATTATTAAGGAATTATATTATAATAAAAAAATTTACCTTTGTTCTAAATTTGATTAAAAAAAAGCAACAGTCTTTATAATATTTTCCAGCTATATACACTTGACACTACACATTTTGAAGTACAATTGCTAGTTCATACGGTATCATCGATTGTGTGAGCACTCGTTTTATTAAGAAGTTTTCGTGATGTTATAATTTGTAATACAAATGAAGAAATATCTTTGTAATTTAATTTCGTTGTTTTTATTTTTCTCAAGATTATTACATCAAGCAGAGTTCTTTTAGAGTGAAATACACTTCATTTGTGATCCATTAAATAGTTCGCGACCGCATGTTTTAAGGCAATTTTTCATCCTCTTGTAGCCTACTACTACTTTTCGGTAAAATTTTAGAATATATATACAGTCGATTCTCGTTAATTCGAAATCGGATAATTCGAATATTCGCTTAATTCGAACTAAATATGAAGCCCCGAAATTTTCAATGGCAGGATAACGTTAAAATTTTTCATTAATTCGAATTTCTCTTCACTTCGTTTAATTCGAACTAACGAGAATTCCGAATTTTCATTTTTTTTCTACTTTCTCACGGATTTCAGATCATTTGAATAAATTTCTTTCTTTGATTTTTTTGAAAATTGTTCCTTACAAGTATACGTATAATCCAATGCATTTGATAGCCACTTTCTTAATGACCCGTCGGTCCATTAGCGACGCTTTAAATTTTTTCTTTCATTGTGCTTGTTTCTAATCTTTTAATTTATGTATTTATGCATTCTAATTTAATATTAAGTCAAATTCTAATAATAACAGACGAAATAAATTTAAAAAACACTATAACATTAATTTCTTTATAATAGCACCATATTAAGCATGTTTAATTTCATATTTTTCATAATTCGAACTTCGGATAATTCGAACATTTCTTGTAGTCCCGACGAGTTCGAATTAACGAGAGTCGACTGTATATATATTCGGTAAATTTTGAAAATATACATATATATGTATACAAATTTTATAACATCCTATATATATATATACATACATATATATACAATTTAAAAATTTGCTGCACTAATTTTACATTAGTAGAAACTCCAGGCAAAATCCATTTTATGGATTACGGGCTTTTCTCCTAGAAAAAAGTTTAGTAACTCTACAGAATTTTTTACAGTGTATAAAAGGAATACAGATGATTTAATGCGATAAATAGATAAAGGTTGTCAGGAAAATATGTTAGTAAGGATTTAAATGATCTAAACTAGTCTTTTCCTTTAACCATATGAGGATTTATGCATGAGATAGAAAAAAGTTTTGGGATTGCCACATCCGACTAGTTTTCATTTGTGCTAGGTCTTTTAAGTTTTTTAATTCTGTAGTTAAATTTAAAATTAAGACGCCATACTACTGATGGAAAAAGACCCGGATGATAATGTAAAATCTATGGGAGCGTTCTTTTCAAATTTCTCGCTCAAATTTTAATATGTTGACTTTCTTTGCATAGGATAGTTGAAGACAATCCACAACCGGCCTCGTTTTTACTTTTTCGATTTTAGTGTCAGTTTTTAATTTCTTCTATCTTCAATAGAAACTAGTTGGATGTGCCAATCCCAAAACTTTCTTCTATCTCATACGTACATTTTAATATTTAAAAAAAATAGTTACTCATTTTAATGCTTTATTAATTTTAATTCAATACCATACCAACTTTGATTTTCATGTTAAATTTCTGCTTCAATCAATTAATCGGAGTAAAAACGAATTTCCGTCTCTGCACGAGTCGATGTACAATAGAATAATACGCAGATTTTTTTTTTCAAATTTAGGGAGGACCTACTTGCCTTACCAAGAAATACTCATATGCAAAAAATTTAGTTCAGTTCTAGAACTAACTTCATACACTTTTATGCGGTGCAATATTGAAAATGGCATAAAATTCGCTATTACAGCGCCCCCATCCGGCGGATATTTTTCAGAATCAGGGGGATCCAATTAGCCATAGCCATACGCTTACACAAAAAATTTCGTTCAATTCGATGCATAACTTCATGTACTTTTGGTCGGTACAATATTGAAAATGGAACAAAAATCGCGATTGCAGCGCTCCCTTCCGGCGGATTATTTTCAAATTCAGGGAGGACCAACTAGCCACAATCATACATCTATACAAAAAATTTGGTTCAGTTCGATGCATAACTTCATATACTTTTGGTCGGTACAATATTGAAAATGGCACAAAAATCGCGATTGCAGCGCCCCCTTCCGGCCGATTATTTTCAAATTCAGGGGGGACCAACTAGCCATAGTCATACACTTACACAAAAAATTTGGTTAAATTCGATGCATAACTTCATATGCGTTTGGTCGGTACAATATTGAAAATGGCACAAAAATCGCGATTGCAGCGCCCCCTTCCGGCCGATTATTTTCAAATTCAGGGGGGACCAACTAGCCATAGTCATACACTTACACATAAAATTTGGTTAAATTCGATGCATAACTTCATATACTTTTGGTCGGTACAACATTGAAAATGGCACAAAAATCACGATTGCAGCGCCCCCTTCCGGCGGAATATTTCAAAACTGAAGGAGGACCTGCTTGCCACAGCCAAAAATATTCACAAAAAATTTGGTTCAATTCTATGCATAACTTCATACACTTTTTGATGGTAGAAGGGCGACATACAGACACACAGACAGACAGACACACGGACACACAGACACACGGACAGACAGACATTTTGTAAAAACATGTTTTTTGGAATCTCTGACCCCTAAAACGTGTAAATCCGTCAAAAACCGGAAGTCGAAAAAATTTCGATAACAATACTTTCTTCTATTGAAGATAGAAGAAAGTAAAAAGTATTGTAATCGAAATTTTTTCAACTTCCAATTTTCGACGGATTTGCACGTTTTAGGGGTCAGAGATTCCAAAAAACATGTTTTTACAAAATGTCTGTCTGTCCGTGTGTCTGTGTGTCTATCTGTGTGTCGGTATGTCTCTATTCTACCATCAAAAAGTGTATGAAGTTATGCATAGAATTGAACCAAATTTTTTGTGAATGTTTTTGGCTGTAACAAGCAGGTCCTTTTTGAGTTTTGAAATATTCCGCCAGAAGAGGGCGCTGCAATCGCGATTTTTGTGCTATTTTCAATATTGTACCGACCAAAAGTATATGAAGTTATGCATCGAATTGAACCAAATTTTTCGTGTAAGTGTATGATTGTTGCTAGTTAGTCCTCCCTGAATTTAAAAAAAAATTCGTCGGAAGGGGGCGCTGCAATCGCGATTTTTGTGTCATTTTCAATATTGTATCGACCAAAAGTATATAAAGTTATGCATCGAATTGAACGAAATTTTTTGTGTATGTGTATGACTATGGCTAGTTGGTCCTCCCTGAATTTGAAAAACATCTGTCAGAAGGGGGCGCTGCAATCGCGATTTTTGTGCCATTTTCAATATTGTACCGAGCAAAAGTGTATGAAGTTAGTTCCAGAACTGAACTAAATTTTTCGTATATGATTATTTTTTGGTAAGGCAAGTAATTCCTCTCTGAATTAAAAAAAAAAATTCTGCCTATCATTCTATTGTCCATCGGCTCGTACAGAGACGAAAATTCGTTTTTACTCCGATTAATTGATTGAAGTAGAAATTTAAGATGAAAATCAAAGTTGGTATGGTATTGAATTAAAATGATTAAAACATTAAAATGAGTAACTATATTTTTTTAAATATTAAAATGTACGTATGAGATAGAAGAAAGTTTTGGGATTGGCACATCCAACTAGTTTAAAAATACTTTAATTTTCAGAACCGGTTTGAACCGGTTATGAAATTGAAACTATCCTAATATAAAAAGAATATAACCAAAATCAGAAAAGTAAAAACTAACCAGGTTGTGGATCGTCCTCATCTATCCTATGAAAAAAATATCATGTAAAAATATTAAAATTTGAGCAAGATATTTGAAAAGAACGTCCCCATAGATTTTACGTTATCATCCGGGTTTTTTTCTGTCAGTAGTGTGAGCTCTTAAAGAGATTAACTAATCATTTTTTAGCATAATATAATAAAAATTTCATCTAAAACGAGTTTTGTAAAACATTTTGTGAAAATTTTCAATGTAAATTTTAAAATATTAGAAGAAACTATAAACTAAAATTTCATTGCAGAAATGCTTAAATTTAATAACGTTTTATGAATGAGAAAAAGAAAATTTATATGAAAATAAATTAAAAACGAGAACTTTGAGCTTTCACTAAAAAGTGTAGGATTTTTCAAATAAAATTTTGAAACATTAATCCTTAGCAAAAAGGAGAAAATTTCTACATCCAAACTGCTCATTTGGGTTAATTAAAAATAATCGAATTTGCTTTTATTCAGTTTAAAATTTAAAATTTTTCAACAAAATACAAAACATTTTCATGTATTTATTTGTAATTCTAGTTTGCTTGGGGTGTTTTTGGTCCACTATTACTTTTAAATGTTCAATTTTTTTAATGGTTTTTCAATCTCTTTAATCAAGGAATATTTCTCTGGTCATGTTAAAAAGTTTAATATAAGATGTCTGGTTAATAAAGGTTAAATATTTTCATAATGTCAAAAATGATCTTACATGATAATTAAAAGACTTTCACGACGTTAGTTAAAATCTTAATTAAAATATTTTTGTAATAATTTTTAATGAAGAATATTTAAAAATATTTGAATTAATAACATATAGGTATATATTAAATTTTTAATTTACTATGATGGTCTTTTAATCTGAAACGATTACATAAAAAAGAATCCTGAACCTGACATTATGCAATGCCAAATAATATATAAGGTGGATTTAATATAATGGCTATTTTACAGGATGATTTATATTAAGGAAAATTCTTGTAAGTTTATTCTATTCGGAATCGGAAGGATTTTTCGAAAAGCAAACTTTACATTTTCTGAAAAATTTCAGTCGTCAAAAAATGTTGAAAAATAATTATCATTTTAGATTTTTTATGTAAGCTTCACAATATTTGAAAATATGTTTGCAATACTTCTATTCTTTTAAGATAACTTTTAAAAGTTATTTATTTGTTTCTAGTTTTAGTAGGATTTGAATAATTATTATTACACTTTTAAAATTTGGCGGAGACCTAAAATCGATTAAAAAGAGTGTGTTTTTCAGAAAATTTTAAAGTTACGCCTTATTATAGTAGCCTTGTCTAATTTACTTTATCTGTAATAAAAATACCCAAACGTTTCAAATATTGATCAAATGAATAAAAATAATATTTTTTTATAATATAAAACAAGAAAATATTAATTAAATAGTTAAAGGTAAGTAGTATTAAAATATTATTAAGTATTTATGAAGTATTATTAAATATTCGTTATAATGTATTAAGCATTCTTTATAAATAATAAGTATTATCAATTAAATACTTATATTTAATGCTAAAATGTACTTATGTATGTCTACTAAGTACTAAAGTATTAAGTATTCTTTCTACAGAATAAGCATTGTTAAATTTTCTTTATCTGTAATGAAATATTCAAACATTTAAAACATTGAACATGAACAAATAGTTGAAAATGATGTTGTTTTAGAATGTAAAACAATAATGTTAAAAATTAAGCATTAATAACTATTATTAAGTATTATTGAGTATTCCTTATAAAGTATTTCTTATTAAGTATTCTTCATAAACTATGATAAAGTATTATTAAATTTATTAGTTAAAGTTAAATACTAATAAAGTTAAGTACCTGTATTAAACAATTAAGTTTGCTTTTGGATACATAATTAAAAAGATCGAATAAAATGCTCAAAATTACAGATGAAATCAAAAAAAAAAAAAAAAAAAATACACAATGTAGCTAAGAAAAATTTCGTTAGTGATGAATCATCTATTGTTAGCAGCCTGTATAAATGTTCGCAATAATAAATATTTTTAAATATAAAATTTCTTATGTTTTTTCTTCCATTATTTTTAGAACGAATTCCAAAAAAGTATAATATTACATTTCTTGAATTTTTTACATGCATCTTGAAAATACTTTTTTTATATAACAAATGAAGTATAGTTTAATTATTATCAATTTCCTTACGAAAATTTACAAATGCTTTTCAAAAGGACTTTAAAGGAAAATAGTACTTAGGTTTTTACTGCTTATAAAAATAAAGGAAATTAATAATATGGAAAGTAGAAATGTTCCAGCTGAAATAAATACGAATACAAGTATGCTCCACTTAAAAGCACTTTAATCATGAATGTTTTGTTAACAACTCTTTTTTTGTATTTGTTTATTTAAACTCTTTAACGAAATTTATTTTTAAAACAGTACGATATTTTTTTTTTCAAAAACAATAGTTTCCTGTAAGATTTATCTCTCTTATAAAAGATTAGGCCTTTTTTGAAATATTTTAAAAAAATAATAATACCTTATTTATTGTAGTTCATACGTGAACAAGTAACAGTCTGTAACAATTTTTTAGAAAAAAAAAAGGATAATTTTTGATGTATGTTTGTAAATAAATTTTAGTAATTCTTGTAAACATATACAGTCGACTCTCGTTAATTCGAAATCGGATAATTCGAATCTTCGCTTAATTCGAATTAAACATGAAGTCCCGATATTTTCAATGGCAGAATAACGTTAAACGTTTTCATTAATTCGAACTAACGAGAATTACGATTTTTCATTCTTCCTTTCTTTCTGTTGAATTTCACATCATTTGAATAACTTTCTTTGATTTTTGTGAAAATTGTTCCGAACGAGTATACATGATATAATCCCATGCATTTGATAGCCAATTTCTAAGTGCCCCGTCTGTCCATCAGTGGCGCTTCAATTTCTTCTTCCTTTGTGCTTGTTTCGAATCCTTTAATTAGTTTACGTATTTATATTAATACTAGCAGGAGTGACCGAGCTTAGCTCGGTCAAAATTAACTTTGTTTTCAACTCGATATAGTATTTTCATTTTATTAGTCTCTCTGTATTATTGCTATAAAACATGTTATTTATAATACTATTATTTACAAAACAATCAATAAAAAAACCATGTATGTATGCACATGTTCATAAATTTTACATTTTAAAATTTACAACGAAAGAACATCGATCCAAAAACTTTTTTAGCTCGATTCTAATTCGTTTAACCATGCATCTCAAATTCTATTAAGGATCTATAGAAAAAAATTTCCCATTCTGAAAGCTTATTTTCTGCCAGATATAACCAAATTTGACGACATTCTTTCATTTAACACCAAATATGTATTTTGGCTTTTGTAACCTTAATAGTTGATTTTTTTGCCTAATGTCATCAATATTTTGTCAAATATCGCCAACATATTGCCTTTTGCGATTTTCTCGTCACCCTGACCGTTAATACCAAAAATGAATCACTAAACAAATTTGATCAAACATGTGACTTAGCTTAATGGTCTTCTGGTAACCAAAAACTGTAAAAGAAAAAATTACTTCAAAATCGTTTACGCTATTTCTTAGGTAAAATTAGCTTAACAGCATTTGACAGTGAAGCCAAAATGACCCACTAATGTAATTTTTTTTTTAACCTGCGACTCAGCCCAATAGTCTTCTCGTGACAAAAAAAAAAAAAAACATTTCTTTACAAAATTTAGGTTAAATTGATTGAGTCGTTATTACACATAATTAGAATGACCCTGGCCCATTATGAACCAAAATGACCCTTTAATCAAATTTTTGAGAGCATGTGTCCTAGCTCAATGGTTTTCTCTTGCCCGAAAACTATATAATACAAAGCATAGTCAAAATTTTGAAAACTATTTTCTAGATAAAAGTAGCATGACGCATCATGACCCACAAATTACCCTTATTATCGAAATCTCTCGAAAATGTAACCTAATCCATTAGTTTTTGCGTGCCGAAAAACGTTTGGATATAAAATTTAGATAAAATGATACATTATTTAGATATAATTAGTTTGATCCTGACCCGTTATAACCCATTAATTGAATTTCCTCGAACATCTGACTTAACCCAATGATTTTCTCGAGCTCGAAATGATAGAATATAAAATTTAGTCAAAGTTTCGCTAGACATTGTCTAGATAAAATTAGCTTGAACCACAATGACCCAAAAATGACCCACTAATCCAATTCTCTCTAACACGTGACTTAACCCAATATTCTTGTAATCCGAAACGGTAGAATATCGAAACTTGGTCAAAGTCGTTAGAGACATTTTTTCGATAAAATTCGTTTGACCCAAAAGTGACCTATTAATCGAAATTTCCCGAAAATGTGACCTAGCCCAATAGTTTTTTCATGCCAAAAAAAATGTAGTGCGCAAAATTTCGTTAAAATCGATCCATCCGTTCTTGAAATATAGCTTGACCATGGCCCATTATGACCCATCATGACCCACAAATGACCCATCTAAACGAAATCTCTCAAACATGTTACTTAGCCCATTAGTTTTCTCGTGTCAAAAAACTGTTGTGTACAAATTTCGTTATAATCGATAATGCTGTTCTTTAAATATAAATAGCTTGACCCAGAACCTTAATGACCCACTAATCGAAATTTCTCGAACATGTGACCTAGCCCAATAGTTTTCTTGTGCTAAAAAAAGTTGTATGCAAAGTTTCGTTAAATCGATCCACCCGTTCTATAGATATAGCTTGACCATGACCCATTATGACCCATCATGACCCACAAATGACCCTTGTAATCCAAATCTCTCGAACATGTGACTTAGCCCATTAGTTTTCTCATGTCAAAAAACTGTTACAAACAAAATTTCGATGAAACTGATTCTGCCGTTCTTAAAATATAAATAGCTTGACCCAGACCCTTAATAACCCAATATGACCCATTAAATTTTTTTCTCGAACATGTAACCTAGCCTAATGTTTTTCTCGTGCCCGAAAACCATAGAATGCAATTTTTAGTCAAAATTGCGCGAGAAAATCTCTAGATAAAAATAGCATGACCCACAATGACCCCAAAAATGACCCACTAACCGAGTTTTCTCGAACACGTTACCTAACCTAATGGTCTTCTTGTAATTCAAAACGATAAAATATAAAATTTGGTCAAAATCGTTAGAGCCGTTTTTTAGATAAAAATGACTTGACCCATAATGACCCAAAAATGACCCACTAATCGAAATTTTTCGAACATTCGACCCACCCCAAAAGTTTTCTTGTGCTATAAAACGATTGGGTACAAAATTTCTTTAAAATCGATCCAGCCGTTCTCTAGATATAAATAGCTTCATCCTGACTCATTATGACCCAAAATGACCTAATAATCGAATTTTCTCGAACTTGTGACCTAGCCTAATAGTCTTCGCGTGCCCAAAAATGGTAAAATCCAAATTTTTGCGAAAATGTTTGAGCCGATTTTGAGATAAAATTTACACACACAGACACACACAATTTTTGCTCACATTATAATATAAGATTAAGTCATATTCTGATGATAACAGACATAATAAATTTAAAAATCACTGTAAACATTAATTCCTTTGTAATAGTACCCTATTAAGCATGCTCTTATTTCATACTTTCCATAATTCGAACTTCGGATAATTCGAACATTTTTTGTGGTCTCGACGAGCTCGAATTAACGAGAGCCGACTGTAGTTTGTTATCACAATTTTTTGCTTAATATTTTTTGTATCTAATGAAATATATAAATTGTTGCAGTTCTTTCTTTATGATTTCCTCTATTATGATTTTAAAGATTTATTACTCATTTAAATTCAAATTTTCAAAATATTTAAAATATGCAAGATTCTTAAAGTTTATTGCCATGTCATTAATAGTACAAGAAATCAAAAAGTAAAAACACTTAATTTTGAATATTTTTTTACCATTAAAAAAAAGATGTAATACTTTATTATGTTATGTTTTTTACACTCTAGCTGGAGTTTACCTTTACGAAACACACATCATTTCTTTTTTTAAATGTATACCATAATACCAAAATTAACAAAACCTTTCTTTTTTTAATTTGTTGACAGCAAAACGTCATATTTATTTCAGACGTATTACTGAAAACATCACAAACTTATTATAAGTTTGTACTATATATACAATGTAAAAAAATAATAATAATTTGCGAAATTTTACCGTAAATTACTGCAGTAAATTTACGGAAAATGTCTCATTTTCTTTTTAAACGGACAACTCCCGTAATTTGCTTATGTTTTGGCAAAACCCTTTCATCTAAAAGCAAAGTACGTCAATCTTGTCACTGTCAGCTGATTTCTCAATAAAGCAACATCTTCATCTCAAGAAATTAATCTGAAATATTTAATTATTAAATTGCAATACATATAACTAATATTTAATCGTTTCAATAAATTGCATTTGCTTATTTTAATCAGCTGCAATTTTTACTTATGAAATGAAATTTAAAAAAAAAGATAGTCAATGAAACACGCTTTTCCGATCTTCCGCTTTGAGTTGGAGTGTTGTTAATTTTACGCAAGATTAATCCGAAAAGTGCAATTGCGGAAATGGAAAAATTCTTTACGGTACTTATTGCAGTTGAGTATCCTTCATCTGGGGAACAAAGAGTGGAAAAGCCTCTTTGAAAAATGAAAAGAGTCACTTAACAAATCAACAAAATCATTAATGAGGATTTTTTTTTTTTTACTTTCTGTATGAGTTCAGCGTAAA
Source organism: Maratus speculifer (assembly GCA_964019185.1). Taxonomy (NCBI): domain Eukaryota; kingdom Metazoa; phylum Arthropoda; class Arachnida; order Araneae; family Salticidae; genus Maratus; species Maratus speculifer. The sequence continues at coordinate 429,157,262 of OZ025290.1, read as the reverse complement.
TTTCGAAAAAAACTCTTCGGATTGTTGGTTATACAAATACAGATTGCAGATATTCAAAGGAAAAAACTTCAAACTTAAAATAAGGGTAAAAAAAGTCGAAAATGTTAACGAAACGAATAAAATAACAGTGTAAAAAATGTCACATTTGCAGATTTTATTTTGAATCTAGAGTGTGCAAAAGAAAAAAGAATATTCTGCAGAAAAAAATGTATCCTTTTATCTATCTTTGCATGTTAGCTCCCCAAAATTGGCTTGTATGACATATTTTTATTTTTGATTATGCATACCAAACATAAAACCTTGAACTTTTTAAGAGGTCTGATGACTCTTAAATTCGAAAATAAAAGAACATTTGAAGAGGTAAAAATTGTGCAATAATCCATATGAAAGTAAAATTAGAGAATCTGTTGAAATCATTGCACGTTAGAATAAACCTTGAAACGATAATTTATCATATAACTTACCAAAAACCTGCCATAACATAATATAATCTTAAATCTGGTTACAATATTTTAGTTTCCCTTCGTGCGTAGATGGAAATATATTCAAATTTTCGATTCAATTCTATTTCATTTTGTTAGAAATATTCTTTGATATTCATTGGACGGCAAGCGATAGTGCGTCGTTGCATTCACATCATTGGTCAAAACTCCAGAAAATATGTCTCGCGCAGGAAGCATTCATTTCTGAACGTTTAGTCATTTCAACATCATAATTTCCTGAAGATGGCTGCAGAAGATGGCTCGAAAAGTTGATTTTACTTTTTATTTTATTTTTATGCAAGTTCACATCAAAATTCTTGTTTTTGTGTACCAATAAACAAGGCTATTCTGAAAAAGAAAAAGAAAAAAAAAACTGTAATTCTACAGATGTAAAGAACCAATTAGAAAACGAATAAACTAAAATAAGTTGCGGAATTCAATCAATAAAAAGATTCAGATATACTTATGATTTCCCAATCCTCTATCGAGGACAAAAACTATTTTCATAGTTAAAAAAAAGCAAAAAGAGAAAAAAAAGGAATCAATTCTGCTTTTTATTCCTGGAGCGAAGGGCTTCAAAATGTCAAACTTTATGCATAATTTCAAACTTTAGCACAAATTCTAAACAATGTCTAATTTTAAATATAAAGAAAGTGAGAACACTTTTAAAAATAAAGGTGGCAAACCAGTTGCATTTGTCGCCCAGGGGTGAAAAGGTATTACTATTTGACATCCGCGGGCTTGAAAATGTATTTGGGGTGCCACTGGGTATTTTAAGCTAATTAGGGTGTTAGGCAATGCATAGCGTTGGAAGATTTTCACCCCTTAGTCATTCGCATATGTTCTGTGACGTGTGTTTTTTCCGATCAACTCGCCGTCACTAATGGATCAAAACAGCAATTTCTCCCTACGAAGACTATCACCGCACGTGCGCTATTCCAATTTTGCTTAGAAATTCGGATGGCTAACTTTTGGAGAGCTTTTTATGCAAAGCAAACTTTGAATTTCAGGACATTTGAACATTTCAGAGATATTTTGAAGGTGAGTTCGATAGCCGAACGGTTAGAGCGTTGCGCTTGCAATCAGACGTTGTGGGTTCAAATCCTTCGCGCGCCAAAAGTCGTTTTATAATTTCTTTTTATTATTTGGCACTCTGGATTAGCGGTGCCATCTTTTCACTCTAATCAAGGAGGCCATTCTGGTTCCCGTAGGGGTGTCACCAGTGAGACAACCCTTTCACCCTTAAAAGCTTCGATGTATCACCTGTAGTTTTAACATTGAATTATATGATGATAGGGTTCACTATATATTAAAAATAAATAAGTAATGAATGGTTTAAATATCAGAACAAAAAACGATATAATTTTTAATTCACGTTATACATTTTACCTATATTATATATTACTGAAATTGAATGAAAAAAAAAAACATTACAAAGTGTTTTAAATATTTACACTCAGTGCTTTAATTTAGTAATCATTTAGTTAAAAAAAAATCTTTAAATTTCTGTATTTTAAAATATTTCTTGGTTAAATATATGATTTTTTAATGCGATTTCTTTTAAAGTTTACAGAATGAGATTCTTTTTAATATAAATTTATATCTGTCTATCTATCTATATATTGATTATTTTTGACTAAGAGTTCCAGTTCCCTAGCATTATTTTATGGATCATCTTCAATTTTGAGTCCTCAAATTTTGAGAAGTATTCTTTTCTTATTTCATTAATAGTATTAAAAGTTTGAAGTATTGTTTTAAGAAATTTCTGGAGTATTTTGAATTTAGAAGATCTATTTGGTGTGGTAAAGAAAATGGAAATGCTGTTACTACATGGTATTAAGGGAGAACATGTACTGTTCTTTGGTCCTAAATAGCTCTCTAGAGTGCAGGGAAATGTCTATTTGTCTGGACGGATAAGTACACATTTTCTTCACGATACAAAGAATTTGTAGAGATGTATAATCCCCCAAAGAAGTGTTAGTTTAATGGGAAGTTTTAGAATACTTGCAACATTTTCAGAACTCTTTCAGATCTAAAAAAAAAATAAACGAAACAATGAATTTTGGTTTCTATTCCCAAACGCAAAGAGCTTCAAAATGTCAAACTTTTAAAACTTTAAGTTAAATTCAAACAATGCCTATTTTTAAATATAAAGAAAATGAGAACTATATGACAATATGTGTTTATTGTACCGGGTATTCCAATATTCGGTCGACAAATTAAGAGAAGTGATAGAAAAAATGATGAAAACTTATAATAGAACATCGGGTGGCAATCCACGTATTTAGTCAAAAATACAGGGTGTTCTTCCTTAATTCAGTTTGTGTTGATGGAAAGAGCTTTCAGAAAAATGAACTATAATATAATAAAACTTTTAATTGGCATTCTCAACCTTGTTGTAAATGTGATAACTTAGAAGAAACAGAAGTAGAATCTTCTATTATGCAGCATCAGAATGCGCTTGATGCTCTACAATTTGAACTGCGAATGCCAGTTTATATGGTATAATCGATTGACTGAGCACCCTGTTTTTATGGAAATTTTCATGCTATTATAATATTTCACACAAAATAAGGTACATATCGTTGCATTTTCATTGTGATATTTTTTTTTTTAATTATTACCGTCAACGCAAGCTCAGTTAGTTTGAAGAACACCCTGTATTTATGACTAAATTAATGGCTTGCGACGGCATATTCTATAACAAGTTTTCATCTTCGTGATGTCAACTATCATCCTTCTGAATTTGTCAGTCGAATTCGACAACACTCTGTATTTATACGTACATATATTAAAAAAATTAAATTGAAAAAGATTAAGAGTTTTAATTACTTTTAAGGCATTTTTCAAATTTCGAAAAATATTTCTCTCCATTTGATTAATAATATTCAAAGTTCAAACCTTTCTTTCTAACAAATTCCTTGGGTATTTTAAATTTAGAAGAACTATTTGGTGTAGTAAAGGAAATGGAATTGCTGTTACTCTGTGGTATTAAGGGAGAACTTATACAGCTCTTCGGCCCGAAATCGCTCTCTAGAGTGCAGGGAAATGTCTATTTGTCTGGGCGGATAAGCACACATTTTCTTTATGATACAAAGAATTTGTAGAGACATATCATTCTCAAAAGAAGTGATAGTTTACCGAGAAGTTGCAGAATACTTGCAACGTTTTCAGAACTCTTTCAGATCTACAAAAATAATCGAAGTAATGAATTTTGGATTAAATTCCCGGACTTTAAGAGATTCAAAATGTCAAACTTTTTGCATAATTTAAAATTTTAAGATCAATTACTAATAAATCTGATTTTTTAATATAAAGGAAGTGAGAATTATATGACAATATGTTTCATTATACGGGGTATTCCAAAATTCGACCGACAAATTAAGAAAGGTGATAGAAGGCACGAAGAGTATGAAAACTTACTATAGACCATCGGGCGGCAAACCACGTATTTATTTAAAAATTCAGTGTTCTTCTTTAATTGAATTTGTGTTGACTATAATAATTTTCAGAAAATTGAAATACATTATGATAAAATTTTTAATTAGCATTTTCTTCTTACTTGCAATTGTGATAATGTCGAAGAAAAAGAGATAGAAGTTTCCATTATGCAGCATTAGTATGCACTTGACGCTTCATATTTTAAACTGCGATTGCCAGTTCGTACGTTATGATCGATTGCTTGAGTACCCGGTCTTTCTAGAACTTTTCATGACGTTATAATACCTAATACAAAATAAAGTACATATTGTTGCATTTTCATTGTAATATTTTTGTTTTTATTAAAATTATTACCGTCAACGCAAGCTCAGTTAGTTTGAAAAACTCTCTGTATTTGTGACTAAATTAATGACTTTCTACGCCATAGTCTGTAACAAGTTTTCATCTTCTTGATGTCTACTACCATCCTTCAGAATTTGTCTGTCGAATTTGATAACACCCTGTATTTATACATATGTATATTAAAAAATAAATAAATAAAAAAAAAAAGATTAAGACTTTTAATACTCTTTAAGGCCTTTCTCAAATTTTGAAAAATATTGTTCTCTATTTGATTAACCCTCTGGATCTCAAACCGCCTGAGGTATTTTGAGATATTTTAATTCGTATATCTTAATTCCCACCAGAAAATTAAAACAGTAAAATTTGCTTTAATTAATGCCAGAACATTCCATATTTAAATGAAACAAAATTAGCCATTGAATTTTTCTGGTGTAAAATAATATTTTCTGAACTACATAATTTCTAGAATGTGTTCTATCATGGGAATTAAAGGGCTAATAACATTCAAAGTTCCAATCTTTGTTTCTAACAAATTGCTTGGGTATTTTAAATTTATAAGATCTATGTGGGGATATTGAAGAAAATGGAATTGCTGTTACTCTGAGGTATTAAGGGAGAACATATACAGCCTTAAATAGCTCTCTAGAGTGCAGGGAAATGTCTATTTCACTGGAGTATACATTTTCTTTATGATACAAAGAACCTGAACAGATGTATCATTCCCCAAATAAGTGCTAGTTTAACGGGAAGAATACTTGCAACATTTTCAGAACTCTTTCAGCTCTAAAAAGAACAAAATAAACAAAACAATCAATTTTGGTTTCCATTTCTGAATGTGAAGAGCTTCAAAATGTCAAACATTACGCTTAGTTTTAAACTTTAAGATCAATTCCTAAAAATTCCTATTGTTTAATATAAAGAATTATATGACAACATGATTCATTCTACAGGGTATTCCAAAATTCGGCCAACAAATTAAGAGAGGTGATAGAAGGCATCAAGCGTATGAAAACTTACTATAGACCATCGGTTGGTAAACCACGTTTTTAATCAAAATTACAGGGTGTTCTTCCTTAATTAAATTTGTGTTGACTGTAATAATTTCTGAAAACTGAAGTATATTATAATAAAACTTTTAATTGGCATTCTTATCCTAGTTGCAAATGTGATAATGTCGAAGAAAAAGAGGTAGAAGGTTCTATTATGCCGCACTAGTGTGCACTTGACGCTTCGCAGTTTTAACTGGGATTGCAGTTCGTACTTAAACAACAAACCATTTTTTTTCATTATATATGCATATAGGTACAGACTAACTAATTCTGAAGGGTGGTGGTAGAAATGAAGAAGATGAAAACTTGTTATAGAAAATGCCATCGCAAACCGCTAATTTAGTCACAAATACAGACTGTTTTTCAAAGTAACTGAACTTGCGTTGACGGTATGAATTTTAAGAAAAATAAAGTTATTACAACGAAAGTGCAACTATATATACCTTATTTTGTATGAAATATTATAACATCATGAAAAGTTCTAGAAAGACAGGGTGCTCAAGCAATTGATTGTATCGTAAGAACTGGCGATCCCAGTTCAAATTGTGAAGCGTCAAGTACATACTAGTGCTGCCTATTAAAAACTTCTATCTTTTTTCTTCGACATTATATCACATTTGCAACAAGGATGAGAATGCCAATTAAACTTTTATTAAAATGTACTTCAGTTTTCTGAAAATTGTTACAGTCAAAGTAAATTCAATTAAAGAAGAATACTCTTTATTTTTGATTAAATACGTGGTTGCCTACCCCATTTTCTATAATACGTTTTCATACTCTTCATGCCTTCTATCACCTCTCTTAATTTGTCGGTCGAAATTTGGAATACCCTGTAAAATGAACCCATATTGTCATATAATTCTCACTTTCTTTATATTAAAAAATAGGAGTTGTTAGGAATTGATCTTAAAGTTTTAGATTATACATAAAGTTTGATATTTTGATGCTCTTCAAGTAAAAAAATAGAAATCGAAATTCATTGCTTCATTTATTTTTTTTAGATCTGAAAGAATTCTGAAAATGTTACAAGTATTCTACAACTTCCCGTTAAACCAGCAATTCTTTTGGGAATGATATATCTCTACATATTCTTTGTATCATAAAAAAATTTTGTACTTATCCGTCCAATGAAATAGACATTTCTTTGCACTCAAGAGAGCTATTTGAGGCCGAAGAGCTATACATGTTCTCCCTTAATATCACGTAGTTACAGCATTTCCATTTTGTTTACTGTACCAAATAGATCTTATAAATTTAAAATACTCCATAAATTTCTTAGAAACAAAGATCCTAACTTTGAATATTATTAATCAAATAGAGAACAACATTTTTAAAAATTTGAAAAATGCCTTAAAGGGAATTAAAACTCTTCATGTATTTTTAATTTAATTTTTTCAATATATGTATATATAAATACAGGGTATTGTCAAATTCAACTGACAAATTCAGAAAGATGGTAGTAGACAGCAAGAAGATGAAAATTTGTCATAGAATATGGCGTCGCAAGTCATTAGTTTAGTCACAAATACCGGGTGTTTTTCAAACTAACTGAGCTTCTGTTGACAATAATCCTTTTATAAAAAATTAAAATATTATAACTAAAATGCTACGATATGCACCTTATTGTGTGAAATATTATAACGCCATGAAAAATTCTAGAAAAATAGGGTGCTCAAGCAATCGATCGTACCGTACGAACTGCAATCCCAGTTAAAATTGCGAAGCGTCAAGTGCACACTAGTGCGGCATAATAGAAACTTCTGTTTCTTTTTCTTCGACATTATCACATTTGCAACTAGGATAAGAATGCCAATTAAAAGTTTTATTATAATATACTTCAATTTTCAGAAATTATTACAGTCAACACAAATTTAATTAAGGAAGAACACCCTGTAATTTTGATTAAAAACGTGGTTTACCAACCGATGGTCTATAGTAAGTTTTCATACGCTTGATGCCTTCTATCACCTCTCTTAATTTGTTGGCCGAATTTTGGAATACCCTGTATAATGAATCATGTTGTCATATAGTTCTTTATATTAAACAATAGGAATTTTTAGGAATTGATCTTAAAGTTTAAAATTAAGCGTAATGTTTCACATTTTGAAGCTCTTATGGCTCCTTTTATGGCATTTATTACATAAAAAATATTTTTCGTTATTTGATTAATAATATTCAAAGTTCGAATCTTTGTTTCTAACAAATTCCTTGAGTATTTTAAATTTAGAAAATTTATTTGGTGTAGTTAAGAAAATGCTATTACTCCGTGGTATTAAGGAAGAACATGTACAGCCCTAAATAAATCTCTAGAGTGCAGGGAAATGTCTATTTCACTGGACGGATAAGTACACATTTTCTTTATGATACAAAGAACTCGAACAGATGTATCATTCCCCAAATAAGTGCTAGTTTAACGAGAAGAATACTTGCAACATTTTCAGAACTCTTTCAGATCTAAAAAAATAAAATAAACGAAGCAATGAATTTCGGTTTCCATTTCTGAATGTGAAGAACTTCAAAATGTCAAACTTTATGCATCATTTAAAACTCTAAGATAAATTCCAAACAATGTCTATTTTTTAATATAAAAACAATGAGAATTATATGACAAGATGGTTCATTTTACAGCGTATTATAAAAGTCGACCGACAAATTAAGAACTGCGATTGAAGGCATTAGAGCTTGGAAACTTGTTATAGAACACCGGGTGGTAAAATACGTATTTAATCACAACTACAGGTCGTTTTCCTTAATTGAGTTTGTGTTGGTGGCAAGAACTTTCAGAAAACTGAACTATATTATAATAAAACTTTTAATTGGCATTCTCACCTTTGTTTTAAATGCAATAATATCGAAGAAAAAGAGGTAGAAATTTCCATTATGCAGAGCCAGTATGCACTTCATATTCCAGAATTTGAACTGGGATTAATTGTTCGTAAGGTATAATCGATTGCTTGAGCACCCTGTTTTTCTAGAATTTTTCATGGCGTTATAATATTTCACGTTAGAAACAAGATACATATCGTTGCATTTTAGTTATAATATTTTTATTTTTTATAAAATGATTATTGTCAACGCAAGCTCAGTTAGTTTGAAAAACACCCGGTATTTGTGACTAAATTAATGGCTTGCAACGCCATATTCTATGACAAATTTTCATCTTCTTGCTGTCTACTACCATCTTTCTGAATTTGTCAGTTGAATTTGACAATACCCTGTATTTATATATACATATATTGAAAAAATTAAATTTAAAAAAACATTAAGAGTTTTAATTCCCTTTAAGGCATTTCACATATTTTGAAAAATGTTGTTCTCTTATTGATTAATAATATTCAAAGTTAGAATCTTTGTTTCTAAGAAATTTATGGAGTATTTTAAATTTATAAGATCTGTTTGGTACAGTAAAGAAAATGGAAATTTTGTAACTACGTGATATTAAGGGAGAACATGTACAGCTCTTCGGCCTCAAATAGCTCTCTTGAGTGCAACGAAATGTCTATTTCATCGGACGGATAAGCACAAAAATTTTTTATGATACAAAGAATATGTAGAGATATATCATTCCCAAAAGAAGTGCTGGTTTAATAGGAAGTTGTAGAATACTTGCAACATTTTCAGAATTCTTTCAGATTTAAAAAAAATAAACGAAGCAATGAATTTCGGTTTCCATTTTCTTACTTGAAGAGCTTCAAAATGTCAAACTTTATGTATAATCTAAAACTTTAAGATCAATTCCTAACAACTCCTATTTTTTAATATAAAGAAAGTGAGAATTATATAACAATATGGGTTCATTTTACAGGGTATTCCAAATTAGACCGACAAATTAAGAGAGGTGATAGAAAGCATGAAGAGTATGAAAACGTATTATAGAAATCCGGGTAGGTAACCACGTATTTAATCAAAAATAAAGAGTATTCTTCTTTAATTGAATTTGCGTTGACTGTAACAATTTTCAGAAAACTGAAGTACATTATAATAAAACTTTTAATTGGCATTCTCATCCTTGTTACAAATGTGATATAATGTCGGAGAAAAAAGATAGAAGTTTTTAATATGCGGCCCTAGTATGTACTTGACGCTTCACAATTTGAACTGGGATCGCCAGTTCTTACGATACAATCAATTGCTTGAGCACCCTTTCTTTCTAGAACTTTTGATGATGTTATAATATTCATACAAAATAAGGTATATATCGTTGCACTTTCGTCATAATAACTTTATTTTTCTTAAAATTACTACCGTCAACGCAAGCTCAGTTAGTTTGAAAAACAGTCTGTATTTGTGACTAAATTAACGGTTTGCGACGGCATTTTCTATAACAAGTTTTCATCTTCTTCATTTCTACCACCATCCTTCAGAATTAGTTAGTCTGTACCTATATATATATATATATAATGAAAACAAAAATGGTTGGTAGTTTTAAGTCCTTTTATGGCATTTCTTACATAAACAATATTTTTCGTTATTTGATTAATAATATTCAAAGTTCGAATCTTTGTTTCTAACAAATTCCTTGAGTATTTTAAATTTAGAAGATTTATTTGGTGTAGTTAAGAAAATGCTGTTACTCCGTGGTATTAAGGGAGAACATGTACAGCCCTAAATAGCTCTCTAGAGTGCAGGGAAATGTCTATTTCACTGGACGGATAAGTACACATTTTCTTTATGATATGAAGAACTCGAGCAAATTTATCATTCCCCAAATAAGTGCTAGTTTAACGAGAAGTTGTAGAATACTTGCAACATTTTCAGAACTCTTTCAGATCTAAAAAAATAAAATAAAATAAAATAAACGAAGCAATGAATTTCGGTTTCCGTTTCTGAATGTAAAGAACTTCAAAATGTCAAACTTTAAGCATCATTTAAAACTTTAAGATAAATTTCAAACAATGTCTATTTTTTAATATAAAAACAGTGAGAATTATATGACAAGATGTTTCATTTTACAGCGTATATAAAAATCGACCGACAAATTAAGAACAGCGATTGAAGGCATTAGAGCTTGGAAACTTGCTGTAGAACATCGGGTGGTAAAATACGTATTTAATCAAAACTACAGGTCGTTTTCCTTAATTGAGTTTGTGTTGGTGGCAAGAACTTTCAGAAAACTGAACTATATTATAATAAAACTTTTAATTGGCATTCTCACCTTTGTTTTAGATGCGATAATATCGAAGAAAAAGAGGTAGAAATTTCCATTATGCAGAGCCAGTATGCACTTCATATTCCAGAATTTGAACTGGGATTAATTGTTCGTAAGGTATAATCGATTGCTTGAGCACCCTGTTTTTACAGAACTTTTTATGGCGTTATAATATTTCACACAAAATAAGATACACATCGTTGCATTTTCATTGTGATATTTTTATTTTTCTTAAAATTTTTACCGTCAACGCAAGCCAAGTTAGGATGAAAATCACCATGTTTTTGTGACTAAATAAATGGTTTGCGACGCCATATTCTATGGCAAATTTTTGATCGTGTTTATGTCTACTACTATTTCTCAGAATTTGTCAGTCGAATTTGACAACATCCTGTATTTATACATAAATATATATACCAAAAAAAAAAAAAAACTAAATAAAACAAAGATTAAGAGTCCTAATTACCTTTGAAGCCTTTCTCAAATTTTGAAAAACATATTTCTCTATCCGAATTATAATATTAAAAGTTCGAAACATTGTTTTAATAAGTTCCTCAAATATTTTAAATTTCGAAGATCTATATGGGGTATTAAAGAAAGTGGAAATTCTGTTACTTTTAAGGGAGAACATGTACAGCTCTTTGGCTCCAATTAGCTCTCTAGAGTGCAAGGAAATGTCTATTTCACTGGACGGATAAATACACAATTTTCTTTACGATACAAAGAATTTGTAGAGATGTATCATTCCCAAAGAAGTGTTGGTTTAACGAGAAGTTGTAGAATACTTGCAACATTTTCAGAACTCTTTCAGATCTAACAAAAATAAACAAAACAATACATTTTGGTTTTCATTTCTGAATGTGAAAACTTCAAAATGTCAAGCTTTATGCATAATTCAAAACTTTAAAATCAATTCTTAGCAATGCCTATTTTTAATTTTTAAATATAATTAATGTGAAAATTGTATGATAATAGTGTTCATTATATATTAATAATGAATAAATCAATGGATGATTTAAATATTAACATTTTTCGATTTGAAATTGATTATATTTTCTTTTTAATAATATTAGAATACTAAAATACTGCATCTTTAAAATCACCCTAAAATGCAATTTTTATAAAAATTACTATGAAAATTTGAAATCATCACAAAAAATTTCCATAGCCAATGTTTTACTCTACATTAGTCCATACGATGATGTTTATTTCTGGATCTACGATCACCACATGTACTGACTTTAAATTTTTTTATCTTATTTGATAAGTGTCCACCACCGATATAAAAATGTGATATCGCACACGATGTGAGTAGGATCATAACAATGCTAAACTTAGAACAACTTATTTATATAGAAACAAAACATCATTTACATGTAAGGACTCAGATATAGAAAATGAGCTCGATATTGCGTTAGATATTAAATATTCTCTACTTACTGAGTTAACTTATTAAAATGCACTATTTCCTTCTCCCACTATAGTTACTCATAAAGTATAAGGGAGGTCCAGACAGGAACCTTTCGCTGCATAGACTTTTTCCACAAAGGAGTCAAGCCTTTTCCCGGAACCCACTACACTTGACACCAGAAAAGTCAGTCAAACATGTTACAACTTTACTGCTCGAAGTTTTTGCCAGAACTCCTGTTTGTCTCTCAGCGGTTTCTTCCAAAAACTGGCTAAAGAGTTTTCCCAGTGTCAACAAGGGACACCTTTCCTTTATCTGAAACTTCCTCCTTCTATAACATTATTTCTTTCTAACTGCTAGCCAAGCTCATATCTACCGGGCAATAACCCACTTTTACGGGTTTGAGTGCCTGAAAATGGGGCGAATGAGCGACGGTCTGATTGAGACGCACTTAATCTATCTTAATTCCAGCACTGTTTAACTTTATTTTGGTAATATGTTGACCGGTTAGGTAATGTGGCTTTATTCATTTAAATTCCCTCTGAATGCAGACCTCCGTAAGCAATTTGGTTTCGTAATTTAGATCTTTGATCAGGTGACGAGCCCTCCACCTAACACGAGACTCCCAGAGGTATAATTCATAGGTAACTTGGATGATTTTGCCCCCACGACGGATTTTACATGCACCAGGTGTCATTAGCGTATATGACGGACTTTTGCTAGTGGCTAGCCATGAACCCGCGACGTTTTGGCTGTTACTGGATCTAGAGCAGTGTTACATAACTTTTTTTCCATTGTTGCACACTTGAATCAATTGGTAAGCTTCCATGGCACACTTAATTTATGATGTTTAAACATCCTGTGGCTATACCTTTCTAAAAGTGTTGTCTTTTTTGTGTTTTGTCTCTATCGATGTTGATGACGTATGACTTATGTAGACTCTACCTTGGGATTTTTTTTCTTGTTTAGAGAATCCTTAAATCGTAACTCTTTTGGGTTTTATGATGTTGTTGATAATTGACGAGCCCTCCACCTGACAAGACACTCCCAGAGGTATAATTCACAGGTAACTGGGATGATTTTGCCCCAGACGGCAGAATGACAACGGATTTTACATGCACCAGGTGCGTACATGACGGATTTTAGCTAAAGGCTAGCCACGAACTTGTGACGTTTCGGCTATTACTGGATGTAGAGCAGTGTTTCCATTGTTGGACTATTTTGTTAAAGTTTTGGTTGCAAAGGAAAGTTATCGTACCCTTCTTCTGAAAAGTTGAAAATAGTTTTTCAGGGAAGGAGACGGCAAATAGCGATCTTTTAATGGAGAAAACTTATCACTTAGCCTATAGCTAAAATTATAGACCATAAACAAACGGTCTATATGAGAGGTAGTCTCCTTTTGGAGGTGGCCTTTCAAGGAGGTTTCTCTGTATATACTTTTTAATAATGTACTCATCTTCAAGAAACCCATCCAGCGATTTTCATACGATTTTACATTCTATTTGAAATTGGAATGAGTCGGATGCGGCAATCTGAAAAAATTCAACTCAACTTTCTTCTATCTTATACATGTTAATACATCCTGAAACTAGTCGTTGGGGGCCACCGTAATACTTACCCATCATGGATATGTATATGAAAATAAAACATGTGAAACTATTTATACAATGCATTGCAATTCATAAACAAAATTTAAATATTGTTAATATACATAGTAATGCTATATTAAGGAACTGCTGATGTACCCATTTCGACAAATTATATAAAACGCCAAACTACTCAAGTAGTAACGAACTGCGTAAAAGAAACATCCGTGTAACTCCAAAAATAACAATTCTATTAACTAACAATTAACTGCGTCGGATTAAGCGTCTCATTTCCAACTGAAATATACCTCTGAATTGAAATTTGAATGAAATACAGGGTCATGAAAAATCGAAGAATGTGGAAAACAGGATTACAAATATCTCGGCAACTAATAATTCGATCGACTTCGTTCTATATGCAAAATGTGTGTTATTTTATTGCCTTTTACGTCCATTCCTTAGAACAAAAAAATTCGAAAATTTTTATGTACCTTTCATGAGAACGAATTTTTCGAGAGTCCGAAAAAAATAGTTCCGGATAATCGAGGTTGCTGATATTAAATAGGGTTCGTCCCATTCTTACATACTAACTACATACAAAATTTCAAGTCTCTATCTCAATTTGTTCGGGAGATAGAGCGTTTGCAGACAGACAGACAGACAGACGTACGGCAAATTTTTTTTTCTAAAAATATTTTTTTCGGAATCTCCACTATCTAAAACGTGTAAATCCGACAAATTTTTTTTTTTCGATTTTCAAGACGATTGCAAGACTTACCCTATACTACGTATGATGGGTAAGTAAAAAGCAGCGCCACTGGTTAAGTGATTTACATCAAAATCTAATCAGCAACAACTTATGTCAATATCTATCTTAAGGGTGTTCTTAAATCAAAAAGGGCGACTTTGTGACATAATTTTTAATTTATTTTTGTTCGGAAATGCATAAAACTAGCAGGTGTTGTTGTTCAGAAACTAACTAATCGCTTTCAGTTTTTTGATTTTTTGCAGTTACAATAGGTCTTTCAGAACAAGCCGTTAAAGATGGCTTTTTGAATTGTATTTCCCGACGAAAGAAGAAAAACCAGTCGAAAAACAGGAAAAAAAAAGTGATCACATGATCAAAATCGCTAATAACTCAATAGGTAATTTAATTCTCCTAAAATCGAAACCTAATTTCGGTTCGAAATCACTTCCAAAGTCAGGGATTCTAATTTTATATCTTTCTACTAAAAAAAGAATTTGTAAATGTGTCAAAACGTTTTGTGCTTTTTGAGCGAAGCAGTTGAAAACAACTTTAATCTAAAGTTTGATGAAAACTCATGCGTTAGTTTTTCAGATAGAACATTTGCAGAAATCGTAAATAAATCTGGAGAGATATGCCCCCTGCTGAGCGATTTACCCCAGAAACTAAATAACAATAACTTATAACATGAACTAACTGAATTTGAAGTCTGATGAAAATTCGTGCTCTAATTCCTGAGAAAGCGTTATTGTCATAATTTTGAAAAATGCCTCATAGCAGTGCCATCTGTTGGGCTATTTACACCAAAAGGTAATCAGCATCACATTGTGTCAAGGACCAATGGAATTTGAAGTTTTATGAAAATCTGACCATTTGTTCTTGAGATATAGCTATTGTAATAATCGTGAAAAAGGCAGCATAGCTCCGTAACTTGTTGAGTGATATACACCAAAAGGTATTGAGAACCAGTCTTTAACAGGGAAAAAAATGAATCTAAAACATTATTAAATTGTGTTCCTTAGTTCTTGAGATAGAGAGCCCACAAAATTTGGGTCACATACAGACAGACATTTTGTAAAAACATGTTTTTCGGACTCTGACCCTTAAAACGAGTAAACCAATCGGAAACCGAAAATATGAAAATTTTCACGATTCCAGTACTTTTTTGTAAAGATAGAAAAAAGGCGAAAATTCCGAAGCAAAAACCGGTTCGTGCCTTCTTCTTTTGGAAGGTGGGGGAAAACCGTCATCACGACTTAGGATGACAAGCGGTCTTTTTTTACCCACAGAATTATTAATACTGTATGGTTTTATAGACCGCAACGCATCGTTGGGTATCAGAATATGATCTCTATGAAAATTTTGTGCGAATTTTTTAATAACTTGCGAAATTGGCCGAATTTTGTGATCATTATGAATGACATCGTTTCGAACGAACGTAGTTGGACTAACAAATGGTGTTTTGGACTGATTGAAGTTTTTGAAGTGGAGTTTCACATACAGTTCCCCAGATAATTGACCCGTAGGTCATGGTGGACCTGGTGAAGGATTTGTATAACAATAATTTATTAGAAAGTGACAGGCAGCTATGCTTAGCCAAGAGGGATTTAATGAAGGATTTGGCCATTACAAATTTCGATTTTGCATCGGTAATCTGTTTTGACCAATTTAATTTAGAATCGAGGTAACTTCCTAAGTATTTATAGTTGTTAATCCAGGGTATATTTTCGTTATTTAGAGTAATATTAATGTCTGGAGTAACAGATTTTCTAAAGAAGATCATGGTGGCAGTTTTCGATGGATTTACTTTAATACGCCATTTACGTAGCCAGATAGAAAGTTCTTGAAGGTAGGATTGGAGTTGTTCGATCACAATGTTTAGTAATATGTTCCTGAAGAGTATGGCCGTGTCATGAGCATATAGTGCTAAAAAGATGCGGGGAATCTTTAGTAGGTCGTAAATATAAATGTTGAAGAGCCAGGTACTTAATAATCCTCCTTGGGAGAATTCCAGCCTCGATATTGCGGAAGAAACAGATTGAGTGATGAACTCTGATAGAAAAAGATGTATTTTTTAGATATTTATATATAATGAGAATAAGTCGAAGAGGAACTTTAAGAAAAATTAATTTATAAATTAGAGCTTGACAAAAACATGTACAAAAAATTGTTTTAATTTTATTCATAACGTTATACACTTTTGGATGATACAGTAAAAAATGGTACAAAAACAGCTATTACTTTTAACAGCAGAATATTTTCAAATTCAAGGAGAAACTGCTGGCCACAGCCAAAAATACACACACACACAATTTGGTTCATTTCTATACATAACTTTATACAGTTTTCGATGATACAATAATAAAAATGATACAGAAATCGCTATTCAAGTGCCTACTATCTGTAGCATATATTCAAATTCAAGGAGAACCTGCTTGCATAGCCAGAGATACACACAAAAAATTTGGTTAAATTCCATGCATAACTTCATACAGTTTTCAATCTTACAATAAGAAAAATTGCACAGACATCGCAATAATAGCGGCCCCTGCAGGTGAAATGTTTTCAAATTCAGAGAGAACCTGCTGGCCATAGCCAAAAAACAAAAACACAAAATTTTGTTTAACTCTTAGCATTAACTTCATACATTTTTCGATGGTACAATATCGAAAATGGCGCCAAAATCGATGTTACAGCGTCCTCTTTTAGCAAAAAATTTATAAATGATGATCTTCTTCCCAGAACAAAAAACATACACAAAAATTGGTTCAATTCTATGCATTTCGTTTCACAATGGCGACACACGGTCATATGGAGCTACGCACAGATAGATATTTTGTATAAACATGTTTTTTTGGATATTTCACTCCTAAAATGTGTAAATCCGTCGAAAATCAGAAATTGAAAAAATTTCGTTTAATATAGATTGTAGTAAAATATGAAGTATAGCACAATATTACCATTAATAACATGGATTAAAAACATTAATTTTCGCTTCTTATAACAAATATATCCACGAATTTATGTCATTCTGAGATAACGAGTACTAAGTACACGCCTTTGCAATCATTAATATTTACCGCAATTTGCTTTAGAATTTCCAAAAACAAATTTTTTAAGATAACTTATCTTTGTACATTAGTAACAAAAAATGTCTGATTTTAAAAATATTCAATTCAATCTATTCAAATTTTTCAAAATATTCATCAGTTTGGCTTCAAAAGGTTTCCAACTGCACATACCGCTTTATTCACGAATATTAAAAGCAAGTTTTATGTGCTTAGAACTTTTTTCTAAACTCTGTAAAAATATATCTTGTATGTCAGAAGATCCATTATTCACTTTATGAAAACTGAAAGAAAAAAAATGATGCAAACGGAAAAACCGGAAAAAAAGAAGTACAATGTGTTACATTATATCTAAACTTAGTTCCACTACACATATTTCTATTACGGATGACTCATGTAACAAATGACAAGACGAATATAATGAATACTAAATACACTGCTATGGAACTATGATACAATACAACTATAATTACATTAGTAATTTCTCTTTGTATAAATTTTACAAAATATTTAATGAACTCTCTGTGCATCTTGATATTTTTGATATGTCATTTCATGTCTTCAAAGATAAATGTTCTGAACTTTTAATCTCTTAATTTTTGTTTTATTCATGTTTTATTACATGTAATTATATTATTGTAATTATTTGTGTTTTATATATATGTGTATATATTTCTGTAGTCTTGTGTCTCTTGATGTTCTTGCAACACTGTAAATGGGTTATTCTGTAGTGTGCATTTCAATAAATAAAATAATGCAATTGCTAAGGAACGGAGACATTTTTTTGAAAAAAATGTTTGAAGAAAAGAAACTAAGTACATATGCAACAGAGTTAGATTGTTATTTTTTTTTCAAATGCCAACTTTTATGCATTTTTCCTACCACAAAAAATTTATAATAAATATTGTCTTATTTAATTGTCGAAATCTTATCATAAAATAATTGGAAAATCTCTGTACAATTTTAGTGGTAGCAAAAATGCGCAAAATTTGGCAGCCATGTATTTATCTTGCAAACGGTACGCATTGCGCCACTAGGGAAGTGGCAATTAGTCCAGGCATTTGGTCAAAAATAAATGCAAGTTTTGGTGTAGTTTTGAAATTTGGTACCTTTACGTTTTTTTGGATCGCTGAACAAGAATCTGGTGTTATCCAACAAAATTTATCCCCGAAAACAAGTTTTTTTTGCAAAAAACATGTAAAAAACGTGACTTTTTTTTTGTTTTTTCTAAATAACTTCAAAATTATGCATTTTACATAAAAGTCCTCAGTGCATAAATTAAAAAGGACGAAATTTCCTACATTTTATGTATTTAATTTTTTTTCTGATCAATGGTTTAGCCGTGAAAATGCCGTAAAAATAGGTGTGAAAAGCAAAAAATTCTGAAAAACGTTAATTACGTCGATGAAACGTGAAAAAGAACCATTCTACGCAAAATTTGATTACTTAATAATACTAAATATAATATTATTAACTATATTTTATAATCTGATGTTCTTTGTTTCCTTCGTAACCATAAATTATTTAACAAGAAAGAAAAATCATGCGTTAAGCATAGATTATGAAGCACTTTACAACATGAAATCTTTAACACTACATGAAACTAATCACTACATGAAATCTTTAACAAAACTTCGTTATTTGAGGAAATAAGGTTACTGTATATAGCTAAATTTATATTCCAATACTGTTGAACAGCCCTGTATTTGATCTTTCGGTTGATATATAATATACAACATAATGGGGAAATTTAGTTTTGCAAAAAATGCCTAGCAGGTTGAAATTTCTCTTTTAGCAATTGGAGATGGAAACATAATTGAATACTTTTATTCATCCCTGTCGTTTACCTTGTACTTTTACGTTCTAGTTTCCTTCATGACCAAGTTAAGAAATGCATTATTATTATTATTTTCTAATCGTAAATGACGATTTCGATCACAGATATACTAATTTTTAACAATTTCCAACAAAGTTGAAAAGTGCTTAAACATTTGGTTTGTCTGTAAGTCTGTCCGCGCTCTAACTCCTGTAAATACACTCAGATTGCCCAGAAATTTTTGGAAGTTATTGACGTTTACCCTAGCACGAACCCTGTTTCAAATGAAGTTTTAAACACGATTAGTTTATTTGCAGGGGCAGTCAAAAGTTTACCGTTACATTACGGTCTATGAGAAAAAAATCGTTTCAAATGAAATCTAAATATGTTAAATCCATGACAAACATATTAAAATTTATATACATTTACGAGGTGCACTAAAATATGCATTATGTAAAATATGCGGTGAAAAAATAGCTATTATTTATTTACAGGGCCATACAAAAAAATTCCATTCCGTAATGGTAAAGGGGGAATTGTGTGCGACATATTTTAATTATATTAAAATTATTTCATACTAGCTGTTCTGCCCGGCGTTGCCCGGGTTCATCAAAAAATAGCAAGAATTGCGAAAAAAAAAATTAAAAATCATAATAAAAACCTCGAAAAATTTAAAAAATGCTGCACGAATTTCGTCTAAACTTCGTTGAAAAGAGATGGGCTAGAAAATTGAAGTTGGATTATTTTTACTAATGTGGAAAAATCTTACAAATCGCAAAAAACATTAAAAATCTCATATAAATATAAAACAAAATTCAAAAATTGTGTTTCAAAATTCGAATAAACTTTGAAGAAAAGAGATCAGAATTTAATAAATTAGGCCAAAAATTGAACCTCTAAAAATCGAAGCTGGTCGCGAAGAAACATCGCTTTAAAAATGGCAAAATTTTCAAAAATCACGGAACTCAAAATTTACTCTACTTGGATAAATGTTTTGAATCTAATTAATTTGATAATGTAAAAAGCATTGAAATAGAAAAAAAAAAACTGCTAAAAAATCGCAATAAAAATCTTTTATCGCTCAGGAGAAAATTTATCATAGCGAAGAAATTAAAAACCGAATTCCTTTTCCGTATCTGAAAAAAATCGCCGTGAACTCTAAAAAAAAAAAAAAAAAAAAAAAAAAAAAAAAAAATACATGTGGCACTTGGGGATTGCCGCGGTGAAGCTATTGCATAGCATTTTTCATCAACTTATGCAATTATAATTATTTATATATTTTTTATTTATGCAGCTTTTTTTTTGTCTTTGACATTAATTCAAGTTTTTTCTTTCTCTTTGATATTAATTCAAGTTACACTTTTTGAACGTGATGACCGATAAGAAAACAATTTTTTTTCTTTTATTGAATAAATGAGAAGTTAATATCGTTTAAAATATTTTTATTATCGTACAATACATGTAGGTTAATCAGGAATTTTTATCATTGAGAAAATAGGTTTATGGTAACTGAAATAAGAAACATAAGTTTGAGACTTGATATCCTCTAAATATCTGAAAAATACTGCTTCAATGTCTGCCGAAGTATACCGAAGGATACCGTGCCCAAGTCTGCCGAACTGACACGACGTTAGCCGAAATGTTAGGTTTTTTCTAGATACGGGATTTCTAGAATCGGTCGCCGCGCTCAAATCCCGTGATAAAAGCTATGCAATAGCTTAATAAATTACCAAACAAAATTTACTGAGCTGAAACGACGTTAGCGGAGTGTTAGGTTTTTTCGTTACGGATGTGTTAGAATTTTTCGCGTTACGGAATTTTTGGATTCGGTCGCCGCGCTCAAAGCCTGCGATAAAAGCTATGCAATAGCTTAAAAAAAAAGCATACTGCAATAAAAATTTCTGTAGATCAAAATAAGTGAGCAAAACAGTTACCGTAAAGGATAAAAGTTTGAAACCAAACTCTTATTAGTCTAGAAATTTAAAATCGAATTCCCTTGAAAAATGTTAAAAGATTGAGAAAGCCCAAAAATTGCATTGAAAATTGTAATGAAAGTCGTAAAACATTAAAAAATCCCTAGGGTAAAAATTCACTGTTATAATATAAAATATTGTAATCAAGAAATTAACCATATTAACCAAAAAGTTTGAAATCGAAATCGATTTCCGGATATAAAAAAATCGCCACGGAACTTGAAGAATGGCTAAAAATTACATTGAAAATTGCATTAAAAATAGCTAAATATTTGGAAGTCAATGCTTAAAAAAATAATATTAAGGCAGGGCGGGGGGGTTGAGATATATGATCGAAATCATTTATAAATTACAAAATGTAGGCATGGAACGCCAAAATCATATTAAGAGATAAAACATTGCATTCGAAACATAACTACATTAAACAAAATGCTTGATATCAAAATTGGTTTCTGAATGGCAGAAAATGGCCAAGGAACTAAAAAAAAAATGGCTAAAAATCGTATCGAAAACTATATTAAAAATTGCTGAATATTTAAAAGTCATGGCTGTAAAAATTTAATATTCAGTCGAAAATATTGTAATCGGAAATCGTTCATGAATAAGGAAAAGTCAACACGGAACACCTAAAATCCCCCAAACTAACTAAAAATTACATTGAATATTGCATTAGAAATTGGCAAAATTCATAAAAGCGTGGAGAACAAATTGTACTATTTATGCTAAAAGTTAGAAACCGAAATTATTTTACCGATGTCAACAACTGTCACAGAACATGAAAAATCACTATAAAACAGATTAAAAATCAGTAAAATTCAAAAATCCGGACAAAATTTGCCATAGTAAGATAAACATTTATATTAAATTCCTGCGGACATAATTTACCATAATGGGACAAAACATTGAAATCTGAACTCTTTCATTAGTTAAAAAATATCGACACAAATCTTGCTAAACATTTCATGAAAATACACAAAAAATCTGAATCATTGATGTCAAAATTTACATTAAGCTACAAATTATTTAAAAATTTCTTTTCCAATTGTGAAAAAATCGCCGTGGACTCGAAAATATCTAAAAATTGTATTCAAAAGTTCATTACAAATCGTTTCAAATTTAAAAATAGCGGGGGACAACATTTACATTAATAGAGTAAAATAGTGTAATCTGAATTATTTCATAAATACGAATGAAAAAATCGGCGCAAAGCGTGAGAAATAATGAAAACATTGCTAAAAATTGCATTAAAAAATCACTAAATTTCAAAATTCGTACATGAAGTGTAAATGTTTGAAATTATTTTCCTTTTCGAAATTCCAAAAAATAGCCGTGAGATTCAAAAAACCAATACAAAACCATTGAAAAATTCATTAAAAATCGCTAAATGTAAATACATCCCGTGAATAAAAAAATATTCTAGTCGTGTAAAACGTAGCAACCATTCTTTTTTACATGAATTACAAAAAAATCGATGCAGAACTCAAAATATATCAAAAATCACATTGAAAATCGACAAAATAAAAAAAAGGTAAATGGTGAAATTTACTATATTAGGCTAAAAGTTTGAAACCAAAATAATTTTTTAATTGTTAAAACACCATTGTGGTGGGGATCGAAAAAAATAGTACTAAATCGCATTAAAAAGTTCATTAAAAACGCATTGAAAAATGCACTAAATATCGCTAGTTTTTTTTTTTTTTTTTTTTTTTTTTTTTTTTTTTTTTTTTTTTTTTTAATTGCAGTAATCAGAATTTCATGAAACGGATAACACATTCTAATCGGAAATCTGAACTATTTGATTATCCGGTTCACCAAGAAACTATCTGGGCCAAACCATAAGATTAAACTACAATAATGGCGGATCGTAAATTCCATATTCACTTGACATTAAACATGTTACATATGTTTGTTACGTCATCAAGTGGTTTTTACTTCTTATTTTTATATGTATTTGTATTAATGTTTTTCTAAATTATCTCTTCTTTCATTATTTAACATAAAAATTACATCTTTTTGCATAATTTGGCTTGTTTCACGATTGATATAATTTGGCGAAATTGGTCGACAGGATAATCACGTACACTGTAAAAAAAAAAAAAAATTCTAAAATAGAACAAAAAATGACCCAAATTGGGTTGTAAGATTTTTGGGTCCAGCAATGTCCCAAATTGAAAATGTTTGATTGTGACCCAAAATGGGTAAAAAAAAATGTCCACTTTAGGACCTATTGCAAAACCTAAATTGGAATTCACTGTTTACCCAAAATGTGTAAAATTTTAACTCATCTTGGGCAACACAGCTCCAATTTGGGTATTGCAATAAACCCAAAATGGACACTTTTTTTACCCATTTTGGGTAACATACATTCCCAATTTGGAACATTGCTATACCCAAAAATCTTACAACCCAGTTTGGGTCGCTGCTATACCCAAAAACCTTCCAGCCCAATTTGGGTCACTGCTATACCCAAAAACCTTACAACCAATTTGGATCACTGCTACACCCAAAAATCTTACAACCCAATTTGGGTCACTGCTACACCCAAAAATCTTACAACCCAATTTGGGTCACTTTTTATTTTCTTCTTTCCTGATTTAGAACATTCTTGCATCCAAATATCTTGCAAACCAATTTGGGTAATTTTTTGCTCTATTTAAAAAAGAAATCCATAAAATATTAAAAATTCTGATTATTTTATACATAAGTGCAATTTTTTTGTAATCTTAAGTGAAAATATTTTTTTTCCACATGTCTAAGTAGGAAAAACCTTTAGTATATATATTTAATGTAAATGGCCAAATATTTTTATGAAGCTTTGAAATTTATAATATACAAATTATCAAAAATTTCTGATTTTTTTAAAAATCAAATAAAAAATTTATTTTTAAAACATTCTTTTTTATTTAAAAAAATTACACATCTTACAGTAAAATAACTTTATTAAATAAGTAAAATTAACACTAAAAAACTCATTAAAAAAAAAAAAGATTTGTTTAATTGGTTAATTTGAAATATTTTAATTATATGAACATTTAAATATAAATTGAAAATAAATATAGTTAAATATAAAATTAAACATTAATTGAAAATAAGTAAAGTTAAACATAAAATTAATTATAAAATTGGAAATAAATAAACAGAGCAATAAAAACAGATTTATTTTGAAAATGTGAATTAATTTTTCAAAACATGAACCAAATTGTGTTGTATTATATGAGCACTTACATAATACCACATTAAGACTGAATTCAAATCCAAAGGAGTTTACTTCAACACTTTTTAATTCATTTTTGTTCAGAAACGCAAGAAATTGTGCAGTTCCCCCAGGGTAGTTTTTGGAAGGTGCTGCATACCACCAGCCATTTGGTTTACAAAATAGTATCCTCTTACCCCTCATTCAACAAATTAGCACCCATCTTGCCCCACATCCAAAAAATTAGCCTATTTCTTGCCTCTCAAATAATAATAAAAAAAAAAGTGTCAATAAAAAATTTGCTTGCATAATCAAAATTTACTTAGTATTATCTCGAGGTTTTAAACATCACAAGAATGAAACAAAAAAAAAAAAAAAAAAAAAAAAAAAAAAAAACAACTTAAGAATCCAAAATAATGCCCTAAAAAAATAAAAAGTGCCCTTTCTCATCCACAGTGGCCCGCTTTTTTTTTTTCTTAACCTAGGAGAAACTCTGAAATTGCACGAGTTCTTTTTTAGAAATTACATAAACAAGGCATATTTTTCATTTTTTTAGTACAGCCAATATTTCAGAAAATACTGTTAAAGATAACGATGTAAACCAAATTCATGTTA
The DNA here is from genome assembly GCA_964019185.1 of Maratus speculifer. Taxonomy (NCBI): domain Eukaryota; kingdom Metazoa; phylum Arthropoda; class Arachnida; order Araneae; family Salticidae; genus Maratus; species Maratus speculifer. Next base: position 429,132,395 of record OZ025290.1, on the reverse strand, counting down.
TGGTGAATGAATATACATCTATTAATCATTAAATTTTTCACAGACAGAAAAAATAAAACACACATACTAAAAAATACATTTATTTCTTTACAAAACTATTTCTTTAACTGATCACTTACAACATTACATTCTGAAATTGGTGCTAATAGCATTTTATTTTTTAGAACCAAAGTACTGATTAATAAGGCAGACCTTGGATTCTGTTCTGAAGTATGTTAAAATTACAATACATGCTAGCAGTTACAAAATTGCTATAATCAGACATTTTTTAGAAAACACTAGCACGTCGACAAGAGAAAGAAATAGCACAATGTCTTTTTTCACATCCTGAATAATTAGAAGTAGTTTAAGCGAATATATCCAGGTGAGAACATCAATCACAGCATTATTATCCTGTAATAATAATAACACTAATAGTAATTTCTTTATTGCACCAATTACTAGATAAAAAGTATTCTAATAGAGAAATAAAAAGAGCAAATATATAACTGTTTAAACATTTTAAGAATTAGAATGTTTACTTTTACTACATACAAGAAATTATGCATTTTTGAAATAAAAACACAGCAATAGGTGATTAAGTATTTTTAAACACTAGATCTCTATAAACAAAGTAGTATTTTGTACGCTGAGTGGTAAAGATTGGTACCTAGTGACCTTTTCTAAGTTATTTATTATTTGTTTTGATTGTTTTTTCAATATTGTTGATGTTCAGTTACATTCACTTTTTTTGTTGTAAAAAGGATATACATAATTAGAGCTGTATCAAGTACTCGATAAATACTCTGTATTCGGCCTACTCTGCCAATTTGCTGAGTACTCGGCACACGACCAAATCTTGGACGAGTACTCGGCTAAGAATTTTATTTTTTAAGCATATGAATTTAAAACTGATCTGTAAAAAGTTATTTGAATATCAATGTATAATATATGCAGTGCAGTAATTCATAAAACTATTTACTTGGTATTTAACAATATGTCTGCAAAATATAGAAAAAGTTAAGAACAAAAAGCCACAAAATAATTAAAGACTAAAATTTAGTTTCACATTTATGCAAATAAAAATAAATACTTTTTTGACATATATAGGAAAACAGAAAAGACTATTATTTTGGGTAAAGAAACTGAAAACACAATAAATGCAATAAAAAATTAATAATTAAACTTGTAATATTTCAAATTATGGTACATAACCACCAAATGTTCTACATTATCAGTAGACAGGGCATTTCCCTTACTACTATAAATTTGGTCTGCTCTGAAAATACGTTCAGAATAAACAGTTGTAAAAGGTGCACATAATCTAAAAAGTTATTTTTTTCCAACTATACAAATGGAGTGTCAGTTACATGAGTCTTTTGTTAAGAAAGCCTGTACCAATTCTTCATGAGGAGATTTTAAACTAGTACTAGTGCCACAAACTTTTTGCTCATTCGCAATCTCCTCAAAACAGTGCCAGAAAATAGATGAACTTTTTGCTGGTACCGTCTACTTTTGGTTTGTCTATATTACTATTCTCATGTATTTTTTGTTTCGTTGTTTGATCTTCAAGTTCTAGATCATCTACACTCATCAATTTTAGAGCTTGCTTTTTAAGGCATCCTTTAATCAAACACTTATAATTTTCATAGAAAAAGGTTAGTTTATAGCGAGGATCAACAGCAGTTGCCATAAAACAATCAAAATTATCTTGGACTTCATTTTCAATAATCCTTGTGATTCTGTTTTTTATTTTTTACAATTTTCTTTTTTTTAATGAGTTAATTTATTTATACTACCGTATTTACTCGTGTATAGGGTGCACACGTATATAAGGCCCACCCCTACTTTACAAGTAAAAATGGCGATTTTTTAAAATCTCGTGTATAACACGCACCATAAATTTAATACGCTAATGAAGAATGACCAAATGAATTTCAGTAAAAAAAAAAGTCGAAACAAACATTACAGCAGACAAGAAAACAAGGCGAAAATGCATTTTTTGACTTCGGGTTGTAAGAGAATGATGGGAAATAGGAATGAGTGATGGTAAAGAGAATCGCTAATTAGTGTTTAGATAATGTCACTAGTTCTGTTGTATAAAAAACTGCAAGGAATGAAATAAATATGCAGTAATACTTCAATTAAGTAACATTTTCAGAGTTTTAATATCTTCTTAGAATATTTTCTTGTTTCATATGTATATCGTTCAACTGCATCCAACAGTAAAAAATTATTCCGTGTATAAGACGCACCTAAGAGTTTTGCCCAAATTTTTTGAAAATAAGTGTGCCTTATACACGAATAATTACGGTATATATGTACATTATATAGATATGTACACATGGGTATAGATAAATGCAGACTTGTATAAAACCAAAAACTTTCTGCGCACGTAATATCGGGTCAAAACTTTCTGCAAATTTAATGTTGGGTGTAATTCGCATTTTTTGTGCACTTCATGATCGTGATTAGCGTTTTTAATGCGATTTATGAATGTAAATTGCGTTTTTAGAGCAATTTATGGAAGTAATTCACGTTTTTTATGCAAATAGTGAATGTAATTCACACTTTACGCGATTCATGGACGTAATTTGTTATTTTTGTGCGATTCATGGACGTAATTTGTGTTTTTCGAGCTTTCTGTCGACGAAATTCCCGTTTTTTGATCGATTTATTGACATAATTTGTGTTTTTATGCGATTTATGAATGTAATTCACTTTTTTACACGATTCTTGGTTGTAATTCGCATTTTTTTGCGATTTATGAACATTATTCGCGTTTTTTTGCACGATTCATGGAAGTTATTCGCGTTTTTTGAGCAATTTATGAACGTAATTCACGATTTCTTATGCAAATCGTGAACTCATTATGCAAATTATTAATGCAATTCACTATTTTTTATGCGATTTATAGGCGTAATTCGCGTTTCAGCTTTCTGCCGACAAAATTTGTGTTTTTTGAGTGATTTATGAACGTAATTCACGTTTTACTACATGATTCATAGACATAATTTGCATTTTTCATGCTATTTATGAACGTAATTCTCGCTTTTTTACACGATTCATGGACGTAATTCGTGTTTTTTACGCGATTTATAGACGCAATTCGCGTTTTTTGAGCGATTCATGGATGTAGTTTGAGTTTTTTATGCAATTTATGTATGTAATTTGCATTTTTTACATGATTCATGCACAAAATTCATGTTTTTTACACGATTTATGGATGAAATTTATGTTTTTAACGCTGTCTTCAGACGAAATTCACATTTTTTATTCAGCCTTTGCACGAAATTCACTTTTTCATGCGATATTTGTAAAATATTGGTTTTTTTACAAGATTCTTTGTTAAGATGCACGTTTTTTATGCAATTATTTGTCGAAATGCATGTTTTTACGCAATTCTTTATTAAAATTCACGATTTTTTTAAAAGGTTTTTTGACGACATTTACATTAACAACAGTAAATAACTTGTCCATAAAATTGAAGGAATATTTTTTTGGGAGGGGTTCTTAAAAAAAAAAATTACAAAAAAAAAATTGTTTTTTTTTTCTTAAAATTTTCTGCAAACTTCATAAAATTTTCTGCACATGGCGTTCGTCTATATTATACAACTGTGGATAAATGTAAACAGGTAAAAAATTACTAAATTTGTCAATAAATTGCAGGGAAAGAATGGCAAAATTCATTAATGGTCTGAGTAACATCACAAAAATCATTTATCATTCAGGGAAAAATCACAAAATTCCTCAATCAATCACATGAAAAAAGTGCAAAAGTTTCTACTGTAGTATGAAAAAGTTAACGTTATTAGTTGGATTGAACTCTCATAAAAAAATAATAATAAATTAATTAATTAATTAATTCTTATCTTTTCCAAACAATCTTCTTGGTAGATTTATCTAAAATGGTCTAAAAATATGTCATGAAATTTTGTTGTTTGAAAATACTGGTGTAAATTAAAGTATGCAACTGAAACATGTAAAGCATATAATTACCTATCTATTGATGCCTTGTGGGCAGACAGAAAAAAGATAGCTCGGAGCTTCATTACTTTCTTCATACTCCAATGATGCACAATTGCAACATTTTTTTAAATAGTTACAACATCGCTCAACACCTCTTAGAATAGCATTCATTTTCTGAAAGAATCACAAGTAGAAATCACATTTTCAATTTTGGCAGTATTGTTTATTTTCAGAAATTGCATTCCATTAAAAAATAATAACAATAATCAGATATAAAACATTCTATAATAGGGGTGCACAAACTTTTCAAGAGGAGGGCCACTTACAAATATATCTAGGTAGTCGAGAACCACATCATTAACATGGAGGAATTTCGAAGAGGTCATCTACTGACTTATGACTGATAAAAAATATGGTTTCAGAGGGGAGTGGGAAGTTTTTTATTTTAAGTTTGCTTACCCAGTCAAAATATCCAATTCATTGGTAAGAATATATCTGCAGTTTTAATGTTTGTACACATAACAATTAAAGCAAGTATTATTTTCAAGATATAATAATATTCCTTGACTTTATTTAGGAGAGTAAATTTAGGGTACTTAAGTATTAACGCCACTGTAGCAGAACTTGCGTTAATGCGCCAATAACGAGCAACCTTGTAGTTATTGCACGTGCACAAAAATAATAGCATCAAAAATGAGCAAAAAATAAAAAGCACTAAAAAATGGTGTCAGAAGTTAGCAAAAAAACAAGGCAACAAAGAATCCAAAAGTTAACTGCGGTGGCATTAATATGTAAGTACGAAATTTAGTTTTATTAAAAGTGTTAAAAAATAAACGTAAGTGGCTAGTGCCGAAAGAAATGTGAACTTTCACAACGAAGGAGCCGATGATTAAGATTTTTCCGTTACTGATCAATGAAATTCCTGCTTTTTCTGCACCCAATTAATAAAATTTAAAATTTTTCTATTTTTGATTGACCAAATTTGCGATTTTTGTGAAACCAATTGTCAATATTCGCGATTTTTCGAGGCTGATTGCTGAAATTTACAATTTTGCTGAACCTGATCAACAAAATCTGCAATTTTTACAAAGACAATTGAGAAAATTCACGAGTTTTATAAAGCCGATTGAAAAAATTCATGAATTTTATGAAGCCAATTGAGAAAATTCATGAATTTTATGAAGCTGACTGAAGAAATTTGTAAATTTTATGAAGCCGGTTGAGAAAATTGACAAATTTTAAAATGCCGATTGAGAAAATTGACAAAGCCAATTGAAAAAATTTAAACTTAAAATAAAAAATTTGCAGAATTTTGAATTTAAAATCATGTAACGAGCAGTTTTGCTAAAATAAACAAGTAACTAATACTAGAACACGTACAAATATCAAATAAGAGCATGCAAGAAAAAAAAAAGCATAATAATAGAAGCGAGCTTAGAAATAATACTCAGAAGATTATAAGAATATTCTTATAAAGCAATAGCATATTGTTTTTCTTTTTTAACTGCTACTGTTAGTGCAGAAACATAAATTTAGCAGCTTTATCAGCCGATTTCTAATTTTCAACAATACAAAACCAAAAGGCGGTTAAGCATTCATTCCACTATTGCAGTAAAAAACTAGCTGATCATTAATATTAATTCTACAAGTTTTTTCGCAGCGTTGAAACCAGGGAGTGACCTCCTCCCCCTCCCACACACACATACCCTGCAGCAATGAGAAATTTCTCAGAAGAATTGAGATTTCGTGCTTTTATTGATAAAGAAGTTCCCCCGATACTTCATCTGGAGCCACAGAAAGTCCTCCCGGATATACACATGCATGTCGTACTCGTAATATCAATGTATAATAATATCACATAATTTACATAAATGATTAAAAGGTAACATTTTAGGCAATAGAAAAATCTATATTACACAAAATGCTTGAAAAACAGCAAATCAGATGTCAAAAATTAATATTAGCTGTACTTTAGCTCAAATAAAAATAATTGTAGGATACAACATTTTTAAACAAACTTGGGAACAAACTAAGATGTTAATTGTTCTTTTTTCAATTGCTAGTACAAAAAAATAAATTTAGCAACTTTATCAGTCGATTTCTAATTCTCAACCTTACCAAACCAAAAGGCAGTTAAACATTCGTTTCATTATTGCAGTAAAAAGTTAGCTGATCATGAATTCTACAAGTTTTTCGGCAGTGTTGAATTCAGGGAGTGACCCCCCCCCCCACACACACACACCCTGGAGCAATGCGATATTTCTCCAGAATATTTGAGATTTCGTGCTTTTACAGATCAAAAAGTGCTCCCCACCCCTCACACAGAGCCACAGAAATCCCTCCTGGATGCACATATGCATTTTATAATATTAACAGTATAATAATATCACACAATTTACACAAATGATTAAAAGGTAACATTTTAGGCAATTAAAAAACCTATATTACACAAAATGCATGGAAAACGACAAATCAGACATAAAAAATTAATATTGCCAGTGCTTTAGCTCATAAAAAAAAAATAATAATAACAGCAGGACACTACATATTTAAACAAACTTAGGAACAAACTAAGATGTTAATTTTATATTTTGTTTAACTGCTAGTACAGTAAAATAAGTTTAGAAGCTTTATCAGTTGATTTCTAATTTTTAAATATACCAAACCAAAATGCAACCATTCGTTCCAGTATTGCAGTAAAAAGCTAGTTGATCATGATTAAAACAAAGCTAATTTAAATTAACAAATACTAATGCATTCACAAAGTTAAAAGCAAAAGTTCTGCACCGCACAGTTGTTTAGTTACCACATTTAGAAATTTTTTACATAATATAAAGCAGCAATAATTGAAAAATTAAGAATTTACAATTAATAAATTATTTTACAAAACCAAACTACATCTATTACATATATACCTATCGAAACAATGTATTATTCGGCATTGGAAATCGTTTAAAATCTGTTTACGCTTCATATGACATTATTCATATACTAATAAATGCATTAAAAAGGTTTAATGTGTTCCAGGCAATCAAGAATACTGCTGCAAATTTAAAATACATTTTCTAATCAGTAAAAAACAAACATAACTTTGGACATGGACCGAAAAGTTTGACATGAAAAAACATGTTTATAAAGCGATTACTTAAAATGATTAAGATTTCATTAAGTATAAAACAGAAAAATACATACCTAAATAAATCCATTTGTTTCAGTTTTCAGGTAACTATAGCACGAAATACACATTCTTTTCCTTGGGAACAGCGGCAAACAATCATTCAATTCACACGCGGCGATAATGTCTGTAATGTAAACATCCGGCGCCGGCGATCCGTTCAAGATGGCGCGTCACTTGTTGCCATCTCTTGAATATTAAAAAATGGACCATCGGCGGTTCTATTCTAGGGAATTTGAGTATCCAATTTGGGTTGACGTATGGGAGGGGCCGTTTGGGTTACAATTTTTGCTCATTTTGGAATCATTTTTGCCGAAAGATCTGATTTGGATATGATTTTACCCATTTTGGTTATTTTATAATCTTTTTAACCTAAATTGGTTACTAGTTCAATGTGGAGTTGTTCTATTTTGGTATTTCAATTTTACAGAGTAGTAAAAGAAAATCCTTTATAGATAATAAAAAATCGACACGGAACACAACAATTCTTGAAAAATCGCGTTAAAAATCTCTAAAATTATATTAGATTAAAAGTTTGAAATCACTTTTTACTTACGAATATCAAAAAATCACCATAAAACTCGAAAAATTTCTAAAAATTGCATTGAAAAGTGCATTAAAAATCACTAATATTAAAAAATCACAGGGGTCAAAATTTACTCTAATAGGGTAAAACGTTGTAATTGGAAATATCTCATGAATGACAAAAATCCGATATCAAACGCAAAAAATCTCGAAAAATCGCATTAAAATTAGCTGAAATTCATAAATCTTAACAGCTAAAATTTAATGCATCAGCCTGAAAGTTTTAAGCAAAATTCATTTTACTAATGTCGAATAATAGCGGCAAAATTTACATTAAATAATTCACTAAAAATCCAAACATCGTTGCACGAAATCCAAATAAATTATATTGAAAAGAGAACAAAATTCACTAATTTAGGTCGAAAAAATGAAACCGCTTTCCTTTTCGCTAATGTGGAAAAATCGCCTCGAAACCCACTAAAATTCGCATATGAATTAAATAAAAAAAACTGAAAATCGGCCTTCAAGGTGTAAAATTTCATACATAACTTCGTGCAGCGGTCTCTCCAGAGCATCGCCAGTACTTTAAAAATTTTAACATGCGTTATAAACTACCTTAACCTCTTCGCTACTGGGCTCTCGCCTCTTCGCTACCATTATTGCAGTATTTTTAATTATTACTGAATTATTTCTTCTCCCGTTTGACTTCAGAGCGAGATTTTTGTTTTAGTTTCATTAGCTCGAATCTTAGAATTCGAAACATATTATTCTTATATCGAAATTTCATTTATATTTGAGTATCATTAATAAAATGGGACAAAACTGATGTACCCATTTGGGTACTTAGGGACTGAAGAGGTTAAAGTGTAAAACACATCTCCTTATTATATTTCCTAATTTTGTTCGCGCCTCTCCTTTCACGCACCCTGAAATGTGTCACACCATTTTTTGTTTACATTTTTTTATCATGTATTATAAACCATTTTAAAATTTAAAATAAATCACATTGTTATATTTTTAAATTTTAACAAAATCGCGTTCTATTAGTTCCATTTTTCACCAACAGCTGGCGCTCTCTATTCTTCAAAAACTTTATCAAAACGATACTGGGTTAAACAACCTATTAGGTGATATATTACTCGAGGGGGTAGCGGTCTTAAGCAAGAATTTAAGATATTTTATGAAATTGCTATTCGAAAATAGTGGTAACTAAATTTTTGACATTTTAGGTAAATTTCGCAAAAAAAAAAAAAAAAAAACTACTTATTGCATTCTCAACAGCTCAAGATTTTGATAGAACAACTATGAAAAAAAATAGATGTTAAACGCAAAAAATCTTATTGAAAATCGCCTTAAAAATCGTTAGAATCTAAAATTCGTAACAAACACAAAATTTAGGGCTAAAAGTTTGAAACGGTTTTCTTTTTATCAATCTCAAAAAAAAAAAAAAAAAAAAAAACGCAAAATGAGAAAAAACACTAAAAATCGCATTAAAAATACGTTAAAAATTCAAAAATCGTTGTACAAATTCCGAATAAACTTTGTTGAAATGAGAAAAAGAAATTGCTTTATTGGGTTAAAAGAATGAAACCGTATTTCTTTCACTAATGGGATAAAACTGCAAAAAGAACGCTAAAAATCGCCTAAAAAATTATCAAAAAAGATTTAATCAAAAAATTGAAAATAGGGCTTCGAATTGCAAAACTACGTGTATAAAAGTACCTTCTTTCCACATTTTGTAACTCTACGTACAGCAGACTCTTCAGAACAGCGCTGACACACACACACACAAACTTGTCTCTTTATTATTATAGATTTAAAAAATTAGCGTTCTATTAGTTCCATTTTCTACCACCAGGTAGAGCACTCTATTCTTCAAAAACTTTATCAAAACGATACTCTGTTAAATAACCTATCAGGTGATATATAACTCGAGGGGGTAGCGGTCTTAAGCAAGAATTTAAGATAGTTTATGAAATTGCTATTCGAAAATAGTGGTACCTAAATTTTTGACATTTTAGGTAGATTTCACAAAAAATACTACTTACTGCATTCTCAACAGCTCAAGTTTTTGATAGAACAACTATGAAAATAGATGCTAAACGCAAAAATCTTTTAAAAAAAACGTTAAAAATCGCATTAAAAATCGTTAAAATCTAAAAATTGTAACAAACACAAAATTTAGGGCATTAGGCTAAAAGTTTAAAACGATTTTCTTTTTATCAATCTCAAAAAATAGCCGCAAAATGAGGAAAAACACTAAAAATCGCATTGAAAATTCGTTAAAAATTCAAAAATCGCTATACAAATTCCGAATAAACTTTGTTGAAATGAGAAAAAGAAATTGCTATTTTGGGTTAAAAGAATGAAACCGTATTCCTTTCACTAATGGGATAAAACCGCAAAAATAACGCTAAAAATCGCCTAAAAAATTATTTAAAAAAATATAAACAAAAAATCGAAAATTGGGCTTCGAGGTGCAAAACTACATGTAAAAAAGTACCTTCCCTCCAAATTTTGTAACTCTTCGGAACAGCGCTCACAGACAAACATCCTTCTCTCTTTATTATTATAGAAGATATAATAAAATCGATATATGTCACTGAGTTTTAATATAAATTATACGATACAGTCATGCAAAATATGAAGTACGTAGCATTTACATACATACGAAAGGTTTACATACATATGGACATACAAAAGATTTCAATTTCATTTCGAAAGATTCTATGTTTAACGCATTTATTTTTTCTTTCTTGTTAATTATTTTTTAGTTATGAAGGAAAAAAAGAACATCAGATTTATAAAATATATTATATTTAGAATTATTAAGTGGTCAAAATTTGCGTAGTATGGTTCTTTTTCACGTTTCATCGACGTACAGTACCGTAATTAACGTTTTTCAGAATTTTTTGCTTTTCACAACCATTTTTGCGGCACTGGCACGGCTAAACCATTGATCAGAGAAAAAAAACTTTAAATACATAAAATGTAGGAAATTTTATCTTCCTTAATTTATGTACTGAGGACTTTTATGTAAAATACATAATTTTGAATTTATTTAGAAAAAAACAAGGAAAAACCACTTTTTCTACACATTTTTTGCCAAAAAAAAAAAAAAATAAATAAAAAAAATAAAAGTATAAAAACGGGGATAAATTTTGTTGGATAACACCAGATTCGTGTTCAGCGACCTAAAAACATAAAGGCACCAAATATCAAAACTACACAAAGACTTGTATTTATTTGTCTTTTTTGAGCGCCAAATCCCTGGACTAAATTTCAAATAAATAAATAAATAGATGTCTTCGTTAAAATCTTTTGGAGTCGAAAAAAAAAAATAATAAAAATGTTTTTAGACAGAAGGATAACAGATATCAGTCTCTCAGTCAGGAATATACCCTTCTCGAACACCTGTGCACTTTTTGTACTTATTATTTATGTTGTCCACAAAATTACTGACGAGTTCTTGAGGGATATTGCCCTATTCCTCATTCGGGGCATTTTACAGATTTTGGGAGTTTTGGATGGTGTGAATTCATTGCGAAACATGTTTGCCAAGAGCCTCCCAGCATTCTATACAATATTTAAGTCCGAAGAATAAGCAAACCACTCCCATACGTTCAATATTTTCAATTTCTAATGTATCCGATACTTCAGAAGGTCTGTGTGAACGTGCATTGTGGTTCATAAACAGAAAGTCCAGACCTGCCGCACGCCTAAAAAGACAATCATGATCCAGAATAATCTATTCATGATATCGCTTTTAAGTGACGGCATCGCGCTCAAAGTTGTGAAGCAATGCTTTGCCATTTTGCATAGTGCCTCACGCACCATTACACCATGTCCATACCAATCACGTTCATGAACATTTGTGGTGCGTGGTGTATTCCCTCTGTCCCCCCACAGTAACTAGTGGACAAAATCATTTTTCAAAGTGAAGAGGGATTCGTCGAAGAACATTACTCTGAAACAGTGTTGCAGATCCCAACCAATATGTTCCTTACACCGACACAATCTTTTTCGACGATGGTGTATTTTAAATGGGATACATTAAACAGACTTTCGCGCATACAAACCAATCGTATTTCATCGCCGACAAATGGTTCTAGCAGATGCACGTGTAACAATAGCGTTTGTAAGTAACAAACTCTTATAACTTAAGGGTATATTTCGATTCAAATTTCTTATTTTCCGATTTATTTTTTATTTTACTTTTGCTCTCAAATGCACCAAACTAGCAAATTGTTTTATTTAGAAAGTACATAAGATGCCGTGATTATCGAGTTTTCGATAAATGCAGAAAATATTGTAAAAAATGCAATCAAAGTTGGCTTTTTGAACCAAAGTTTCCGAAGCGGGAGATTTGGGAACAAAAAAAAAAAACCGGTCCTACTGAGAAAGTAATTGTTTATAAATCAAATTCTAATGAATTGAGAGCAAAATGACATCTCACGACACCTTATACGTCTTTTCAAAAATCTTACTCTGCAAGTTTCCTGTTTCTACTTTTAAAAATGAGTTTGAAATTCTATCAGAAAATTTTGAGCTGTTGAAGGTGGAAAAGTATTTTTTCGATTACAACCTTAACGTCTGCAGCTATCTGACAAGTATTGGGATTTCTGTTTCTTGTTTCCTCTAGGATCCTCTTGAAGTGTAGCGTTCTTTTCATGACCACTGGCATGATTTCACACAGTATATAAACCTTTAGCGGCTTTTTTAAATCGCGATATGATACTTTTTGAGACTGTCATTACTGTTGTCACAGCAGTGGCACTTAGGCCTGTTTCGAACGGTCCACGATCGAAAACACTCAGATGTTGTCTGTCAGACATTTTGTACACAATTGTTGTCGTACCACATAGAATTTCACAGAAATAAATTCAATAACCTACGACGCAATTTTTTCAAATACGATTCAAATAAAATTTCAAAATAAAAATAAATTCAAATTAAAAATAAAATTCAAATAAAATTTCATGAATTTTCGAACGAATAAACTTTCTACCCTGCCTTTTATGCAGATGACAGGTCCTGTTTTACAAAGCCATCTACATTTAATTTTATTGTAGTTTATAGCTGTTACGTTGCAAAAAGCATTTCTTCCTTATTATCAAACAGTGTAATATAAAGTAATAGTACAAAAATTTATTATATAAATTTTATGTACCATTACAAATTATACAGACCTGATACCCAGCGAAAACTTGTAATAAATTCAAAAAGGAAATCTCATAAGAAATGTAATGTTTAATTTGCCTTTTGAGCTAAGAAGATAACATATACACTGGTGTCCAAAATTTAAGCATAATTGTTAATTAAGTAATTATTTTTAAGTAATGAAAGAAATATGAATCGGAATGTGCTGAAACTCCAGGTGTGTAAACAAAATAGTACGCGTCACATATTTTCGCGAAGAGTTTTCCCCGAAATCGAACAGGGGACCGTCAACAAATTGAAAAAGAACGAAGATCTTTTGGATAACCCTGTCAAAACTAATGTAACAAAAGCATTCAAACTGCACATTATGATTAAGTGGCTTATTGTAATGTACTGTGTTTATTTTTATAAGGATAGCATGGATACTCGTAGAGAAATTAAGGTTTTTATAAAAACAGTCTTAAGTTTTTTGCTTATAATTTGCAGAGTTCTTAATATAAAATAGTGTTCTTTTTTGAAAAAATGACAAACATCATTGTACACAATACCCTGTCATCAGAATTAAAAAATAATAAAAATTGTATGACAAATGAGCAGGTTTACTAAATAATTTTTTACTGCGCATGCGTGAACGCTATTAAAATTTCATTTGCATATTATGTTAGTTAAATGTATAGAGCAACTTTTGTGAAAGTCTCAAAAACATAGCTTAAAAATTCTGAAAATTATCGTTGATAGAATGAGATCAAAATTCTTTATTCCCTAAATGAAGCAAAAAGATGAGGGGCTGTATCCATATTCCATTGTTTAGTGCCTACACAATATTGCACGTACAACTATATTTAGGTAAAACCCCTGTTTTTTTTGCTTCCTTTAGGAATAACGGATTTCGAGTTGATTCTATAGGCTCCCATTTTCAGAATTTTCAAGCTATGTTTTTGAAACTTTTACAGAAGTTGCTCTATACATTTAGCTAACACAATATGCAAATGACATTTTGATATCGTTGACGCATGCGCAATGAAAAATTATTTACTAAACATACTCATTTTTCATACAATTTTTATTATTTTTTAATTCTGATGACAGGGTATTGTGTACAATGATGTTTGTCATATTTTCAGAAAAGAACATTATTTTATAATAAGAACTCTGCAAATTATAAGCAAAAAACTTGGAAAAATTTAGGACTGTTTTTTATAAAAACCTTAATTTCTCTACGAGTATACATGCTATCCTTGTAAAAATTAACACAGTACATTACAATAAGCCAATTAATCATAATGTGCAGTTTGAACGCTTTTGCTACATTAGTTTTGACAGGGTTATCCAAAAGATCTTCGTTCTTTTTCAATTTGTTAACGGTCCCTGTTCGATTTCGGGGAAAACTCTTCGCGAAAATATGTGACACGTATTATTTTGTTTACACACCTGGAGTTTCAGCACATTCCGATTCTTATTTCTTTCATTACTTAAAAATAATTACTTAATTACAAATTATGCTTAAATTTTGGACACAAGTGTACTACATTTGAAATGAAAAAAATCAAATAAGGCAGTGATTAATTGATAAATTTCGAATGCATCAAATTTCACTAATTCCGCGTGAAAACCATATTGATAAGATACGATTTATTTTTGCACTTATAAAAAAATCCACTCAAAATGAACTCTACGCTGTTTAGTTATTTTAAATTATTTTTCGAAAAAGAAAACAAAATCCACGTAATAAATTTCCCCAGTCATTAATCATTCATGGATCAACGACAAATTCCTGCATGCTTATGTTTATTTAATAAAAACGTGTAATGTAGGAGTGAGCTAAAATTTTTCTTTTTAAAAGAATATGTCGAGAATTTCTTTTATTTTCTGTATCAAATAGATTTTTGTGAACTTTAGTAAATATGTAATATCATAATAAGTAAAGGAAATATGTAACATAGTAAGTAAGTCCAATATCCAAATTTTAAATCAAAAAACGATGTTTTTAAAAGAAAGATGTAGCTTTCATGTGATATGTTTTTAGACGATTTATTGAATAAAATATGTGGTACAAAAAGCACCTTCTTAATTACAATAAAAAATAATAATATTTAAAAAAACTAAAAAAGGAAATCGGAATTCTGTTAGCAATGGTTGCAGTTTTTCAGTTTAAGGTTACAAAATTTCTCATTAATCTCTTTTACGGATATTGAAGCAAAAAGCCATAAAAATGTAAAGAAAATTGTTTTCAGATTTTAGAGTTTTTTTTAAACCCTAATCCAAAAAATATAATATTTTTATTTCATATCTTATCATTTTCCAATACATTATAATATTTAATTTACACAAACAATAAGATAATGTATAAATATACATAATGCACAATGCATAATGCAAAGTAATAGTATAAAATGTATTATATAAATTTAATGCACCATTACAAATTATACAGACCTCCCACATCGCGTTGTCTTGTAAAAAGTTAAAAAAATGAAATCTCATAAGAAATGTAATGTTTAATTTGTCTTATGGGCTAAAAAGGTAATATATATTACACTTGAAATAAAAAAATCCCTGTCGGCTTGGCCTATAGGCGGAGGTAGATTTCGAAAAATGCTCATTTCAACAACAAAAAATAAAATATGATGAGTGATAAATCCAGTTTAACAATTTTCTTTGGCCGCTTTTGAAAAATATTTAATTTATTTTTATGTAAGAACTGGTTTTTTATCAAAATCATCTTAAGCGAAATTCGGCTCAAATGAGTTTTGACAACATATTTTGAAATATATTCTGACTTTATTATTAAAAAATCGACCAATACGCAAATTATATAGTTCCTAAATAACAACAACAACAACAACAACAACAACAAAAAAACTGTCAATTGAATGCTTTTGAGAGCAAAATCGAATTTAAAAGTCAGTCATAAAATAACTAAGTTGTTATTTGAATACATCCTCAATTCTTAATGATCGCTTTGGGAAATTTTGTGCAAAGCGCTCATTTTGACAGCTTTTAATATATATATATTTAACCTTTATAAAAAAAAAACTGACCAATACGGTATATTACACAGTTCCTTAATAACAAATAACTGTCAATGGAATGCGTTTGAAAGCAAAATTGAATTTAAAAATCAGTTATAAAATAACCAATTTGTTATTTTAATACATCCTCAATTCTTAAATCATGATCGCTTTGAGAAATTTTGAGCTAAATGCCTACTTTGACAGATTTAAAAAATATATATTTAGCCTTTATAAAAAAATCGACAAATTCTCACATTGTATAGTTCCTAAATAATAAAAAAACTGTCAATCGAATGCGTGTGAGAGCAAAATTGAATTTAAAAATGAGTCATAAAATAACCAATTTGTTATTTGAATACATCCTCAATTCTTTAATCATGATGGCTTTGGGAAATTTTGTGCGAAGTGTCCATTTTGGTAGCCTTTTTTGAAATATATTCTGCCTTTATCAAAAAACTGGCCAATCCGTCACATTGTATAGTTCCTATATAAGAGGACCTGTATTGGATGCGTTTGAGAACAAAAATGGACTTAAAAATGAGTCAGAAAAAATGCAATTTGTTATACTTCCTGAATTTTTCAATCACCATCACTTTGAGAAATTCTGTTCAAAATACCGTTTTTGGCAGTCTTTTTTGAAAAATATTCTGATTTTATCAAAAAACTGACTAATGCGTCACATTATACAGTTCCTAAATAGGACGATATGCCATTTGGATGCGTTTAAAATCAAAAGTGAATTTAAAAATGATTCAGAATATAAGCAGTTTGGATTTGAGTTTTTTTCTCCAACTTTTTGTTTAATTTATTTTTGCTATAAGAATTGCTCCTATTATAAACTTGTTAGTATAAAAGTCGCAGATTTATTGAGAAGATGTAAAATAAATTTAATTAGATTTGATTGCTTAAGAATTGAGTAAGTTATGGGTTTTTTTCTTTTCTTTTTTAATTTTTTTCATCGGCAAAAGTTGCTCCTATCAAAAACCTGTAAATACAAAAGTTTTAGATAATTTTGAGAACATTTATAAAAAATTTAGTTGGATTTCATATCTAATAAATTTACGAAGTTATGATTTTTTTTTTCTCCCAAGAACCCTGTTTTTTTCGCCCCTTGAGCCCATTTTTAACTTTATCGAAAATCTGTCATGCATAAACTTTTGGCCCATTTTTTAGAAGTAATATGAACTTTAAACTGATTCGATATCTATTTTAATTTAGAAGTTATCGCGTTTTTTCTGTTTTCACAAAAATCCTTCTAACCCACATTGTCCGATTTTGCCCATTAACGAACTTAACCGAGATTTTATGCCCCTTTATTTTATGTAAAAGTTTGAAGAAGATCTGAGCATAATTATAGAAGTTATCGTGTCCAGAAGAAAGTGATACACACCGATAGACAGATAGATAGATAAATAAACTTTTTTACTAATGGTAGTTTTGGGGTCTAGGGGTTGTGATCGGTGTAGATCTGCGAAAATTTTTCAGAAATGCCAACATGGGAGCGATCGCAATAGGTAGTATTTCATGCGAAATCTACCTAAAAATCGAATAAGGCAGTGATTAATTGATAAATTTCGAATGCATCATATTTCACTAATTCTTCGTGAAAACCCCCACTGATAAGAAATGATGTATTTTTTCTTTTATAAAAAAATCCACTCAAAATAAACGATGTTTAGTTATTTTAAAGTCCCTTTCAAAAACGAAAAAAAAAAATCCAAATAATAAATTTTCCCAGTCATTAATCATTCATGGATAGACGACAAATTACTGCATGCTTATGTATATTTAATAAAAAAATTATAATGTAGGAGTGCGCTAGAAATTTTCTTTTTAAAAGAATATGCTGAGAAATTTCTTTTATTTTCTTTATCAAACAGGTTTTTGTGGAATTCAGAAATATGTAGTATCATAGTAAGTCAAAGAAAATATGTAACATAGTAAGCGCTTCAAATTAAATCCAATTTCCAAGATTTAAATCAAAAAACAATTTTTTTAAAAGAAAGATATAGCTTTCATGTTATATCTTTCAGTCGATTTATTGAATAAAACATATGGTACAAAAAGTACTTTCTTAATAATAATTAAAAATAATAATATTAAAAAACAAAAAATAAAAAAAGGAAATCGGAATTCTATAAGCAATGTTTACTGTTGTTTTTCAGTTTAAAGTTACAAAATCTCTCATTTCTCGCTTTTACGGATTTTGAAGCAAAGAACCAAACAAATGTAAAGAAAATAGTTTTCAGTCTTTAGAGGTTTTTTTTAAAAACCCTAATCAGACAATGACATAATAAATGCTTCAAAGTAAGTCCAATATATAAATTTTAAATCAGAAAATTATTTTTTTAAAGAAGGATGTAGCTTTTATGTGATATCTTTTTAGTCGATTTATGGAATAAAAATTATGGTACAAAATGTACTTTTTTAATAAAAATAATAAAAAACAAAAAATAAAAAAGTAAATCGGAATTCTGTTAGCAATATTTGCAGTTTTTCAGTTTACGATTATAAAATTTCTCATTTCTCTCTTTTCGGATTTTTGAAGCACAAAACCAAAAAAAAAAAAAAAAAAAAAAAAAGGAAAGAAAATTTTTTCTGATTTTAGAGTTTTTTTTAGAAACCTAATCAGAAAAGCATAATATTTTTATTTCATACCTTATCATTTTCCAATACATTATACATTTAATTTACACAAAAATATGATAATGTATAAATATACATTATGCATAATGCAAAGTAATAGTATAAAATTTATTATATAAAAATGCACTATTCCAAATCATACAGATCTGCCACTTTGCCATTACTTGTAAAAAAGTTAAAAAAAGGAAATCTCATTGGAAATTTAATGTTGTAATTTGTCTTTTGAGCTAAAAAGATACCATATACTATTCTTGAAATAAAAACAAGTTTGAAAATGCACGTGGAGCTTAGCAAATGATGTTGTAATGATGTTGGTGCGTTCGTCCGATAAAGAAGTTTTAAAAATATCACTCCCATATATCAATCTCATAAAATTATAAATAGTTAAATACAAATATAGGTGCTATGTATTTACATAATTACGAACGCACCTAAAAATCAAATAAGGCAGTGATTAATTGATAAATTTCGAATGCATCAAATTTTGTTAATTACGCGTGAAAACCTTAGAGATATAAAACGATGTAATTTTGCATTTATAAAAAAGATCCATTCAAAATGAACTCCACGCTGTTTAGTTATTTTGAATTCCTTTTCGAAAAAGAAGAAAAAAAATCTACGTAAAAATTTTCTCCAGTCATTAATCATCCATGGATCAGCAACAAATTCCTGCATGCTTATGTTTATTTAATAATAAAAAAATGTAATGTAGGAGTGCGTCAGAAATTTTCTTTTTAAAAGACTATGCCAAGAACTTCATTTATTTTCTGTATCAAATTGATTTTTGTGAACTTTAAAAAATATGTAGTGACATAGTAAGTAATTCAAGGTAAGTCAAATAAACAAAATTTAAACTAGAAAACTATTTTTTTCAAGAAAAATGTAACTTTTATTTGATACTTTTGTAGATTATTTATTAAATAAAAACTTATGGTTAAAAATGTACTGTTTCAATAACTAAAAAATAAAAAATAAAATAAAAAATAAAATCGAAATAAAAATAAATAAAAAATAAACATAGGAATGCTGCTAGCTATGCATTGATGCTTGCAGTTCTTCATTTTTAGGTTGCAAAATTTCTTATTTCTATATTATTTGAATTTTAAAGTAAAAAAAAATATATATGTATATATATATATATATACAGGGTGTCCGAAAAGTCTGGAAACGGTCGAATAACTCGAAAAATACATATGAGATTGAAAAACGTAAATATACGTGTTAAATATTTTTAAATAAGCTACTCAGTGATACCAAATTTGACCTTCGAAACTCACCCCCTGGGGGTCAGAGGGGGTCCAACTTTGAAATCTTAAATTATAACCCCCATTTTTTATTGCAGATTCGAATTCTACGGACAAAAATACGTAACTTTTGTATTTGATGTTTATTTCAAATCTTCGTTTATCACGGTGTAATCGAGCATATTAAATCGATACATATTCCCGCTTTTCCAATGGGATTTTCCCTAATCGAAACTGATTGGGCAGAATTTTTGACGTCAAATTCCTCGTCTTTTGTAGGAATAGCGTTTCCTGAAAATCACCCGTGGCGATTATTTCAATAGTGCTACACTGTTAAAAATTTGACCCATTTGCTGCAGCGGCACTCCACAGCTTTTATAGAATATCTCTTTCATGACCAATGAGAATGTTCAATAACACAGTAAAGTACACTGTAAAAAAATTGACCCTTTTGCTACATCGTCACTCCACCGCTATTATAGAAAACGATTACTTTACTGTGTTATGGAGCATTCTCATTGGTCACAAAAGAGATATTCTATAATAGCTGTGGAGTGACGCTGCAGCAAATGGGTCAAATTTTTAACAGTGTAGCACTATTGAAATAATCGCCACGGGTGATTTTCAGGAAACGCTATTCCTACAAAAGACGAGGAATTTGACGTCAAAAATTCTGCCCAATCAGTTTCGATTAGGGAAAATCCCATTGGAAAAGCGGGAATATGTATCGATTTAATATGCTCGATTACACCGTGATAAACGAAGATTTGAAATAAACATCAAATACAAAAGTTACGTATTTTTGTCCGTAGAATTCGAATCTGCAATAAAAAATGGGGGTTATAATTTAAGATTTCAAAGTTGGACCCCCTCTGACCCCCAGGGGGTCGGTTTCGAAGGTCAAATTTGGTATCACAGAGTAGCTTATTTAAAAATATTTAACACGTATATTTACGTTTTTCAATCTCATATGTATTTCTCGAGTTATTCGGCCGTTTCCAGACTTTTCGGACACCCTGTATATATATACATATATATATGTATATATATATAAATTTCATTTTTTATAAAATTAGAAAATCATAATATTTTTGTTTCATATCCTATCATTTTCCAATAAAGTACAATATTTAGTTTACCCAAATAATAAAATAATGCATAAATATATAATAATGTTAATAATAAAATATGAATCTGGAGAAAATTCTGCGCATATTAACGTAACGAGCAATTTTATGTAATTAAAGTTTACTGATTTATAAATAAATATTTAATTTATATTTATGATATCATTTGAGAAATTTCAAAACTCTCCTTATCCAAAATTTAAAGAATCGTATTCTCTCAATCAATTTATATCTGATCCTATCCAATCATATCGGATAATCGTATTCTATTTACATCCAACACATATTACCTTAGAAAAGTAAGTAATAGAACTCTATTTTTTATAACACATTATTTTAAGTTATTAAATATCGTGTATTTATGTAAAACTCTCAAAAGCCCAGTAATGGACCACCTATGTTTCAGTAATGGACCGCCTATGTTCCAGTAATGGGCCACCCTGCAAAAAATAACAGATAATTGCTTTTAGGTGCGTTCGTAATTATGTAAATACGTAGCACCTATAGTTGTCGTTCAGTCCGCCCGTCTGTCTGTCCGTTTGTATGTCCGTCTATCTGTCCGTTTGTCTGTCCGTCTATCTGTCCGTTTGTCTGTCCGTCTATCTGTCCGCATATAACAACGCAAAAACTATCCAACCGAATGGGTTGAAATTTAAAATACATAATTATTACATAATTGTGTCGTGTCATTTCAAATTTCATGAAAATCGGATGAATAGATCAATAACAGGGAAAATCAAAAATATTCCGTTACATTATGGTCAATGGGGAAAAAAGTTTGAAATGAATTTTAATCGTTTGAAATTTAAAACATATAAATATTACATAATTTTGTCGAGTCATTTCAGATCTTATCATAATCAGATGCATAGATCAATTACAGGGACTATCAAAAGTATTCCGTTACATTACAGTCAAAGGGGAAAAAGTTGCAAATGCATTTTAATGGTGTTACACTCATTCGAATATAATAAAATTGACATGAACCTATGACGTATATATATACTAAAATATAAATTCTGTACAATCTGAGATGCAAAGAATATTTATTATTAAATTACAGGGCCACACCAACGTATTCCACTACATAATGCTATGCGGGGAAACATTGTTTAGGACATGTTTTAATTATATTAAACTGTGCCACATTTTATGAATATGATATACGTTGCTGAGGTGTAATGAAAATTACTTCCTGTGTGTTTATAGGAACACAAAGGTTCAACCACTGTACTGTATCCGAAGTATTGTCTACTATATCAGGAAGATCGACATATTTTTAAAACTTCGTTGTCGTACAAACGAACCTCATTTGCTACGCTTCACATGCAATTTCTAACTGGTTTCAATTGTATTTTGCTCCAGAACTTAATGAAAGCATAATAATAATAATAAAATATTAAAACTTAAGTTAGAAATTCATTACATTAAAGGATTTATAATGAAAAAACATAAAACAAA
Organism: Maratus speculifer; assembly: GCA_964019185.1. Lineage (NCBI taxonomy): Eukaryota > Metazoa > Arthropoda > Arachnida > Araneae > Salticidae > Maratus > Maratus speculifer. Next base: position 429,110,095 of record OZ025290.1, on the reverse strand, counting down.
ATAATTAAATTTAAGTTATGAATTTATTATAATGAAGGATTTATAATGTGGATATAAAACAAAATATTAATGATATTATTAATTGTTTATTATTAACTAACATTAAAGGATTTATATTGTAAATATGTACAACAAAATATATAAATTTAAAGGATTTACAAGATAAAGACAATGTTTTACTGAAATCAAGTTTAAATAAAATAAGGCATTTAAAAAAAAGTCTCCAATGTTCATTCATATCATTATCTAAGTGATGTGCTTTGCAACTGTAAAATATAAATAACAGATCTTCAATTTTATCTTCTTTTTCCGATAGTCCAAACTGCTCAATATGGAATTTTAGAATGCATTTAAAATGATAAATATTCTTACACTATCCAATCATTTTCAGATAATCATATAGCCCACCAATTTGGTACAGATTGATTCCACAATTTACCTTCAGAGATGCTTATATGGATATATTATCACCAATGGAACAATCTCATTATTTGCTGAAAAACATACCATAACCGTGATTTGTTCTTTTCGTTATTTGGTACTACATAATACACATTTTTAACTGATTTTGGTCCAAAAATTTTCCTTGTTTTAAGAGCACAAAAGAAACCTTGTTTTAACCTTATTCAAAATTCTGTCTGTATGCTTTAGAATTCGGAAGAAAATAATTAATAATATCTTCTTCCAAATATGATTTTACATTTCTAAACCAACTTCTTTTGTAACGGCACATCTAGACTTTGTCAAATGTTCTGCTTGTATTTTATACCAATTTTGGATGATTTTTTAAGAACAACTATTTATAAAGAAATTGCCTTTATTAAATTCTAATAGGTAAAATTTAAGTATTAAATTTGATTATTTAGCTTTTCAGTTAAATCAAAATATTTTATCTCTACTGAAATAACACTTTTTGTACTGGTCACTTGGGTGGTCCATTACTGGAAAATCACGAAATAAGGAATCCAGTAATGGACCACCCCTCCTAAAATCTTAAAAATAAAATTTTGTTAATGGCTATTGGTACATTAAATTCAATGTTTTATATTGCTAACTAAACAAAAACATTCAATTTTTACGGAAAAATAAAAAAGTTATAAACTAAGTAAGTAAAGTCTGCTCTTAGCATGTTCATTAAGATTTTCAGTGAAAAACAGAAAAACTGTGAAACTTTATTTTCTGCTTCCTAATTGTTTTAAGTGTAAAAAATTAATCCAGCTTATAAAGCATGCAAGTTCAGAAAAAAATAATAAAAGCTAAACTATTATTTATTATTTTTTTATAAACAAAAAAGTGGCCCATTACTGAAAGGTGGTCCATTACTGGCACATCGACTCTACAATAATCAACACTCTCAAGGTTCACGTCTGGGTTGCCAGATTTGGCCTCTTTTTTAGATCTTTTAAATCTGAAATTTTATGTTCACACCAGAAATTCTGTATGGTTTCGTTTTATTTACTTCATGCCAGACATTCCGTGATTACCTAGAGTAAAAAAATTTCTTTCAGAATTTCTGATGTGAATTCGAATTTTTAAATTGAAAGTAGAGGCCAAACTGGCAACCCTGGTTCACGTACATATTCGCAATCAACTGTTTTCATATGATGTTTGAAAGAATCATCTTTTTTTAATATTTAAAACAAAATGTCGAGAAAACAACATTACAATTTTTGACCTTTTGCAAGACTTTCAGAAGTATAATACTATTTATACCATTAACCAAAATGCATGTTTATGTATATTTTGCAATTTCATATCATGTTTCTTGCAAGTTATTCATTGCAGAATATTTCTGCTCCATGTATTTAAAATGTAAATACTAATATGAAGGAAGGATAATCTCTGTTATAAATATGTTTACTGGAACCATTTTCACATATAAGACGTTTCTATTCACATATATTCTCCAGTTTCGATAACATGAATAGCGGGCCTTTTGACTTATCGTATTTTTTTCTCCATGAGTTATGCAGAAAAGTTTCTATGCACAAAATACTTGCTTTTAAAACTCATGAATAAAACGTTATTAATGCTTAATATCTGCGTTAGAAAATATTTTGAAATCGAAATGATGGATATTTTCAAAGTTTGAATGGATGTTTATTTTGAAAAATATGCACTTGCACATTTTACTGCTTTACGTGGTGAGGCTACTTACATTAAAATATTTTGTTCTAAGTTGAAAAAAGAATCGGTAGTAATTTGTAATATGCAAAGAATAGAGCGTATTTAATATTTATTAATTATTTCATATATTTTCTGCAAAAAGTAAATGGAATTAGTTTTTTTTAGTATTTTATAGTACTTGATATAGCATGATACAAATCGCTGAATAGGTTGCGTTACCATGATGTATTATTCATGATTATTGCAATAGCTCAATCTCAAGAACTAATGCACAGAATTTCACAAAATTTTAGATTCTGTCAGAACGTGATATAAGATATATGTGACTAGTTTTTGGTGTATATCGCTCAACAGGTGGCACTGCTATGCTGCATTATTTACAATTTCCACAGTAGCAATATCTCAAGAACTAGTGCATGGATTTTCATAAAACTTTATAATTATATTTGATGTGATATGTTGATCAGCATGTTGATATAACATGCTGCTAATTACGTTTTGGCAAATCGCTCTACAGATGTCGCTGACAAGGTGTATTATTCATGATTATGAACTAATGCACAGGATTTCATAAAACTTTAGATTCTCTGAGACCTTGATATAAAATAGATCTGACTAGTTTTTGGTGTATATCGCTCAAAAGGTGGCACTGCTATGCTTCATTATTTACAATTTCCACAGTAGCCCTATCTCAAGAACTAGTGCATGGATTTTCATAAAACTTTATAATTAGTTCGATATAACATGATACTTGATATAACATGATTACGTCTTGGTGAAAATCGATCAACAGGTGTCGCTGACATGTCCATTATTCTTGATTTTCGCAATAGATTTATCTCAAGAACTAAAACACGAAATTTTCTAAAACTTCAGATTAAGTTAGTCTCTGATATAGATTAGTGTTGTTTAGTTTTTGGTGTAAATCGCCCAACAGATGGCACTGCTGTGCTGCCATTTACATGATTTCTCAATAAATGTATCTCAAGATCTAATGCATGGATTTTCATCAAACTTCAGATTCAGTTAGTACCTTATAAGATATTGATTCTGATTAGTTTTAGATGTACATAAACCAACATGTGGAGCTGTTATGCAATTTTTTAAAAAAGATTTTGCAGTAGCTCTATCTAAAAAACTATGCACGGATTTTTATTAAACATAAGATTCAGTAATAAGTTGACACAAGTTGTTCCTGACTAGATTTTGGTTTAAAAGACAAACCGGTTGCGCTGCTATGCTGCATTTTTCAGGAATTATTGACATGTATAAGATAGAAGAAAGTTTTGGGATTGCCACATCTGATGAATTTTTATATAATATTGAAAGTATGATCTATTTTGTGTCATTTAAAACAAAATGCAGAGAAAAGAACATTACAATGTTAGAGGATTAATGCTATTTATACCATTAACCAAAATACATGCATATGTTATTTTACAATCTCATATAATGTTTCTTGTAAGTTATCCATTGCAGAATATTTCTGCTTCATGTATTGAATATGGAAATACTAATATGAAGGAAGGATTATCGCGCTTATAAATATGTTTACTGGAACCATTTTCACATATAAGACCTTTTCTATTCACATATAGTCTCTAGTTTCGATAACATGAATAGCGGGCCTTTTGATTTTTTTTTTCTCCTTGAGTTATGGAGAAAAGTTTCTATGCAATATAATGCTTGCTTTTAAAATTCATGAATAAAGCGTTACTAATGCTTAATATGTGTGTTAGTGAATATTTTGAAATCGAAATGATGGATGTTTTCAAAGTTTGAATGGATGTTTATTTTGAAATGTATGCAGTTGCACATTTTATAGCTGTACGTGGGAAGGCTACTTACATTAAAATATTTTGTTCTAAATTGAAAAAAGAATCGGTAGTAATTTATAATTTGCAAAGACGTATTTAATATTTATTTGCGTATTTAATATTTATTAATTATTTCATATCTTTTCAGAAAAAGAAAATAAATTTAGTTATATTTATTACTATTTATTAGTACTTGATATACCATGGTGCAAATCGCTGAATAGGTGGCGCTGCCATGGTTTATTATTCACGAATATTGCAATAGCTTAGCCTCAAGAACTAATGCAGAGAATTTCCCTTGACTTTCGATTCTGTGAGGCTGTGATATAAGATAGATCTGATTAGTTTTTTGGTGTATATCGCTCAACAGGTGGCACAGCTATGCTGCATTATTTACAATTTCCACAGTAGCCATATCTCAAGAACTAGTGCACGGATTTTCATAAAACTTTATAATTAGTTAGTACTTGATATAACATGATGTTAAATACATTTTGGCGCTGCCATGGTGTATTATTCATGATTATTGCAATAGCTCAAACTCAAGAACTAATTCACAGAATTTCACAAAAGTTTAGATTTTGTGAGACCGTGATATAAGATAGATCTGACTGGTTTTTGGTGTATATCTCTCAACAGGTAGCACTACTATGCTGCATTATTTACAATTTCCACAGTAGCTATATCTCAAGAACTGGTGCATGGATTTTTATAAAACTTTATAATAAGTTAGTACTTGATATAACATGATGTTAAATACATTTTGATGCAAATCGCTCTACAGGTATCGCTGACATGCGCATTATTCTTCATTATCGCTCTATCTTAAGAACTAAAACACGAAATTTTCTAAAATTTCAGATTAAGTTAGTCTCTGATATAGATTAGTGTTGTTTAATTTTTGGTTAAATCACCGAACAGATGGCGCTACAGTGCTGCCTTTTTCACGATTTCGGAATTACTGTATCTCAAGAACTAATGCATTGATTTTGATAAAACTTCAGATTCAGTTAGTACCTTATAAGATATTGACCCCGATTAGTTTTAGATGTACATCACCCAAAATGTGGAGCTGTTATGCAAATTTTTTAAAAATATTTTGTTATCTCAAAAACTATGCACGGATTTTCATCAATCATCAGATTCAGTGTTAAGTTGACATATGTTGTTACAGACTAGATTTTGATTTAAAGGACTAACCAGTTGCGCTGCTATGCTGCATTTCTCAGAAAGTAGTAACTTGCATAAAATAGATGAAAGTTTTGGGATTGCTACATTTGACGAATTTTTATATGATATTGAAAGTATGATTTATATTTTGGCATTTAAAACAGAATGCATAGAAAACAACATTACAATTTTGCTCTTTTGCAAGATTGTTAGAGGATTAATGCTATTTATACTATTAACCAAAATGTATGTATTTTTATATTTTACAATTTCATGTCATGTTACTTGTAATTTATCCATTGCAGAATATTTCTGCTTCATGTATTGAAAATGTAAATACTAATATGAAGGAAGGATAATTTCTGTCATAAATATGTTTACTGGAACCATTTTCATATATAAGATTTTTCTATTCGCATATGTTTTCCAGTTTCGATAACATGAATAGCGGATCTTTTGACATATTGGATTTTTTTTTCTTCATGAGTTTATGGAGAAAATTTTCTATGCACATAATGCTTGCTTCGTGAATGAAACGTTACTAATGCTTAATATGTATGTTAGGAAATATTTTGAAATCGAAATGATGGATGTTTTAAAAGTTTGAATGGATGTTTATTGTGAAAAAATATGCATTTGTACATTTTACTGCTTTACGTGTGAAGGCCAGTTACATTAAAATATTTTGTTCTAAGTTTGAAAAAAGAATCTATAGTAATTTGTAATTTGCAAAGAGTAGAGTATATTTAGTATTTACTATTTCATATCTCTTCAGAAAGAAGTACATGAAATATTTGTTTAAATGATCGCTATATTATTTTTTTAAATTTCTCTGTGAATTTTAAATGATATGAAGAGATACTAGCTGTAATCGACGTATGTGAACAAATGAAGAATTCAGATGACGAGTTGTCAATAACACGATCATCATTATTAAAAAAAATCATGCGTCAAGCACAGATTATTAAGCACATTTCAACAGTTTCAAAATAATGTAAAAAAACTGCACTGAATAAAAATTAAAATATTACGTCTTATTTCACCATATGAAAATTTATAACGCATTTAAAATCCAAATTACAGCTGTTTCCATCTACAATCGGAAAATTATCCGATTTCTTTAAGCAGTCCAGTCTGTATGTGATATAGGGATTAGTACCTATTCACAATATGCAATACAAAATTTAGTTCATTTAAGAGATACCTATATTTCAGTTGAAAATTCCCCTATATATATATATATATATATATATATAGTAATATACAAAAACAATTAAATTTAAAAACGCATACCGAATTTTAAAATATACTCTCCAGCAGTTACTATGCAAAGGCAGTACTGTAACCAATTTCTTTTGTGCGTCCCTGTAAATTAATAAAAAATGCTGTGAATGCTCTGATTTAACGTGATCGTAGTGAAATTTAGTGATTTATATTAGTTTCAATGCATTTAAAATAGCATAATGCCACTAAAATACTCTCCAAACGACTTTTCTCCATATACCATAATGTAATCGAATTCTTTTGAGTGTCCCTCTAAATGAACCATTAATCTTACATACTTCATATATAGTACCAAACATGCTATGGTGATACAAAATAAGCTTTATTGCATGAAAATCTGAGTATATTTACGGGAGTTAGAGCGTGCATTGACTGTCTGGCAAATCGAATTTCATAAACACTTATCAACTTTGTTAGAAAGTGATAAAAATGAGTTGTAATGTTAGAAATATCTATTTGCATGTATTGTCAAATGCTTTTTTTACCAATTAAAATTTGTGTGTGTATCAGGTTATTTTTCTTTTTAGGCTTCCGTACTTATAAAGTGAAAACGGAAGCATTATAAGATCACACTCTTGTGTCTGTCTGTCCATCTATCACATTCATTTATTCATAAACTATGAAATATACAAAGCTCAAATTGATGGAAGAAATAAAGGTTATTGAACCACATATTTACAGATTATTAAACATTTACAAATATATTTAGGAAGGGGGTAGGGGGATAATTAATTTATTTGAAGAAAAACAAATCTTTTCTTTGTATATCGTGTAAGACATTTTGTGAAAGCTTTCGTTACTCTGAAATCAAAAATATATTTCTTTTAGTTTTATGCATCATATTTTCAGAGGTATTGTCGAAAATATAGTGCGAAGATATGTCCCCTTACATTGAATTTGAAAACTTAAATATATGAAAAAATTAGAGGTTATAGACATTACTTTAAACGCTGCAGGAAACTATAGCTATTATTCTGGATCACTTAGTTTTTTGAGAAAATCACATTTTTCTGTTACACACAAATTTCAACTTGTGGGCATTGTGCAAAGGTGTCAAGGAGCATTAAAGGTACTATCGTAGTAGAAGTTTAAAAATATTTTTGATAATGATTTTTGAAAAAAATCGTCGGTTATTGGACGAGATATTAACTCTAAAAGACAGGGAAGATTTGGACATAAATAATGATGCTTACTCTGCTTAACATCGGTTTTTAAAGCTTAGATAGCAACTTTTAATAATATATTTGAGCAAAAAGTTCATAAACTTTATACTGAAACAAACAGACTAATTTAATTAGAATTAATCTCATAAATCAGGGTTTGTACGCATAAAAAATAAAAAAAAAATGTTATCCATTTTAGTAACAGAATTAAAAAAATATTATTTGCCTTATTAAATGCAAAGTGTTTCTTAATTCGGATATAGTGAACAGTACGTTACGAAATTTTTGGTAGTAAAATGTCCAATTTAAAAAAAATTATTCTCGTTTAATGTCAAGATTTTATTTTCTTAGGACATTTCTTTTTCTCATCAGTTTTCTGCTTTTATTTTCTGTCATCATGGAAAGCTTCGCTTCAGGTTAAGTTCTTCTTGTCTTGTTTTTCCATCTTTTCTTTTTCTTCTTGTTCAAGTTCTAATTTTTAGGGGATTGATATAAGGATAGATGTTGCAACAGAAATGTCTAGAAACAATCTTCTTTTTAACAACTTAATTAAAATAATATTTTTATGTAGTTTTTAAATATTTATAGATCGTCAAACAATGCATAAAGAAGTAAATTCTATTTCAATCACGCAAATAAATGAGTTGTCCAAAACTGGAAACTTCCCGGTTGTGTCCGACCATCTGCATCCCAGTTTTGTCCGAACACGTCATTTTGATGAAATGTTACTCTAGCGTTTCTCTGATAACTCGTAGATACCAATACAAAACATTAAAATAACGAGTAAATAATAGACTATAATACGTTATACTTACCTAATCTAATTCCTTAGGTATTTAGGATTATTAAAGCAATATCACAGACGTCGAATTTTTAACATCTTCACATGAAATCTTTCAAAAATCACCACTGCGAAATGAGTTAGTCTACACGACTTCTAGTTACTGGGAGCTGGCATGCCGCTCACCTAAAATTAATTCTAAAAGTTTCGACTAGATACCGCAGCGAATAAAGTCATAAAGCCTGGTCCCCTGTTTTATCCGCCTACCCGGTTTTATCCAACTTTCCTCTACACTCCTAGAAACTAAACAACTATATCTATATTTGCATACGGTTACAGTAGAAGTTTGGGATTATAGACTCCAAAAAAAAAGCAAATGCACCCCGGATAATTATAGTTCCTACAGATAGTTATGCCGAAAGGCTATGTTTTAATACACTTTCACATTCAAACCACTAGTCCAAGATACTGAATCAGTGCTGTTTTCAGCTATGACAGTGGCAGGATACGACCAAATTCCGTTACTTCACACTTTGACTCGGATATTTACACTCCTGCAAACTAAAAAACTACACTTAAACTTGCATACGGTTACGTAGAAGATTGGGATTATAGATTCGAAGGAAAAGCAAATACACCCCGGAAAATTAGTTGGTCGGTTGGTTGAATGGAGTTTTATGGCGCAAGGTCCCCTGTGGGACATGCTGCGCTAAGAACAATGTAGACCTAAAATAAAGTTAAAATTTAAAAAGAGAATATTACATTAAAATCCTCTCATATATACGAATTAAATAAAAAATGTAAATGCGGTGACACATGAAATTAAAAACAATTAAAACCAGTCAAAGACATTTAAAAATGTAAAAAGTTAAAATTCCAAAAGTAGTTGAAAATCTAAAGTAATTAACAACAACATGAAAAGAAACACAAAAGGCCAAATGCAACAGAAAATTTAAAACATAAAACGAAAAGCCAATAAAAAACCATTTAAGTTCAACCAGGCACATATTCCTCAAACACAGTGTTTTTCTCTGAATCCGAGCCACTGCCGTAAGCTTCGGATTCCATAGCCTCTTGAATATAGTGCTGGAGTTGCCTGGGATCTTTAAAATTCCTAATGCATGGGCTTAGCGATGAGCTTTTCTTTTTTTAACGACAGTCTGCCACTTGGGAGATGCTGGATATGGGGTTTTCTTGGTATCTGTTTGTTTTTTAAGTATACAAGGTAGAATCCGTCGAATTTCGACGAAAGAAAATGCTTATAAAGGAACTGTTTCATTGATTTATAATGAAAATACAAAATTAGTTACAATAAAAAATGCACCATATATTGGTGAGTCTAATTCTTAAACAAATGATATTTAATCTAAAGCTAACAAAATACTATTTCCATAAAAGTCAGCTGTAGAAATTGTTAAAATTAAACTTTTATCGTACATGTAAGCAGCAAAAAATAATAAAGATCTATTGTTATGATAAAGGTATCAATTAAGGCTCTTATGCTTAGTATTTTAAAATGGAAAAAATTATATCATTTGACTCAGTCATAGAATTTTTTCCCCGTGAAACCTATACCCGACATCATTTTCGCCATATTAAAATTTACATATGCATCTTTCATATCTGTATTCACCATTTTTTTTATGTTATTTTAACTTGAACAATTTAAAATCATTTTAATTCAAAACTTGAAGTGTCGATGCTATTTGCTGAAATAGATACTAAACTATTTGTATTCTTTTAAGTATTTGTAATTAATTTAATTATTTGTAAATGAAATTTTGTAAAAGAAACCAAGATTCACCAGTTTTTATAGCAAACGATATTCTTGACACAATATGTATTTTAATTTCAATTTTTTTCTTTTTTAATGAGAAAATGGCGCATAACGATCACTAATCTGTTTTTTTCGGCTTTTTACTCTTTTTCTTTCTTTGCTTTTAATAGAAATTGAGTACTTCTGTTGACACAGTTAGTAAAATAATATTAAAAACTACAAAATAATAATAATAATAATAATAATAATAATAATATTTCAAAAATAAAATAAGCAACAGTTTTCAAACAAATTGCATTTGAAAGCATATTTTTTATTCTATACGATGGTGCAAAAATTTAAAATGTGGGTTTAATTTAAAAATTTGCAGTAGCAAAAATTTTAGCAGTAGTAGCAGTAATTATGTGTCTTACGTTGTTGATTTCTGCTTGAGTATACTGCAGTAGGAAATTCCAACAGATGGGGTTCTGGATTGAAAAGTTTACGGGCATCGGGGCAAAATAAATTCTGAGTAATTTTAAGAGTAAGAATTTCTTTTTCACGTTTTCAATTAGGACAAGTGCGAGAATAAGATGTGTGATCACCTTTACAATTTGCGCAGCGTTCGGTTTTTTCACAAGATTTATTGTCGTGGCCGACTTCTGCAGAACGTGCGCAGGTAACAGTTCCACGACAATTTGTGTTCGTATGACCGTAACGCTGGCATTTAAAACATCTTAGAGGGTTTGGTATGTATGGTCAAACTGGACAGCTTAGATAACCGGCTTTAATTTTAGTTGGTAAAGTAGGACTATTGAATGTCAGAATGATATGTTTTGTAGGCAGCACTTGTTCATTGCGACGGATAGTAATACGGCGTACATCTATGACATTTTGGTCTTTTAAATTTTCTAAAAGTTTAGCTTTAGTAGAGAATAACCGTTCAGGTTCAGATATGACACCACGACTTGTATTTAAAGTTTTGTGTATTTGCACGGAAACAGAAAAGGTGCTTATTGTAGAGCAATTAGAGAGAAATTGTGACTGTTTAACTGTAGAAACCTCAACTAGTAGATCCCCAGATATAAGTTTTTTGAGAGAATGATCATCCCCCAAGACTGACTGGAATGTTTTTGCTATGATAAATGGTGAAGTTTTTTTAAATGAACTATCAGATAGGCTATCAGTACGTTTAATAATGAAAAAGCGAGTGAATGATACAGTCTGTACAGTTTGTTGCTCTCCACAAGGGAGAGGATTAGAAGGATTAGAAGTATTTCCATCCATATTAAAAATATTAAAATTCAGACCCCGGCCGCACCACCCACTACCGAGCCCAACAAGGGGATGCACATTCGTGCAACAGTGCTAACCAGAGCCCATATGGTCACAAGACAACCCTATGTCAGCCTTCACCCTTAACGAGATGACTAGTAGTTGCTCGATCACTTGATCCCTAAAGCCAGTGACAAAAGTCAGCTGACCAGCCGATTGGTACATACGGGACCAATATGCACCTCCCGTCTACCTGAAGCAGAGGCCAAAGCAGTGTGTTGGTTTCCCTCAACTGCCAGGATCCCTCTTTCCAGGGACACGGGTCGCCACGCACGGCCAACACGTGGGTGGTTTACAATTCTCCATGAGTCGATATACAGGATGATATCGGCTCATACAGAACTGCCCTCACCTCCGAAAAGGAAACCACAAAGAGAGTGAAACAAAGACAAAAGGAAGACCAGAGGAGTAAGAGGAAAAGGAAAGTAGAAAGATCACTCAGGTGCCCCGGGTTTGTGAAGCCCGTGAATAACTAAAGAAGGTATCCCCGGAAAATTAGAGTTCCTACAGATAGTTAAGACCAAAGGTTATGTTTTTATAAATTTTTACAATCAAACGACTACCCTAATAGCATGCATGGTCACAATGACGTCACTTTGGTCACATCACATCTGTGACCAAAATGCCACCACTCGGTGACGTCACATTGTGACTAAGATGTGACTTTCTTAAAAATCTTTAGAAATTTATAAATATCCTTCAAAACATGTTATTTACTTTAAAAAACATGTTTCCGACAATTTAAATATCGTCGCTTTTGTCACAGTTTCGTCACAATGTTAATGTCAAATTAGTCACAAACGACACATATTTTCACAAATTTGTCACATTGTGACTACTTTGTGAAACGTCACAAAAGAACTCTAAAACGGCCATAACGACTTCACATTTTAGTCACTGTGACTTCACATTGACGTCACGTGACGTCACATCGACAATCGATGGTCACAAAGTCACATCGTGACTTCACAGCGACGTTGCAGTGACGTCACCATGCTTTACAGGTAGTTTTTTCAAAAAATAGTGCAAAATACTGAGACAGTGCTGTTCTCTCAGCTATGACAGTGGCAGAACACGACCAAAATCCGTTGCTTCACAGTTTGACTCGGATATTTACACTCCTGCAAATTAAACAACTACATCTAAATTTTCATGCAGTTATAATAAAATTTTGGGTTTGTAGACTCCAAGGAAAAGCAAATGCACTCGGGAAAATTGGAGTAATTGTAGATAGTTATGCCCAAAGGTTATGTTTTAGTACATGTTGACATTCAAACTATCAGAAAATGCATACCAAATTTACTAGTCCCTTACAAATTAATAGACGGTAGAAGATCGTTGATTATCTTCAGTTAATATGATTAATTTTTTTCAGTTTGTCGCATACCGCCTTTATTATCTAAACTTTTCAAATTCTTTGCAATACTTACAATATAGTTGAAAAAATAAATAACAGATTTTCGTTAAATCACATAATTTTCTCTTAGTAATTAACTTATAACCTATTGTAAATGCAATATATATATATATATATGTGTGTGTGTGTGTGTGTGTCTGTGTAATATTCCAAGATCGGGAGCCAGAAGTATCGAGCCGGTTTCCCCATTTTATAGAACAGAAGTCGTAGCAAGTAAGAAAAAAAATTAAATGTAGAAGTTTTATTAAATTACATATTGGCAGTTCCAAAATAGTTTATTTAAATGAAATCATATGCAGCGGGAAATACTCTCCCCTTCCGAAGCAGATTTTCCATGAAAAACAAAACATAGATTCCTGCAAGTCATTTAAACCCGAATCATCGAATAAAAAATCCATTCATCTCCAGGCCTATCTAGCTTAAGTAAAAAAGAAAAAGTTTCTAGAACTTTCCATAATCTCTAAACACGATTCTTTTATGTAACCAGAAAATAATATCAGGTGTCGAGATTAAAAGTAGCAGACTCGATCCTCTGCAAACGATAATTTTATTTAAAATATTATTATTTAACAAATTTGTAATCGAAAGTAATCAAAATTCGAATGTATTCCACAGCCGATAATTTCAGACACACAAAAAAAAAAGAAATGAATTAATTGCTACACAATAAATATAAAATGCGAAAAAATGTATGATATTTTTGAACAAAAATGGTTTTGTAATAAATTTAATAAAACTTTCTTAAAAAAGGGTTAATAAAATCAGGGAAAAATGTGTTTTATTAGAAATTTTAAGAAATAAAGTTTAATTAAGAATATTTTTAATTTAGAGAATTTTCTTTAATTTACGCATGTTGGAATAAATGTTTTTTAAGGCGAATTAAGAATTTATACCGTTTCAATAAAAGATAAAAGCCCTTCCGGCAGTGCCGGAAGGAAGAGATAGCTTTCATATACTTATTTATTTATTATAAATTAAATTATATTATTCAAATATACGAAGCTGAAATTAGCGAAACCCGATTATATAAAATCGAAGACTAGTTTTTGTCAATACTGAATATTAATAGGAATTTTTAGAAATTAGTCATATTTTATTCACTCTGGTTTTATTTTAAGCGATTTATAGGGTCGCCAAATTCCACGATATCATGAAGTGTATGCCGAGTGCTGTCGCGGGCAAATTGGTTTAAAAAAAATGTCACCCATATTAGAAATTCAAACTGCTATAATATCTCAGGCGTTTTTTAAGGTAAAGACAAAGCAAAAAATACTCTGGAATTCATTATTAAGATAAATAGTTTAGAAAGAACCTTTTTTCAATTTCTGGTTTTTTGTTTCTATATCATTGTACGGTTAAAAGATTTTTGACAAACTTAAATGGCCGCCATTTTGAAAAAAGATGGCGGATGAAGTTGGCCCGTGAACTCGGTCAAGACATTGGTATGTAAGCTATGTACACACGGAGCTATAATTAAATCAGTTTATAAATATGTGTATTATCGCGAGACAAATTTCAGACCGTTTCAAAATGTCAATCACTTTGGAAATTGAAAGTACTAAAACTATTTCAAGATATAGATGAAACAATAAATGCTCTGGAATCTTTGTATCAAGGTCAAACACACAAAAGAAAAATCTTTTTCAATTTCTTATTTTTTTGCACCTAATTTTAAAATTTAAATAAAAAAATAATATTTCGCCATTTGGAAACAAAATGGCGGTTGGAACTGGCCAACGAATCCGGTACAGGCATCGGTATGTATTATCTACAAACTAAATTTCATCCATTGGTTTTAAACACGCGTGTTATCCCGTGACGAAAACCAGATCATTTCAAAATGGGAGCAACACTAGAAATTAAAAGTAGGCAGCCATTTTTTAAGATACAGACAAAACAAAAAATGCTATGGAATCTTGTATCAAGGTCAATGCATAAAAGAAAAATCTTTTCAATTTCCCAATTTTTTGTACCTAATTTTAAATTTTAAATTAAAAAAAATTAAATGGCTGCCATTTTTAAACAAGATAGCGGATGGACTAGCTAACGAACTCTGTCTAGGCTTCATTATTTACTATGTACACACCAAGTTACATCTAAATCGATTTATAAATACGCGTGTTACCACGTGACAAAAATCAGGTCGTTTCAAAATGTCAGCCATAAGAAAAATTCGAAGTGCTATAACTCAATTATTTTTTAAAATTTAGACAAAATAAAAAGTGTTCTGGAATCGTTGTTTTAAGATCTAACACATAAAATAAAATATTTTCAAACTTTTAATTTTTTCGCATTAAATTTTAAATTTTAAATTTTTAAAAATTTTTTTAATTAGCCGCCATTTAAAAAAATAGCGGATGATGCTGGCCAACGAACTCGGTCGAGATATTTGTATGTACAATGTACATACCAAGTTTCATTCAAATCGGTTCATAAGTACGATAGTTAGAGCATGACAAAAATCAGATATGACAAAAATTATATATATATTTATATGTCAACATTTGAACGGAGGGTGGTTTTGGGGTCTGGGGGTCATGATCGGTGAAAATTTACCAAAATTTTCTGGAAGTGCTTTCCTCCGGACGGTTGCAATAGGTAGCTTTTTACTTTTTGTAATGAAAGCTACCTAATAGATTTGATCTAATAACAGGATTTTAATTTAATAAGCTAAAATAAATACGGAATATTGTTTTTCATATTATATAATTGACTACTGAGCACCCTGTTTTTCTGGAACTTTTCGTGATGTTATATATTATTTTGCAGAGATTATTACATTCTACTTAAAAAAAGAACAAAAACTGCAAACAGCTGTTTCCTAATAAATTATAAAGAAGAAAAACCGCAGACCACTTTTAAAATTAAATTTGTAAATTACTTAGCAAAAGCAATTACTAAAACAATTCTAAGAAAAAATCAACTAACCTAAACGCACTTTTGAGTAGTTTTAAAATATTTTTATTATTCATTTACCTCAGCAATTTTACTTTTTTGTTCTCATTTTATGCGGTAAAAACTTAAGTTCGCTTTACATTTTTAAGTCCTTTTTCAAATTACTTTAAAGTTTTTATAAGGAAAAAAATGAATAATAGTTGAAATTTGCTATGTTTATCTTTTTAGAAGCATTTTTAAATATGTATAACAATTTTTCACAAGTGAAGTATTACGTTTTCTAAATTTCTAATAAAAATAAAGGAAATAATAGAAATTTTTAAAAGTTTTTTTAGCGTTTTTTTAAAAACAAGAATGGTTTTTAGTTATGGATTCATTATATGATTTCTATATCTTTTTAAGATTTTCTATTTTTTATAAGAAACTATCTCTTTCCCTAATATATTAAACAATTAGTTAATTTATTATTTTAGACAATAAGTTGGACTTTAGGAAATTTCGCTACAGATAAACTAATTAAAAAGTTCTTATTAAATATACTTTATTAATCTAATAAAGGGGATACTTCAGTCAGGCAAATAATCTAATGAGAAGTACACAGATTAATATAATTTCATATAATTTCTAATACTAATCTAATAAGAGGAATTTTTAAAGATATCAAATTTGCGTTTTAATATTCTTAAATGTTTTGTTTTTCTTTTTTTTGCATTGAATAAATGGAAAAGATATTAGAAGATTAGAGGGAAGATTTAAAGGATGATTTGGAAAAGGTGGGCTCATTTCATTTTTGGCGCTTACTTCCTTTCCTATATCAACGTGTAAATTAATTTAAAATATGAAAAATTAATGCCAATTTAGTAATACTATTTACAAATCTAACTGACAATATAGGGTGTTTTCAATATCTATTGTCCCTGTATTAGTATTGATAAAATGAATAAAACTTGTTTCCGAAAAATATTTGCGTAAAAAAAATAATTTTTAATAAAAGTTTTGATATTTGAAATTTTATATGATTCTTGGGACCTCAAAGTTATATTTGATAACCTCTAAGTTATATTTGAACCCACAACAATTTTCCACTTTTGTATAAGTAAAATAATTGCAAAAATAATTTTTGTGTTTGCAAAGCTTAAAAAGTTATGGTAGTTCTATTTTTATGAATTTAAAACATTTCTGGGCCCTATAAAACTGAAAACATATTTTTAATACCAGAAAACTCTGAGCAATGCATAAATTTCAAAATATCTAACTCGATAGGTTTTGGTTTTAGAGATGTAACTTTATGTTGTTTTACTTATAGCATTTTTTCTAAATATAAATCATATCACACAGGGATTGCAAAGAAATTTA
This sequence comes from Maratus speculifer, assembly GCA_964019185.1. NCBI lineage: Eukaryota > Metazoa > Arthropoda > Arachnida > Araneae > Salticidae > Maratus > Maratus speculifer. The sequence continues at coordinate 429,092,994 of OZ025290.1, read as the reverse complement.
AATTTTATAGTTTTTTTTCAAAAGTATCATTTTGACGAATAGGAGAAATCTTGAACTGAAAGTAAAAGCTCACAATGGAACCAATTAGAAATTTTTCCAAGCTTAGGATATCTACATCACTTGTTGAGTCAAAATTGATCAAAGTCAATTGCATTAACATTTATTTATGCAAGTTCTAACAAAAAATACGCAGGTTTTGTGAAATACTCTGCATTATTTTTCGAGGCACAACTACAGGGTGTCCAGCAAATAACACCCTGATTTCAAAATTAAATTTCTCAAAAACTAAGATCGGTAGAATTATGCGATAAACGGTTTGTTTATTAAGTAAGCTGTAAAAATGTTATACAAAAGTTTTGAGCAGTGAATATTTTGAAAAGATTGTGTTCTGATTACAAAGAATACTGGAGTTGACATTTTTCTTGTTTTAGATTGTTTGTAGAGAATGAATTTTTCAGTGTACACTGCCATATTTAATGATTTTTTGAACTTAATTTTTGAAATTTCGAAATTTTTTTTTCAAAAATCGTTAAAATATGGCACTGTACGCCGAAAATTTTGTTCTCTGCAAAAAAACTAAAACAAGAAAAATGTCAAATCAGGTATTCTTTTAATTAGAACACAATCTTTTAAAAATATTCACCGTTCGAAACTTCTATGGGATTTTTACAACTTATCTAATAAACAAACCGTTTACCGCATTATTTTCTAGATCTTCGTTTTTGAGAAATTTAATTTTGAAATCCGGGTATTACTTGCTGGACACCCTGCATCTCGGATATTATGAAAACAGATTAGAAATGCTATGCGTTGGAATATACAAATACACACCAAATCAACATCAATCTATGTCGTACACTGTAAAAAAAATCTGTAACCTTAGTAATCTAAATTAACCGAAACCTCTTATGCTTACTAAAATTTTATGTGTACACTGTACAAGAAAATGATGTCAATCTACAAAACTTGTAAGCAAAACTAAAATCATCTGTAACTTTACAAAAGAATTTACTAAAATTTTGGTAACTTTACTAAAATTTTATCTATAATGCTCGTTATCGTCACTAAAAAAGTTCTTGGAATACGATTTCCCAAAAAAATTCTTAGTAATCTTAAAATTTGTTTGATTCAAAGTGCAAATCTGTATCTGTTGCATGAATTTTTATTGTTGCCGTTACATAAAAAGTTCTTGGAATACAATTCTACTAGAAAAATTTTTGTAACTTTCCCAATTTTTTTTTTACAGTGTACTCTAACCTATCAAGTTTTATGAAATTCCGTGAATTAGTTCTTAAGATATACCTATCACAGGAATAGTTAAAAAAAAGCAGCATAGCTGCACGCACTAAAACGCGAATATGCATATAAATCTAATCAGTATTTGAGTATGGCGATTGAAACTGAATATGGATTTTAATTAAAATTCTTGTATTGGTCTTTTAGATAGAGCGAGCATAAAATTTGCGTCACACACTCATAGACTAACAGAGCAACAGACAAACTGAGAGACATTTTTTCAAAAAGTATCAAATTGTGTTCAGAGCATCGAAAAACATTTAAACTGACCAAACAGAGAATTCGAAAATTTTGCCAATCTTAATACTTTTTTCTTATATACAGGGTGTTCCAAAATCCTGCCAAAAAATTCAATAATAATTCGGGAATAATATTTTTAACTTCTATCTTTTGAATGCACATCTTAAAAGATTTCTCTGTTTTTCTTAGTTTTCGAAACTTTTCTAAAGTATATATTTAATTTTACATGATCTGTTAAAATTTAACTCCTAGTTTGTCAGTTTTTAAAGCATAAAATATGAAATTAAGCATAATTTTTAGAGATATTTAAAAAAAAAAAGGACACCGCTTAGGAAGAGAATTAGACAAAGGAAGCTAAAAATAGAAATTTCCTGGAGAGATATTCTGAATATAAGAATGCATCGAATTTCCGCAGATTTAACATTACGAAGGAGGATTCCGAAATCAAGTGACCAGCCACCATAAGTTAAAATAATATTAAAATGTTGCATTGTACTCTGAAACAAGTGCACACATATTTTTGAAAAATACATGATACAAGAAACTGCTTGAAAAATCTATTACAAAATTCGAGCCTTAAATTTCAAATAAGAAAGAAAAATTATGCCTATGGTGTAGATTATAGAGCACTTCCCACCTGAGAACAGCAGAACAAAACTCCATGATTGCCTAAGGTGAAAGGTGATATTTCAGTAAGCAAACTGGAAGATGTGTGTGTAATGCATTTGAATAGACCATTTTCTGCTATTACCAGGAATAAAGAGGAAAATATACGACTTTTGTGAAACCTTGTATATGATCCACAGATGTGTGTGTATACTTTATAGTATTCTAAAAATTGGATCAACTAAACGCATAGCATAGTTGAAATTTTTCATTTAGCAATTTCATGGAACAATTTCAATTTCATGTACAGAAATTTCATGTACTTTAAAAAATTTGTATTCTATAGGTATATCATCTATAGAATTTTTACGCACACTAAGTAATAATCAAAAGTTAATTAAATTTAACCTAGCATATCGCACCTGAAAACGCACTTCCAGAAATTAGTGGTCATTGGCTTCAATAGTTCACTTTTCGCTCATTTTCTATTGTAGCCGAAATATTTTATGTGTCCCTGTAAATGAACGATAAATTTTATGCTCACCAATTTCTATAGCAAGAAACTTGCAACGATATATATCCATTTAAATATATTTAAAATTGTATAATATTATTAAACTACAGTGCAATAGATTTTGCGGAATAAAACATAATGTAACGGAATTCTTTTGAGTATCCCTGTAAATGAACCATAAATGCTACACTTTTCATTTTCAATAACAAACATGCTTTAGCGATGCAATATATCAATTTAATGGAAATCGGACTATATTTACGCGAGTTTGAGAACGGACAAAACGAGAGATATACAGGCAGATAGACACACAGACAAGCCGAAGTTAAACTGAAAAAAAAACATTTATATATATATATATATATATAAACAATCTATGTGACCTACAATTTCATTGAACGCAAATATTAAAACTTATTAAGTCTGAATTTTTTGAATTTGTAAAATATAAATGCAGAATAACTGAAATCAATTTTATTTTTCGGAAAAGCATTGTCGAATGAATTCAATCAATAATTTAAAACAGCTGCATTTTATTTATGCAACTTGATTAATAAAATTTATTTGTTTATTTATTCGAATCCGCGTTTTCTTACATTTTGTTTAATTTTTTAAATTCATTTGAATATTCATTAATACATAATTGGCATGTTTAATACCATCGTTCAATAATAAAATATGTCACACTAACTTAAAAATTCAACAAACACACTTTATGATATTAATTCGAATATTCGAAAATTAATTTTTTTTAAATAAAGAATAATGTAAAGTCTTTTAATTAAGGTTTAATTAATGCAGTGAAATTTCTTTAATAAAGGTTTTAATCAGCACTGTGAGAAATGTTAATTGATATTATAAAAATAGTTGAACTTTATTAATAAAAATGCTTTATTAAATTTTTGTGATATGCTTTGAAAATTTTTATCAAATAAAGCTTCTGGAATATTATTAAAAACTTGTGTTACATTTTGAAGGAGAAATTAAAAACTAGAAAAGTAAACAAATCGCTAGAAAGAGTTTTTTTAATTATCGGAAACTGTTTTTTAAAAGATAAAACTGAATTGCAAATAAGCTTTTTCTTAATTAACCAGAACGAACCTTTAACATTTAATAACTTTTACTGTCTTACTAATTAGCTTTGAAAAATGCGAAACATAATATTAAAGAATTTCCGACATTTTTTAAGACAAGTTCGAAGTTCTTGATATTTAATATAAAGTTGTCATAGGCTCATTATTTTTCTCACCATAAAAATATTTCAAAATATACCATACATTATAAAATTAAATTTTAATTTACTGTCTAAATGTTCACTTCAATGTTTTATGAATTAGCTTGACGATTAAAAAAAAAAATTCGATTTAGAAGAATAGTTTTATATCAAACTTTTATGCCTATTACAGTAAAAACGAATGTTCAGAAATGTTATTTTATATGTTTAATCACAAAAATACAAGTGAAAAATTAGCAAAAAGTATTACGCAGGTAAACTTTTGTCTAAATATTTACACTTTCGGGAGAAAAAAAATGATTAAATTTTAATAAATTCCTCCAGTCTCTCACACACACAATACACAAGTATTAAGTTAACGGATTTTAGAATTTTTCAGAAGTTTCCAGTTTTAGTCGTAACATCTATACTAATAAAATCCGTGCGCCTCTGTCTGTCTGTCTGTCTGCTTGAAGCCGATTACAGTTCGCAACGCAGGCGAGTTGGAAGTCGCGAGAGGTGTCTTTCGATTGGAAAAATTCCGGGGAAGTCATTTCGGGCATTTTCGAGACCGTGGGACCAAAATTAAAAAAGTTATGAATTAAAAACCCCTTGGGAATCGGAACGAAAAATGTCTCAAATCCGAAACGGCGCTCAAACGGAGCTCTGAGGCAGAACACTGCGCCACCTTGCGGTGAAAAAAAGAACTTTTCCCCTTTGGCTAAAAGAAGAAGCAGTCGAAAACCTCTTTTTCTCCCTTTTTTGCGCGTTTTTTCTTAAACCATCATGCAGACAGTTTTTAAAGTAGAAAAAACTGATTACATATTCAGAATCTGCGTAAAAGTCTGCTTCTGATGAACCAAAAAATACGAGAAAATGTCTTATGGGCGCGCAGAGCCAACCGTACAAAACCAAATATTTTTAATGGGACGATGGCGACCATGGAGCGTAGAGCCCACTGTGCGAAATCACATATTTTTAACAGGATAATGGGCGCATAACAACCATAGCTCTTTAATTTACTTTTTTTGTGCTTGAGGATTCGAACACCAAGACTTGCTTATTAAATGAATTTTTTTGTTTATTATATATTGCTTAATATCGAGGTTCGTTTGGAAAAAGTGGCCCAGCTAGCGGGCGTAGTTCGCAAGTAAAAATATTAAAACCCGCCATGTACGCCAATGACACCTGGTGCATGTAAAATCTGCCGTGGGTGCAAAGTCCTCCAAGTGACCCGTATTATACATTTGGAGGTGCATAGTCAGGTGATGATCTCGTCACCTGATTAAGGTTCTAAAATACGGGATCAAAGTCGAGTATCGGTTGTCGTCCTTATACGCTGGTTGGTTGTATAGGTTTTAATGGCACAAAATCCCTTGAGGGACATGCTGCGCCAAACCAAAGACAAAATTGTAAAAATGAGTAAAAAAGACAACGTCAAAATATCCAGATGGGGGCTTCCCATCCGGATATGGTCAGGTAAGTATAAGAAGGCGAAAACAGTAAAATGCTAAATCATTAGATTATGGTAGGAATAAGATAAGGTTAAATTTTAAAATAAAATGTAAAAAGTGAAAGTTGCATTGAAAATCCTTTGTAGATATGAGTTAAGTTGATAAAGGGAATGCGGTGATACACGAAATTAAAAACCAATTAAAACCAGACAAACATATTTAAAATTGTAAAAAGATAAAATTCTAAAACTAGTTAAAATTCTAAAACAGTAAGATAATGACACGATAACCAAATTGGAAAAGTATTACAGAAAACACAAAATACAACTAAAACAAAGACAAATAAAAAAATTAATTTAACCAGGCAGATACTCTTCAAAAATAGTATTTTCCTCGGAATCCGAGCCACTGCCGTAAGACTCTGATTCCATAGCTTCTTGGACATAGTGCTGCAGTTGCCTGGGATCTTTAAAATTTCTTTTGCATGGACTGAGCGATGAATTTTGCAATCTTTTAACGACAGTCTTCCGCCGTGGGGTTGCTGGAGTTGGGGTTTTTATGGTTTCTGTTTGTTTTTTAAGCATATGTGATTTCTGTAATGTTTTTGATTTTGTAGCAGTTTGGATCCCAGCCTTGGTCCCTTCTTTCTGAACACCAGTTTTCACTATTTGACTAGAGTTGGGTTTTTTAGAGTTTAATGCAGATGAGTTCGGGTCATTTTTTTGTGAGGTAACGGCCTTAGTTTCATTTAGAGGTTTGGATAATCCCTTAGATTGAGCTTGAGATTTCTGACTTTTAAGTTGAGAAGAAGATTTTTGTGTCTGAGTAGGTGTGTGTAAAATAGTAACAGGTTCTGACGAAGTTAAACAGATATCACGGGATTCTTTGATTGGGGTGTTTATTGATTGTGTTTTGGCTGACTTTTTTGATGACATACACACGTCAGTCTGGGTGCTAATATGTCTTACAGATTTAGACTGCTGTTTCAATAGGCCAACAGACGGGGTTCTGGCTTCTACAATTTTACGAGCTTCTGGGTAGGAAAGATTTTGCATTATTTTTACAGTTAGTATACACATATAATTAAATACACACACATATAGTTTTTTCACGGATCCAGTTTGCGCAAGAGCGAGAGAAAGCTGTATGATTACCCTTGCAATTTATGCAGCGTTCTGATTTTTCACATAAATTGTTGTCGTGGTCAATTTCTGCACAGCGTGCACAGGTAAGGGAACCACGACAGTTAGTTTTAGTGTGGCCGTATCGTTGACATTTAAAACAACGGAGAGGATTAGGAATGTATGGCCTGACAGGACAATTCAGGTAAGCAGCTTTAATTCTTGTAGGTAAAGTAGGGCTATTGAAAGTGAGAATGACATGCTTTGTAGGAAGGACTTGGCCATCCCGACAGATCGTGATACGACGTGCATCTATAATATTTTGGTCTTTTAGGTTTTCTAAGAGTTCATCTTTCGTAGAGAATAAAAGATCTGGTTCAGAAAGAACGCCTCGGCTTGTATTTAGAGTTTTATGCACATGAACAGAAACAGAAAAAGGGCCTATTGTAGAGCTATTTGAAAGAATCTGTGATTGTTTAGTTGTAGAAACCTCCACTAGTAAATCCCCAGATTTTAATTTTTTGAGAGTATGCCCATCCCCTAAGGCAGACTGGAAAGTTTTTGCTATGAGAAATGGTGACGTTTTGCCAAAGGAACTATCAGAATGGCTATCAGTTCGTTTAACAATAAAGAAGCGTGTGAAGGAAGAAGTCGGAACAGTTTGGCGCTCTCCACTGGGGAGAGACATAGAAGGAAATGAAGTTTTCCCATCCATGTTAAAAACAATAAAATTCAGACCCCGGCCGCACCACCCACTACCGAGACCAACAAGGGGATGCACATTCGTGCACCAGTACCAGGGCCCATACGGTCACAAGACAAACCTATGTCAGTCTCCACCCTTAACGAGATGACTAGTATTTGCTCGCTCACTTGATCCCTAAAGCCAGTGACAAAGTCAGCTGACCAGCCGATTGATGCATACGGGACCAATATGCACCTCCCGTCTACCTGAAGCAGAGGCCAAAGCAGTGTGTTTGTTTCCCTCAACTGCCAGGATCCTTCTTTCCAGGGACACGGGTCGCCACGCACGGCCAACACGTGGGTGGTTTACAATTCTCCATGAGTCGACATACAGGATGATATCGGATGATATCAGCTCATACAGAATTGCCCTCACCTCCGAAAAGGAAACCACAATGAGAGTGAAACAAAGATGAAAGGAAGACAAGAGGAGTAAGAGGAAAAGAGAAAGATCACTCAGGTGCCCCGGGGTTGTGAAGCCCGTGAATACCTAAAGAAGGTATCCCCCTGGGGGGCGTCCTTATACGCAGCTCGTATGAGTTCTGTGGAAGAAATAAATTTACCCTCATCTTTTCTTTTTAATCCCTTCTATTATTGACAACGTATGAACGAACCCAAACAGATAATTGAGTATTCTAGAACAGGCCATCGTAGTAACAAATATGATAAAAATTATAATGATGCAATCAAAATCAGGTAGATCTCAGTTTGTGACAATCAAGCGGCTATTGCCCCTCAGACAGGTAAAAAACTCGTTAAACTAGGCATATTGCCCGGCAGGTAGGAGCCTGGTTTGTGTATAATAATAATAACATAAAAATATATTGTTTTACTTTTGAAATCACCTTGATATTATTCAAAAGTTACGTAAAGATATGTTATTCTAAACTTGCTATTTCTGTTAAATTATATGGAAATAATCTGTACTAGGGTGGCAAAAATGCTGAAATAGTTTTAATTTAAGACTGATAAATCCTTTTTCATATATTTGATGTCCGACGAGGCTTAACAAAAATCTGCGTGTGAAACATACTTTAACAATTTCATAGTTTGTATCATATATCGTATGGGGTAATGTCCGAAAAACTTTCATGAGGCCAGATTCAAAACTATATTTCTTTTAAGTTTAATTATTATATTTTCAGAATTATCGTCGAAAATGCAATGCTAAAAAATGCCTTCCCCTGTTGTACTTCCGAATCTGCTGAAACTAAAATTATGAAACGATTAGGGGCAGTAGAAGTTCATTATAATCGATTACGCTAGGTCACATAGTTTTTGATAAAATCGCTCAAATTTCGATACGCACAAATTTCGATTTGCAGACTTTCAGAAAAGGTGTTGAGGTGCACTGAAGTTTAGTCGCATAAGTATAAAAAGGGTTGTTGAGAATGATTTTCGAAAAAAAAATATTTGGTAATTAGCCGAGATAATAATTCTTACAAACATGTACGTTTCGGATGTACATGGGTGATTCTACGATAAGAGGTTTCAAGTACATAGAGAATACGGCCAAAACGAAAAGTTTTGGCCGTATTCTCTATGTACTTGAGTTTGATCAAAAACCTTTAAATTGTGATTTTTGTCCCGTTTATTTACCTTTTTATATAAGGGCAAGTCACTTTATACATATTTTATAACTTTTTCTGGTCAGTGACTGTCTCCCCTGGCAGTTATATTGACAGGGGAAATACGGCAGGGAAGAGACATTTTCATGATAAATTCAAAATTTTTAACTGACTGAATTAGTGTTTGGGTTAATTGTGTATTTCACTTTAATTATTCCCGCATTTTTTCATTAGGGCAGTAAAAGCAATTGAATTAAATGAATATTATAAGTTTTATGACTTACCAGGGGAGATACACGACCACCGTGCGAAACCACTACACCGCACGGTCGCGTCGCAACAGCTGAAAATGGCGACACTTAAATGACTTGCGCGTTTAGTATTGATAACTTCAAGCCAATAGATGTCCTTAAGTGCTATTTCCAGTATAGCCATCCTTGAATTTATATTTGTTTCAGCGGAACGAAATTTGACAGGGTAGATACACAAAAAAGCGGGACAAAAGTTAATTCTAAAAATTTTTTGAAATTAACAAAATTATTTTATTTTTCATTTTATAATACTTAAGTATAATTACTTAAATTCCAATTAAACCTACTTTAGTTAAGCATCTGATTGGAAAAAATATATGTATTGTTTGAAGGATAAATTGAAACCAGTAAGGGAACATGCCAGGGTAGAGACTTTTTTAGACTTTTAAAGAAATTTCAGAAAAATGTGTTTTAATTAGGCATTCAACCGTGATGTTATTTAATAAAGTATATTAAGATGATGCGATTCATTGTAAAAAATTGCAACATACATACAGAATAAAAAATCTGTTTTAAACGGATTGCTGTACAAATTACCTCTTATCGTAGAATCACCCACATAAAGATACAGTCGGCGTACTCTAAGCACTATTGGCTTTTAAAGCTTAGATAATAACTTTAATGATATATTTGTGCATTGTAATAACCATAGTTACTAATTCATATACTTACTGTAAACGAGTAATACTCGCACCTGACCAGTTATTTACATTTAAATACTCTTGCAAATAATGCCAAACGAGGCATTAAATATAGCTCCGACTATAACTATATTCTTATACTGCAAAATCATCTTATACTCTAAAAACAGTTACAATTTAAAATAAAATACGTGAGATACAGTACGTTGTTTTTATAAACAGTACATGTTTATCAAGATCGGAGGAAATTTTTGTTCTTAGAAAGACGGCGTTGTATAAGAATGATTACTTAAACACTCACTGTTGAAGTGTTGTTAATTTCACGCACGAATTACCACAAAAGAACAGCCTTAAAAGTTCGGATTCTTTACGGCTTTTAAAGAACTTAAGTATACTTAATCTCATGAACAAAGAGCAGAAACACTTATTTGAAAGCAGAAGATAATTACTTAGCTCACTCATCAAAGAAGGAAATTCCCGAGCTTTGATATAAGTTGAGTGTAAATAAGTGCAAAAATAGTTTTTTTTTAAACCACTTTTTTTACAGCTGTTGGCCGGCGTTAGTATTGCTAGACTGGCAATAAAACGCAACTAAAATAATATATTTTTTTTATAAATCACGATAAAATAAATTCACAGGACGTGTTTCGAGTTGAAAAATATTAAAACCCGACTTCAGCATTGTGAACATGTGTCTGTAAGGGGACAAAGTCTTTGTGAGATTGTTTCGTTATGAGACTGTGTTAGCAGTGCTGATGACAGCTGTTATATTTTTCAGCTCGAAACGCACTCTACGCATTGTTTTTATATTATATGGTGATTTATAACGTGTTTATTACTTTAATTTCTTAGTTTTCGTCTAAATGCAATTCTTATTGGTCTTTTTGGGGTCATCACCAATAAAAGAAATTTCAACCCTGCTGATAATTTTGAACAGTCACCGCCATTTCATACATTGATTGCGAGTTCTTTACTTTAAATATTCCGAATTTTTATTTACTCTTGATAATTTTAATTACTGCATGGAGGATGAAGCTTCACAATTTTCCAAACAGCTGTCTTCAACTTCTCACACGCATATATTCAATTGTCCTCTTTTCCGTCTGTACATTTACTTTTTAATTTCCTTAATCTATATTTGACCAAGTATTGGAATAATTATTAGTTTTTTGTTCATAAAATGTTGTTTAGCTTCAAAAAGACACAAGGAAAGACACTAAATTGAAAAATTACCGCATTTTACTATCAGAAAATTTACAGATCGTACGATACAGGGTGTCTCAAAAATGGTGCCCAAACTCTGCACATCGCAGATTCTTTGTTGGAAGTACATAAAAAATACCCAAAGAACTGTACCTGTACTATCCATAGTTTACGAGAAAAATACGAAAAACAAAACATGACGTCACAGCCGGTGCAAGGAAAAAACACTTTATTTGATGCATCAAAAGCAGCATTTCCAAATTATAAAGGCATTTGTTAAGGCCAATTCGTAAGGCATTTCAATTACATTGACTGTACATCAAAACATGTCGGGATGCATGATAACTATGCGAAGAATATCAGTGGCCACAATATTCAGTAATTAATTGAACGGTGGCGACATAATGTCATTCTACGGAGCGCGCATCCACGACGCGATATGTGCAATGAATTTTTTGAACGTGTACGTCTGGAAGGATATTCAAATACTACTGTTTGTATGTGCAATACGGTGTTTTTTCCCTGCACCGGTACTGACATCGTACTTTGTTTTTTGTGTTTTACTTGTAAAATACGGATTTGCACAAGTAGATTTCCTGGGGCATTTTTTATGTATCTCAAACGAGGAATCTAGCTGTGCAAAGTTTGGACACGATTTTTGGCACAGTCTGTATAGGTTGTCTATTCTAAAATCCAGTGCTAAAACACTATTTTTGTCTTTTTTCATACTCAAGCTTCTTTCAAGAAATGGTAAGAAAAAGTTCAAACAAAATTCGATATGGATTTTTTTTTAAAAATTCAATTATGAAGTTGACAGTACGTTGTTTTATGTTTTTGTTAGAATTAGTTGAAAATGTATCATAAATTTATTTTGTAAAAATTAAAAAACAAATATTAACCCAGTATGGTTATCTGAAGAACAAAATCCAGAAAGAATTTTTTGACAGCTGGATACCCAAGATGTGCAAAAATTCTTGGGCATATTTAAAATTCAATATGAAATCTAGTAACTGTCGTACAGGAGTGCGGTTTGGAGTAAAATATTTCTCAGGATGAAATGATTTTTTCAAGCTAATGAACACAAGTAGTTCAAAATTTGCCACTTGTAGTCACTTGTTTCCTTAGAAACATACGTTTTTTCTGATTTTCAGATGAATTTTGACGTTGTGACACTGAAATGACCATTCCAGCACTGGAAATTGTCATTAGCGTTATATGAAAATCAAATTAATCAAAATTAATGTGTCAAAGATAATCTGAAACATGCAGGTCTGAAAGCAAACAAATGGACAAGTGATGTCATCAATCATCGAAATTTGGGACTTATTATTTTCGTTTTCTTGAAAGAAATATTTTAGCTTCTGAAGCTTTTCAGTTTGTACTACACTGGTGAACAATAATTTCAAGATTTTATGTTGTATTTTAAAATGTATATTTAACGCAATCTTCAAAGGACAATACTTTCAGTTTTTGTATAACTTATGCGTGAATGTACGTAGAACAAATATTTTTGAAAGGTGCTTTTACGAAATGTTCTAAAAATGTAAATAGCAAGCAATCTGAACTGCAAATCGGATAGTCAATTATTTCAATAAAAGGAAATCTTTGTTCTCAAGATATGAATTTATTGAAGATGTTGACTTAATTAGACTATTCTTCTACTATGTGTTAAAGTGTTGTTAATTTTATGCATGAATTGTTTGAAAAGAGCAACCTTTGAAAGTTAAGATCTTTACAGCACTTACAGAATTGAGTATCTTTAGTCTGAAGAACAAAGAGTGTGAGCATTTTACTTCGAAGACGGAAAATAATTATTTAATTCTTTATGTCCTAAATTATGAATTCATGAAAATTTCATCTTCTAAAGCAATTTTCGGTAATTTTGGAAACTACATTAGAAGATTTACGCAATTACTTACTAAATTTTAGAAGGATTTTGCCAGTTAATGAATTAAATTTGTATTTATAGGGGTTTTGTGAAATAATATAATTTAACTTAAATATTTTATTTATATTATTTTATTTAGTATTTTATAGATTTCGGAAATGTTCAAATATCATTCTTTTACAATATATATCAGGAAGCGGCAGCATATCCAATCATCTCATCGAGTTAGACGGATGAAATTGTAAGATTAGTTAAATATTGATTCGCATATTAAAACCTAATCGTTCTGACAAGTCATATGTTGATGGAAAACACCGGAATATCCCACTTTAGTGGTTGACTCGTAGTTTTACCATTGTATTTTCCTGTTTTCAGTACTTCATGTTTTGATACTTTTGGATTCAGGAAAACCCAAGGTTAACCTATGATCAACCACTAAAATCGGGTTTTCAGATATTTTACACCATGATATGGCTCGGCAGGCCGTTAACGTTTTAATATGTGAATCAAGATTTACTTAATTCTAGAATTCCATTGTGCTGTAAAAAAAAGGGGTCTAATAGAAGTGTGAACAAAAACTTTTAACCCACAATCTTTCAATGTGAAAAGATCTTAGAAGATGCAAATGAAACAAAACAAAACAAAAAAAATCATCCTTTTAAAAATATTTTTGTTTTGTTCAACTAATAATGTTTTTGGAATAAAGAAAGTAAAATATCTACAGCTCAATCTAAAATGCATTCATCATTACGTTTTTATTTTCGTTTATGTAATTAAAAAAAATTCAACGGTGTTTACACGTTTAATAACACGATTTGAAATAATTTTTAAATTTCGGATTTATAGACTGTCATTTTTAAGTACATCAAGAAAAATATTCAGATAATAACAATTTAAATGTTTTTTTATTTAAAATTAATAATTAATTAATTCTAAATAGCTCGATTAATAAATTAATCGTGTCTATTAGTGATTAAAAATTGTTCGAATACTTTTTACCAAGAAATTTATGCTTCGTGTTAACAACTCAATTGCGCCCAATTCTATATCTTTCAGAGTATATTTTTCAAGAAATTACAAGCTCTAAACAATTCAGAATTCTTTTAATGTTTTCTCTTTTCAAAAAACTATTGTTTTCTATTTGAGTAGTAAAAGGTTAATGCTTTTTTGTTTTCTTCAAATGTTTTAACTGCAAAGAATTGTATAATGTATTAAAGAAAATTGAAGTACTGTTACGAAGTGGTACTAAGACATCGCATTTATGGATTTTCGGCAATAAATAGCACACGAGAGTGCAATGAATGGTTAGATAGTTAAGCACTTCTTTTTTATGTTTGAATGAATTTTTACCATTTTGTAAAGAAGTAAGAACATCGATTTTTTCGATATTTTGCAGCTTAGAGTATTTGCAGAATTTTTTTTTCAAATATACATGAAAAAATGAAGATTTATGCTTTATTTTTAAAGATTAAAACTTCGAATTAGTTTAAAATGAAACAATAGCAGTACATATTTTAAGGCTGGAAAGTAAGAATAAGTGGATACAACTAAAATCACTGACGACGGGTAAACTAAAAAGGGCGTTCTTGAATTATAATCGATATATTTACAATATTAATAAAGTACAAATTTAGATATATATTTATGAAAAGAAATTTCACAGTACATGAAATATAAAAAAAGGCGAAAATAGATTTCTTTAATAATTTTAATTGATATTATTAATAATAATTCAACTTAAACAAAGCCTGTATGATCCGTTTTTCATTAAGAGAAATTAGGCCTACCTAGAATAAATAAAGGGAATAAATGGAACAGAAAACTGCAAGATGCTGAGATTTACATTGATAAAAAATATGCAGAATTATTTTTATAATTATGTCTTCGATTGTTTAAATTTACCTTTAAATTTTCTGCTACACAGCTAAAAGTAAAACTAGATATACAAGTGAATTTGAATGATTCATTTGCGTTTCTACAGTCTTATAATGCATAAAACATAACAATCTTCTATTGCACATTAAATATGATAGCATAAAGATTAGTTTTTATCATTTTTTACAATTTAATATTAATCGAGGAGGAAAAAAGCGGCCATAAATGACAAAATTTGATATTTCTATCGAACTAAAGAAAATCAATATGGCTACAGTTAAAAAGGAAATAGATACAGTAAATAAAAAGTCTCCATAGTTACAATTATAAAATGGTACAGTTGAAAAAAAAAGTATTAGAACAATGTGAAATTCGTAGTTTTTTGGTAATAAAGGGAAATAAATGACAAAATCAATTGATATATAATAGTATTTTTCACTGAATATTGAATAAGCAATCAAAAGTTATTTAAAATAAATATGCTATTTTTATGAATTAAAAAAAATGAGTTTCGAACAGCAAAAAAAGTATTAGAACAGTATAAAAACTAAGAGGCAAATTATAATGTAGCCTTGTTAAATCTTCAAAGTTATTCTCACACGTGTCAAGATCATATCAAGGATACTTACTTCATTTACTGACAATCAATTTAAAATAATTCACGTGCAAGTTTTTTGTCATGGCATCCAAAGCAAAAAAAATTCCACTTGCAAAAAGAGAGCAAACTGCTTATTTGAATCATAGTGGAAAAACGTTCCGGGAAATTTCGAGTATGTTAAATTTGATATTGTGTGTGATTTATAATATTGTTAAAAAGAAAAAAGAGACTGATTTTGTGGATAATAAAGATCAGGGTGACGAAGCAAGCTGACTGTGAGAGAAAGACGACAAGTCTCTAAAGATGCTCTAAAAAATCCAACTGGAAGTGCAAGGATGTTGTCTGCAAATATCGAATCAATATCACAAAAGATTGTATCACTACAGAGTGCAAGATTGTTTGCATAGTTCTGGTATAAAAGGAAAACGTCCAAAAAAGAAACCATTTATTTCAGAAATCAATGGAAAGAAACGTCTAGAATTTGCCAAAAAATATAAAATTAAAATTTTAGATTTCTAAAAAAGTGCAATTTTTTCGATGAAAGCAAGTTTGAAATGTTTAAACGAAAACACGTATTCACTGTTTGGTGAAAAAAAGACAGTGCTTTAGAATCTGAAAATTTATTGAAGACGATAAAACATGGAGGAAGGAATGTCATGCTTTCGGGGTGCTTGGCTTAGAATGGAGTTGGAAACATCCAGTTTATTGATGGGAAAATGACAGCTTGTTCATACATTAATGTGTTATGGCATAGTTTGAAGGACAGGGCAAGAAAATTAGAAATTCGAGAAGACATTTTTCTTTCAACAAGATTAAGATCCCAAACATACTACATATAAAACCAAACAGTGGCTTTTACATAATGCTTTCCGAAGAGTAATAATTCCACTACAATCACCAGACTTGAATCCTATTAACCATCTATGGCATTTACTTGATTAGAAAATAAGTAAAAGCTCAATAACAAGCAAATCAAGTTTGAAACAGGCATTGCAAAAGGCATGAAGCTTCATGTCTTCAAAAGTCACCAGTGGTTTAATAGAATCTATGCCGAGAGATCTTTAGAAGTGGTAATTGTAGCTAAGAGACTGCCTACCGATACCAACTTCATATTTCAGTCTTCAATTATCTTATTTTTTATATGATTCAACATTCAGATTTCATGTTCTTGTGAGCTTTATTTCTATTAAATATTAATTCATGAATACTTGTTTTTACCATTATTAATATTTGAAGATAAACTGAAATAGCTACAATTAACTCATGAATAAATTGATAGCTACATTCATAAATGGCAAAATATTCATATTTCTATCGATTAACAAAAGCTGAATTTCTACAGTAAAAGAAAAATCAATAGTTACAGTCATAAAAAAGGCAAAATGGAGAGACTTCTATCGAATTATCAAACGCTCAGTCTAGTTCTACAAAAATTTGTTAAACTGATTCACTAAAATTTCTGTAAGGTCTCACTTACATTACTTCAGTAATATGTTTCTACATCATATCGAACTGCTATTACTTACTGCTGTAACATATTATATATTAACGCATAAATATTAGTGCTTATCATTATTAACATTTATATTATCTACGTGTTGGAATAGCTACAGCCATAAGTGTCAAAATGTTACATTTCTATCGAATTAAAAAAACGCTCCATATCTACAAATAAAGATGGAATACCTGTAGTAAGAAAAAAAATGTAGCCTGAAAAAAATTATACAATCCTTATGTTTAATTTATTGTATAAAATTACAAAAGCAATAGCGAGATCTTTAAAAAGTTTTATGATAAAAAATGCATATGTCTGTATACATAGGAAACATAAACTTTTAAAATTTTGCGTCTAAGATCCAGGCTGCATGCGACCAGCTGACAGCTTAGTGAGTATACTACTGTTATAACTAATACTTTGATTTAACAAAACTTATTATTGTTTACTCTGATGTGAAGTCTAAGATTAATTATTTTGATTTTTCTGAAATGAAATTAAAATATTTATATTCTCTTTCTTTTTAGAATTCAGCACTTAAAAAATAATAACGGAGTCAATGTAAGATCTCTGTTGTCCCTGTTTGTCCATCAGTCGCAAGTCATTTTACTCGTGAACTATGGAACGTAGAAACTTCTAAAGAAATTGACTGATGTAATAAAAGCTATTGACAAACATATTTATATATTATTAACTCGCCACAAACAGCGCCGTGCGAAAGGGGGCGGTCGACCCGGGCTCAGAAATTTAGGGGGCGCCAGTATTATACT
Organism: Maratus speculifer; assembly: GCA_964019185.1. Classification (NCBI taxonomy): domain Eukaryota; kingdom Metazoa; phylum Arthropoda; class Arachnida; order Araneae; family Salticidae; genus Maratus; species Maratus speculifer. The sequence goes on along the minus strand of OZ025290.1, from coordinate 429,075,457 downwards.
ACCAATGTCATTTTTGGGGATTTAGTGTCAAGTTGGGGAGATAATCCACCAAATTGTAACTTTGCCCCGGGCGCAGTTTTCTCTTCGAAAGCCCCTGGCCACAAATATATTTAGGGAAAAGGGTGGAACTAATTAAGGTACTAGGAATTTTTTTTCTTTGTATACCATGTAAAAGATTTTGTAGCACAGTACTCAAAAAAATTTCTTTTTATTTTAAGTATTATATTTTTAGAGATATCGTCGAAAATGTATTGCAAAATTGACATCCTCCCCCCCCCTTTATTTCCAAGTCTATTGAAATGAAAATTATGAAATAAAATAGAAGTTGGGTAGTAGAAGACAATTTAAACCTTTCAGATAAACTATCATTAGGCTAGATGAATATTTTTTAAAAAAGAAATTCGCATTTTCCTGTTAAACGCAAATTTTTGATGAGCAAAAGAATCGAGGAGCGCTGTCGGAACTTTCAATCATAGAAGTATAAAAGGATGTTGATGATAATTTCTGAAAAAAATGTTGCTGATTAGCCGAGATAGTTGCCCTAAAGACAGATATGGTTTGGACAGGCACGGGAGGCGCACTCTATGCGTTATTTGCTTTTAAAGATAACAACTTTTATTGTTATATTTGAAAAATGCAATGCCCAGTACTACTATAAAAATAATAAACGTAAAACTCCTAAAAATAGACTAATTTAATTAGGATTAATCACACAATTATAGGTGATTCGCGACTGGTTTGTATTCACTCATTTTCTGTATTCGCCACTTGTGTCTTTAAATGTCAATTTATAACCTATCTGAAAAATATGGCATGGACCAAGACAGCGCGGCGTTGCAACTTTTCGACCTCCGTTCGAAGAATGCTTACAGTGCCAAGTTTAAACTTGGAATAAGGTTAAAATTCATAGACCACGCAAATTGTTCACTTTGGACAACTTCCGAGATCGCTGCATAGCAAGGACACGGGCGATATCAAAGTGATAGGGGAGGTTGTATGTTAACTTGCATTCGATGACTATTTTTTTTTCGGTTTTCATGTCATAGTGTTTATAGTTCTGTTGACTCATTAAATGAGTTGAAACATGCTAAGACAGGTTTTTTAAAATTTTTTAATGTGTTTTTAGCAAAGTTACGTTTTTAAAGAAAATAAATATTTTTAAATTATGTTCTTTACGTTTTCGCTTAGAATGTATATTAATATGATATGGTTATTAATAGATGTTTGCATTGACAGAATAACAGTATTTGATGCATACCACTTACAAGGAAGGTCTCCATTGGGGGCATACTCAGAATTTTTTGAAAAAAATACGAATTAAACTACTCATGTAGGTAATAAAGGATCAGTGAAAATTAGCGGCGGAATTACATTATTAGATATGTAAAAAAATAAAATAGTTTGGAATAATTGGCGTGAAAAGCTGAAAGCGACGCGGGATTTGGCGAGCAGTGCATTTCCTCGCCAAAAGCAGACGATTTTAATGAATCTGAAAATTGATTTTAATTGACTTCACTGTTAAAAATTTGCAGTATTTACTGCAACATCACTCCACTACTTTTATAGAGTATCTCTCTTCTGACAAATGAGAATGCTCTATAGCACGGTGAATTGACCGTGTCATACACTGTTAAAAATCTGCTGCATTTTGTTGCAACGCACTCCACCGCTTGTATATAATATCTCTATTCCAACCAATGAGAAAGCTCCATTTCATGGCCAAGTAACCGTTTTCTATACAAGCAAGGGAGTGCGTTGCAACAAAATGCAGCAGATTTTTAACAGTGTATTTTTCAATTTGGAACAATTTTAATCAATTTAAATTGTGTTTTAAATGATAAAATATATTAATTTCATTTTGTTATAAGTACATATAAACGTATATGACAAAATTACACTTAAAGTAAAAATGCAAAACTAAAATTACTTTGAACATAGAAAGTTTTTTTTAAAAAAAGTATTCGAAGCGTAAAAGCGTATTTTTCAAAATTTCGTTTTTTCGCCAACCGGCGATAAATCGCCAAATAAACGAAATTTTTATTATTTTTTTACGGACGTTATAAGGAGATTCCGCCGAAATTTTTTTTATAAACATATATAACTATATGAGAAAAACATTCTGTAATTTTTTCAGATTTTTCTGAGTATGCCCGTATGGAGACCTTCCTTGTTAGGCTTCATATTTCTCTAAACTTTCATGATACATACATTTACACTTTTCTAACGTATACAGCTATCTACAATCTTATAGTTTATAGTTTTTACAAAGTCAGATTTTTCTTGTAGCAATGATTTTTTTGTAGTAATACAATTACGAATTATTATATTTATTACACGGAAGCCTCTGTATGGTATTAATAATCGCACTTTATCGTTTATTTAAAAATTAATTTGAACCCTTTAAGTAGTTAATAAGATACGAATTTTATCCATGATTTTATGTTGATTGGTATCAGCCAAATTGTTGTAAGGTTATCTGTGAAAGAATTAAAGAATTTTTTTTCACGACTGTACGCTAAAATATTGAGCTAAATTTAAAACATTAACATTTTTAAAGCTATATCAGTATATGTATATTTTTATAAAAATAATTAAGAGAAATGAAATACTCAAACATCCCCATTTTCTATTATTTCCTTGATATTATTCAGTGTGTAAGCATTAGCAGTAAAATAAATTAAATCTTTGAACGTGGAATCAATATTAACACTATACATGGTATCGAATAAAATAAGTGAATTGCTTTATGTATTATCGATCATTAACTCCATTTCATTCGCTAGTTTACCAAATTGCAACGGTATTTTTCACTTTTTTACGCTTATTTTCTTTCAGATAAAGAGATTTGAACCAAAAATATTTTTCTGATAGAAATAATATATGTCGCGCCTTAGGACTTAAACCTTTTATCGCTTTTAAGCTTGAAAATTCCAACAAAACCATTTGTAAAATTTGAATAAATTCTACCAGAATGAATTCATTGTGTTCATGACAGAATTTTGACAAACGAAATGCTCTGAACATTTCTGAATATATCTCTAAAAGATATGCTTTCGATTAAAAAATCGATATTATGAATATTTATAAATATTCTGGGTCGCGATTGTAACATTTATGCTATCTAAGAAAACTTTATCGATAATTTTCAGTGGAATACGGATAACTTAAAAAAGATTTATTGGCTATTTTGTCTTTTCAAGTAAGGATTTTGAATACATTTTATTTTTATATCCTCCCTATTCCCCCTCAAAAAATAATAACAAAAATAATGACAAAAAATATTTTTCTCAGTTATGAATTGCGTTTTTAAAAAAGAGGCCATTCAAAGAACAACCTCAATTATTTCTATATTTCTTTTTCGATAGAATGCCAATATTATGCACATTATAAGTAGTCTTGCATTTTTGATTGAATTTATCTCATTCAATATACTTCTCATATTTAAATAAAAAAAAATTATTTAAATATAAGAATATAATAAGTGTAATAAATATTTAAATAAAATACCATATTTACTCGTATATAGCGCGCACGCGTGTATGACGCGCATACTTTACGATAAAAAATGGTGATTTTTTTAAATCTGGCATGTTATATACGTGCCCCATAATTTTGATATTCAAATGAATGAATGACCAAATGAATTTCAGTAAAGAAAGTCGAATGACAACAAACAATACATCAGGCCAGAAATCAGGTCGAAAATACAGTTTTAGACTTCGGGTAGGGGCTGAATGGCGAGAGGGGGGGGGGCAGTAAATGACGCTAATGAGAATTGCTAATTTGCATTTAAATAATATTACTATCAGGTAACCAAGAAAGTTCGTGCGGTTTTTGAGAACAGCTACGTTTGTTGCGTAGGCGTGATCATTCTGATTCTGATGACGTCATTTCTGTACATTGCCTTTAAATTACAATTAGTAGATAGTTGTTTAATGTATCTCACGTTTCGCTATCAGTTTTGTAGGAAGTTCAATCGTTGACAAAGGATGTCGTTGACAAAGGAGATTTTGAGGTCTATTTTGCTATAAGAGTTCAAATTAGGAAACAAAGCTCCAGAGGCCGCTAGAAGAATATGCTCCGTGTTTCGAGAGACTTCAGTGAGTGAACGGACCGCTCAAAAGTGGTTCAGCAGATTTTTGTCCGAAGATTAGAGCCTCGAAGACAAGCCCCGTGTTGGTCGTCCATCCATCTTAGACCAAGTCCAGCTGGAAGAGGAAATCAAACAGAATCCTGATCTAACATGGCAGGAGCTTACGCAAAGGTTTGGAGTATCTGACGAAACTATCCGATCGCATCTGCATAGCCTTGGGATGTCGTGGAAACTTGATAAGGGGATTACTCATGTCCTGTCCGAAGAAAACAAGCTCCAACGATTGAACATCTGCTTGTCATTGCTATCAAGCCCCAACAAAGCCTCTTTCTTGGATCGGATATTGGCATGTGACGAGAAATGCGTAATGTATGATAACTGAAAGAGAAAACATCATTGGTCGACTTCTGGTTCCGTCTCACTGGTTGCTAAACCGGACATCCATCAAAAAAAGATAATGTTGTGCATTTAGTGGACTAGCGCTGGTATTGTTCACTATGAATTCTTAGAAAGCGAGAAAACAATCGCAGTCGAAGTCTACTCGTCGCAGTTGTAAAGGGTTTCAGCTTCTTTGCTCGAAAAGCAGCCAGCGCTGGTCAACAGGATAGGAGTTCTTCTCCCCCACGATTATGCCAGACCTCATACCGACAAAGCGACCAGGAACGTGATAAAAACATTGGGCTTGGAAGTTTTGCCTCACCCACTTTACTCCCCGGACATTGCCCCATCGGACTATTACGTGTTTTTGGCCATGGATAATCACCTGCGGTAACAGCAGTTCCAAACCCAAGATGATGTCACAAAAACTATAACCCAGTTTTTGGACTCTAAATTAAAAGATTTTTTTAAAAAGGGTATTTATAAGCTTGCGTCTCGTTGGGAACACGTAATTGAAGCCAATGGTGATTATTTCAAAGAATAAAATAAGTGTTTGAGATTTTTGTGGGTCGTTTTTTATGTCTGATGAAAACCGCAAGAACTTTCTTGGTTACCTGATAGCTCTGTTGTGTAAAAAAATGCAAGGAGTGAAATAAACATGCAGAAATACACTAAACCCCCGGTCATCCGAAAAGCATGGGACTAAAGCATTTTCGGTTAACTGGAGATGCATAGGAATTTTCGGATAATCGAGGTTTCTCAAGAATTTTGGAATAGGCGGTAAATTTATGGTGAAAACTTGTTTGATGAAAAGCGTGATTGTAATTTAGAGAATCGTTGTAATAAAAAATGTTCTGGTTTAACGTATTTTCTATAAGTATTACCCCTTTCAAAATTTTGATTTTTACTTGTTTTGCTTCTAATCTTTAAAGTCAAAAAGTATTAAAACAAGACTTCAATGTGTTAAAAATGATTCGAAAATGTTTTGATCTAAAACCTACAAATAAAATAGTATAAATCAAAATGTGTTGAAAGCTGTCATTTGATATCTGTAAAAATATTGTTGAAAATAAAATTTTTCACATTTAAAAAGGACTTTAAGTAATTTTAAGGTCTTTCGGTTAAGCCTATTTTCGGATAAACGGGATTCAAATAATCGGGGTTCTACTGTAGTTCAACTTCAATTAATTAGATTTTCCGAGTTTCATCAAGAAATGTATACATATGAATACATTATGAATACACGTATATGTATATTGTGTGATGACATCCAGCAGTAAAAATTATTCCGTGTATAACGCACATCTAGGAGTTTTGCCCTATTTTTTTTTTAAAGTGCGAATTATACACGAGTAGATACGGTAATTTTGAAATTTATGAAATATACAGTTATATAAGTTAGAATTTCGTGATCATTACTGATATTTTTACTTTGAATAGTAAGAATGATAAGCAATTTTCATTCTTTATTTAAAAAAATACTTTCATCAAATTCATATGCAAATGAATTCATTGTGGGAGTGTTCGCAATGGCACTTCAAGTATGAAATATTTTCATTTACAAAGCAACCTGAGTATATATGCAGGGTATCGCAAAGATTCAATTACAGGAGAACATTTTTAATGCTACTTTGCACAATGTTTTTCTAAATAAAAATCCTTTACATACGCTTTGACAACATTTGCAAGAGAAGTAAAGTACGAAACTCATTTTTTAAAAAAGAATATAAAAGTATTAAACTGTAACTGAAACTTTTTGATGCCCCCACTTATATATATATATATATATTTATATATACACCATCAAAATAATTAATTTAGTAAGAACTAGCACCCCCCCCCTCACAAAACAAAAACTCAATTAAAAATTTAAAAAATCAACAACAAAAATACAGAACAACAGGCTGCAGCCGAGCATTCAAATTTACAAACGAAATTTATTTAAGTGGCAGTGGGTTTCGGCCAGAACGGTGAACAGCAAAAACCAGATGTTAAAACACCCGATGGCTATATTTCTAAAGCAAAATAAATAGATATTCTACATGTATATACAGTCTTTTTTCGTCTGTATATATACCCTCTTTTCAATATAAAAGAGGTAAACGTGGTAAACACACTGATAAGCTAAAGCAAAATAAGTATTTTGACATAAATCCATCTGTTATTCTGCAGGACCATTGCAACTTATTTTGTAAAAGCTTCAATATTAGACAGATTAAAATAATTTTGTTTGGTTTAAAATTAAAAATACTTAAAATATTACAACAAAAAATTGAAATTTTTAACTGTGCAAACTTGCAGTTTAAAAGTCTGATTAATAATATTTTGTTACATAAAATTGGGAAACAGGGGCCTCTTGATTTGGACTTTTCAACAAAAAAGTTTTGATAATTTATCTTTAAGTTCTTTGATTTTGCGTCATAATAATTTATTTCTAGTCAAAGATATTGTTGTAATAGCAACTTATAAATATACTAAAACACTGGGTAGTATTTAATTTAATTATAGAGAAGTTTCCCAAAAACTTGATTCATATACAGATTTGGAATGTAATTGTGAAATTTTAAAAAAATCAACTTTTTTAAACGAAACCAGTCAACATATTGTAACAGGAGATCTAAATATTATAGAAAATGTTAATATACGTAATCTTTTGGACTTTGGTACTAAACTTCGTATTAACAATGAATTAAATCAAATAAAGTTATTTAATACTTTTAAAGCTGATTTAAGTGCTTTTATATTAAATTTAAGCTACAGATACAATACACCTATCCTCCTCTTTACAGATTGGAAATTACATCTTTTAAATGATTTTAAATCTTTTCAGGATAGTTTTTTAAATAATTTATCTAATACTTATTATTATTATTTTAATAAGGATATGAAATAACCAAATTAAAACAATTTTTTTTGTCAAGTTGATAAGGCCGCCTGTAACTTTGCAGTAATTTGAAAAATGTTTTATGCTGAAATGCTCAATGCAGAGTTAAACAATAGTGTAATCCACAAAATTTGTAAATCTTTTATACAAACACTTATCAATAAACATCTGGCCTTCTCTAAACAAACAAATATTACATTCCCACGTAATAAAAATCCGTCATTTCCATTTTTATTTCTTGCTCCAAAATTCCATAAAGTACCTACTAAATACACATTCTTTTGCAGTAAAGTTAACTGTAGAGGTAATAATTTTAACAGGGAATTTGAAGATTTGCTTAAAAAAATTTGAACATGCTAAAATATAAAGACAGTAACTGTTTTTAGATTATTTCCAATAGTTTTGAGATTGTTGAAAAATTAAAAAACAATAACATTCATACTATCCATACATATGATTTCGAAAATTTATTTACTACTATTCCTATTAACCCATTAGTGCCAAGCGTCCCTTTTTAGAGACGATAGTGAAAAAGGCAAGAAAGAAAGTTCTTTTGTCACCAGTAAATAGGAAGATAAATAAACACTATTTTTCACGAGACAAATTCCTTAATAAATTAAGATAAAAGTTATTCTTCTTTTAAAAGTTTTGGGAAACTCAAAATTTCATTTTCAATAATAAACTATTTTGGCCATTAATAAGTTAATAGTGTAAAGGATGCACTCTTAAAAAGAGCTGACTGGTTTTAGATGGTACTGATTTTAATTCGAATTTATTTTATAAATTCTGCCGGTTTTGACTTTACAATAATTATGTTTTTACAGGTTCTAAAATATACTTACAAATCAATGGGATTGGTGTGGGTACTAGCTACTCATCCACTGCAGCTAACTTATTCATATTGTTTTATGAGTTTCAATGTACCGCAATTTCCTGTATATAATCCACGGATCAAACAATTATTTTTCGACCAAGAAATTTTATTTTACAATCGAAGCGAAATATTTACCGCGATGTTTTTCTGGGACGAAAAAGAACTGTTTGATCCGCGGATTATATGCAGGAAATTGCGGTACATTGAAACTCATAAAACAATATGAATCGCGGGAGATCATACAGCTGATATCAAATTTCTTGCTTACCGATACATAAACGACATGCATACCGATACCGATACATCGTTTTGAATTTAAATCCTGATTTTAATGAAATTTCTAAAGGAATTTGTCCTGATTCATTAACGTTAAAGAAAACAAATGAAAATAGTTTGGAAGCTGACTATCTGGATTTAAAAATAAAAATTTTAATAGATAATAAAATGCGGATTTCAATTTATGATAAGCGTAAAAGCTTTTCATTTACTGTTAATCAGCTTGTACACTGGTCCTCCAACATTTCCAAACGTATATGCATTAACATCATAATCAGCCAAATTTTTCATTATTTCAGAATCTGCTTAGAAAAACACCTATTTCATAGGGAGCTTTTTCATTTTAAAAGTAAACTTCATTATAAAAACAATATACCTCTCAATTTCATAAAAAGTATTGTAGCGTATATTGGGTTCTTTTGATCTTATGGTTAGACAACTTCAAACTCTTGCTCTTAGAAAAGTAGAAAATAATTTATTTACAGACTTCAGAACAACAGAGTCTTCGAAACTCACAAATATTACTCGATATTCAAAAATAACTGCTCAAATCTATCGTACAATTACAGCTTTAGACCCCAAAGACTCTTTATACAACGTCTCAACACTTAATAACATTCAAAACAACGTAGATGAAACTCAAGCAAACTTGCTTACGCCTTGTTCACTCAATGACTGACTGGTAAATAATGACCACAGCAGCTCGTATCGCTCTCCTTATATAGGTTCGCATCATGCGGCGAAGTTTCTACAACCTTCTAGAAAAAAACCCGGAAAACCACGGAACAACAATCAATGTATCAGTAGACCTAAGGGGGGGGTTACCATAAACAGGGAAGGGTTACCATCGCCAACAATCGCCAAGTTTGTCGCCAACTTGGCGATATATCGCCAAATTTGGCGACCAAAATTAGTTGCCAAAAGTGACGCCAACTTAGCGATATCTCTAATATTTCGCAAAGCTGCCATACACATTCACTGAAAATAATAGACAAGTTTGCTTGATAACAGAGACAATGCAACAAAAACTAATATTAGAAAAGGAATGGAGCTTAATAAGATTATTTACATTATTTTACAGTACAAACACTAACTATTTACAAAATTCGTAACACTACCCCCTCCTCAAAGACTGCACGTCCCGGGCAGTGCAATCCTTGAGTTAGAGGAAAACACTTAACATAAATAAATAAATAAATAATAACAATAATAAGAAGTACATAAATAAGAACTAATTACTATTTACATATTTACAAAAAGTGACTTTCATGACCATGGTCTGAAATTCCAGTTTTGAATTTCTATTCACTTTGGCCAAAATAAGGGGCTAGCCGGTTATAGTGTACGACCTTGGGTTTGGCGTGTGGCGATTTTTGTATGCGTACAACGACGTCATTCAGCCTGTTGACGACTGTGTAAGGACCGTCCCAGTTTCTTTGTAATTTTGGCGACAGTCCCTTACGACGTATCGGATTCCACAACCAAACTTTGTCACCTTCGTTGAACTCATGTCCTGTTGCCTTTGTGTCGTACCGTGTCTTCATCTTTTCCGATGCCAGTCCGATTCGGTTCCTCGCTAGGCAATGAATCTCCTCAATCCGCGCCTGGAGTTCATCGACATATTCCTCAGGCGATGAAGGAGCATCAGGAGGACGGCCAAACAAAAGATCCGCAGGTAGACGAAGATCACGACCAAAGAGCATTTGAGAAGGGGAATAACCAGTGGCCTCATGAGCAGCACTCCTTTAGGCAAGCAGGAACAGAGGTAATTTCTTGTCCCAGTCCTGTTGATCTTTAGACACCAGGAGGGAGAGGCTATTTAGGATGGAACGATTGAAACGCTCCACCATGCCGTCCGATTGAGGGTGTAGAGGTGTTGTTCGAGTTTTGTCCATGCCGAGTAGTTCACACATTTCCTTGAACACAGCCGAATCAAAATTTCTTCCTTGATCGGAATGGATTTGAAGAGGAACTCCGTATCTGGAAACCCAGTGTTGAATCAGTATGTCTGCTACGGTTAGCGCCTCTTGATTAGGAATGGCATATGCTTCAGGCCACTTAGTGAAGTAGTCCATGACAACGAGGATGTACTTATTGCCATCAGATGTTCTAGGAAGTGGACCCAGGATGTCTAAAGCAATTCGTTCGAAAGGAGCTCCTACATTATAACGTTGCAATCGCCCACGGGTGCGCCTCTTTGGACCTTTACGTGCTACACAGGTGTCACAAGTTCGACACCACTTCTCCACGTCACTGCGAACATTATTCCAGTAGAAACGCTCTCGAACCTTTTGCAGGGTCTTCATTACACCAAAATGACCTCCTGTGGGACTACCATGCAGTTCTTGAAGGACCATAGAAATTCTCGACTTAGGGAGTAGTAGTTGCCATCTACATGTCTTTCCATCGTCAGACTCCCATTTTCGGTACAAGATGCCGTTCTTCAAATGTAAGGAATCCCAGAGAGCCCTATAACGTTTAGTCGTAAGGTGGTAATGGGCCATGTCTTGCCAGCTGGGCTTCCTGTTGGACTCCTCTTTCAGCTCTAGAATTGGCTTAATTTCAGGATCAGCAAGTTGATCTTTACGCAGGCTCTCGTCACTCCACGGATCTTGCGATGATGTAGACCCAGTTGTAACTTGTCTTACTATAGGACCTTTGACATTAAATTTCTTCTCAACCCGGTCGCAGTATCTACAATTCTCTGAGAAGGGTCTTCTTGAGAGAGCATCTGCATTTCCATGTGATGAGCCTTTTCGATGGCGTATCTCCATATCGTACTCTTGAAGCTTTTGTATCCACCTGGCTATCTGGCCTTCAGGGTTCTTAAAATTCAATAGCCAAGTTAGAGAAGCATGATCAGTTCGGATCAGGAACTTTCGACCGTAAAGATAGTGATGAAAGTGGTCTATGGCTTTCACTACAGCAAGAAGCTCTTTTCTTGTTACGCAGTAGTTTCGCTCGGCCTTTGACAAGCACTTGCTGAAATAGGCGATAACACGCTCCTGGCCGTCGATTTCCTGGACAGTACAGCGCCAATGCTTTCGTTGCTTGCATCCGTATCAAGTATAAACTGTTTATCGATTTGAGGATACGACAGAATTGGAGTGGATGTCAAGGCCTCCTTAAGCTTTTCGAAAGCAGCGTCACATTCCTGTGTCCACATAAATTTTTGATTGGCTTCTGTTAATTTATGAAGTGGTCTTGCAATCATCGAGAAGCCTTTGACGAATTTTCTGTAATAGGTGCATAATCCTAGAAAACTTCGAAGCTGGTGAACATCTGCTGGACGATTCCGATTTTTCACGGCCGATATCTTCTCCGGATCAGTCCTAACTCCTTCCGCCGAAATGATGTGTCCAAGGTAGGCGACTTCATTACGAAACAAACTGCACTTCGAAGGGCTTAACTTCAAATTAGCTTCCTTTAATTTTTGTAGCACTCGCCTGAGGTTGTTCAGATGTTCATCAAAAGATTTTCCTATGATTATGATATCGTCTAAATAAACAAGACATGCCTCATATGATAGTCCCCGAAGAACCGTTTCCATAAGGCGTTCAAAAGTTGCAGGTGCGTTACATAGACCAAAAGGCATTACCTTGAACTGCCATAATCCTTGTCCCGTTGTAAAGGCAGTCTTCTCGCGGTCGTCGGGATGGATCTCTACCTGCCAGTAACCACTCTTCAAGTCTAAAGTCGAGAACCAAGTGTTGCCCGCAAGTGTGTCAAGAGTGTCGTCAATCCTTGGCAGAGGGTAACTATCCTTTTTGGTGACGTCATTCAGTCGGCGGTAGTCTACACAAAATCTTGTAGAACCATCCTTCTTTCTTACTAATACTATGGGAGACGCCCATGGACTTGTCGATGGTTCGATGACGTCCTTTTCTTCCATATCCTTAATTAAATTCTGTACCTCTTCTTGCTTGGCAAAAGGTAATCGTCTAGGGTGCTGTTTAATAGGAGAGTGATCTCCCGTGTCAATTCGGTGTTGTGCCATTTTAGTTCGTCCAAAGTCTTCAGAAGTTTGGGAAAATAAACTTTGGAATTCTCCAATTAAATTTTCCGCAGCTTCCATCTGTTTTGGATCTAAGTCTGTATTTTGTAACAAATCCTTGACTAAATTATCTGAAGATTTCTGAGAGTGATTGGAATTTTGACTTATGCACGTCACAGGAGTACATGATGCTATCACCTCTCCTTTCTTGATAGTCCTCGTCTTATCACTGATGTTAGCAATTCTGACTGGAATGGTCTTCTTCGAGAGGTCCACTACAGATGAAGCCACTAATACTCCTGCTTGTTTACTATTGTCTTCAGGATAATCTATATGGCCAAATCGATAATTAGTTTCATTGTTAATTACAGCTGGAAATAAAAATTCTGTTCTTGGATCTAAATTGATGTCTTCTTTGGCTATTACTATTTGTTTAGATTCAATTTCGTTATTTAATCCAAAAAGACTTATTTCTTCAAATTTTGAGAGCATTTTATTATTTTTGAAATCAAGTTTGAAGCCAAACTTCTTCAGAAAATCTAGTCCGATTAAGCAAGGATCTGTTATGTCAGCCACATATGCCGTATGGTAATATTTCGTTTCTCCAAAGTTGATGATTTAATCGGCCTTTCCATATATGCCTCTCTTGTCGCCCGTCACAGTTTGCAGGGTAACGTAGGGTGGAGTCCAGATGAGTTTGCATTTCGATTTCCGAGCCAAATCTTCTCTTATTATTGTTACATTGGCTCCTGTATCCACAATCATACGGCATTGAATCTCGTTAATAAATCCTATCACATATAATTCATTATCGCCGCCATTCATTTTCGATATTTGAAGGATCTTCAGGTGGGGCTTTTTATTTTCTGGTCTTGAACTCATCTCACGTTCGTGGATTTTGGGGCAGTTTCTTCGGAGATGTCCTGTATCACCTCATCCCCAGCACGTGAGATTCTGTCTTCTTGCGCTTGTTCTTCCATATTTTAAAGCTTCAATCTCTTGATTTAATTTCCTAATTTCTTTCAAGAAGTCGATCTCAGTGTCTGAGCTTTTGTTCACCGTTGCCCCTCGGACTGAATGACGATCTCTTCGGCTGGCTTGTGTAGCTGCTTCCAACTTTAAGGCATATAGTAGTGCAGCCTTTAAATCCTGTACATCTGCCATTCGTACCGCTCTCTGCACTTCTGGATCTTTTATTCCGTCTACAAAATATTGCAGTGAGAGCATTTCCCGTACATTTGTTGGACAGTCAATGAATGCTAAATTTGCAAGCCGTTCAATTTCCGAGGCAAACTCTTGAAGGGTTTCACTCGATTTTTGATGTCGGCTCTTCATTTGTATTCTCGTATAATCCTTGAAAAATTTTTCGCCGAATCTCATTTCAAGTGCACAACTTAGAGTCTCAAAATTGAGTTGCGTCATATCGGGCAATGTTTGCAGCACGTCGGCGGCTTCTCCTCTTAAAGATGCTGCCAGTTGACAAGCTTTCACCTAGTCACTCCATTTGTTCGCTTCAGCTACAATGGTGAATTGGGTCTTGTAAACTTGCCAGGAACTCTTTCCATCGTATGTCGACAGCTTAATGTGCACGGGAGAAGCAGGCGGATTCCTAAATTCTTCATAATTACCACTAGACGCTGAAAGTTTACTCTCAAGATCTTGTACTTTTTTATTTAGCTTTTCATCTACTTCACCTAGTATTTTCTCTTCAATGTTACTGATTTTCTCTTCAACGGTACAAACTTCTTTCTGAATTTTCTCTTCTACTTCCGCCATTTTCCTTTCCATTTGTTGTTCAACATTACTAACTTCATTCTGAATTTTCTCTTCTACCGAATCTATTCTGCTCTCTACCGATGAGAACTTTTCTTCCAAAGTTTTCTTCATTTCTTCTTGGCTTAACTCACAAATATTACTCGATATTCAAAAATAACTGCTCAAATATATCGTACAATTACAGCTTTAGACCCCAAAGACTCTTTATACAACGTCTCAACACTTAATAACATTCAAAACAACGTAGATGAAACTCAAGCAAACTTGCTTACGCCTTGTTCACTCAATGACTGACTGGTAAATAATGACCACAGCAGCTCGTATCGCTCTCAGGGGGTTATATAGGTTCGCATCATGCGGCGAAGTTTCTACAACCTTCTAGAAAAAAAACCGGAAAACCACGGAACAACATTCAATGTATCAGTAGACCTAAGGGGGGGGTTACCATAAACAGGGAAGGGTTACCATCGCCAACAATCGCCAAGTTTGTCGCCAACCTGGCGATATATCGCCAAATTTGGCGACCAAAATTAGTTGCCAAAAGTGACGCCAACTTGGCGATATCTCTAATATTTCGCAAAGCTGCCATACACATTCACTGAAAATAATAGACAAGTTTGCTTGATAACAGAGACAATGCAACAAAAACTAATATTAGAAAACGAATGGAGCTTAATAAGATTATTTACATTATTTTACAGTACAAACACTAACTATTTACAAAATTCGTAACAGTATTCTGACTTTGCGAATTCTCTACATTATTGATCGTTGCTTTTCGATGACAGTGATTGACTTGTATTACCTAAAGCCTGTTTAAGAACGGTTTTATGATGATGTGCTGCATCGAGTGGCAACAGACGATGGATTTTGGAAGATGGTTTCTATTTTGTTCAGTTTTATTTTGTTTTGGGTTGTGGCAATGCGGTTAAGTTGGGGCTGTGGGTTTTATTCAACGAACATATTTTTGCGTCGTTTATTATGTTTCAGGTACATTCATTTACTACTGTGGCTTCGGGTCCGGTGGGGGGACGTGTGAAATATAGATCAGGTGTTTTAACAACTGATTTTTGCTATTCACCGTTCTGACCGAAACTCACTCCCACTTAAATAAATTTCGTTTGTATATTTGAATGCTCGGCTGCTTTTTAAAATAAAACCCATCGCTGACGATGCGGATTGTGAGGGGGTGTGCTAGTTCTTTCTAAATAAATTGTTTTGATGGTGGCGCAATTCACATAAATGTACCTTGATTTTTGTTGATTATTTTACATGTTGGATATATATATATAATCACGTTTTTAAACGAATGTTACGGTCAGTTTGATTAATAAGTTATTATTAATAATATCCATATGATATCCAAGTAAACCTCTTAATATGATAAATTTATGAGAAATTATCAAATTAGCTATTTATTATTAATAATTACCAATCATTGTTATTAAATATAATAAATTTCAACTTGTTTAGTTTGAAAGTTTTATTTCATATGCATTTTTTCTTAAAATTCATTGCTAAAATTATGTATGTATTTCAAAACTGTATAATTTATTCCTTGAATATTTCAATGTTTAAATTTTTACCTAGTTCATTCAGTAATTATAAAAACAATTATATTAAACTGTTTAGACCTTGGCATCTTATTAATAGAACACATCTTATAATTGAGTATTATCGCCTCTTAACAACTGTTTTTATTATTAGATTAAAACAGTTATGACGGTACACATTTTTTCTAAAAAACATATTCGTTACTAAGCTTAATTAATCATATTGAATGAACTTCACCTGTAAATATTAATAATAACCAGTAAATTTGATTAATATGCAGCATTTGTCAAATTTATTAAAAGAAGCGACCTTCACCTTTCAAGGCACCTCCAGAGGTATAATTCACAGATAACATGCAGAACTTTGCACCCACGACGGACTTTACATGCACCAGGCGCTATTAGCGTACATGTCAGCATTTTTTTTTTTTTTTTTGACGATTAACTAAAATAAGCATTCGGGTTGGCTATTTAGATTAAGTGCTTTGTTGGTAAGCTTTGTAGTTTATTGCACATTGGGTTAACTGTGTGATTTGTTGCCGCACACCAAGTACCCATCTTACCAGACGAAGTGGGACTATATGATTTTGAGCCTAAACAGTGGTACTGAACTTAGCTGAGAATGGGGACAATTTTGAGGGAATAATAAGAACAGAGAATGACCGAAAAAATTAGTCGTACCACAGAAGGGATAATTTTGCGCCAAAAGGCAAGGCAAACGAGCTTGTTGTAGAGGATCACGCCCTTCTACCGTACCTCACCGAGAAATACAGGCTCCGCGGGCTGTCCCACATTAGAGCGGGTCCGGTTGTTTGTGCGGACATCGATTCATTTAACTCATTTTCATTCGCTATTTTAGCACACAGCATCGCTATTTTTCCATTTTTATGTTTATTTTCATTTAGATTTAGATTTAGAGACTTAAACCAAAATAATATATTCGAGAAAAAAACAAAATATAACATGTCTTAGAACTTAAACCTTTTATCGTTTTTAAGCTAGAAAATTGCAACAAAAACATTTATAAAAGTTGCACAAATTCTATCGAAGTGAATTCATTGTATTTACGACAGGTTTTAAAAAACGATATGTTCTTCAGTTTTCTGAAAATGTCTCTAAAATACAAGGTTCCGAATAAAATATCGATACTGTGAATATTTATAAATATTCTGAGACACGATTGCAATATTTGTGCATTATCTAAGAGAACTCTATCGATAATTCTCTCTACGGCATAGATTAATAAAGATTTATCGACATTTTCGTCTTTTCAAATAATATTTTTGAGTATCTTTGAATTTTAAATGTCTCCCTCCCAAGAAAAAAAAAAGTCTGAAAATATTTTTTCTCAAATATTATTTGCGTTTCAAAGAGGCCATTCATAGAACAATATCAATTGTTTCGACACTTCTTTTTCGATCGGAAACAAATATTGAATACCGATTTGCGGCACATTGTAAGTAGCTTTGTGTTTTTGAATGAATTTATCTCATTTGATATGTTTCTTATAAGAATTTTTGTTGGATATATTCAAAGAATTTTGAAATGTATCATATGTAGCATAATATGAGTTAGCATTACTTGATATTTTTACCTTGAAAAATAACAATTAAAATAATTTTCATCTTGAGGGTGTATTTCAATTCAAACTGCTTATTTTACTATTTATTTTTAAACTCATTTTTGCTCTTAAATGCATCAAACTGGCAAATTTTCTTATTTAGAAAGTACACAAGGTGCCGTGATTGTCAATTTTTTGATAAATGCAGAAAATACTGAAAAAAGACACCAAAAACAGCATTTTGAACCGATTTATCCAAAGCGGGAGATCTGGGAACGAAAAAAGGGTCATACTGAGAAAATAATTGTTTACAAATCAAATTCTAATGAATTGAGCGTAAAATGACATCACATGGCACCTTATACGTCTCTTCAAAAATCCTCTCAGCAAGTTTCATGTTTCTACTTTTAAAAATGTGTTTGAAATTGCATCGGAAAATTTTGAGCTGTTGAAGGTGAAAAAGAATTTTTTCGAATACACCCTTAGGAAAAAAATTACGGTTGTGAAGATTTTATGTTAATGACTCAGTTGTGGGACATTACGGGTATATTATAAGTAGCCTTGAGTTTTTGAATGAATTTATCTCATTTGATATACAGTTGGCAAAAAAAGTATTTGTACACTCTAAAATTTTTAATTTTTTACTAAATAAAAACAGATATTTTGTCAAAAATAGTTTTAATACAGTCTGTTTACCGTGCGTTTTAAATTACACAACAGAAAATTTCGATAAAGATGTAAAATAATTTTCTAATGGGAAAAGTTTAAAAATTTCTTGCAAAAAAAGTATTTGTACATTTCTCCATCCTGATATGTACTGTGTTTTATAGTGTTTATGGTTCAAAGGACTACTTTTACAGAAGCTGTTAATAATTTTTAAGTTCATATTATATTTGTCTGACATTTAATTTAATTTGCTCTTGAAGTAATTGAATATAGAACTTAATACTAGAGAGGCACCTCTAGATATATGAAATCCTATGATTGAGCATAATAAAAATTTAAATACGCAACAAGAATTTGTAAAAGCTATTAAATTACCATTTACAACTATTGGATGTATAGTGAGAAACTATGAATAAATTAAAAGAATCGAAATTCAATGAAAACCAGGACTTCTTAGCAAACTTACAATGAGGGAAAAAGAGAGTGTTGTTAAAAAAGCTTTAAAAATTCCTGTGCGTTCGGTTCAAAAATTTGCTGGAGACCTTGCGACATCTTCTCGCATCAGAGTAATACCTCAAACAATAAAAAATATTCTTCTCAATGCAGATTTAAAAGGAAGAACCTCAAGGGAAAATCCATTCATCAACGAAACAAATAGGCGAAAACGCATAGTATTCGCTTTCGCATACAGAAGTAAATCATTGGATTTTTGGAAAACAGTAATTTTTTCTGATGAGGAAAAATTCGGAATTTTCTTACTATCAAGCATTCGAAAAAATTGGCGTAAAAATAAAACTGTTCTAGATCCAAAACGTATACCTCAAACTATCAAGCATGTTGGGGGGAATATTATAGTTTTGGGGGTGTATAGCTTCTAATGGAGCAGGACATTTAAAATTTTTTGACAATGGAAGGACAGGTTTAACATACAGTGATGTGTCGCGCCATAATTTATTAAACTGTGCCAAAAAATTATGCATAGAGGAAGCTTTTCACTTTCTGCAGGATAATGACCAAAGCATACTGCTGTGATCACCAGCACATGCTTACGACAATACTCGAAGACGACTGGTAATTCCTCTAAAATCTCTAGACTTGAATCCAGTAGAAAATTTGCAGATGCTATTGGATGCAAAAATCCGAAAAAAAATATGTATTAGTAAAAAACAGTTTTAAAGAAGCTCTTATTGTGTCATGGAATAACATTAACCAGACCACTACAAAAAAGTTGGTGGAATCTATGTCATACCATCTAGAAGTAGTCATAAACGCTAAATGAATTCGCACAAAATATTAATTTGTATCATTTTACTAAATTTTCCTTAATTATATTACATTAAGATAGTGTACAAATACTTTTTTTGCATTATAATTTTGTATATTTGTTTATTATAATGTAAAAAATCGATTCGTTTAATTTTGTTTCTGCTTCTATAATATTATAATGCATTAAATTAATGTATTACAGTATTTTTTGCTTAAATCTTTTGTTTAATTTCATTATAATTAAAAAAAATGAAGTGTACAAATACTTTTTTTGCCAACTGTATTTCATATAAGAATTTTTGTTGGAAATATTCAAATAAAAGAATTTTGTATGTATCAAATATAGCGTCATATAAGTTAGCATTTCTGGATATTTTTACTTTGAAAAATAAGAAATAAAATAATTTTCATCTTAAGTTACAAAATTACGGACGTGAAGATTTTATGTAAATTACTAAGTTGTGGAAATGTTGGACATGGTATTTAAAAGTAATTTCAGGATTTAATATGAATTTTTTAAACAATTTATAAAATAATTGAAACGTGTTTATGAATTCTGCTTGTCTTTCTGCCATCTGTTTGTCCATGCTTTAACTCTCATGAATATACTCTGATTGCCATGTAATTGATTTAAGTTATTAAAGTTGATGGGCATGTTATTTAAGCTATAATTACAGGATTTAAAATTTATTTTTAACATTTCCAACATAATAAAAAAAATGTTTATGAATTCGGATTGCCTGTCCATAATATAACTCTCGTAAATATATCAAGTAATTGATATAAGTTATTGAAGTTTAATGTAGAATATTCAGGTTCACTATTGAAAATAAGGTGTGCAGCATTTAAAGTTTGTTTACAGGGTCATTTAAAATAATCTTGTTACGTTATGGTGAATAAGGAAAAATCTTTTGCTGTGTGCTTTAATGGGGTCACATTATTTCAATTACAATGAAATTGATGTACAATTCTGAAGATGTAATGCAACATGCTTTTTAAAATTATTTTAGCTATCACATGTCATTGTAAAAAAAAATTTTCCCTTATACTTTTCCGGTTGTGTTGGAAAGTGTTTTATAATCTTTGCCTTGATACATGATTTTTTGTTCTTGTTTTTCTTCTTCAAACATCCAGAGAATGCCTGAAAAGAAGCGCAACATATATAAGACAGAATTCCAGAGAACTAATATTAAACAATATTTAGTTTTTAACCATTAAGGATCTATTAGAAAAAATATCTTTACAACTTCAACAGCTCGAAATTTTCTGATACAATTTCAGATGCATTTTTTAAAGTAGAAACATGAAACTTGCTGAGGGATTTTTGAAGAGACATATAAGGTGACATGTGATGTCATTTTGCGCTCCATTCATTAGAATATGATTTATAAACAATTACCTTCTCAGTACGACCCCTTTTTTTCATTTCCAGATCTCCCGCTTCGGAAAATTCGGATCAAAAGGCCAACATTGATTGAATTTTTTGAATTATTTTCTGCATTTATCAAAAAATTGACAGACACGGCATCTTATTAAGATTCTAAATAAGAGAATCTGTGAGTTGGATGCGTTTGAGAGCAAAAGTGAATTAAAAAATAAATCGGAAAATAAGCAGTTTGAATCGAAATACACCCTTAACTAATCCCTCTTAGACTAAGTCTTTATTCTATAAAAAAAGTAACTGACGTTGTAATCGCCACTGACAAAGAATTTTTTGTGACCGGAGGTCTTCCTTCGTTAATATTAAGAGAGTTGTTTCATACAAAAACATTAAAATTGATGTCATTACAGAGAAATATTTAAAAAACACGGTAGTGTAGACAGTTTTTAAATCGAATAATTATTTTAAGAGATATTTATTATTAAAGTTGGTCAAAATCGCTTCATTAAAAAAGTTTTATAGGAACAAAAACTAAACATAGGAATTTAATCATTTTTAGATTTTTTTATAGATTAGAAATTCTCGTTATGCAGACTGTATTTATTTTTTTAATTTGACTCATTTTATGAGGATTTATTTCCATTTTAAATTAACATTTTAAGCATTTCGAGAGATATTTTTTACATATATTAGAAAAGAAAAATTTTTTAAATTGTTGCCAACTATTAAAAAAGCTCAAAAAAGTTCCTTAAAATTAAAAATTTATTGACATGGGACTATTATCAAATTAAAATTAAATGAATATTAAGTAGTAAAAGTAGTAAAATATTGAAAATTAGGGCATAAAACTATATTTACACGAGAATTTAAAAGATAAAGAAATTTTTAAAAAAATAAATTTATTATTATACGTAAAAAGTCATAAATGGAGAAAAATTACGCCAGATTTAAGAAACAAAGCAAGACAGTGCAAATGATTTTTCCTTCCTAACGATAAAAATACCTTCTCGTGAGTATTACAAAAAGAAATAAGGAAAATGTGTCAGATTTAAAAATTTACGTTTACGAATCTTTTATTTAAAACTATTACTTAATAGCATTGTTAAAAAAATACCAAGAAGCAAGACTCTGTTGACTAAGTTCATTATAGCATAGCACGGTAGTGCTATGCTATATTTATTTCCAATGCGACTCCGTAATGTTATTTTAATAGGGAATTTAACATTGAACGAGTTATTTACTAGACATTTTCCCACCTTTTGTACGCGCTGCCACAGATTTTCTTCGAAGCACCTAATTGAGTAAAAAAAAATTCCTCCAATCAAATAAAAAAAAAAAAAAAAAAAAGAAAAAGAAAATGAAAATCTTAGTGATCAATGGACATATTTCCTGTAGCATTTAATAATTTTTACGTGATTTAAAAAAAAAAAAATTTTGTAAGAATTAAAAACGGCATATTTAAGACTTCATATTGGAAGTGAAACGGAGATTTTTAAACATTTGGTACCAAGAAAAAGAATCATTTTCAGAAAATAATAAATATGAAGCATGATTTTTGTAATAAAGAGATATTTTCTAATATTAATTGATGGATCAAGGCGATTTTTAATTGAAGAAATATAGAAAATTAGTAAATTAAGCTTTTTTCTATTTATTGTTTTTTCAAAATAATAGAAAATAACTTAAAAATATATATGTAAATAATGGTATTTGAAAGTAGGGTTTCTGACACATTGGCATCTGAAAAAAATCGCGCCAAAGCCAGTATATGATATTTGTGCTGGAATTTTGTACCTATACCACAATTTTTATAATGTCTTCGCCTTATACGTTCGAAGAAAATCAAAATAAATTAAGGTAAGTAAAAGTCTCCAAAAATAATAGTATTAAAAAATAATAGTAAAAAATAATAGTATATCATCCTTGGTACGTAATGAAATTAGTAAATCTGCAGAACTAGGCCTTCAAACTCAATTCCTGGCAATTTTTTTAAGGCTAAACCGCAGAATTAACGACTAATTGGCGTAAGACTTTTCGGCACTGCAATAAATTAGCTAATTCTATGAACCTAATCATTCAAATATTTTTTTTAATTTCCAATTTGGCAATTTTTTAAAATCGCTCCTCAACTTGTAACATTACAAATAATTAACTAGGACTTCCCTCAGAGGGATTAGTCTGAGCGATATTGCTGAGAACATATATTTAATAATAATTTCCAAAAAGTAAAGAAAAAAATACATTTAAAAAACAAATGTAATTTAACAAATTACAACTATTTGGAAAATAATATTTTCAAAGACTATAATTTTAGACTTATAAATGATTTCTATACTTAAAAAAACAATACTAATAACATCATTTTTAGGATGATCAAAACGTAGCTTACATAATAACAGAGTCATATTAATATGCCTGGACATTTACAGTCACGTTAATATTCCTGGATCAATCACAAAAACAAATATTAAATGAAATTCAGTTTAGCAATTTTCGGTACTGTAATTTTTTTAATTTCCAAACATTGCACATTTTTAATTTTTACATCATCGTATAAAGAGAAAATTTACTTTTAAATGCAACTTGTTTGAAACCTGTATCTCAATTTGTTATTGAGTTATTAATTTTTTGTTAGTTTTTATTTATTTATTTATTTATTTATTTATTTATTTTGCATCGTAACAAACACATTCAGATGTACTTCAGATTTCCCAATTCTCTTCCGAGAACAACTATTTTCCAAATAGTTAATAAAAAATGAGACGTTATTTTTAATTGATTATATAGTGCCATAAATTTAAATGTCAAAAATGAGCAAAGTAAATGGAAGAAATGCAAAATTTTATATAAAAATTTCTATACACGGTTAAAAACTGGGAAAGCAAACTATGCAAATCAGCCATGCATGGGTATAAAATTGGAAGTACGCAATGCATTAAAAGTAATGCAGATAATAAAACATTAAAATATCTTTAATCGGAATTTGAACTCTTTGAAATGATGTAAAATATATAAACAGCACAAAAAATTGCACAAATCATGATGGTTGAGTAGAATGAACGAGTTTTTTTACATGGGTGTTGTCCCCTTACATAGTTAATATAGAATAGTTAATAATATAATATCTATATCTGTTTTCTATGGATATGATGAGGTTCTCGATAAGAATTTAGGGAATTCTCTCTTTAAAAAATGATATATAAAAATCCTGAAAACTCCAACAAAGGAATGCAATGCATCGTTCGAGTGTGTCTCAGATATGCTCGATCAGATTTAAATGGATTGTGCATACTAGCCACTACATACACTGCTTTTCTTTCTTTTCAAACTTGTTCTCATGAAGTTGAGCAGTATTTCATTGTAGCATGCATTAAATAAAAGAAATATACAATGCGTGCAGTATAAAGTACGAACGATATTTGAATATCTAGTCTGCATAAGCCTTGAGCTGTAAAAATGTCACCACAAGTGACTTATAAATCTGCGCATATTTTTTCGCAAGACATGCTGACTCAAATATGTCAATATGAACTCGATTATGCAGTTTTATTCCAAAAAATTATTATTTAAAGACTAATGACAGTTGAGAAAATGATAAAATCCCCAGATTAGTAAAGCTGAAAAATTAATGTACCTCTCCCCCGTACCATTTTGTTATGGCATTCTTTTGTGGTGCCCTGTAATTGAATAGTAAATATTCTTTGTGCGGCATGCTCTACAAAATATATATTCTAGTGCTTCTCATAAATGCATATCAATTTCATTATGTTTCGATGGGCGCGTAACATCATTAAAATGTTCTTGGAATTTTTTCATCCTATCGGCTATAATGTAACGGTATATTTTTGATTGTCCCTGTATTTGAACTATTTATTCAATTTTACCAAAATTTAAAATGACTCAACGAAATTCGGCAACAAATATATATTTAAAATTTAAAACGATTCGGTTGGATAGTTTTCGTGCTGTTCTATGTGGACAGAGAGACGGACGGTTCAGACGACGGCTATAGGTACTACGTTTTTATGTAATTACGAATGCACCTAAAAAACTGTTAAATTTCAAAGCGCATGCCGAAATTGAAAACACATGACAAGCAATTATTGCTCAAGGACAGTATTGTAACTGATTTCTTTTGTGTGTCCCTGTAAACGGATTAAAAATGATATGAATGTCCTGTTCAAACGTAATCGTAATGCAATTCATCGATTTATATAAGTTTCAATACCTTAAAATAGTGTAATTTCATTAAAATAATCTGTTAACGATTTTTCTTATAGACCATAATGTTATGGAAAACTTTTGGGTTACCCTGTAAGTAAATTATTAATCTCACATACTTCATATACAATAATAAACATGCCTAGGGGACCCTAAATGAGATTTACCAATTGCATAAAAATCCGAGTATATCTGAATGTAAACAGACGGACAGACAAACCGAATGCATAAACACTTTTCAACTTTGTTGGAAAATGAAAAAAAAAGCGCAACCGATTCATTTAATGCAAATAAATAAATAAATAAATAAAAATAAAATAAAATAAAATTTCACCCAAAAAGCCAGGACAGGATTTGGTACTTTTCTATATAATTGGAATCGAAATATCGTTATTAGGTGCGTTCGTAACTATGTACATACGTAGCACCTATAGTTGTCGTTTAGTTCGTCCGTCTGTTCGTCCGTCCGTCTGTCTGTCCGCCTATAACAACGCAAAACCTACCCAACCGAATCATTTGAAATTTAAAACATATATTTATTACATAATTTTGTCGACTAATTTAAAATTTTATGAAAATCAGATACATAGATCAACTACAGGGGTAATCAAAATTATTCCTTTGCATTATGGTCAATGGGGAAAAAGTTTCAAATAAGTTTTAATCGTTTGAAATTTTAAATATATAATTATTAGATAATTTTGTTGAATCATTTCAAATTTTATGAAAATCGGATGCATAGATCAGTTACATGGACAATCAAAAGTATACCATTACATTGCAGCCAATGGGGAAAAAAGCATCAAATGCATTTTAATCGCTTGAAATTTAAAATATACAACTATTACACAATTTTATGGAGTCATTTGAAATGTTATGAAAATAGGATGCATAGATAGATCAATTACAGGAACAATCAAAAGTATTCCCTTACATTACGGTCAATATGAAAAAATAATTTAAAGTAGAATTGACATAAACCTATGAAGGATATATATATATATATATACACATATATATACTAAAATATACATTCTTTACAATCTGTGATGCAAATAATATTTATTATTAAATTACAGGGCCACCTAAAAGCATTCCACTACATAATGTTATACGGGAAAACTTTTTTTGGGACGCGTTTTAATTATATTAAACTATTTCACATTTTATGAATATGATATGCGTTGCTGAGGTGTAATAAAAGTTACTTCCTGTATATTTACAGGAACACAAAAAAGGTTTCGGACACTATACTGTATCCGAAGTACTGGCTACTATAACAGCAAGATCTGAATGTTTTTAAAACTTAGTTATAGTACGAACCCATCACATTTGCTACACTTCACGTGCAATTTCCAACTTGTTTTGCATAACATGGTAACCAGGCAATTGTTTTTTTCTATATTAATTAAATCTGTATTTAATCGCGTTTTTATTTATTGTTGCTTCCTTTTTAATATAACAGAAAATAATTCAAAAGTGATTTTCGCCAAATTTTCGCCAAACCAAATACGGTACTACTTAATTATCCCGTCGACCAATTTCGCCAAATGATACAAATCGCCAAAGTAATAGCCAACTTATGCATGTTGACTAATTTTTTATTTTAATTAATATAAGAAAAATTAAATTAGTAAAACATTAATAAAAAGTCGAGGTAAAAATTACTTTATGATGTTTTACGCACGCGTATCATGTTTAATGTTATTGTATGGGACATTCAAGGTCATCTGTTGTCGGAATTTAATCTTATAATTTGGCGATATTTTTTTGGTCGACGGCATAACCAAGTAGTACCCGAAATACGTATATGATATTTTTGTCCTATTTTTATGGTACCTTCACTTCGGCGTTTTTATAAATCTTGGTCCTTTTTGGGCTTCAGAAAGTCAGATTTCATATCTGATGAACGTTTATGCCTATTTTTTACACATAAATATGGCATAAATGCCATATACGCGCCAAGTTGGTGCGATTTTGTCTGTCGCTAAATTGATGAAAACTTTGATTTTGAATGTTGCTGTAAGTGTTAATATTTTCGATTTATTGTGATATGTATATTTTTTATTATATTTATTATTATGATTATTATTACTTACCCATCATACGTAGTAGGGTAAGTCTTGCAATCGTTTTGAAAATCGAAAAAAATTTTTTGACGGATTTACACGTTTTAGATAGTGGAGGTTCCGAAAAACATATTTTTAGAAAAAAAATTTTGCCGTCCGTCTGTCTGTCTGTAAACGCTCTATCTCCCGAACAAATTGAGATAGAGACGTGAAATTTTGTATGTAGTTAGTATGTAAGAATGGGACGAACCCTATTTAATATCAGCAACCTCGATTATCCGGAACTATTTTTTTCGGACTCTCGAAAAATTCGTTCTGATGAAAGGTATATAAAAATTTTCGAATTTTTTTGTTCTATGGAATGTACATAAAAGGCAATAAAATAACACACATTTTGCATATAGAACGAAGTCGATCGGATTATTAGTTGCCGAGATATTTGTAATCCCGTTTTCCACATTCTTCGATTTTTCATGACCTTGTATTTCATTCAAACTTCAATTCAGAGGTATACTTTAATTGGAAATGAGACGCTTAATCCGACGCATTTAATTGTTAGTTAATAGAGTTTTTATTTTTGGAGTTATAAGGATGTTTCTTTTACGCAATTTGGTACTAATTGAGTAGTTTGGCGTTTTATATAATTTGTCGAAATTGGTACATCAGCAGTTATTTAATATAGCATTACTATGTATATTAACAATATTTAAATTTTGTTTATGAATTGCAATGCATTGTATAAATAGTTTTCATATGTTTTATTTTCATATACATATCCATGATGGGTAAGTATTACGGTGGCCCCCAACGACTAGTTTATAATTTTTATTTATTGCTTCAACTAATGTTTCTTTTTTGGTACTACTTGTCTGTCGATAAACTATAAGATTAAGCCAAACTATAAGATTAAACGCCAATAATGGATGATCGGGAATGTTTCATTCAATCGTATTAAACACGATACATGTGTTTAAACCTTTCAGAGGCAAGGCATTTGTGCTCCAAAAATGGTCAATTTATATTTACGAACAAATTTAATTGAAAATAATCTGAAATAATCAAAACCGTTTCGTCACGTATATTATGAGATCAAAATTGTACTAAAAATTTACTGGTGCCAGTTGGCAATTTATGCATTAAAATTAACCGTTTACATACTGCGAATGGCTCTCTTCAAGAGGTTAAAACGTCATCAAGGAATTTTTATTCCCACTTTTTATTTGTATTTTATAAATGTTTTAATAATTTATTTCTTCTTTCGTTATTTAAAATTAAAAAAATATATCAATATGTGTAATTTAGCTATTAGTTTGGCGATTCGTATAATTTGGCGAAATTGAATGACAAAATAACCAAATATTACAAAAAAAAAAAAAAAAAAAAAAAAAAAAAAGTGATCGATGTAAACAGAATAACAATATATAATCTATTAATAAAAGTAACATCTAAAGCAGCCATGTCAAACTCGTATTTAATTTAAATACGAAAGAATTGTTTCCAATTTGCACGCGCGAAATATAAAAGATGTTACATGGCGATTATAAAACGCAATTATAAAAAAAATCGCAAAATATCAAATGCTAAGTTACTAAGAATTATGCATTTTTTCTTTTCAATTAACGAAAAAAAAAAAAAAAAAAAAAAAAAAAAAAAGATTTCTTTTTCCGTTGTTTCTTAAGTTTAAATATGTTTTATAGCACATACATGAAAATTATTTGCATATTTTCCTTGCTCCATGTGCTTGAATTTGGAAATCTGATGAAAACATCCAGCTTGTGAAAATGACGCACACCAAATTTCTGTGACGTATGCAAATAAATTATGCTTTTTTATCAGTTTTTTTAATATAACTTTTAAACTATTTGGAACTAATTTGTCGTAGGTGGTGCATTCACCAGATTACCTCCATAGGTACCTATTGGTACAAACAGAATCAAAATCCGACGAGTACTTTTTGAGATTTGCTTGACGAAAGAATTTTTTTGAATTTTAATATCGTTACGTATCTCTGAGTATAAAGACTTCGCTTCGCTCAGACAATCATTGAATAAAGTTTAATTTTGAATTAATTTGTATTAAATTTATTATTCCTATGATTGTTAAAATGATAAGAAACTTACACGATTTAATTTTTAAAACATCACAAAGAATTTCTGTTGAAAAGTAGCTGTTTTTTTTATATTTCAAGTTAATATTTTTATAAAACTCTTTTGATGCATTATTTGTATGAAATTATAAAATGTAAACTCATTTGAAATATTCATAACGCTCTGTCCTTTGGCACAGATGTCTAATACTTATCACGTTGGCGCAATTTTTGCGAAAATTGATGGTGAAAATTTCGTTTTCAATAGAACAAAACAATTTATATCATTTTAAGGTACTTCTAGGTTATCCCGTCGACCAATTTCGCCAAATTATACAAATCGCCAAACTATAATAGCCAAATTATACATGTTGACATAATTTTTATTTTAAATAACGAAAAAATAAATAATTAGTAGAATATTAATAAAAATATTGATAAAAAGTCGAAATAAAAATCACTTAATGACATTTTAAACACGTGAATCGCATTAATGTCATTGAATGTGACATTCACGGTCATCCATTATTGGCATTTAATCTTATAGTTTGGCGATAATTTTTTGGTCGACGGGATAACCTAGAAGTACCCATTTTAAAAAAGAAAGTACAAGAAAATAATTTATTAATAAGTATACAATGATAGCCGGGTTAGCATGTGAGACACATAATCGCCATTTTGTTCCAATCGTGCCAACGTGTTGCATGCACAGTGTATGCCGCTGAATGCCCCTTAGGCATTCTCTTGAGCTCACCCAGTCCTCCACCACCATAGTTCACTTCTAGCTATGGCCCTGGGTGAATTACATCAGTAATTGTGACACGATACCGCATAAAGAAGTCCTGAAGATGATACCCTCAGTTAATTTTGAAATGAGTTCACCTGAATGCAATAGTTATTAAAAAACTTGAGATATTAAACAAAAACATAATTTGCAGAACAAATTAAAAAAACCCAAGATTTATTTCCTACACTCTTTAAGCCCGAGAAGGGACAGATATTAAGATAATTGATTTATTCATTTCGACATTTAATATTAAATTTTGGTAACAAACAAGTTAAACCAAGTGAACATGAAAAAATAAAAATGCAATTCAAACAATATGATACTTAACCACCCTAAATCTTAGATTCCGTTCAAATGAAATCGAAATAAATCTAAGACTTTTTTTTTTCCAAACTCAACTTGCAAATTTGTATTGCAGATTTTGTATTATGTTTACGGTAAGTGTAAACAAAATGAATAGGCAATCAAAAAAGCAAATGTTCAGAAAAAGTCGGAGATTTATTTCGATTTCATTTGAACGGAATCTAAGATTTAGGGTGGTTAAGTATCATATTGTTTGAATTGCATTTTTATTTTTTCATGTTCACTTGGTTTAACTTATTTATTACCAAAATTTAATATTAAATGTCGAAATGAATAAATCAATTATCTTAATATCTGTCCCTTCTCGGGCTTAAAGAGTGTAGGAAATAAATCTTGGGTTTTTTTAATTTGTTCTGCAAATTATGTTTTTGTTTAATTTTATATTAGCTGATTCTGAAATGTTTAAATAATTTAAATTAATCAAATGCGAAAACAGCTACTAACAGGAGATCATTTAGCCTTAAACCTTCTCCGTAAAACGAAAAAAAAAAAAAAAAAAAAAATGAATACCTTTTTATTAGGTGATTGTCAATATTTTTTTTTCTTTTAATTATAATTCAGTCTTCAGTAAGTTTTTTTAACGACATTCAAATTAACTGAATTTTAGAGGTGAGACGGGGATTGTCGAGCATAGCTCATAGGAAGTAGAGCCTTGTGGTGTATACTAAAATTGCACACTCCTCATTATTTACAGCTATGCTTTAGGATGTTTACTTCAAATTGTGAATTCCTACAGCTTGCCTTCGTCGGATAAGTTTATTTTCTCATTTATCGGAGCATTTTGTGGCTCTGTGGCTTAAGATGATAATTGCTAGTAGTTTGCTTTGATTTGCTCTCTCAATACTAAAACTCTGTTCTTAAAAGTAAATTAAAAACATATATTAAAAACCCAGACCAAGGCGGCAATGCAACTTTGCGACCTGTATTTAAGCCCGCTTAGCACAATGCCGCGTTTAAACTTTGAATAAAGGTTTTGTTTTAAATACATTGTACATAAAAAAATAAGATTTTTACTATGCTGAATTTAGGTTTATGAAATTCCACATGAAGTTTAGATATGCATACTGTTTTTACTGTCAGCGCCGAATTGAGATCATCATACACAGATTAGGATAAGATCAAAATAAAAGAATTACACCGAACAGCAATTTTTAATGCTATTTAGGCATCATATCTCTATGAACTTTCATGGTATATCCATATATACTTTACTAGTACATAAAGTCGGTTAACCCATTGAGCTCTGATGGTTTGATTTTCTACAACTTAATTTTAATTCCGAAATGTCACAACGACACCAGAAAATTCGACCAGATTATTTTAAAACATTTATGCATTTTTTCGTGTACATCGTTAACCGATTTTTTTTTCTTTGCAAAATAATGTAACATTTGGAATTTTGTAGAAATTTACCCACCAGAGCTCAAAGGGTTAAACCGTACATTGAATAGCTTTTTACAAAGTGCGGTAATTCTTTTAGTAACATTTTTTTTTGTTTTTGCAAAAATACCATTACTAATTGTTACATTTAGTGTATGGAACCCTCTGTACGCGAGTAATACCGTTGCCAACGAAATACTGAAGTCCAGAGTACATGAGATGTGACGTCATCACCAATTGACCGACTTCTCACTTGGGTTTGAATCTACACCAGAAATTTTTAAATGGCAATTGTATTTTATTTTATTTGCGGAATATCTATCATCTGGCAAAACAATAATAACTGTTATAACTTACTGGTGACAATTTGGAGTTCTCCAATAAAAAATTCACCACATGTGGTAACATTGTGGCATTCCCCATCTGTCTGAATTTTTATTTAGGGATTACGAATTCTCATCAGCAAGTTTAAATAGTTATTATTCTTTTACATGATGACAGGTATTTCGAAAATAAAAGGCAATTGTTATTCAAAGTTTTAAGGAAAAAATCTTATCACTAGTGAGAACTCGTTATATTAGTGATGACATCACACCCAGGGATAGAGGGTTTACGCCGTATACCTTCTGGAATTTATCAAGGAACGCTGTACCCTATGTTTCTCGAGAAAGCTATACTATACATATTCTAGGGTATACCCTCTACCTTGAGCGTATACCTTTTGCTCAGAGCATATACTCTCTATTTTTTCTCCGACTACACCACTGTTCATACCTCACGTTTTCTGGCCTTAAGTATTTCGATGGCAGCGGTAATACTCGCACTTGATCGTTTTTTAATGCAATTTGTACAGTTTAAGGGTGTATTCCAATACAAACTGCATATTTTCTGATATATTTTTGAACTCATTTTTACTTTCAAACGCATAAAACTAGCAAAATTATCTTATTACGAAAATACACAATGTGCCGTGTTTGTCGATTTCTTAATAAATGCAGAAAATATGCAAAAAAAAACAAAAAAAAAAAAAATGCTGTCAATGTTGGCATTTTGAACCGATTTTTGAATGCGAGACATCTGGGAACGAAAAAAATGGTCATACTTAGAAAGTGATTGTTTATAAATCAAAATTCTAATGAATTGACTGAAAATAGAAATTAAATGGCATCTTTTACATTTGTTAAAAAATCCCCTCAGCAAATTTCATGTTTCTACTTTTAAAAATGAGTTTGAAAATGTATCATAAAATTTCGAGCTGCTGAGGGGGAAAAATATTTTTTTGGAATACACTCTTAAGAGTGTATTCGAAAAACCGCTTTTCCATCTTCAACAGTTCGAAATTTTCTGATACAATTTCAGACATATTTTTGGAAGTAGAAACATGAAATTTGATGAGGGGATTTTTGAAGAGATGTATAAGGTGCCGTGTGATGTCATTTTACGCTCAATTTATTAGAATTCACAATATATCCTAACAAGGCGCTTCCCTGATTAGTTTTTGGAGCTCATTCGATATGTATAAGAGGGGGAACGGGGGCTCATGCCCCTCCTTTTAGTTGATATAAATGGGATTTTCATGCAGAATTAAGTTCTCGTTCAAAATTTAAATTAGGATCATTCTGATGAGGCGATTCCGTGACTGTTATTAGGTGTTCATTGAATAAGTATAAATAGGGGGAACAGGGGTTCTAATGCCCCCCCTTAATTTATAAAAATGGGTTTTTCAAGCAGAATTTTCAGATTTCGTTCAAATCTCTGAATAGTTTTGGAAGTTTAATGGTTAAGTATAAAAGAGGGAGATAACTCCTTTTAAATTATATAAATGCTAAATGGGTTTTTATTAAGAATTATGTCATTTGCTCTGAATTTTGGATATAGATTTGGATTACGGATATGATAAAGCATGTCTTTGATAGTATAGGAGGTTCAATGATTAAGTATAAAAAAAGAGGAAAGGGGAGAGCTGTTTCCCCTTCTTAATTTTTTTCGAACGGAATTAACCCTTGAAAATATAAGGGTTTAATGTACAATTAGTATTTGTAGCCTGTGAGCTCAATGCCATCAGTTTAACTGGGCAGTATTCTTTATTATATTTTTTTTACGTTATTGAGTGCGTAAACATCGTGATGAAAGAAAAAAGTAAAATTTTGAACATGCAATCAATATTAACATTATACATATTATTTAATTAAATAACTGTATTACTTTCCTTATTAGCAATTCATTAAATTCCTTTTCACTTGCTGGTCTACCGAATTGCAACGGTATTTTTGAAAATTTATTACGTTTATATAATTCCGATTTCGAGAATTAAATCAAACATTCTTCAAAGAAATAAAAAAAAAATCATGTCTTAGATCTTAAATCTTTTCGTGGTTTAAAACTTGAAAATTTCGTCAAAATCATTTATAAAAGTTGAACAAATTCTACCAAAATGAATTAATTGTATTCATGACAAGTTTTGATAAACGACTTGTTCTACATTTTTCTGGATATCTCTAAAAGTTATGCTTTGAGATAAAAAAACGATATTATGAATATTTATAAATATTCTGGGACACGATTGTAACATTTATGCATTTATCTAAGAAAACTTTATCGATAATTCTCAGTGAAGTACGGATAGCTTAATAAAGATTTATTGACTATTTTTTCTTTTTAGATTTGATTTTTAGATATATTTTAATTTTATATATTTGCATATCCTAAATGAAATGAAAAAGATTGAAAATACTTTTCTCAATAGTGATTTGAGTTTTGAAAGAAGTCATTCAAAGAACAACCTCAATTGTTACGATATTTCTTTTTCGATTGGAAACCAATATGGGATGCATATTATAAGCAGACTTGAATTTTTGAATAAATTTATCATCCCATTTTATATGTATTTTTATAAGAATTTTTTTTAAAAGAAATTTTTAAATAAATGCGTAATGAAATTTAACAAATATTCCATTGTACGGGTTGGCATTTCATGATCGTCACTGATATTTTTACTTTGAAAAATTACAAGCAATTTTCATCTTTTGTAACAAAATAATATCTTGAAAGTCTTCTGTAAAGGAATTAGTGGTGGGATTGATGGTTATGCTATTTATTTTCCAACATAACAGAAAAATGTTTATGAATCCGGTTTGTCTGTCAATGCTCTAACTCTCGTAAATATATCCAGTAACTGATATAAGTTATTGAAGGTTAATATGGCATGTTCATTATTAAAAATGAGGTTAGTAGCATTTATAGTTCGTTTACGTTCGCCGACATTAAAAAGAATCCCGTCATATTATAATGAATAAGGAAAAATCGTTTAAGGTGTATATAGATCATATATAATCTTTGTAATAAGATCATATTATTTCAAACATAATGAAATTGATATACATTTCTGACGTGCAATAAAACATTCTTTAATTTTTTTTTCTATATTTCATATCTATCTATTATTTTCTATCTCTGTATAAAAGAGTTTGTCGTGGTTGACTCATAATCAATGCATAATACGAACTACTGAACATAGAAGCATGAAAATTAAAGGGAAAATAATTCTCGTTTACTAAGAAAGCGTACTAACAAGGAAGGTCTCCATTGGGGGCATACTCAGAATTTTTTGAAAAAAATACGAATTAAACTACTCATGTAGATAATAAAGGATCAGTGAAAATTAGCGGCGGAATTACATTATTAGATATGTAAAAAAATAAAATAGTTTGGAATAATTGGCGTGAAAAGCTGAAAGCGACGCGGGATTTGGCGAGCAGTGCATTTCCTCGCCAAAAGCAGACGATTATAACGAATCTGAAAATTGATTTTAATTGACTTCACTGTTAAAAATCTGCAGCATTTACTGCAACGTCACTCCACTACTTTTATAGAATATCTCTCTTCTGACAAATGAGAATGCTCCATAGCACGGTGAATTGACCGTGTAATACACTTTTAAAAATCTGCTGCATTTTGTTGCAACGCACTCCACCGCTTGTTTATAATATCTCTATTCCAACCAATGAGAAAGCTCCATTTCACGGCCAAGTAACCGTTTTCTATACAAGCATAGGAGTGCGTTGCAACAAAATGCAGCAGACTTTTAACAGTGTATTTTTCAATTTAGAACAATTTTAATCAATTTAAATTGTGTTTTAAATGATAAAATATATTAATTTCATTTTGTTATAAATACACATAAACGTATATGACAAAATTACACTTAAAGTAAAGTAAAAATGCAAAACTAAAATTACTTAAACTAAGCTTATTTAAATAAATTGAACATAGAAAGTTTTTTCTTTAAAAAGTATTCGAAGCGTAAAAGCGTATTTTTCAAAATTTCGTTTTTTCGCCAACCGGAGATAAATCGCCAAATAAACGAAATTTTTATTATTTTTTTACGGACGTTATAAGGAGGTTCCGCCGAAATTTTTTTATAAACATATATAACTATATGAGAAGAGCATTCTGTAATTTTTTCAGGTTTTTC
This sequence comes from Maratus speculifer, assembly GCA_964019185.1. Lineage (NCBI taxonomy): Eukaryota > Metazoa > Arthropoda > Arachnida > Araneae > Salticidae > Maratus > Maratus speculifer. The sequence continues at coordinate 429,039,375 of OZ025290.1, read as the reverse complement.
TGAGTATGCCCGTATGGAGACCTTCCTTGTAAGGCGTAATAGGAGCGTAATAAGAAAGGATTTTTGGAAATTTCTACATGAGGTGGTTAAAAGGAGATGTCAAAAATTATAGAATACTTGGCCATAACTCAGTAGTCGTTTTAGGTAGGAGCAGGAAATTCAAGATTTAAAAAAAAAAAAAAAAAAAAAAAAACACAGGTACATTAGCTGATTTTAAAGCTATATTGTCCAGTATGTAGCAAACATAGACTTTGAACTGGATAATATAAGATTATATGAATAAGACAATAATTCTGCATATTTGATTTATATTAAGATTTTTTCATCTTTGCTAGATATATTTGGTTTCATGCAGGGTTCTTTTAGAGATACCGTCCAGCGTAGCCACCGAAAGCTTCTTTTCAATGTATAAAAAATGAAATTTTTCTTACAATATTGAGGTAGCGTTTTTCTTAAAGGATGTTTATTTTTTTCTTGGTTCTCAAAGTATTTCTAAAATATTTATCCAATTAATAATTTATAGGTTGATTTGTCGAGGAGCTATTTTAAATATGCGTATGTAGTATACGCCCATAGAAGCCTTAAGAGGCTACTTCACTCGAAACAATCGCACCACTAAAACACACGTATGTTAATGCTAATCTTATGGACAGTTTTTTAAGTATCTCATTTGCACTTCAATATTTTAAAATGCCTTTTTAGCATTGAAGAACTAAGGCCGATCTCTACGATCGCTGTCTTTTACTTTTTTTTAATTTTATTTGTTGATTTTTTCATCGGTAATAACTTCATTTTTGAAAATGGTTTTCAAATATCACCTAAGTAAATGTGTAAATATCACCTAAGAATAAATTCTGAGGTCAAAGAAAGAAAAAAGGCCCTTGCAGTGATCGCCTCAGCTGTTCAGCGAAAAAAATTGTTATAAAATATTGAAATCCAAACGTGATATTTAAAAAAAGAAATACAGTTCCATAGGATTAAAGTTTTTGAGCACTTATTTTCGCGAGCGTGAAGTAGCTCCTTAAACTTTTCGTTAGGCCTCTCTAACTGGTCTGATCTTATATTGAAAGTTATTGCATGTCTGTGTATCGTCAGATGCATGTAAGCATGTAAAATGCATGCATGTAGACATATGAGGAAATAAAGAAATTTTGTAAATAACGAGATAATGTGTTTAATATGCAGTGATAATTTAGCGTGAAAGTAATTTAAACATTAAATAGATTTTTCTGCTTCTAATTAATATATTGTGTGCAATACACCAGTCTATTAAAGTAAAGCACTTTAAATTTTTTTTTCTGTGCTTTCGAATTTATAATGATAATTTATCTATTGGGAATGTACCATAATGGAAATTGAAACGTATTTGAATTTTAGATCGATCCGCCATTTTTGCAGGCCATATTTCAAGTATATAGCCAGGCAAAGAAATTAGAAAACGAACTTAATAAATATTTTCATACTTTCAAAGGAAGCGCTAGAGCATCACGAAAAATATCACCACTAGATGGCGCAATGCATCTGGACATCCCCAAATCTTTCAAAGAAAAGCGTAGAAATCATATGATTGAGATGAGGGAACAAGGTGACTTTACTTGTATATCTATCACAAGAAAAAATATTTAATTTATTATGCGTGAGCAATATTTACCTTTGCTATGAATTATGGTTAAGTGTATGTATAATTATATATGGATACACAAGTTTCGTGTAATTTGAAATGTTTTGAAAGATTACAAAGAAACAAAAAGTAGTCTTTTTTTAACACTTTCGGGTCTGGTGCACTATTAATAGTACATGTCTTTTAATGGAGTATTAATTTACTTTAAGAAATACTTTTACTACTATTTGTATGGAGTAATGTTAGTATATGTCTACGTACGAATTCGTATCAATATCAATTCGTATGATAACTTTACCAATCAGTTTGATTGTGTTAAAAATAATAGTATATGTCTACGTATTTACTATATGATTTCATTTATGTTTAGGCATTTTGTAATAATAATAATAATTATTTTTTTTCTTAGTTCTCTTTTCGACGTTTGCGATTCTTTTATTTTAAACATATATTTCAATTTTAAAATTAGTTACTTTTCTGAAAGAATCATGTGTAATAAAGGGCAAAAAGTATTAGAAATTTGTAACATAAGTTAAATTTTACTGCAATACAATATTTTCTAAACATCGCCAAAAATTCTTCCTTTACCTCTTGTCATATGAATACTAATTGAATAGTAAGTAAAAAAACAACATTTGTTATCTTTTAGACAATGAAATATTCGGTAAACGCTAATTAATATATTTGGATTACTATATTTAATGTTACATATAATATAAAAATCCCTTTAAAATATCAATTTATTTTTATTGCTTTAAGTGATCTATTAAAAATAACACAAATACCTTATAGCTTTACAAGTTTCTTTGCTCTTACGGCAACTTTTTCAAAAGCAAATAAATGGTAAAAAAATTTTCGCTAAAATATCTTCAAATTTAAAAATAAACAGAAAATCATAAATCACGTGAACATGAGCATAGTAAAGTAAAACTGGAAATAAAATATTTATCTTTATAGCTTCCAGTTTACTATTTATTATCCAGTTTATTATTTCCAGTTTTACTTTACTATACTCATGTTCACGTGATTTATGTTTTTATGTTTATTTTTAAATTTGAAGATATTTTAGCGAATTTTTTTTAATCATTTATTTGCTTTTGAAAAAGTTGCCGTAAGAGCAATGAAACTTGTAAAGCTATAAGGTATTTGTGTTATTTTTAATAGATCACTTAAAGCAATAAAAATAAATTGATATTTAATGTTATATATATTGATATTTAATAATACTTATTGAAAAAATATTCAGACCCGAAAGGGTTAAAAAGAATTTTTATTATTTTACTACATTGTATCAATAAATTCAAATTATTTAGAACAAAACTAATAGTATGCAAAATTATCTAAAATTATGGAAAACTTAAGTTTTAACAAGTATAAAAAAGTTTCTCTGCGTTATGCATCTGAACAAATAGATAAAATAATAACAAAAAAGAATTTATCCTTAGTTAGGCTTTCATTTAACGATAACAATAAAATGTCTTGATTAAATATACTTCAAAATACAATAAATGTTAGTAAGGATATTTAAGCAAATTTTAAAATAAATTTAATGTTCAAATTGTCAGTAAAATTAATAGAAATACTGTAATCTTTACTGAGTGCAATTTTACCTTGATCTGGTATCTCTCAGTAGTCATCTCATTATGCATATATTGTTTATACTAAAAATGGCAATAGCTCGACCGAACCCGTGAGCCAAATCTCCAAAAGAACTCGGTTTCGATTTTTATACGAATCTTCGAGCTCGAGTTTAAAGTAAAAATTTTATTTATTCATAAATTGAAAAAGAGAAAGTGAAATTCCTGTTTAAGAGAAAAAAATACAGTCAAAGTTTCCAAAAAGGTTTTGCAATCTATTGAAAACCAGTTTGAGAGGAAATTGAATTGTTACAGATAGGTTGTAAAGAAGGATATTTTGTTTGATTCTAAAGCCTATAATGCATAGAGAAGACGTAGGTCAAACCTTGCCCATCTTTTCTTTGAGTCCTTTACGAGAATTATTGGAAAACTCTTTTCTAAATTCTTTATCAGAATTAATGGAGGACAGATCTCATGCTTTTTTTCCCTACTTGTATAACGAGAATAAAAAAAAAGAAGAAGCCTTTACCTTTACAAATTTTAGTTTGATATAAATAACAAATTTGCTGTTAAACAGATTTTCAGGGACACGAAAATCGCGAAAAGTTAAGATAAAGGGAGCATCTAAAATGAATGCTTATTTATGTTTTAGAAGATATTTTTAAATGAGGCACGTAATCCTGAAACATTTAAAAAGTGTTTTAACAATTTTCTACGGATGATTTAAAGTTTTGTTTTCCAATTCTGAAGATACAACATTTTCCAGGTATGGCTATCAAATGGTAGCGCTCGTGTTTTGAAAAAAAAACAGGAACACATATCCAGTATACACCACATACTAAGAATGAGAACACGTGTGCACAAGTAAATAACACTGTATAAAGAAAATTCATTAAGTGCTCCTGAAAAAAAATGTTTGTCACGAAACACGATTTATTGTACATATCTAAAAATTTTGCATTAATTATAATTTATATTATTTTTAAAAGCACTTAATAATTATAATACATTTAAATATTGCATACAAGATATTCTGATATCACCGGATAACTGTTCTGAGAGATAATTGCGGAAGGAATATACAGGGTGGGGCATAAAGATCTTCCCATTTTAAGAGGCCAATAAAAATACATAGGACATTAAAACAATTATTTTATGTTTACATTCGGAAAGAGTAATGTTTACCATTTATTAAATTTTACAATCTGTAAAAATTTTTGCTATTAATTTCGAAGTTTTGTTGTACGAAGAATGATATCGTCTAAATGTTTTCTTTCAATCTCTATAAATTTGTGAAATCTCTCCCGGAAATTCAGCATAATTTTTTTCTGCCATTGCTGGAAGAATTGCTGCGATTTCAAATCGAATAGCAACCTTCAGTTCTTCGAGTATCTAAGGACTTAGGTTTATGAGTGTAAACTTTAGCCTTCAGATGATCACACAGGAATAAGTCACATGCTGCTGCATGTGACGATATTTTTCGTACAACAAAACCTCGAAATTAATAGCAAAAATTGTTACAGATTGTAAAATTTAATAAATGACAAATATTATTCTTTCAGAATGTAAACATAAAATAATTGTTTTCAATGTGCTATATATTTTTATTTAACTCTTAAAATAGGGAGATCTTTATGTACCACCGTGTATAAAAATTCACCCTAATTCACCTATGACGCATCATTTTCGAGAAAATGGCAAAAGAAACGGTCTAATGTTATATACGGTGTACCAAAAATAGACTTTACTGAAATAGTGAAATCGTTATTTGAATTATATGCTATGTTTATAGGATTAGATGCTAAAGCAAAATCTTCATGCAGTGAAACATAGCAGGCATTGTTTAAGGACCAACATTTGATTTAACTGGAACACAATTAAAAACTTTAGTAATAATGATGTGTTTTTTCACTCGTTTATTCTATGTTGTGTTCAAACATCTCTCAATAAGCATAATTCTTGCATCTCCCGAATTTACACCAACCGGAGCTCACCAGCGGTTCGGGTCGGACCTGATTACTCTAATTTATTTCGTTTTGAATCTTTGTGGGTGACTTTGTATTTTGGGTTTCGGTTGGATTCTGATTTTATGGCGTGGATCCTATGATTCAAAAAATAAACTGTATATTTAAATATTTATGAGTATACATATGCTCATTTTTGTACAAGATAAATAAAATTGATATTAAAGGTATATTGTCGACTACTTTTCATAATCATTTTAAAATATGGATTATTGTTCTTTCACTTCGAATCCAGGTAAGTTTTGGGTTGAATTATTTAACGTTTATGTCAAGTTTCGGATAAATTTAAGTATAATTTTAGGTTTCGTTTAGGTTTTGTATTTATAGGGCCGATTCGACTTTTCAAAAAGATGTCCTGGATATTTTGCAAATGAAAAACTGTACATTTTAAGATTGACATATGTTCATTTTTATACAAGAGAAATTAAATAAATGTTAAAATATAATTGTAGACTATTTTTTATAATTATTTTAAAATATGGATTAATGTTCTTTCACTTCGGATTCAGGTCGGTTTCAGGTTTAAGTATTTAATGTTCGGTTCGGGTTTTGAGTTAGTTTAAGAATAAATTTTGTTTCGTTACCGAACTGTGCAGAACTATTGCGTGAGGATCATTTTAAGCAGATTCTTGTTCTGACATAATCTAACATCTAATGTGAAATAATTCTTTTCCATGTTTTTAATAAAACATATTCCTTTCAGAGCATGTGACGTCATACTTCACATCTTTCATGAAACTATTCATCCTCGAAGCATGAATTTAAGCAACATTTATGTACATCTGGCGAGGATCAAAGATTCGTTTTCTGAACAGTTTTATCTGTGGTATCAGAATTCCGAACGCCTCCTATATGGTCTACTATATGAGTAAGCGTTGAAAGTATTTTTCGTAAATGTTAATTGAATAATAGCATTTTAATTAAGTACGGTGTAACCTTTTCATAGAACTACATGCGTAGTTGGTAAAGTTCTTCTGTATAGGGTGATTATAAATTCATGGTACAAACTTTAAGGGTTGGCGCAGGACACGGTAACAATCATTTATTGTATAGGCATGTAAGGGGCGCAAACCACGCATTGAAGTACGAATACCAGGGGATCGATTTGGCCCTTATTTATGTCTAAACTTCTCATTCATGCTAGAAAATAACGATACTATTCTTTTCTTCATTCAAGACGTATATATTATGATTACACACGCACACGCACAAATCTTTGAAATTTTCCGGAATAAAATCAAAATTTTCTGAACAAGAATAATAATAATAAAAAAATAAATAAAAATAAACGCAAATTTGGTAAATCTGTTAAACACAGGAAGTGCATAAAAAGTACAGGTAATACATGATTGTAAACAAATTTGTACAGGAAATACATGGAAAAAGATAAAATGTAGATTTTTTAATTCAAAAACTTCGATTTTATGCAGGAAAATTTCAAAGAAGAATTCTTTCTTTGTGTAATCACGGAATTTCCGTCTTAAATAAAGAAAAGAATAATATAGGAATTTTCTGTTGTGAATGACAAATTTTGAAATAAAAAAGGGGGCAAATTGGATCCCTGTTATTTGTACCACACAGGCGTCACTTGCGCTCATTCATTCCTATCAATAATTGATTTTTTTCTGTGCTCTGCATCATCCCTTAAATTTTGTACAGTGAATTTAGAATTCCACTGTATACCTGCTTTTCTGCAACAAGTTACGAGAAATTCTTTCGTTCATAATGAATTTCTATTATATCCTGATAAACTTATCAAATATTGCGTGATATATGTTCATTTTGTTCTTATTTTATTCCATGAGAGCTATGTCACTGCCAAGGCAAACAACGAATGATTTTTTTTTAATAAAACGAATGATTTTTATTATGATTATGGATCTTATTAGACGGATCCGAAACATGTCAATGTCATTTATTTTTAATTATTATAACACCTTTCTTAAGTAAAGTAAAATTTTTATTAAAATGTTTATATAAAAGGTGAATCTTTTAAAATCTGGTGATTTAAAAAATCTATTGGATTTAATAAGCTTTTTATCAACGAATGATTTTAATTATAAATTGTTAAATTTATAAAATATTAACTCAAGATTAATCTAAAATGTAAATTCCTTTAATTCGCAGAAGTAAATGATGTTTAGTGGGATTAATGAATGATTATTTTTTTTAAATTTCATAATAAATGAAATTCTAAATTTTTCCTTTATTTTTTTACGCTCGCCAGAAGTCTATAAATTCGCAAATTCGTTTTATTCTTTTGTTGAAAGAAGTGCATAAAGAGTGTGTATCTTTATAACCGAAATATATCACTTAAAAATTTTCATTTTATGTTGGTGATAAAACTCAACATCTTATCGTATGTCTCACGCAGACCAAAGTACTATAGAAATCCTGTAAAAAATGATGTTCATACCACTTCCGGGATCTAGGATATTTGACTTTCATAGTGTCATAAAAACATTTTTATGAGGAGTGTGAATCCCAAAAATTTCTGCCTCGGGTAACAAAAATGTAAACTTCAAAATATTGAAAACATTCTGCAATAGAAATATATTTCATATTATCACTTACCACATATTATTTTTTTCTTTTGTTTGTATTTGAATGTTTTATATTTTATTGTTTTTGTAAATCTAATATTACAGCTATAATAATATAACTAAAAAATAATATCTACTGTTGCAAAATTCCATCTTTACTATGTTTAATAAAATATCTTAAGAAATTACATTAATCACTTCTTGGACAATTTTTTCCCTTTTTGAGTGATGTAAATTGATTGGTTTGGTTTGGTTTATTTTTGTCGTCCGATTATCGACGCTAGGGATATAGGACCAGGGGGGAGTGCCCTTCGTGGGGGTCTTTCTAAGGGAACCTAACCCATATTTACACAAGGTTCGAAGAAAACCATGAAAACTCCGAACGTTTAGGCCGACAGCCGCGATTGGGTTCGAACCCAGTACCTGCCGTCTACCAGTTGAGAGGTTAGAACCTCTAGGCCACTGGTGGGGCCGATGTAAATTGAAAAACGTTGTTTTAAGTTAAATAAATAAATGGTCAAATGTGAGTATTACTCGCGCTTAGAGGGTTTCCCACAATAAATGTATGAATTATCAAATATTTTTAAAAAACAGATTATTTTTGTAATGTACATTAAAAGAAAAGAAAATCATATCAGCCTCTTAGGTTGTAGGAGAAAATCAAATTGAAAATCCTCTTTTTTACATATAAGAACCAACGTAAACTAATAAAATAGTGTAATAAACCATAATTAATAGCTTTCCTTTATTTTTTGAAGGGAAAATATCTAATTCTTATTCAACGAAATAAATTGAAATAGATTATCTTAAGTTAGATTAAAGAATATGTAATAAAAAGAAATCCTGATAAATTTCCTACCACAATTTTTTTTTCAGAATGCATAAACATACTTAAAAGTATAATTCTGCAGCAAGAAAATTGATGCTTGTTAACATTTAGTTCTGATATATATTTTTTTAAAAATTCAACTTTTCTCGTCAAAGTAATAAACAACATTCTAAACGTAGAAACAATTTATTTTATGTATAATCCAGTTAAGAATATGATTTAGTTTTTGCAATCACTTGTTTGCTTTAAAAGTAAATCTTAGTTTTAAATATAAAGCATTTAGAACATTTTATTATTACATACGTTAGATAAAACCGTCTAAGAAAAATTTTTCTACGTAAAATTAAAATGTACAAAACTGAAAAATAAATTGCATTTTTTACAATGCAAAAATAAAATTTGTTCTTCTCTAAATATTATTTTTAAACAAACAGAGAAAAGAGACATGTTATAGTAATCTTTTTATGCTTTTTGAAATAAAATTAAGAAACGCATACTTTTTCTTTTCTTAGTGTAAAAATCAATACCAAAGTAAAAATTACTTAATAACATAAAAAACCCACTCCCATTTTACAAATGGCATTAAAAGATTTTCATATGCGAAAAAAGTAGCAGCTATTTTAATATAAACTAAAGGATTATGTGTTACCTTCATTATAGAAACTGCCTAAATATTAAACCCTAAAGATTAAAGGTTAATTAAGTATTCTATTTTTTCTAAAAAAGAAGTCTTTTGTAAAAGTATAAAAAAAAAGAAAAAAAAAACTCTTGGACAGTTGTTTGAAAATTTTAATTAATATTATTTGAAATGTTCAGATGTATTTTTTCCCCTATTAAGCTTTATCTTTTAAAGAATCGTTAATTTTCATCGTTGCTATTTTTCTCATTTCAAAATTCAAAAATTCTCTTAACTTTGATTTTTAAAGTCAGTGGTTGATTTTAAAATGTCAGGCTAACATAATAAAATATATTTTTTGAAAAGTGTTTAGAAAAGTTTAAAAGTGTTAATACTGGTTTGTCTGTCCGTCTGTTCACGATAATACCTCAAGTAAGTTTACTCGGATTTTCATACAATTAATAAAACTTTTTTCGGGTTTAATAAGTATATTTCACATAGTAAATGCTGTATGAGGGATTAATGGTTCATTTTCAGGATTACTCAAAAGATTTACCTCGCATTACGGTATATGGGGAAAAGTTATTTTCATATTATAATGAAATTACGCTATGTCAAATGAAACTGATACAAATAATTGAATCTCACTACAAGATGATTACGGTAGAATAGGGTAAACATAGCACTGTCATATACCAACTTTATCATCTGACTTCTTCAAATGTAAACTACAAATTCATTTCTCTAATGCAATTTAAATATGTTTTCTGAAATTTACTATTTATAACTATTAATGTATCTACGTACGTGCTTTATTTTGAACAATGTCGTTTTCATTAACATACATTTATTCATCAATTGCTATTAATCAAGTAAATATTGTTATGCTATAAGAACATATGTCAGAATCAATGAAAGATGCACAAGCGCCGTACAAAGCTTAATTACTCTTCGTTTCATTAGAAAAACATGTCTGGTTTAAATTATTTCCGGAATTTTCCCTAGACACGTTAATGATCATGTTGTACAATTTTTTGTTGGTTAAAGTTTATCCCAATCAACCAGATACATACACAGTTTTATAGTAAATACTAAGTAATTTTGAAATGTAATATTTCTTTTTTTTTTGGTATTAAGTTGAAGGAAAGTGCAATAAGAAATATTTCATTTTTGATCGATATTACATGCAATATAATACTGGTACATTTCTTGATATATTTATCGGACATCATTTATTTTCAAGAGTAAATATTTGAAAAAGAAAATACGCAATGAAAAATGCAGTCAGATATGATTTCTCTTTATTGCGAGGTCTAATTATTTATAATATAATTTGACATAAATACAAATATTATGGCTTGGTAGATTTAGAGTGCAAATTATTTTTTCTGTAAACAATATTATATGATTTTATTGAAAAAAATTCGTTTTTATATGAAACATTTATTAAAGTTTAAAAGTGTGAAAAGACACATAGTATAAAAAAATGAAAAAATTCCATAGAATTTTATTAAAGAATATATAACTATATCACTGAATTGTTATTGAATAAATTTAGTTTTACATATCAACGCACAAACTTTGAAAAGAGTTCAAACTCATCAATAAGAATAATTTTCACATAGGTGAAACATGAACGGAAATTTTACCAACAGAGACAAAACACGCGAAAGAAACTTGAATAACATAATACACAAACCAGAATTAAGAATTTTTAGGAAGCAAAATTTAAGAAAACAACAATTTGCAGTCTCCGAATAAGATTTCAGAAAATGTGTTCCAATTTACAAATTATTGTAGTGTATATTATATTGACATTACATGAATTATCAAATTTGTTCAAAGATTTGTTGAATTTTTCCCATATCAGCATTAACGAATGATATTTTTTTTTAACTAAGTCCACGCCAGAATAAACTTGTTTAAAATTTGAGCAATGTTTACTTTGAAACTTGGGAAAAGTGATAGCATTATGAAAAGGGCTATACTGAAGAAAAAATATGTATTTTGCAACAAAAGGTGCTGGCAATCCGGATGCAATGCAGTTGCTGTAAAATTTATAAACAAAGAGAAGTGTAAAATTTCTCATGTCTGAAAAACTCGCATTGTTATCAACTACATCGTAAATAATTCCAATTTTACTTCCCTTGTTTCTTGTATTCACTTCCACAGCATCGGCGCTTGAATTATTACAACAAAAAAATTAAGGAAAATCACTGTATTTCAATAAAAGGTGCTAGCACCCTGGTTGTTAACGCAGTTGCTTTCAAATTTAGAAGTTGCTCTCTTTAAGACTGCGTTAAAATTCTGTAATTCTACTGGTGTAACGTTACACAAATCTGTAGCGTACTAAACATTTATCTGTACACCGTGCTTCGTGCTTCTCTCCCCCCCCCCCCCGGAAAAAAAACTGTAAATCTACAAAACTATTTTTTGCAAAGCTACCAGAGTTTGTAGTTTTACAAAATTATGAACTAAAATAACAGTAACCCTATTAAAATTTTATCTGTAACACGGGCAGCAGTTTCATAAAAACCTCTAGAAAGTTTCCTAAAAAAATTGTAGCAATCTTACAGATTGTTTTATTTTCAGTGCAAGCATGTATCTGCAATGGCGCAGCCAGGATTCGGTTCTAGGGGGGGGGGGGGGGGTTGAGTTTCTGATAAAGGTTTTCGCCGGTTATTCGAATCACCGGTTAATAGAATCAGTACTAATTAGAATATTCACTGCATAATACTTAAACTCGAAGAGCATCTGTGTGGCAGGAAATCATCATTCTTTTAGCATAATACGTCTCAGAAAAGTGATTTAGTTCAAATACCCAATTTTTACTAAACTAATCCATGTAATATGCACTTTCAGAGTTTTAAGTAGAATTCTCGCCATTTAATTGAATCACTTTATTTAATAAAATCTGATTTAATAAAGCGGTGGATTCCGAAATACGAAAATATGTTTTTAAATGTTAAGTTTGGTTTTGATTCATATAAGTGGCAATTATAGCGACCTTTCTTAGCTCTGGGAGGGGTTTTAACCCCAAAACCCCCCCTCTGGCTGCGCCACTGTGTATCTGTCAGCTGAATTTTGTTGTTGCCGTTACTTAAAAAGTTCTTGAGATCCGAGTCTCCTAGAAAACGTTTAGTAAATTTGCAGATTTATTTTTTACCATATGACAGAAATATTTCTGTTTTTGCTTCAATTTTTACTTGTGTTCGCTTTAGTAGCATCGTTGCTTAGATTCGATTTCACAGCAGCGGTGCTCGAAAAATTAAAACATATAGTGCAGGAAAAATCACAATTTTTATTACATTGTAGAAATGCATTACAGTTTTGTCAGTCACGCAATCTGTAAAGTCATTTACACTCTGAATTATTCACAGTTTTCACATACTCTATGTCATCAAAGCTAAGATGTCAATTATGAGTATTTACGGAATTCTTGTGTTCACAGAAACGAAAGTAAGCCTACAAAAAGTTAAGGGAAGGGTACTAAAATACGCTTTATTTTAAACATTTACAATTACACTGTAAAAAAATCTGCGATCCTACAAATGTAAAGTTGCCAAAATCTGTATGGTTACTAACTTATTATCTGTACACTGTACAAGAAAAAATGTAAATCTACAAAACTAATTTTTGTAAAGTTACAGCAATCTTTAACTTTTCAAACGAGTCTACTAAAATTATAGTTATATTACTAAAATTTTATCTGCAACCTGGGTTGCTGTTACAGGAAAAATTCTTAGAATCCCAGTTTCCTAAATAATTCTTAGTAACCTTACAGTTTTTTTTTATTTTCAGTGCAAATCTGTATCTGTTACATGAATTTTTGGTGTTGTAGTTACATAAAAATTTCTAGGAATGTCAGTTTCCTAGAAAACTTTTAGTAATTTTGCAGATTTTTTTACAGTGTACAGTCAAGGATGAGACTGTTTATTAAAATAAATTATTTACGAATATAAAAATTTCTCTGTGCACACCCTTATTAAAACTCCACGTTTATTCCACTTCACACAACTAACTCTTTCATTTCATTAAAAACAGACAGTCATTTTTTTTCTTTTATTTACTTGTAGATAAATGTATTTTGGAAAAAAAAAACCCAGCAAGAACTTTACATTGAAAATATTATTGTTTTTTTATGTTTACGTATCTAAATGTACTAGTATTCTATAAATTAAATGGCAGAAGATGATATTATATAAGAAAGTTTTATTTGGTAAACATTACTTAATGTCAAAGTATTATAAAAGAAATACTTTTGTAAAATATTCAATTCAAATGGACGTATATTACATCCGGTCAATGTCCATTTCCTTTTGAACATGTTTGTTTTATTCCAAGACATTAAAAATAAAATAGAGCAACATTCTTGTTCAAAGTCTTGTTTTGTTCTGTTTCTGCGTTTAATTTATAGATATAATAGAAAATATATTGTTAAAAAAAGAAAAAAATCGTCTAGAATAGTTTTTGTTGTTTCTATATTAGTTTGAAATTATGTTGTTAGCTTTTGTATTTCTAGTAAAATGTAAAAAGCTTTTTTAAGTGCTTTTAAAGAAAATCTTTCTTGAAAAAAGGACAAATTTTGTTGATTTATTGCATCAAAATATGGCTAAAAAGATCAAATTAATTTGCAGTATATTTAAAGTTATACAGCATTATATATCATAAATTTTTGCATATTTATATATCATTATATATTAATTACGTATTATGAAATGAAAAACGTTATTTAATAACTAATACGTCTAAGAAAAGCATATTTTGACCATATTTTCCTAATAAGTGTAAAAATATGTTTTTTCAGTACAAATTTTTATAAATAACAACAATTATTTCAAACGAAACTATTTATCGAATAACTATTTATTAAATGAAACTATTATTAAACTATTATTTATAACAAATGTCATTTTAAGACGAATTCTTATTATAAAATAACAACTGCTATGTTCTGACTGTATTCTGAGAATACAGTTTAATCTGCGTAACATAATATCTTAATAATATGTAATAATATAATAAATGAAAAACAATATATTTAATTAATAATACTTTTAAGAAGAAAATATATTCCTAAAACACGTAAAAACTGTTATTTCTGCAAAATTATTTTAAATAACAAGCTTTATTTCAAAAGAAACCGTTTTTATAAGTTAACATATGTTATTTCAAAACGAATTATTATTATAAATTAATAACTACTGTATTTTGACTGCAGTCTGAGAATTATCTCTCATCTCCTTAATATGCTGTATTAATACCTGTAATAATAATAATATAATAGCTAAAATACTTCAGTTAAAATATAGCCAGTTAAAATCAGTTTTAAAAAATCCTGATTGAAATTTAAAATTATTTTCGATTCAAGTATTTAAAATGATGAAAAAAAAACGAAGTATAATTATAAATTTTTAAAGAAGTTTAAATATTAAAACTATATTATTTTTCATAGACTGCAGATCCTAGTCATTTTGAAAATAATTTTTATATCTGGTAATATAGATCTTATTAATGTAGATTTTATAGAGCTGAGGTCAACAGCCGCTAAATAACATTTAAGGTTGTAAAAATGTTAAAGTTTTTCACACAAAAAAACAAGAAAATGATAATTACAGTAAATAACAATACAAGATATAAAACTAAAAAAATAAAAAGTACAAAATTAAAAAGTAAGAGATTAATCTAAATTTAAATAATATAAAGCAATTTAATTTACAAAATAAAATAATCGAATTACATTATAACTAAATTATGAAAAGGGCTTAATAAAAACACCCCCTCAAAAGAAAAAAATGGAGCATGTAATTCTTTTTTGTAACTTTATAAAAGAGAACATCCTTTACATTTTTTTCAAAGGAATACAAGGTATATCGTATCTTTGAAAAAATATTTATGTTAGCTATAAATAACCTCGTTTGTTCCTTTTATTTCTTATACTTTATTTTCGAAAAATGCAAAATAGTAAGCACTGATCCTTCTACTTCTATAACATAGCTTATGAATGGAACAGAATTTTTTTCTGACATCCTGGAAGATATACACTTTTTCGTAGGGTCAAATTAACACATCATTTTTCATCTCTGTGAGTAGTTTTGTAAATACGAGAAAATATAAACCGAAGATTATATTCTGCCACCACTTTTTCGTTATTTTACATTTAATTTTTACATTGATGTTAATCAACATCTTACATAAGTTAACAGTGTTACTGTAAAGTGTTTTTAAACATATTTTTATATTCAGAAGTAAATAAGAAATTATAAGAAATACATTTTTGAGTTCAGCTTTCTAAAGGTTTTCTCACGATATGCAAAGAAAAGTTTTTTTTTGTCAAAAATCTTAATTATCCCCTCTTTATTTTCCCAAAATGTATTTGTGGATGTTTAATATTCTGTAAATATTTGGGTCAATAGCGTTTATTACTGCCCCAAATCGAAATGTTCCACGATTTATAGTTTGTGAGTAAAATGGCCGTGACGGGGAGACAGACAGCAAAATATTTTGTAAAATTTAAATTTAAATAATTACAATGTGTTCATGTTTGTGTAGAAAACGAAAGTTAGTGAAAGAATATTCTTGTTTCGGGTCATGTAACCCGAATTCACCAGAACATTACCCTTCGAGCAGTACAGGTAAGGTAAGGTTGACGCTAAGTTTTTCGTTGCGGCTCAGCTTCTGGTTCCGTTAACTTTAAATTTTGCGTTCTATGATCGGTTCGTTATTTTTCTCACCTTTTCCGATCTAATCCGAGCTGAACCGATTTGTAAAAGAAAGTCATGAATAGTTTTCAAATGGAAAAGTTGTATATTTGAGTGCTTTTAATGAGGATATATGTATTAATTTTTATAAAAAATATATTTCAGATAAAATTGTAGGATTTTTTTTGTAGTACAAAAACATGTGTTTTTGGTGCAATAACTGTTGCACCCTTATGCATGAATAAAAAAATTATGACTTATGCATATTTATTTAATTTAATAATTCAGAAATAATGACTACATCTTAAATAAGACATGACTCAACATGGCAACCTAAATTCACTATCTACTGTTAGCTATCACAAAAACCGTGTAAAACAAATACTAATTACATTAAACTATAACTATAAACGTTAAACTGTGGAAAAAAATAAAAAAAAATAAAGAAACATTTACATTATTTTTTCTTTTGCTCATTTCAATCAAATATTATTTATATTATTGTTTAATGTAAATTCAATCTTTCATTGTTTATATAAAAGTTTGATTAAAAAATTAATAAAATATTTCATGTCTTATGTAGGAAATATAAGTTAATGCGAATATAAATCCATTGTTACTTTAAAATTACTGCTATGGCTGCAGGAAGAGGAGGCTTCTACACCTGATCCTTTACAAAACCCCATACACCGATATCAAGCAATGAAAGATCTTCGGATCATGGTGGCCACTGAATAACTTTTTCGTTCGGTCAACGACAGCGTCAGTTTTGAGATCTAACGCAATCTATGAATAAACTCTTCGGTAATATTACTACTAGTCTGAATTTCGACTATCGTAATTTTCGGCATATAGCCCGTTGATCAAACAACTTTATTTATTATTTGGAATGAAATATCTACCGAGGTGTAATAAGTTACATTTATTTTTTCAAAAAATCTGGGTCTAAGTATGATTGCTTCATCCACGGATTATATAGTCTGTCTCAAAAGTTTAAGCACAAGCATAAAATATCGATTTTTAATGAATTATAAAAAGTTAGAATTAATAACATATTTTTATTTACATATTTCGCAATATTATTTAAAAAAACGATATCAAAAACAGAAAAAAATAAATTACATAATTTAAAAAAATACAATTAAAAAAAAAGTTATAAAAAAACTGTCTCAAAAGTTTATGCACAATGTCAAAAACAACCATATTTATAATTTTTACAGAACTTTTAGTAACAATTTTTTTTCCATGTTTTCGGATTAGTTCAAATAAACGTGCTTCCGTCGAAATTAGTAGTTTTTGTAGGGTTTCTGGTGGCACAGAATACCATGCTTTCTGAGTAGCGTCTTGGAGTTCTTCAATAGAGTCAGACTGCTTTCCATTGCCTAAACTTGGAGGGTTAAAGTATTCCGGACATTCTCAATCGGGTTTAAGTCTGGACTTAAAGCTGGCTAGTCAAGTACTTTATCATTTTTCTGAAAAATCCAAAGTTTTGTAGAATGGGATACGTGGATTGAGGCATTGTCTTGCAGAAAAGTTCATTCAAACCCCCCAAAATGTCACCGAATGGAAGCAAATGGTGGTTTAGGTTCTCTTAAAACTTTTTTCACTCTTCTCTTCCTTTTAGAAAAGCTAGAGAGGGCTGGCAAATGTCACAAATGCCCCATAAACCATAACGGATTTACCACCTTTCTGCCTGCTGAAAAATGTCCTTCGGTTCTTGCGTAACTCATGCCAATACGCCTTCCAACCATCAGGGCCATCTAAGTTCCACTTTTTCTCATCGCTGAATAAAACAGTAAGCCATTTGTCCCCGTAGGTCATGTGTTTTTTAGCCCAGTTCATTCTTACCTGTTTGTGATGTAATTTAAGACACGGTTTGCGAGCCAATTTTTTTAACATGATGTAATCACACGCTTTAATACGTCTATTTACAATGTCTTTGGACATCTGTACTCTGAAATTATTTTTAATTTGCCGTATGGGGACATATTTTGCCTAAATACCAATCTCCGTATTTTCCGATCAATCTGAACAGTCGTCATACGTGGTCGTCTACATCTTGGTTTCCACTTAAAATTACCATTTCTAGAAAGTACTTGATATATACATAGCTTTGATCAATTTAAAGCTTTTGCAATTTCAGAAACAGTTTTATTTTGGGATTTCAATTTAAAATCCTTCAAAATCTCACATTTTGTGAATTCTTTAGCCTTTGTCATGTTTAAAACATTAGGAAATAATTTCTCCACCTTTTATACTTGTATAAAAGTGCAATATGATGTCATACAACGTCATTACACTATACCAATCCCGTGTTTCTAAAAAAATTTGCATAAAGTGCTTAAATTTTTGAGACAGCGTTTCTTCAAGAAAAAAAGAAAAATAAATAAAAATAAATATATTTTTTATTTTAACTACCCAAAATGGCTTATGTTATTTTATTTTGATTAAATGATGAGTATTTATTGTAAATTAGCATAAAATATTTTCTTCTTCAATTATTTTAAACGAGATTTGCAGAGTGCTTAAACTTTTGAGACAGTATGACAATAATTACAGTAATCAATTTTATTTAATATATTGGAAGCTCTTAATTTTAAAAATCGCACAACTAATGTTTAGACACCCTGTATAGTATAAGCATAAAGACTAATGATTGAACACTCCAGCCTGACTATTGGATGAAAACTTTAAAAAACTACTAATTTCATGATTTCTAAAAACGTTAAAACTTTGTATTGTCCACGGAAACGCACTTGTGTACATTAAAAAATATTCTAGTCTGTTGAAAAAGAAATGGTGGAAAAATCAATTAAAAATCCTTTTTTATTTAAACAAAAATCAGACTAGTTAGCTAAATGAAAATTGTGCAATAAACCACAATTAATCGCTTTCTTTCAATTTTTTGAATAGAAAGTATTTCATTCATAATCAACGAAATAAATTGAAATAGATTATCTTAAGTTAAATTGAAGAATGCAATAAAAAGAAATACCGATAAATTTCCTATTGCAAAAAATTGTTTTCACAATGCATAAACATACTTAAAAGTATAATTCTACAGCAATAAAATTGATGCTTGTTAAAATTTAGTTCTGGATAATTTTTTTAAAATTCAACTTTTCTCGTCAAAGTAGTAAGCAACATTCTAAATGTTGAAACAATTTCTTTTATGAGTAATTCAGCTCTGAATATTATTTAGCTTTTGCAATAACTTGTTTGCTTTAAAAGTAAACCTTAGTTTTAAATATAAAGCAT
The DNA here is from genome assembly GCA_964019185.1 of Maratus speculifer. NCBI lineage: Eukaryota > Metazoa > Arthropoda > Arachnida > Araneae > Salticidae > Maratus > Maratus speculifer. The sequence goes on along the minus strand of OZ025290.1, from coordinate 429,020,206 downwards.
TTAGAACATTTTATTACTACGTACGTTAGATAAAATCATCTAAGAAAAACTTTTCTACGTAAAATTAAAATGAACAAAACTGAAAAATGAATTGCATTTCTTACAATGCAAAAATAAAATTTGTTCTTCTCTAAATATTATTTTTAAACAAACAGAGAAAAGAGACATGTTATAGTAATCCATTCAAGCTTTTTGAAATAAAAATTAAGACACGCATGTCATTTCTTTTCTTACTTTAAATATAAATACAAAAGTAAAAATTACAGAATAGCATAAAAAATCCTACTCCCATTTTACAAATGGTATTAAAAGATTTTTATATGCGAAAAAGTAGCTACTGTTTTAATATAAACTAAAGGATTATGTCTTACATTCATTATAAGAACTGCCTAAATGTTAAACCCTAAAGATTAAAGGTTAATTAAACATCTTATTTTTTCTAGAAAATGAAATCTTTTGTAAAAGTTAAAAAAAAATGTATGTATAAGTTCTTGAACAGTGTTTAAAAATTTTAATTAATATTATTTGAAATGTACAGATGCATTTTTTTAAATATTAAGCTTTATCTTTTAAAGAAACGATCTTTATCGTTGCTATTTTTTTTTTTTCAATTCAAAATTCAAAAACTCTCCGAACTTTGATTTTTAGAGTCAGTTGATTGATTTTAAAATGTCAGGATAACATAGTAAAATATTTTTCTTTTTTGTCATGAAAATTTGTTTTTAACACTTTCCAACGAAGTTGAAAAGTGTTAATGCAGGTTTGTCTGTCTGTCTGTTCACGATCCTATCTCAAGTAATTATAGTCGGATTTTCATGCCATTAATAAAACTTTTTTAGGGATTACCTAAGCATATTCGGTATCGTGAATGCTCTGTGAGAGATTAATGGTTCATTTATAAAGGACGTGAGTCATAATTTAAAGTTAATAATTGTTCTGTGAATATATATAAATTATATCCTACCTTGCGTGGCATCTTCTTTGAAGCGAATTATACTTCTTCTGCATTGACAACCCTTTTGAACTCATGAAGATATTGCTGCAAAAACAATAGATAATTGTAGCTTTAAATGTGTTCTGTAGAGCAAATAATATGTGGACATCCGTTTTCGAAAGATAGCTTCTTTAATTTACATAAATTCCATGAAAACACAGCACATTTATACTTTAACACACAAAAAAAAGAAGGAGAGTTTGAAATTTTATATTTTAAAGTAAAAAAAAAAGTTTTAGAGCTCACAGTTTTTGCTTTCGATAATTAGCTTGAGAAAATGTCAACAAAACCCGCTAAGAATAATGTTCTGAAGTAATAAAAAGTCCGCAGTATATGTGACGTCAGATGAAAAGTTTTTTAGAGAAGTTATTTCCTTTACTTCAAAATACTTTTTTTAGTACTGCCATCTCGTGAGCACTTTGTAAACAAATTTGTCATGAAGAAAGACTTTTTTAATAATTTACAGAGTTAATCAAAAGAATTAACTTGCATTGTGGTATATGGGGAAAAGTCGTTTTCAGAGTATTATAATGACATTACGCTCTCTCAAATGAAACTAAAACAAATAATTGAATTTCACTACAAGACTACCTTAGAATAGTATAATCATAGCACTTATCGTTCATTCACAGGAACATACAAAAGAAATCGGTTACAGTAGAGTCTTTCAGTAATAAACACTACTTTGCTGGAAGTGTGTTTTCAATTTTGGCATGTACTTTTAAATTTAACTTTTTTTTTGGCAATCTACTTGTTGCATATAAAATGCATACCACATATCTAGAACTGCATGAAAAATTTCACGTACCATTCTCTGTATTAGCGGAAATTACTGCACTTAGAAAAATGGGTTCTCAAAATTGAGTAAAAAGCAATCAATTTTAAGTACTTCACATGCTCAAAATAGCTCCGATCGAAATGTCCTCAAAACTGAGGAACACATGTATTCTTTTTTGATTCCATGGTTGTTCTCAATTAAAAATCGCCAAGAACTGCCTCTTGAATATACAAATTAAAGTAAAAATATACTGACATTTATTTCTTGCTCAAAATTGATAAAAATAAACGTTTAATAGATTATTTAAGAAAAATTGCAAAATTATTAAAAAAATACTCAAATCGAACATTTTTATAACAAGAGCATTATTTGCAAGCATTTTTAAATTATTTTAAAATACTGTGCATAATTTAATATTTACATTGATTAGCATCTTTAATGCCACTATGAATGAAATGAACCAATACAGGGATAAAAGTTATCGTTTGTTTGTATTTGATGCCATATGCTGTTTCAAAACTGAGAAAGAAATGTGTTCATTTTTGATCCAATCATACTCAGTTCGATGTGAGTACGCCGATTTATTCATTTTTGATCACTTCATTTTTTTTCAGCGTGAAGAGGAATTTCCAACTAAAATATTTCTGTATTTCTGAACTAAACTAAATTTTGAAATACATGTAGTTCACAGATAGAAATATATATTTCCTTTACAAGGCCACTCAAAGATTTCGGATAATTTTCTGATAGTAGATGGGAACAGCTGAAATTGGGTTTTCAAATATGCTATGCAATTCTATTTGATACATTAAGGGTGTTCTTAACTGATCTGATCAACGAGCGAAAAACGTTTTGACACATTTTCAAATTCATTTTTTAAGAGAATGTTATAAAATTTTAATGCCTGACTATGAAAGCGATTTCGAATTGAACTTATTTTTCCATTTTATGATAATTAAAATACTTATCGAGTTATAAGCTATTTCGATGACGCAATCACCCTTTTTTCTCCTCCTTTTCGACCGGTTATTCTGCTTTCGCCGGGAAATATGCTCAAAAGTGTCAACTTTGAAGGCTTGTTATGAAAAATCTATTGTGTTTTTTTAAAAACAAAAGAATGAGTGCAATTAGACAGTTTCTGAATAGCAACACCTGCTATTTTCATGCATTTCCGAACAAAAATAAATTAATGCATGTGTCATAAAGTTGTCCTTAAGGAAGTATTTGAAAAAATACTTTTCCACCTTCAACAGCTCGAATTTTTCTGATACAATTTCAGACGCATTTTTTAAAGTAGAACCATGAAACTTGCTGAGGGGATTTTTGAAGAGACGTATAAGGTGTCGTGTGATTTTTTTCACGCTCAATTCATTAAACAGTTGATTTATAAGCAATTATTTTAATGAATTGCTTATAAATCAACTTGCTTATATTGCTGTGAAACCTGCAGTCTCAGTATGACCCTTTTTTTTTCGTTCCCAGACCTCCTGCTGCGAAAAATTCGGATCAAAAGGCCTAGTTTGTCTGCATTTTTTGTAATATTTTCTGCATTTATCAAAAAATCGACAAACACGGCACCTTATAAAGTTTCTAAATAAGAGAGTTTGCGAGTTTAATGCGTATGAGAGCAAAAGGGAATTAAAAAATAAATCGGAAAATTAGCAGTTTGAACCGAAATATACCATTTATAAGACATATAGTTTTAGCTCCAAAGATGCAGTTTTGTTACATTTTTTATGAATGTGTTAGAAAATGTATCATAATGTATGTTGAAAAATGATTCTTTCTTTCTTGTTATATTAAGCCATGTATCGCCTGCGCGTGTGCAATAAAAAAAAAATATTGCCTCTTTATATAATTAGTTTGCTAACTGAGATTTATCTAAGAATCCCAGGAGAAAATTTATAAATGTTCAATATTTTCCCCGAGTCTAATGGACAAGATACTTTTATCTTATAATTTTTTAAAAATATTGTTTATTGGTTTTCCATTTTTCCATCAAGCAACATCGATTTTGAATTACAATGAATCATTTCAAAAGTTAAATCTAATATATAAAAATAAAAATTTGTCTGTCTGTCTGTAATTCCATACAAATACGCAATTTGGAAGCCAGAATTGTGAAATGTTACGTACTTGTGTATTAAAATACGACCGAGGCAACTAAAGTAATCCAGAATAGAAGTAATATACAGTGAATGTTTAATTAATAAATGATCGTCCATTTAACCCTCTGACAGCCATGCAAAAGGAAGATGATACTTTCAACATTATATAAAAAACTTGATTACAATTATGAATGTAAATCTTTAGAGTAATAATCATTGTAGAATACATTAAAAATCTATTAAAATATTTGATTTATATTATATTAAATATTGCTTATATTTCTGTGAAACCTGCAGCTTACTGAACGCATTAACACGGGCTTGTCAGTGAGAGGGTTAGTAGCAATTCCTTATCAAATTAAAAAAATTTTATTATAGCGGTTGATAACAATTTAAAAATTAAAAATCCACAATGAAATTCTTATCACAAGAGATACTTTTCTATTGTAAGTTTACGGAATGAAAATGAAATTGATTCATACAATTGACAAATTGGAAATATAATGGGCGTCAACATGCAAATCTATAACATCTTATGAGTTTGAAAAAACGGAATGAAACTTGATAAAACCCCGATTATGGAAATATTGGCGTAACTTCGATTGCTTTTTATATTGTTTGTTTGTTTTATATGCTATATTTGATTTTTGAAATTGATGTGTTAAAACAAACATTCTTAAAATCCCAGACAAAGCCGGGTACTTCAGCTAGCAATGTATGGAAATAAATTCCTAAAATAAGAATTTCGAGCAGTGAAGAAATGGAAGATATGTACATATTTCACTCAAATTTCAATTCTAACATACATTATAATTAGAAACGAGACGCTTAATCTCATTCAGTAAACTGTAAGTTAATATGATTATCATATTTGGAGTTATAAGGATGTTCCTGTTACGCAATTCGTTACTACATGATTATTGCGTCGACCAAAAAATTATCACCAAACTATAAGATTAAATACGTCAAATGGCTTATCGTAAATGTCACATTCACTTGACATTAAACACGTTACATGTGTTTGTTACATCATCAAGTGATTTTTAATTCGACGTTTTATTTGTATTTTTGTTAATCTATTACTAATTTATTTATTCTTTTGTTATTTAAAATAAAATTATGCTAATTTGTATAATTTACGAGCAGTATAGCAATTTATATATTTTGTCGAAATGGGTCGACAGAATAATCAAGCAGTATGTCTCAATTTAGTAATAGATCATGTATTAAAATATTTAAACGTACGTTTAAATTTTACTTTGGAATTGCAATGCATTTTATTAAATATTGTACACATGTTTTATTTTCATATTTTATACAATGCATATCCATGATGGGTAAATATTACAGTGGCCTAAATGACTAGTTAACAAATGTCTCCTATATCATTGAAATCTCTGCGAGTACTAGATTTTTTTTCAAGTAACAAATCAACAAAGGGTACAGGACCATTGATTATCTTCGATAATATAATTAACTCAATATTTTTGTCATATACCTCGTTTATCATCTGATTTCTTTAACGTAAACTACAAATTTACGATTTCTTTAACGTAAACTACAAATTTACTTCTCTAACACAATTCAAAGATGTTTTCTAAAACTTACTATTTATAACTATTATGTATCTACATATAGGCTTTATTTTGAACAATGTTGTTTTCCTTAAGATAGATTTATCAATCGGTAGCTATTATTCAAGAAAATGTTGTTATGCTATAAGAACATATGTCAAAATCAATGAAAGATGCACAAGCGATGTACAAAGCTTAATTACCCATCGTTTCATTAGGAAAACATGCCTGGTTTAAATGATTTCCGGAATCCTCCCAGACATGTTAATGATCATGTTGTACAAATTTATGTTGGTCAAAGTGTATCGCAATCAATCACATGCATCCATAATTTTGTAGTAAATACTAAGTTCTTTAGAAAAGTAAGATGATAAAGTAATATTTCTATTTTTGGTATTATGTTGAAGGAAAATGCAATCAGAAATATTTCATTTTTGATGGATATTGCATGTAATATTTTTTTTTACATTTCTTGATATCTATATCAGACAGCATTTTTTTTCAGGAGTAAATATTTAAAAAGAAGATACGAAATGAGAAACACAGTCGGATATGATTTCTCTTTATTACGGAATCTAATTAATTATAACATAATTTGACATAAATACAAAATATTATAACTAGTTCCATTTAGAGTGTATATTATTTTTTCTGCAAAATATATTATCTCATTGTCTGATTTTATTGACAGAAATTCACTTTTATATGGAACAATTACAAAAGTTTAAAAGATTGTGAAGACCCATAGTATAACAAAATTTAAGTATTTCCTATGAAAATTTATTAGAAAATGTATAACTATATCACCAACTTGTTTTTAAAGAAATGATGCCTTACAAATCCATGCACAAAATTTAAAAGGAGATCGAAAACATTAGTAAGAACTATGTTCACGGAGATGAAACATGAAAGAAAATTTTACCTACTTGAGACAAAACACATAAAAGAAATTTGAATAATACAATACACATACCAATATTAAGCCTTTTCAGCGGGCAAAATTCAAGAAAACATCTTCTGATAGACAGCATATAAGATTTCAGAAAACGTGTTCTAATTTACAACATATTTTAATGCCCCTTGCATTCATACTACATGAATTAACAAACATCTTCAAAGATTCGTAGAATTTTCTCCGTACTAGTATTGACAAGTGATATTTTTTGAGCAAAATACACCCCAGAAGAAAAGGGTTTCATATTTTAACAGTATATGAGGAAAATGAGGTTAACTATGAAAAAGGCTACACTGAAAAAAAAAATCTTTATTTCACAACAAATGGTTCTGACAATCCAGATGCAGAACAGCAGTCGTAAAATGTACAAGCAAAGACGTGTAGAATTTTTCCAAGTCTGGAAAAAGTCGGGTTGCTATAGGCTGCGTAATAAAGATTTCTACTTTACTTGTTGCTTGATTTCAAAATCATAGAATCGGTGCTTGAAAAATTACAACATAAAATTTAGGGAAAAGTACTGTATTTTGCAAATATTGGTGGTATCCTAACTGCGAATACAATTATTTTTAAATTTGGAACCTACTGCTTTTAAGAGTGCTACACAATGTCTCAAGTATGTTGTAAATCGCGCTCTTATTGGCTGCATGGTGTATGTAATAGAAATATTTCAATTTTTGCTTCACTTGTTGCTTGAACTCACTTTTAGAGCATCGGTATTTCAATGAGGTTTCACAGTATCGTTGCTTGATAAATTAAAACATAAAATGATGGAAACAATACTTTTTTACAGTGTAGGTTGGTTGGTTGGTTGTATAAGGTTTAATGGCACAAAATCCCCTGAGGGACAAACTGCGCCAAAACAAAGATTACTAGTATTAGTGTGAAAGACAGCAACAAAGTATCTGGATGGGGGTCCCATCCAGATACAGTCAGGCAAAAGTAGAAATATTTTTTACAGTGTAGAATGATGAGCTGTTTTTCTAGTCACACAGTCTGTAAAGTCACCTACATTCTGAATTATATACCGTTTTTACATACTTTATCTTATCAAAGCAAGGATGTCAATTATGAATATTGACAGGATTTTTTTATCCAAATAAGGGAAAGTAAGTCCATAAAAAGATAAGAGACGGTACTAAAACACTTTATTTAAAAAAGCATTTACAAATACAAGCAAATATGAGGCTGTTTATAAATATATATGAAAATAAATTAGACACAAACATAAACATTTCTCAGTACAAACCTTTATGAAAAACTCCACACTTATTCCACTTTACACAAAATATCCCTTTCATTTTATTAAACACAGTCAGACACATCTTTTTTTTCTTTTATTTACTTATAGATAAATGTTTTTTTGAAAAAACAGCAACACTTTTAGATTGAAAAACTCTATTGTTTTTTATGATTACGTACTTAAATGTACTAGTAGTTGGTAAATTAAATGGAGAAGATGATTTTGCAAAATATTCTTTCAATTCAAATAGACGCATATTATACCCGGTAAATGTCCATTTCTTTTTGAACATATTTGTTTTGCTCCAAGACATTAAAAGTAACAAAACAGCAAAATTGTTGCTCTAAGTCTAATTTTATTGTACTTCTCCTTTTAGTTCTGCAGCTAAATTAGAAAATACATTCTTGAAAAAAAAAATCGTCTAGAATAGTTTTTGTTTGAAATATTGTTTTTAGCTTTTGTATTTGTAGTAAAATGTAAAAAGCTTTTTTAAGTGCTTTTAAAGAAAATTTTTCTTGAAAATAAGATAAAAATTTTGTTCATTTATTCTCATCAAAATATAGTTAAAAAGATCAATTTAGTTGGCAGAATATATAAAATTATATAGCATTATGTATCAACAATCATTGCATATTTATGTAGCATTATATATTAGTTACATATGATGAAATGAAAAACGTTATTCATGTATTAATACATTAAAGAAGAACATATTTTCCAAACATATGAAAAAATCTGTTACTTCAGCGCACATTATTATAAATAACAACAGTTATTTAAAAAAAAATATTATACAAAATAACAAATGTCATTTTAAAACGAAGTCTTACTATAAAATAACATTTGCCATGTTCTGACTGCAGTCAGAGAACCCAGTCTAATCTGCGTAAAATATTATTTTTATGAATAGTAATAATATAATAAATGAAAAACAATATTTTATTAATATAACTTTTAAGAAGAACATATATTCCTAAAACACATAAAAACTGTTATTTCAGTACAAATTATTTTAAATTACAACCTTTATTTCAAAAGAAACCGTTTTTATAAGTCAACATAGTTTATTTCGAAACAAATTTTTACTATAAAATGCTAACTGCTATATTTTGATTATTACTGCATTCTGCGAATAGTCTCTAGTCTGCTTAATATACTACATTAATACCTATAACAAAAATAATATAATACTGAATATAGATTAAATAACAAAGTTGAATATAACTTCAGTAATAATACTGAATATAGCTTGAATAATAGCTTAGCTCAGCAGCACCTAGATAACATTTAAGATTGTTAAAAAAAAAAAAAAAAAAAAAAAAAAAAAGCATTTCATACAGAAAGAAAAAAGAAAGCGACAATTACAATAATTAAAATACAAAATATAAAAAAAAGTAAAATAAATAAATAAAGTTACAAAAAAACAAGAGATTAAGCTAAATTTAAACAAAAAATAGAAATCAATTTGATTTTCAAAATAAAATACGCGAGTTATGTTATAGCTAAATTCTAAAAAGCACTTAATGAGAACGCCCCTCAATACAGTTAAAAGAAAGCTGTGCATGTAATTTTTTTTGTAACATTATAAAAGAAAACACCCTTTTTTTCCAAAAAAAGGTATACATATTTAAAAAAATACCTATGTTAGCTGTAAATAACCTTGTTTATTTCTTCTATTTCTCATACTTCTTTTTTTGAAAAATGCAACGTGGTAAACTTTAAGTAGGTCACTCTATATCTATAATTACACAGTGTAAATTTTGATGAATGACGTTGAAATTTCTCCTGATATCCTGAAAAATATACATTTTTTTTCGTAGGTTTAAACTAACACATCATTCATCATCTCTATGAATAGTTTTATAAATCTATGAAAATATAGACCGAAGCTTCAATTATAACACCATTTACTCATTATCTTACGGTTAATTTTTACATTGTTAGTAATCAAAATTTTACATGATTTAACAGCGATAACATAAAGCATTATTAATCACATTTTGATATCTAGAAGTAAAAAGCGTTGTGTTTTTCATAATTTATTTGGCTAGTCATAAATAAATTAGATTTAAAAATACAGCTGCAAGAAAAGGAATTTATATTGTACAGGGTATTTGTTTTTAAACGGACTCTTTTTAGAGCCATCTGCAGGTTCTGTCTAATAACCGGTATAGCGGGGCCTCCGTGGCCGAGTAGTGAATAAGGCACCACGCCTCTAATCACTTGCGAGCATAGGAGGTTGCTTGGGTTCGATTCTCACATGTTCAATTGTAGGCACTCTCCGTGTGGAGCTTCCGGTTATATCTCTCGTGTGTTGTAAAATTATCTTCTGCTATCTCGTCCCTGTATAATGACGATGACATATAAATAAACTTCCATACTGAGTACAGAAATCAGATGCAAGTTCTTCAATAATTAACAACTTCTATACTAATAAAATCCGTGCGCCTCTGTCTGTCTGCTTGAAGCCGATTACAGTTTGTAATGCGGGCGAGTTGGAAGTCGCGAGAGGTGTCTTTCGATTCGAAAAATTCCGGGAAAGTCATTTCGGGCATTTTCGAGACCGTGGGACCAAAATTAAAAAAGTTATGAATTAAAAACCGGTCGGGAATCGAACGGAAAACGTCACATTTCCCAAACGGGGCTCAAACGGACCTCTCAGGCAGAACACTGCGCCACCTTGCGGTGATCGACCAGAACTTTCCCCTTTGGCTAAAAGAAGCAGCAGCCGAAAACCCCTTTTTCTCCCGTGTCATTTTGTCAAAGAATGTATAAGAGAAAAATAACTGATTGGTAAAAAATGTTAAAAACGGTTTAATTAATATAATAAGTACAACTATTTAAGCACAGCAAGATATGTTCACTAAGAGGTAATAGTGTTGCTAATTAATATTTTGAGGATCTCACGATCTCAGATGTAACTGGCTATTCATATATTTATTCTGTATGTGAGTATTAATCGTTGTAGCTCATTTTCATACTTTTTCTTTTTGGTAGCATACACGAATATTGTGTAACCTAAGATTTACGCGATTAATACTAATTTCTGTTAGTACAAACGGAAAACGAGCTGCCAAAATTATTTATTAGTTATGTTGTTTGTGATATTAATGAAATTACATATTTTCTTTTTATAGCAGTCTTTTGCAGTTTTTAATACCCAAACTTTTTTTTGCGCGTTTTTTCTTAAACCATCATGGAGACAGTTTTTAAAGTAGAAAAAAACTGATTACATATTCAGAATCTGCGTAAAAGTCTGCTTCTGATGAACCAAAAAATACGAGAAAATGTATTATGGGCGCGCAGCGCCAACCGTGCAAAACCAAATATTTTTAGCGGGACGATGGCGACTATGGCGCGTAGCGCCCACTGTGCGAAATCACATATTTTTAACGGGATAATGAGAGCATAACAACCATAGCTCTTTAATTTACTTTTTTTGTGCTTGAGGATTCGAACACCAAGACTTGCTTATTAAATGATTTTTTTTGCTTATTATATACTGCTTAATATCGAGGTTCGTTTTGAAAAAGTGGCCCAGCTAGCGGGCGTAGCTCGCTAGTCTATACTAATAAAATCCGTGCGCCTCTGTCTGTCTGTCTGCTTGAAGCCGATTACAGTTCGCAACGCGGGCGAGTTGGAAGTCGCGAGAGGTGTCTTTCGATTGGAAAAATTCCGGGGAAGTCATTTCGGGCATTTTCGAGACCGTGGGACCAAAATTAAAAAAGTTATGAATTAAAAACCCCTTGGGAATCGGAACGAAAAATGTCTCAAATCCCAAACGGCGCTCAAACGGAGCTCTGAGGCAGAACACTGCGCCACCTTGCGGTGAAGGAAAAGAACTTTTCCCCTTTGGCTAAAAGAAGAAGCAGTCGAAAACCTCTTTTTCTCCCTTTTTTGCGCGTTTTTTCTTAAACCATCATGAAGACAGTTTTTAAAGTAGAAAAAAACTGATTGCATATTCAGAATCTGCATAAAAGTCTGCTTCTGATTAACCAAAAAATACGACAAAATGTCTTATGGGCGCGCAGAGCCAACCGTACAAAACCAAATATTTTTAATGGGACGATGGCGACCATGGAGCGTAGAGCCCACTGTGCGAAATCACATATTTTTAACGGGATAATGGGCGCATATCAACCATAGCTCTTTAATTTACTTTTTTTGTGCTTGAGGATTCGAACACCAAGACTTGCTTATTAAATGAATTTTTTTGTTTATTATATATTGCTTAATATCGAGGTTCGTTTGAAAAAACTGGCCCAGCTAGCGGGCGTAGCTCGCTAGTATTAATTATATATGTTGTTAAATTCACTAAATATTAAGGGGATTGAGAACCTTGAAATTTGTCAAAATATCGATTTATTTTTTTTAATAACTGAAAGTGTCTTGAATTGTAAATATTTTGACACCTCATTTTTACCTATACAAATATCGCGAGATATTGTAAATTTTCTTAATAGATCCAGATGAATGACCCATAAAAAGGAAAACTTTAAACTGATTTTTCTCCCCGTTCACATATTTATAATTTGCCTGATCGATAAATACTAAGGCTTTTTTGCTAATTTAAATAGAGGTATATGTTCCTCACGGTATATTCGATATTTTTGGGCATGGATTCAACATTCAAGTTTATAATTATTTTAAAAAGATATTTAACATTCAAGTTTATAATTATTTTTAAAAAGATATTCAAATTTAGAGTTTGTTGAATTTCTTTCATTTTTTATGTACACGAGAGAAATAAAATCCCTTTAAATGTAAAATCCCAACAATCTAAAAATCATTGCACGGTTTTATGTAGTATAGTCTAATAAATGTGGAAAAAATTGTACAAAAATATTCAAATTTGTAAAAGTAGTAGAGATTTTTAAAAAGTTAAATAATAATAATAAAAATAAACTTTAATAAAATAAGTTGTCCTTCAACGCTTTTTTTTTTACAAATTTTTAATTTTAACTTTTACTACTAAGTATTATTCCACCACATGTATTACAGTATCATTCGAAATTGGAGGGATGCTTTCAAAGGTACTCTGTCCCTTTAACTCAAGATATATTTAACGGTCCTGTGTGTTCCGCATAAATTAACGTTATTAAGTAAAAATAATGATTTGTTTGCTTAAATTTCAATTTAAAAAGAAATTCTAAATCTTTTCTTTCTTTATTTTTTTTTAATGCTCGCAAGAAATTTATAAATTCTCATATATCGCATGTCTCATGCAGACCGCATGTATCATGATGTTCATACCACTTCCGGGATCTAGGATATTCGACTTTCATAGTGTCATAAAAACCCTTTTACGAGGATTCGAGAACCCAAATGTCCTGATTCAGGTAACATAAATGTAAACTTCAAAATATGGGAAACATTCTATAATAGAAATATATTTCATTCAGTCGCTTATGCCACTCAATATTTTTTTCTTTTGTTTGAATTTGAACATTTTATATTTTATTACTTTTGTGAAAGTGCATTTTCACCCCATAGTATAGCTATATCATTGTATAGCTATAATAACATAGCTAATATTAAAAATACTGCTGATGTAAAATTTCATCTTTACTACTTTTGATAAAAGATCGTAATACATAATAATACTGAATTCCCGATGAATAATGATTTTTTTCCTTATTGAGTGATGAAAATCGAAAACGTTGTTTTAAATTAAATAAATAAAAGGTCAAATGCGAGTATTTGTAGTACTTAGGGGGTTCCGTACAACAAACATATGAATTACTAACTATATTATATAAAAAAAAATCGTTACTAAAAGAATAATAAGACTTTGTAATAAAAAAGAATATTTTCCAGTTAAACTGATGGCATTGAACTCATAGGCTACACATACTGATTGTATATTACAGCTTTATATTTTCAAGGGTTAATGCTGTTCCAAAAACAAATAAAAAAGGGGAAATAGCTCCCACCATTTCACCTTGTTATACATAATCATTGAATCCCCTAAATTAATCAGCGATATGCTTTATCATATAAAAAACATACACCCAGCAAATCGGATAATTCTTCATATAAACCCATTTTTTTTTATTTAAGCGGAGTTATGTCCGTTCTTTTTACTTAACCATTAATCTCCCAAAACTATTCAGATTTTCGCCTTATCAGAATGAACCTACAACCGAAATTTAAAACAAATCGTATAACTCTGCACAAAAACACATTTATCAAATTTAAGGGGAGGGGGGGGGAATCGCCAGTACTCTTTTTACACTTAACAACATAACCCCACAGCTAATTAGGGAAGCATCTTATCAGTATGAACATGTATGCAGAAATTGAAACAAATAAGTTAATTCTGCAAGAAAAACCATTTACCTAAATTGAGAGGGGTAGTCCCACCAATCCCTCATTTATATCATTTATCCAATGAATTTCAAAGACAAATCAGGGAAGCGCCTTATTAGAATGATCCTATATCCAAAATTTGAAACAAATCGGTAAATTCTGCGTGAAAAACCAATTAACCAAAATTAGAGGATTGGTAACATCCTTTTACTACCTCTTACATTTATCCAATAAACTTACAAAAGTAATCATGGAAGTGCCCTCATCAGAATGAACTTATGTCCAAATTTTTAATGAAATCTGATAATTCTGCATGAAAAACCCATTTATCTAAACTAAAGGCGGGAGATTAGCCTTTCTTTTCACCTTTTTAGACATATCCAATGAATTCCCAAAACTAATCATGGCGATGTCCTCATTAGATTGATCCTATGTCTAAAATTCGAATGATATATGTAGGAAGATCTAGGAATCCCAGTTTCCTAGAAATTTTTTAGTAACTGTACGTATTTTTTTTTCACAGTGTACATAAAATAAAGTAGTCTTTCTGGAAATGGGGGAAAATAGCACTTACTTCGGCGACAATTAAATAATTCGCGTCAAATAAACCACAATTAATCGATTTCTTTTATTTTTTTGAACAGAAAGTATTTCATTCATATTAAACGAAATAAATTGAAACAGATTATCTTAAGTTAAATTAAAGAAATCAATAAAAAGTAATCCCTGACAAATTTTCTACCACAAATATTGTTTTCACAATGCATAAACATATTTAAAAATAAAATTCTGCTGCAAGAAAACTGATGTTTGTTAGTATCTAGTTGTGAATCATTTTTTTTAATTCAACTTTTATCATCAAAGTAATAGGCAACATTCTAAATATGGAAACAATTTCTTTTATGTGCAATCCATTTAAGAATAAGATTAAGTTTTTTCATTTACTTGTTTGCTTTAAAACTAAACATTCGTTTTAAACATAAAGCATTTAGAACGTTTTATTACTACATATGCTAAGTAAAATAAACTAAGAAAAACGTTTCTACGTAAAATTAAAATTTAACGAAACTGAAAAATAAATTCCATTTTTTTATAACGCAAAAATAAAATGTGTTCCATTCTAAATATTATTTTTAAACAGACAGAGAAAAGAGACATGTTATAATCATCCTTTTATGCTTTTTGAAATAAAAAATAAGAAGCGCATTCTTTTATTACTGTAAAAACAAATACAAAAGTAAAAATTACTGAATAACACAAAAAACCTATTCCCATTTTACGAATGATATTAAAAAATTTTCATATATGAAAAAAGTCGCAGCTGTTTCAATATAAACTAAAGAATTATGTGTTACGTTCATTATAAGAACTGCCTAAATGTTAAATCCTAAAGATTAAAGGTTAATTAAACATTCCCTTTTTTTCATGGGAAATGAAATCTTTTGTAAAGGATTTAAAAAAATATTGTTTTTGAACAGTTTGAAATTTTTAATTTTTATTATTTGAAATGTAGAGGTTATTATTTTTTCTTTTAAGCTTTATTCTTAAGAAACACATTAATATTTATCGTTGTTTAATTTTTTATTTCAAAAATCAATCATTCTCTCAATTTTGATTTTTAAACTCAGAAGGGTAATTTTAAAATGTCAGGATAATATAATAAAATATGGTTTTTAGTTGTGAAAATTTGTTTTTGAATTAATACACATGTCTCCTAAGCGTGTTTTGTTTTAAATCAAACTCGTACCTTTTCATTAGTAGTTTTACAGCTAATTTAGTTTTATCTAAAAATCTCAGGAGAAAGTTTCTAAATGTCAAGTATATTATTCGAGCCTAAAGACAAAATACTTTTATTAGCTCATATATTTTTCTTTTAAATATTGTTTATTTTGACTCACTTTTTCATCAAATAACATCGATTTTAAATTGCAATGAATCATTTTAAATGTTTTATAATTCATGAAAATAACTTGCCGAAATTAAGAGTTTCGAATTGTTAAATAATGAAAGATATGTACATTTGAATTTTTCAAGGAATTTGCCACAGTTATTAAAGATAAGAATCCCCATTTGGTTTAGAACTTCGGATGGCTAACTTTTGGCAAGCTTTTTTTATATAAAGCAACCTTTGAATTTTAGGACATTTAGACATTTCAGGGAGATTTTGAAGGTGAGCTCGGTGGCCGAACGGTTAGATAGTTGAGCTTGTAATCAGGCGTTGTGGGTTCGAACCCTTCACGGGCCAAAAGTCGGTTTATAATTCTATTGGGGGGCACTCTGGATTAGGGATGCCATCTTTTCACCCTAATTAAGGGTGCCATTCTGGCTCCTCTAATGGTGTCACCAGTGAGACAAGCCTTTCACCCCTAAAAGGTGGAATGTGTCATCTGTAGTTTTAACAGTGCATAAGTAAGTATGCAAATTGAACCTCGATCGAATATTTGGAATTGAGTTAAAATTTTAATGCAAATTTTGAGTTAAGAAAACATACTTATGAAAGTTATAAGTAAAAAAAGCTTATCAAAATAACACACCCTTTAAAAATAAAATCATGAAAAAAACCCAGCTTCATTTCTTTGCAAATTGTAAAACTTCATTATGTAAAATGAAGATTATGTACAATTGAGTATGTAATTTTCAAAACTCGCATTTACGCTTTTATTTTATATATCAGTCTATATCAATATGCACTAATGTAACACTACAATCTCCAAATTTATAATGAAAATCAATGGGCGCATTTATAGTTTTCGCGATTTTCCAAAATTTGATTTTCTCGATAAAGAGAATTTTTAAATTCAAGTCTTCAATTATTTTAACCAGTCTAGAAGTTAATTAAAATTAATACTGCCATAAAACTTATACAGTGGTAGCACTGTCAGTTAATTCGCTTTAAAAATATTTCTTTATCTCATTAATACATTTTTCTATTGGAACTATACGTCTGTGATAAATGGTTTAGGAATTAGCCATAGGACAGCGTTGGAAATCGACGACCTTTATAATACTTTAAGCACTTAGTCTACTTTAAGCACTTAGTGCACCCTTAAAGCTTAGCCCTACTTATCCGTATTCAGTTACTGAAAAATGGTTTAAGTCATGAAATTTAAAGTTTCATAACTCAATCAATTTTAATGTTAGATGAATCTGACCTTTTTTATATTACTTGTTAGAGAGATGGAAAATTTTTACTGATCATTACTTATAGGACCGGGAGACCGTATAAAAATTTAATTTTCGTAATTTTTTACTTTTTTTTGACCTAAACCGCTTGATACACAATTCTGTACTTTTTTAAAGCATTTTTGCATTTGGAACTATATGTCTATGACTAACGGTTTAGAAATTAGCCATTGCCCACCGTTGAGAGTGGACACTCTGTATATGAGACATATACACTGGTGGACAAAATTAAGAGATGGAAGGCATTTTCCCAAATATCTCGAGAAATTGTGGATAAAAATAAATGAAAATTGGCATGGACATAACTTATAGTATGACAATAATATATGCAAAGCAAAAATTAAAGTGCCATTCATTGACAAGAGTTATTGGCAACAGTCCAATGTGGACTGAAATTCATGATGAAAGATGGCAATGAAAGTGAGGCTTGTATGGTGTGTGGTCGCCTCTAGTATGGTGTGTGGTCATCTATGACAGATAGACAGCATGCACAACGAGTATGCATGCTTTTAATAAGAGAGTTAAGGATTGCTTTTGGAAGACTCTCCCACTCTTCCATCAGAGCAGTTTTTAACTCCGGAATGATTCTGGGTGGGGGTTGGCGTCTCGCAATAGCCCTTCCAAGAGCACCCCAAGCATGTTCAATGGGGTTGAGGTCAGGAGATTTTTCTGGGCAATCCATTCGGTGTATATCCTCGCCTTCCAGATACTCCTCAACGGACATGTACAGCGACACAACTGTCTAGGGACCTTACTGCTGCCACAGGAACATTAGTTTCAAGGAAGACTGCTGCCAGGAGGCTCGGTGAAATAGGGTTGTATGCCAGCAAGCCCGCCATTTGCATCCCACTCCCTTCCACAAAAGAAAGCGTGCACAATGGTGCGGACAGCACCAATACTGGACAAAGCTTCAATGGGCTAATGTTCTGTACACAGATGTGTCCAGATTCAGTCTTCAACCTGATTCTTGGAGAATATTCATATGGAGGGAACCTGGGACCCGATACCATCCCAGTAACATCATGGTTGGTTGGTTGGTTGGTTGAATAGGATTTAGTGGCACAAGGTCCCCTTTGGGACATGCTGGGCCAAGAAGATGTTATAGTAGACAAATTGTAAAATTTAAGAAAAAAAATGAAACCATACAAAAAAATACAAATGCAATAAAAACTTTTATACACATGATTAAAACTATTCAATGAGAGCTTAATTTTAAGCTAAAGATGAGTGAAACAGCTTAGTTTAAAAAACTACCAACGATACATAGTAGTTAAGATTAAAATTTTCAAAAACGATATTAATGTAAAAAAGCAAAGTATAAAATATTAAAATATCTAAGAATTTACAAAACAAACGTTCTAAAAAGCCTACGTAAAGTCTAAAAAGTCTATGTAAAGTCTAAAAAGTCTATGTAAGTCATGTAGGGTCAAACTCCTCAAAAACAGTATTCTCCTCATCAGCACCAGAGTCATTACTATATGAATCAGATTCCATTTCCTCCTCTGCATATTGCAGCAGTTTCTTGGAATCTTTTATGTTAGAAACTGCTGGGTCAGGACACAATTTCTTGTTCCTTTTCCCAACAGTTTTCCAATGAGAAGGAGATTTCTTGCGATCTTTCTTTGTACACAATTTTTCGTTTGTTTTCAGTGATATACAAATATTGGATTTCTGCAATTCTTTTTTAGTCGAAGTAGTTGCATGTTCAGAGGATGATTTCGATCGACTTGATGGTTTCCATGGTGGACTAGTCAGGTATTCAATTTTAACAGGTTCTGATGATAGTGTCCAACGCACAAGTTTTGGCATTAGTCTTGTGCTAGCAGTACTGGATGCATTACGGGTTTTTTTCTTTATAGTGCTGGATGGTTCTGTTATAGGTAAGGAATTTTGTGAAAAGGAGGATTCAGTCTGTGTGCTTATGTGTCTTATGGGTTTTGATTGTTGTTTGAATAAACTGGAGTAAGAAACGCCGACAGATGGGGTTCTAGATTCAACCAATTTAGGAGCTTCAGGGTAAGAAAGTTTTTGAGTAACTTTTACAGCAAGGATTTCCTTTTCGCGGACCCAGTTAGGGCAACTACGGGAATACGCGGTATGGTCACCCTTACAGTTAGCGCAGCGTTCAGCATTTTCGCAAGATTTACCGTCGTGGCCGACTTCTGAGCACTGTGCACAGATAACAGAACCACGGCAAGTACCTGTAGTGTTACCATAACGTTGACATTTGAAGCAACGTAGAGGGTTGGGAATATACGGTCTGACTGGGCAGCTAAGATATGCAGCTTTAATTCTGGTAGGAAGAACAGGGCTATTAAATGTGAGTAATTTTGGATAATGTGCTTCGTAGGAATCGCTTGTCCAATTCGACAGACTGTAAAGCGGGGTACATCTATAACATTTTCATCCTTTAAGCTTTGCAAAAGTTCTTCTTTAGTAGACAATAAAAGGTCTGGTTCAGAAATTACTCCACGGGATGTGTTTAAAGTTAGATGTGCTTGAACAGTAACAGAAAATGACCCTATTGCACTGCAGTTTGCGAGAAGTTTTGAATGACTTTCTGAGGAAACCTCAACGAGCAAGTCTCCAGATTGTAGCTTTTTAAGTGAAAGATCATTTCCAAAAACAGAGTGAAAAGTTTTCGCAATAAGAAATGGTGAGGTTCTTTTAAATGAACTATCCGACATACTATCCGTACGTTTTATGACAAAGAATCGAGTAAATGAATTATGCTGTATACTTTGTTGCTCTCCACAAGGGAGAGAAGTGGAATGGAAAGAATTTTTTCCATCCATATTAGAAAAATAACAATTCGGACCCCATACGCACCTCCCACTACCGAACCCAACACGGGGATGCACATTCATGCACCAGTGCAGGCCAGGGTCTATACGGTCACAAGACAATCCTATGTCAGTCTCCACCCTTAACGAGATGACTAGTAATTGCTCGCTCACTTGATCCCTAAAGCCAGTGACAAAGGTCAGCTTGAAGAATTCAATTGTTCGAAAGTTTATTTTATTAATATTTTACTCAACTCAAAATTAAATACGCATCTCTCATTTTAAACAGTTTATTCTGATGAGTAAACTCAACTCAGGTTCTTTCGAACATTAATAATTTAACAAAACACAACTCCAATAAAAACCGTAACATTTTTACACATATTCTCATAAAAACATTCTTATCAAACTCAAAACAAAAAAAATATTGTTTCACACAGCTTAGGTAAAAGCTGAAGAAAAAGAACAGATAATGTATTTATCACAAAAAATCGTTTGCACAGAAAACTTTTTACATTTTGAAATAATTAGGTATATCTTGGTTGCTAGGTGACAAAGTCAGTAGAAAATTAAATAGCCTTTTATCAAACATACCGCCCCTCTTGAAACCTCTGAGGGGGGTTTCAAACTAAAACACTGCAATTACAACCATTGTAAAAAATATAAAGAACAATACAATTAAATACAATATAAATGGGTCACAGTTAAGTTAAATTTAAGCAAATATTTAAAAAATTTTACATAATACATAATAAATAAAGAAATTTTACAATAATGTACACTTTCTTATAAAAACTGAATTACTTTTCAAGAGGTAATACAGCAATTTTGGATACTGCTCTTTTATATATTCCATTTGGGGTTTTTATATTTACAACTCTTATTCTATTATCATTACTAAAAAATACTTCTACAATTCTCCCTAATAACCATTTAGACACTGGAAGATCATCTTCCTTTATTACAACCATATCTCCTATTTTGAGGTTGTTTTTTGATATCATCCACTTATGCCTTTGCTGGAATGTACTTAAATAACTATTTTTCCACTTTTTCCAGATGGTCTGAACCATTTTAGTGGTCTTTTGCCATAAGTTTAGTCTATTATCTTCAATATTACTCAGGTCAGATTCAGCAATGGCATTAAGTGGGCGACCAATAAGAAAATGTCCCGGGGTCAAGACCTCCAAGTCATCAATATCTGTACTCAAGGGAGTAAGCGGGCGCGAATTTAAGATACCTTCAATTTGGACAATTATAGTTAACATTTCTTCATAAGTTAATTTAGAGTTGCCCACAACACGTTTAAAGTGATACTTGAAGGACTTGACTCCCGATTCCCATAAACCTCCAAAATTTGGAGCTTTAGGGGGAATAAATTCCCAAGCAATACCTTCAGATAACAAGTAATTAGTAAGGTTCTGGTCTGGTTTGTTTACCAATTCATGCAACCTTTTAAGCTCTACATTAGTCTTCACAAAATTGCCTGCATTATCACTGAAAATTTTTCGAGGTTTGCCTCGTCTGGCAAAAAACCTCTTTAATGTGGCAATAAAAGCCTCAGACGTTAAATCATTGACTAATTCCAAATGCACTGCCTTTGTTACCATACAAATAAAAATACAAACATAAACTTTATGATAAATACCTTTACGTTGACCTCTATATCTAATCAAAAATGGACCACAGAAATCAGTTCCTGTGCAATTAAAAACAAAGTCTACATTTATTCTTTCTTTTGGGAGCTCGCCCATAATTTGCTCTAACAATTTAGGTTTGGCCCTAAAGCATGTAATACATTTATGTACAATTTTTCTACAAATAGCCCTACCGTTTAAAGGCCAAAATTCTCTTCGAACACAATAAAGTAAATTTTGTGATCCTATATGTAGATATTTTTTGTGATAAAACTCGATAATTAATTCTGTTAATTTGTGTTTAGAGGGCAGTACAATTGGGTGTTTTTGGGCATAATTTACCGTGCTATTTTGGAGACGACCTCCAAATCTGATTAAATTATTTTTATCCAAGAAAGGATTTAATGAAAGTAATCTACTATTTTTTGGTAACTCCTTACCCTTAGATAACAATGTGAATTCACAACTGAACTCTTTTTCTTGAACAGATTTTATGATAAACTGCTCAGCCTTCTTCAATTCAGCAGATGTTAGCTTACCTGAATACCTTTCTTTTGGCTTTTTGACATTCTGAATGAACCTGAAAACATAGCTAAAAATTCTTATTAATTTAGCATAATTATTACTCAATTGCAAAAAATAATCAATAAAAGATGAACAGTCTGATATTAAAAGTGTAGTCTTTGAAGCTGTATGTTTAAGTTCACTTATGTATAGATCATTATCATTTTGCTCAAGTTCGAACAAGAAGGTTCAGTTTGTTGTGTTAGAAATAGTGGACCCTTCCACCATAAGTTACTCTGGAGAAGTTTGTCTGGATCTACACCTCGTGACACAAGATCAGCAGGATTATCAGAAGAAGCCACATGTCCCCAATGACTGATATCAGAAAGATTCTGAATCGTAGCCACACGTGATGACACAAAGGTTTTTAAGTCACACGGCTGTTTTCGAATCCAACATAATACAATAGTACTATCTGAATAATAGTAAACAGATTTTTTAGGAACTTTTATGGTTTTGGCAACCTTATTCATCAATTTGGCTAATAAAACTGCACCACAGAGCTCCAAGCGAGAAATAGTGATTGTTTTGATTGGTGCAACTCGACTTTTACTGCAAAGCAACTGAGAAATTTGCTCTCCTGAAGAATTTGAAGACACAGCATACAATGCCACACCGTAGGCTTTCTCCGAAGCATCTGAAAAGCCACAAATTTTAATTTGCACTGGATTATTTGTAAAAATGTATCTAACAGCACTTATATTATTGATGGCTCTTAATGATTCTAAAAACTGCAACCAATCATCAAGCTCAGCTGTAGGGAGATTTTCATCCCAATCAATTTGCAGTCTCCACAGTCTTTGTAGGAAAATTTTTGCTTTCGTCACAACTGGTCCAAGTAGACCCAAGGGGTCGAAAATGCGAGCAATATTTGACAGCACACTTCTTTTAGTTACCTTGGTTTGCTCACTGAATGATACACCAAAAGTAAAAGTATCATCATTGGCATTCCAGCAAAGTCCCAGTGCCTTAGTTTCACTCATATTTTCAAAAGTGTAATTCTCATTTTTAAAGGCTGGCTCCATTAATTCTGGATGGTTACTAAACCATTTATGTAAGTTCATGCCACACGTATTTAATAGTTGAATAAGTTCAATTTGCAGTCTCTTAGCCGATTTTAGGTCAGCTGCTCCAGTCAGGACATCGTCCATGTAAAAGTCTGATTGTACCACACCAGAAGCATACGGAAATTGAGATTCACCATCTATACCAAGCTGTTTAAGGCAGCGCATGGCTAAATAAGGGGCACTAGTTGTGCCATATGTGACTGTACATAGTCTGTAATATTTCATCTCACCATTTACAGAATCTTTCCAAACTATGCGCTGTAAATCACGTTGACTTTTATCGATAAGTATCATGCGATACATCATTTTTACATCTGCTGTAAATGCATAGCGGTGTGTACGAAATCTAAGTATTATGCTAAACAAATCATCTTGAATGACACCTCCATTCAGCTGTATGGAATTTAGGGATTCTCCTGATGAAGTTGCATGTGAACCATTAAAGACAACTCTCAAATTTGTAGAACTTTTATCTGGGCGATAAACAGCATGATGAGGTAGATAATTCGCATGTATTGGCTCATCTGTTTTCTCTACTTCCTCCATATGGCCTAACTCTCTATACTCTGCCATAAATGCGCAATATAACTCTAAAAGATTTGGATTTTTGACTAGCCTATTCCAAAGTGAATTTATCTATTTTCCGCAAATTGTTTTGATTCTCCCAAAGAACTAGGATCTTTTTTCAACGGCATTTGTACTATGAATTTGCCCGTTATATCTCTCTGATGTGTGTTTATAAAGTGGGTGTCGCATGCTAATTCTTCTGTATTTCTCAATGGTGTACTTTCTTCTACTCTTTCAATTTCCCAAAATTTTTTCATTTCGAAATTTAAATCTGTTTCAGTAATTAACCCACAATGTATTTGTTCTTGATCGTTACAATCGTAAACACTCCCACTTACTATGCAACCGAACACCGTATTTTGCAGTATTAATTTAGAATTTGGTAGCTTCATACGACCCACCTTTATCAATTCTAGAAATACTTCAGCTCCTAGCAAAAGATCTATTTTCCCTGGTCTATTAAATTCAGGATCAGCAAGAATAATAGACTCTGGAATTCCTAGCTCTGAAATATTAAAATATTTCGAGGGCATAATTTGCGAAATCTTTGGTATGATAAGGAAATCTAACTCTCGGCTATAATCTCCCGAATTATTACTGATCAAGGCAGTAGTTTTATTTTTTACTGCTACAGAGGATCCACTTAAACACGATACCGAAATATTACTTTTTTCTTTTCGAATTCCTAATCTTTCAACTAACTGCAATGTTAAAAAATTGCTCATTGAACCATTGTCCAGTAAAGCACGCACCGGAACTTTATTTCGGAATTTATCTCTCATATAAACAATAGCAGTGGAAAGAAGAACTGTTTTAACATTATTCGATCTCACATTTGAAGTACCAGTGAAATTTTGAACTTGGTTATTTAACTCAAATGGTATGGCGTCAGCATTTAACGTTGATTTACTTTCATTCGTCGACAATGCATCTGGCACTTCCTTATCACTATAATTTTTTGTGTTTCCCACCGCATTGGAATTTCTCTCACGCCTATCAAAACAAAGAAGTATATTGTGGCGTTTATGGCATTTTGAACACGAGAATGTTGAGTTACATTTTTTGACGCAGTGGAATTCTGAAAGACAGTTAAAGCACATAGTTTTTTTTCACAAAATCTACTCTTTCCTGTACATTAAATTTTTGAAATTTAGGACATTTAAAAACACTGTGATTTTCCTGGTTACATACAACACATTTGCGCATATTTTTCTCATTTAAACTCGCAACCATGGATGTTACCTTTGAAAAGCTATGCTTTGTTTGGCTTTCGTTTTGAAAATTTCGCTTTGTATTTACTTGTTTGGACGCACTTAGTGTACGCGCATGGTCTCTCAAGAATTCTAGCAATTCAGCTAAACTCGGTAAATTATCCCGCTTAAGATGTCTTTCCCACCACATTTTTGTATTTACATCTAATTTTTGAGCCAAAATATAAGCAAACATAGTAGTAGAAAACCCCTCAACTTTTTGTTCTAAAATCTCTAACGACCTAATACATTCATTTGTTATATCTATTAGATTTAATAATGCTGCTGGGGACTCATTCTGAATAACAGGAATATTTAAAAAACGTTTTAAATGCGCGTAAACTTGTTCTCTCGAATTTGAAAACCGTTCTTCTAAAAGCGACCATGCAACTTCATAATTAGAATCCACGATTGAAATAGACTGGATTATACGAAAGGCATCTCCTCTCAATGAAGACTTCAAATATTGTAATTTCATTGCCCCTGACAAATTAGAATTTTCATGTACAGTAGCCTTAAATATATCTTTGAAAGAAAGCCACTCATGCAAATTACCCGTAAATACAGGAAGAGTTAACTTTGGCAATTTAATGTTATTATCAGCCTTTGTGGCGTTTTCTAAATTAACAGTTTGCACTTTCATTTTTGATAACTTTTTTGTAAGTTCAAATTCCATTATTTCTAAAATTTCATTAATTTCTTCGTTTTCCTTAATAAAATCCTCAATTTCATCTTCTTTACTTATCTTATAAATAGACTCAAATAACTCAGAAAAGTTTTTCTCTAATTTATTCCGTTTCTCCTTTATGAGAATTAATTCATTTAATTCTAGCTCAGTATTCGATAATTTTTCTTTTAATTTTGTCAAGTTTGTTTTGAAAATTTTCTTTTTTGCTTTTAATTCTTTCATACTCATTTTTAATGAATAAAAATTAAATGGGTGCACTTACCCCTCTTGGCTCTTTAAAAGATGAGTTCTAACATCGAAGAAATAGCAAAACAGCACAAAATATTCACCAGTTATCCTTCAATCATTGACGTAGAACAACTCGCTGATTTTTCTCCGTAGAGACGGACCATATGAAGAATTCAATTGTTCGAAAGTTTATTTTATTAATATTTTACTCAACTCAAAATTAAATACGCATCTCTCATTTTAAACAGTTTATTCTGATGAGTAAACTCAACTCAGGTTCTTTCGAACATTAATAATTTAACAAAACACAACTCCAATAAAAACCGTAACATTTTTACACATATTCTCATAAAAACATTCTTATCAAACTCAAAACAAAAAAATATTGTTTCACACAGCTTAGGTAAAAGCTGAAGAAAAAAAACAGATAATGTATTTATCACAAAAAATCGTTTGCACAGAAAACTTTTTACATTTTGAAATAATTAGGTATATCTTGGTTGCTAGGTGACAAAGTCAGAAGAAAATTAAATAGCCTTTTATCAAACACAGCTGACCAGCCGATTGATGCATACGGGACCAATATGCAGCTCCCGTCTACCGGAAACAGAGGCCAAAGCAGTGTGTTGGTTTTCCTCAACTGCCAGGATCACCCTTTCCAAGGACACGGTCGCCACGCACGGCCAACATGTGGTAGGTTTACAATTCTCCATGAGTCGATATACAGGATGATATCGGCTCATGCAGAACTGCCCTCACCTCCAGAGAGGAAACCACAATGAGAGTGAGACAAAGAGGAAAGGAAGATAAGAGGACTAAGAGGAAAAATGAAAAAGAGAAAGATCACTCAGGTACCCGGGGTTGTGAAGCCCGTGAATACCTAAAGAAGATATCCCCTGGGGGTAGTAACATCATGGAAAGGGACATTATGCTGGTGGAAGTCTGATGGTTTGGGCAGGGATCATGCAAGATACCCGCACACCGCTCCATGTGTTTGACACTGGTTCCGTGAATGCCCAGAGGTACAGGCAGGAGATCGTACAATCCTACGTGCGTCTTTCAGGGGTTCTGTTGGCCCTGAATTCGTTTTTATGGACGACAATGTCCGACCACATAGGGCTCGCCTGGTTGAGGAGGATTTGGAAAGCGAGGATATTTATCGAATGGATTGGCCAGCCAAATATCCTGACCTAAACCCCATTGAACATGCTTGGGATGCTCTTAGAAGGGTTACTGCGAGACGCCAACCCACACTCAGAGCTATTCCGGAGTTAAAAACTGCACTGGTGGAAGAGTGGGCGAGTCTTCCACAAGCAATTCTTAACTCTCTTATTAACAGCATGCATACTCGTTGTGCATGCTGTCTATCTGTCAGAGGTGACCACACACAATACAAGAGGCGACCACACACCATACAAGCCTCACTTTCATTGCCATCTTTCATCATGAATTTCAGTCCACATTGGACTGTTGCCAATAACTTTTGTCAATGAATGGCACTTTAATTTTTGCTTTGCATATATTATTGTTATACTGTAAGTTATATCCATAGCAATTTTCATTTATTTTTATCCAGTATTTCTCGAGATATTTGGAAAAATGCCTTCCATCTCTTAATTTTGTCCACCAGTCTATTATGAAATGAAAAACATTGTTTCATTATTAATACCTTTAAGAAGAATATATTTTTCAAAAGTACGCAAAAATCTGTTATTTCAGTTAACATTATTATAGTAAATCGTTTTTTGAAAAGAAACCGTTGTTATAAAATAACAAGGGTAATTTGAAAAGGAATTCTTATTATAAAATAACAACTGCTATGTTCTGGCTGCATTCTGAGAATACAATCTAGAGTGCTTATTATACAATATTAATGAATAATAATAACATAATAATATAATAATTCTTAATATATACTTCAATTAAATAATATATAGACAGTTAAAATCAATTAAAAATATCCTGATTATCATTTTAAATTATTTTCGACCAAAGTACTTAATATGAGGAAAGAAACAAAGTACCGGGTGCGTCATAAATTCGTGCAAACTTTAAAAATCCATAATAAAAAATTTTCGGTTTGCGCTAGTATGATGAGAAAAATTTCGGATTTTTTCCCATACATAATAAATGTTTCCAAAAGTGACCGATAGAGGGCGCTCATAGGTAATATTGAGGTGTTTTATGCAAATAAGGCGAGTAATAAAACACCTAGTTGGAGATGGATTCGTCATTCGATATCGGCAGCATGCTATCGTTACCAGATCGAGCGTTGGTGGTTAAACTTTTCTACAAGAATGGTAAATCCACAAATATTGTAAAGACAATGTTTGGCATGTTAAGCATAGTACCTTACTACCTTATAAAAAATGCACAGTATCATTTTATTGTTATTTGTTTCATTGTCTATTTGTATTTGCCTGATTTGCATAAAACGTCTCAATAAGGCGTGTGAGCGCCCTCCATTGGTTATTTTTGGAATCATTTTTTTATTATACATGGAAAAAAATATCCAAAATTCGCCTGATCATACTCTTGCAAACCGAATTTTTTGTCGACCACTGCTTTTTTTTATTATGGATTTTTAAAGTTTGCACGAATTTATGACGCAAACTGAATAATCCAAACTGTTAAATAAATTTAAATATCTAAAAAATTCTTATTTTTTAGAAACTAAATATCTTGTGGTTTTAAATAATAATAATTTTTATAACTGGTAATATATATATTACCAGATCTTACTAATGTAGATTTTACAAAATTCTGTAGCTAGATGACATTTAAGATTCTAAAATATAAAGCATTCTATACAGAATAAGAAAAAAAAAAAAAGAAAATCACAACAAATAAAAATGCAAAATATAAAATTAAAATAAAAAATGAGAACAATTGAAAAATTAGAAAGCAAGAGATTAATCTAAATTTCAGTAAACAACATAAAGCAATTTAATTTACGAAATAAAATAACGAAATATAAATAAATAAATAATAAATAACATAATTATGAAATAATAATGTTATAATTAACCTCTCAAAAGAGCTGAATGAGAACGTCCCCTCAAAGAAAGATAAAAGAAAACGATGCATTTGATTTTTTTCTGTAACTTTATAAAAGAGAACGAGTTTTATTTTTTTTCAAAAGAATACAAGGTACATCTTTTCTTTAAAAAATATCTATGTTAGCTATAAATAATCTCGTTCATTTTTTTTTTACTTCTTGTACATTCTTTTTCAAAAGTGCAACATCGTAAGCTCTAAGTAGATCCCTCTATATCTGTAATTACATAGTGTAAATTTTTGATGAATGGTGTTGAAAAATTTCCAGACATCCTGGAAGATATACATTTTTTTCGTAGGTTTAAACTAACACATCATTCATCATCTCTGTGAATAGTTTTATAAATCCGAGAGAAATATAAACTGAAGCTATTTTGTACCATCAATTATTCATTAATTTATGTTTAATTTTTACATTGTGTTTAATCAACAGTTTAGATAAATTAACAAAGATATCGTAAAACGTTACTAAACATATTTTGATATTCAGAAGTAAGAAATGTGCTGTACTTTATAATTTATTCGGGTATTCATAAATCATTTAGATACAAGAACAGATATGCAGGAAAAGGCATTATGCTTTACCGTTTCTTTTTTTTAAAATCCGATGCCTTTTAAAGCTGTCTGTAGATCATTCTAATAACCGGAATGGTACTTAAATTGATAACGGGATTAATAACACTATAGGTAAAAGGTTCCGCAAAAAAAATTGTTCTAAATATGGCGGTAGGTAAAAGTTAGGTGCTATTGTAGGCTACTCAGCAGAAAACGATCATAAAACACAAATAACAAATAAAAATGCAATCGTACATCTGAAATATGAATCGTGTTCTAAAATAGCCCCAATAATTTCAATAAATATCAGTAATAATAAAGAATGTGATATACATATTTCAAAATACTCCTTTATAAATCAACAGTTTAATATTATGATTATACATTTAGACGATCATTAAAGATGGTTTAAATAACGTTTTTTTCCCTGGTTGTGAAATTATAAAAGACAAAGAAAGCGAAAATTACATATATTTTTAAATATTTTTCAGTTTGCGCTTGATACTAAGGTAGTTTTTGCATAATAAGTGCCCCCGCCAGTTTAACGCTTTAAGGGGACAGTACACCTTTAAAATGGTCAAAAAATCGATTTTTCAATTTTTATTTTTTTATAAAGATAATTTTATTCTGAATAATTTAATACCAATATTTTAATTGTGCGATTCTTATTTACCGAGATGTTGCTGAAAATGTCAACATCACTCCATAAGTTCCAAGCATCACTCCCCCGTTTCCCCCCGTTCACGGAATTTTCTCAAAATGTATTTTTTTGCGCTTTTGCGCATACCTCCAAAATCATTTGAAGTACAGCTCCGAAATTTTTACCTTACCTAAATGTTCATACAAAGATGACAAGGAACTAAAGTTATGCAGCTGTGTATAGTTTGAAAGAAATTATAGGGCTGAATGTGTGCAAAAATGAACGGCTTTTTCTCAAAATGAAGTTTTGCATGCTTGAGCATATCATGTCTCCAAAACCATGAGAAGTATAGCTTCAAAATTTTTATCATATCTATATATATATATATAAACATGAAAATAAATTAGAATTATGCAGCTGTGTTTAGTTGGAAAAAAAATTATAAGATTGAACGTGTGCAAAAAATAATGATTTCTGTTTTTTATAATTCAAAAGTAATTGCTATTTTTCTAACTAACCATTTATATAAAATTAAGTTTAAATTATAGTCTAGAATATTATGTTTATTTTAAAAAAAAATTATGCAAATCGTATGAAATCTCATGAGATATCATGCATGCAGTAAGCGATTGTTCAACGCTTATCCGACGTCATTTTTTTTGTTTTTAATCATTTTAAAACCTACTCTTTGGTATTTTTTGCACATTATATATCCAAATTAAATATTTTTAATCCATTTCAATATCATATAAAGATATTTTGAAAGTTCTGTGCATCTAGGAACATTATTATTTAAAAAAAAAAAAAAAAAAAAAAAAAAAAAAAAATTGCAAACCATATAATTGAATTTCGTATTTTTTGCGAGTCGCAAACATGTACACAAATTCCTACATTTTACTTCATTTTACAAACTATTTTTTTATTTATCAATTTAAACAAGCATCAAATTTTATTTTTAATACTGAATATGTTATATTATTAATAGTTTTATTTCTTTTTTTTATGAGTTTTATATTTGTAAAATACATTTTAATCTTTAAACGGCTTTTTCTCAAAATGATGTTTTTTACACTTGCGCGCATGATATCTCCAAAACCATTCAAAGTATAGCTTCAAAATTTTTACCCTGCCTACATGTACATATAATGAAGAAAATGAACTAGAATTATGCAGTTGTGTTCAATATGAAAAATATTACAAGGTTGAATGTATGCAAAAATTCATTATTTTTTCATTTTCTATAATTAAAATCTAATTTGTCTGTATCTAATTAGCCATTCATAGACATTCTAGTTCAAATTGTAGTCCAAGGTATTATGTTTAATTTAAGATCAAATTTATGCAAATCGCATGAAATCTGCATGAGATATCTTGCGCGCAGTGAAATGTTATACGTCGTAATTTTTTAAAAATATCATTTCGAAATCGACCCCATAAAAAAATTGCTGTATTATACCTAAACTAAAAATATTTAAAGAAAGTTCAATACCATATAAAGATATTTTGAAATTTTTGTGTTTCCAGAGACATTACTCTTTTTTTAAAAAAAAATGTACAGCACTTGATACAATTTTACGTTTTCTGCGGCTTTTAAAGGTGTACTGTCCCCTTAAGACTGTATTTTTGTTGAGCAGCATGAGTTAAATGTATACATAAAACCGTATAAATATTTAATTTTTGTAATTTTTAAATAAATATTTTTGTCCTCAATATTTTTAAAAGTATTTTTGCATTTGGAACTGCATGTCTACGACTAACGTTTTAGAAATTAGCTATTATCCACCTTTTGGTGCGGACACTTTGTATATCATTGCATATTATTACATTATATATAAATAATTATTGCATATTTATAAAGCATTTTATATTAGTTATATACAGGGACTGGCAGAACGTGATCTTCTGCGAAAAAAGTTTTATTTGGCAAACATTACTTAATCTCAATGTATTAAAAAGAAATACTTTTGTAAGATATTCTTTCAATTCAAATAGACGCATATTACATTCGGTCACTATCCATTTCCTCTTGAACATGTTTGTTTTGTTCCAAGACATTAAAAATAAAAATATAGCAAAATTCTTGTTCAAAGTCTTGTGTTATTGTACTTCTGCTTTTATAGTTCTCTAGATATAATAGAAAATGCATTGCAGAAAAAGGAAAAAAATCGTTTGGAGTAGATTTTGTTGTTTTTATATTAGATTGAAATAATGTTTTCAGCTTTTGTATTTCAAGTAAAATATAAAAGCTTTTTTAAATGCTTTTAAAGGAAGTCTTTCTTGATAATAAGATATAAATTTTGGCATTTATTCGCATCAAAATATGGATAAAAAGATTTATTTAGTTGGTAAATTTTTATTTAAAGTTATATAGCATTATATATCAGGAATTATTTTAGATTTATATAGCATTACTAGGTGGCTCTGCCCCCTGCGAGCTACACCAGCCAATCCCCGCTCAGAGTTTAAAAACATGGTAATTTGTCTTTTCTTTAAGAAAATTACCATATTACTGAAGATTATCACGAAAAGCGATAATTTTTTGTTGACGGGTTACTATTCAGTCTTGAATGGAACACGTTTCAGTTACTATGGTTTCTTCCGCTGCTGTCACGACAGTTGACAGAAAATCTTACACAAACTTGTTTTTAATAGTGTTTCAAGTGATACACATGCAAAAGCAAGGAAATATCTCAAAAATGAAAACTCGAGGAGCATTTTAAAATTTCGTTTAAAAATTTAAAAATTATAAAAAAAATTTAAAATTTTAATAAGATTGGAATTTTTTTAAGGTGTTCTATATACTTTTGGTTAAATGTATATATCCACAAAATTTCATATTGCTATGATGAAAATAAATAAAAGAGTAATTTTTACGTCCACCGTCTCCTTAAAGAATACAAGGTATATATCCATTCTTTCAAAAAATATTAATGTTAGTTATAAATAACCTCCTTTATTTCTTTTATTTCTTATTCTTCTTTTTTTGAAAAAAGCAACATCGTAAACTCTAAATAGATCGATACACATTTGTAATTACATAGTTGAATGTTGAAGTTTGTTTTAATATTCTGGAAGATAAACATTTTTTTCGAAAGTTCAAAAATAACACATCATTCATCATTTCTGTGAATAGTTTTATAAATCTGAGAGAATATAAACTGAAGCTATTTTGCGCCACCAATTATTCATTAATTTACGTTTAATTTTTACATTGTGTTTAATCAACATTTTAGATAATGGTTGGTTGGTTGATTGGGGTTTTATGGCGCAAATTCCCTTTTGGGACATGCTGCGCCAAGACAAAATCAAAATAGGAAACCAATCAAGAATAAGTCTTGAGATGCATAATTAAAATCAATCAAAAAGTCTACAGTCCTTAATTAAAATGCTTAAAATTACCGATAAAATTTGTTAAAATATAGACAATCCACAATAAATATATATACACAATTTGAAAGAACACAAAAATTAGAAAATAAGAGGTAAAATAAATTAGGCAAGTGATAAACAGAAGGTGCAATTAAAAAAAGTAAGAATAAAGCAGCAATTGTTATTTTTAAAAAAACAAAACATGAGAGGGTGCACAAGTCATAAAAAATAATTTTAACGGACACAGAAATTAAAAATGTAAAGTTAATCAGGAATGAATTCGTCAAAAACAATATTCTCTTCTGTACTCGAGTCGTCAGATTCTTCCATAGCGTCTGCCACATAATTTTGCAGTAGTTTGGGATCTTTAAAATTTGTAATAGACAGGTTCTGGTGTGATTTGCGGTGTTTTTTTTTGTAACAGTCTGCCACTGCTGGGAACCTCGGATGGGAACCCTCTCTTTTGCCTTTTGGATCGGTTTCATTTTTTGAACAGTATTGGGTTTCTGTAGATAAGAAGCGGAATGATCAAGAGTTTTTTTATTAGGTGTAACTGCCTTAGTCTTTTGATTTGTAACAGGTTTCGGGAGATTAGAAACAGAAGGATCAGGATTATTATTATTAGATATAGTTGCCTTATTTTTAGTTTGGAGTTCAGTTGCCTTCTTAAGTTGAGCAGAAGATTTTTGTGTCGGAGTAGGTGAGTGTAAAATAATAACAGGTTCTGAAGAAGGTAACCAGCGTTCTAATTTTGGGATTGCAGGAAGTTTAACTGAACAACATGAATCGCATGTTTTTTTCTTTGGGGTACTGGGTAGATTACGTGGTTCTGTCTGAGTGCTCATATGTCTTACGGATTTTAATTGCTGCTTAAGTAAACTTGAATAGGAAACACCAACAGATGGGGTTCTCGATACAACAACTTTACGGGCATCGGGGTAAGATAAATTCTGAGTAATTTTTAGCGTAAGAATTTCTTTTTCACGGGTCCATATAGGACAGAAGCGAGAGTATGAAGTATGGTCACCCTTGCAATTTGCACAGCGTTGAGAATTTTCACAAGTCTTACTGTCGTGGCCAACTTCTGCACAATGTGCACAAATAACATTTCCACGACATTGGCCATTGGTATGGCCATATCGCTGGCATTTAAAGCATCGGAGAGGGTTCGGTATGTAAGTTCGGACTGGGCAGTTTAGATACCCAGCTTTAATTCTAGTTGGCAATGTTGGACTATTGAAAGTTAAAATGATGTGTTTAGTAGGCATAATCTGCTGATTTCTACGGATGGTGATACAGCATACATCAATGATATTTTGTTCTTTTAAGTTTCCTAGAAGTTGATGTTTGGTGGAGTATAAAAGATCTGGTTCGGATATTACACCGCGGCTTGTATTTAAAGTTTTATGAATTTGTACAGCAACAGAAAAGGTGCCAATTGTAGAGCAATCAGAGAGAAGTTGAGATTGTTTTTCTGTAGAAACCTCAACTAGCAAATCGCCAGATTGTAGTTTTTTGAGAGAATGACCATCTCCCAAGACAGACTGAAATGTTCTTGCAATGAGAAAAGGTGAAGTTTTTTTAAAGGAGCAATCAGAGTGGCTATCAGTACGTTTGATGATAAAAAAGCGAGTAAAGGAGGAAGTCTGTACACTTTGTTGCTCTCCACTAGGGAGAGAAATAGAAGGAAAAGTTTTCCCATCCATAATAAAGAAAAATAAAATTCAGACCCCGGCCGCACCACCCACTACCGAGCCCAACAAGGGGATGCACATTCGTGCACCAGTGCTAACCAGGGCCCATACGGTCACAAGACAAACCTATGTCAGCCTCCACCCTTAACGAGATGACTAGTATTTGCTCGATCACTTGATCCCTAAAGCCAGTGACAAAAGCCAGCTGACCAGCCGATTGATGCATACGGGACCAATATGCACCTCCCGTCTACCTGAAGCAGAGGCCAAAGCAGTGTGTTGGTTTCCCTCAACTGCCAGGATCCCCCTTTCCAGGGACACCGGTCGCCACGCACGGCTAACACGTGGGTGGTTTACAATTCCCCATGGGTCGATATACAGGATGATATCGGCCCATGCGGAATCGCCCTCACCTCCGAAGAGGAAACCACAATGAGAGTGAAACAAAGAGGAAAGGAAGACAAGAGGAGTAAGAGGAAAAGGAAGGGAGAAAGATCACTCAGGTGCCCCGGGGTTGTGAAGCCCGTGAATACCTAAAGAAGGTATCCCCCTGGGGGAACATTTTAGATAAAAGTACAGAGATATCGTAAAAGATTATTAAACATATTTTGATATTCAGAAGTAAGAAACGTGCTGTACTTTATAATTTATTTCGCTAATCATAAATGAAATATGTTTAAAAATATATCTGCAGAAAAAGGGATTTATGCTGTAGAGTATTTGCTTACAAACTGATTCTTCTCAGAGCCATTTGTAGCTCATTTTAATAACCGGTATAGTGGGATTCCTGGCCGAGTGGTTAAAGCACCACACCATTAATCGCTTGCGAGCGTTAGATTTTCTTTGAGTTCGATTCCCACTGCACTATTGCACGCACTATTCGTGTGGAGCATAGAGGTCTGTACTGCCAAACGTTATGTTCTTTATAATTCCTATGGCTATTCATAAATCAATCAGATACAAGAATAGATATACAAGATAAGGTATTTATGCTATAAAGGTTATTTCTTTTTACACCGATGCTTTTCAAAGCCATGTGTAGTTCATCCTAATAATTGGAATTGTACTCAAGTTAGTAATTGAATAAATGACATTATGGAAAAAAAAAGATTCCGCAAAAATTAATTCAGCATCGCCGGTAGGGAAAAATTAGGCGCTATTGTAGTCTACACAATCAACAATGAGCATAAAAGACGAAAAACAAATGAAAATACGATTTTATACCTGTGTGTGCTACAACATCGCCAATAATTTCTATATGTATCAATAATAATAATAAAAGTAATATATATTTTTTAAAATATGCCTATTTAAATTAATAGTTTAATATTATGGTTATACATTTAGATTATCATTGAAGATGGTTTAAATAATGCTATCTTTTCTTTCCTGTAGCAATATTTTTAAAGAGAAAGAGTGAAAAAGAGAGCGAAAATTAGACACATTTTTAAATATGCAGTAGTTTGCGATTTCCACCAAGAGAATTTTTTGCAAAATCGGAGCTCACACCAATTTAACGTATTTAGATGTAATTTTTGTGAAGCAAAATACATTAAATGCATTCTTGAATGCTGGCTTGTCCTTTAAGGTGAACACTAGATGATTCTAGAATTCCCCCACCCCCCACTGCTTTTAATTAATTTTTTATGCCGAAGTTAGTACTACAGTTACAAAGTCTAGTGGGGTCTATTGACTGAATAGAATTTTATAGCACAAAGTTCTTTTAGAGAAAAGTTGGGCTAAGTATGGTAAGGAACAAAACAGAATTAAATTTTAAAAACTTACATTAGAAGACACTGATAAATACATAATGATTTTAGAAAAGTAAATTGAAGAAAGTAATATGGTTATAAATATAAATAATATATAATTCAAACCAGTCAATGAGATCAAAATACAATTCTTAACTAGTTGGATGTCCTAATCCCAAAACTTTCTTCTATCTCATGTATCATAATATTTCAAAAATGTAGTTACTGATGTTATGTATTCAAATTTTTTAATAGATGTCTAGAATCTTGACAACAATGTATGTATATATATATATACAGGGTGATTCCGAATTTTTTTTACAATAAAAGAGGGGTGATAGTACACATCAAGACAAACAATACTAAATAGGAGACCAAGGGTCCAAAACGTTTTCCTAAGGAAATAGCTGCCATTAAAGTTTAGGGACCAAAATTTCAAATAAACATAAAAAACGGAAAAATCGGTCGATTGATTTGCGGTTTTCACTAAAAATATTCTTTATGTCGGCATTTTCTTGAAATTAAATTATAAAGATAAATTTCAAAAAATGCCGATAGAGGGCGCTTTAGACTTTGGAGTAACGAACAACTATTTTTTGCCGGTATTTTTTGCATCTCATTAAATGTTTTCGTAAGTTTACACTCAAACTTAAATTTTAAGCTCAAAATCTGTAGTTGGGAGTGGTTAAGTAACACAAACTGAGCTGTGTTCAGAGAGTTCAAATTTCAAATGATTAAAAAAAACGGAAAAATTGGTCGATTAATTTGCGGTTTTCACTAAAACTATTCTTTATTTAGGTATTTTCGAGAAAATAAATTATAAAGATAAATTTCAAATAATGCCGATAAAGGGCGCTTTAGACTTTGGAGTAACGAAAAACTATTTTTTGCCGTTATTGTTTGCATCTCTTTAAATGATTTAGGAAGGTTAGACTTAAACTTAAATTTTGAGCTGAAAATCTGAATAGTAGGGAGTGGTTAAGTAGCACAAAGTGAATTGTGTTCAAGGGGGAGGGGGAGGATCAAATTTAAAGTAATTATAGAAAATGGAAAAATTGGTCGATTCGTTTGCGGTTTAAAATAAAACTATTCTTTAAGTCAGTATCTTCTTGAAAATAATTTTTAAAGATAAATCAAGGGCGCCTTAAACTTGAGAGGAACCAACAATTCATTTTAACCATTATTTTTTGGTTCTAATTAAATGCTTGCAAAAGCATTTTAAATGTTCTCGGAAGCATAGATTTAAACTTAAATTTTGAGCTCAAATCCTGAATCGTTATGAGGAGTTAAGAAGCGCAAACTGAAGTGTGTTTAGAAGTTAAAATTTAACCCTCTTTCCTTATCGAGCACAATTCAATTTTTCGCTACTGAAACACTCCCAACGATTCAGAATTTCAGCCCAAAATTTAAGTCTATGCATTTGAAAGCATTTAATGAGATTAAAAAAATAACAGTTAAAAATAGTTGTACGCTACTCCAAAGTCTAAGGCACCCTCTATCGGCATTTTGTGAAATTTATCTTTAAAAATTATTTCCAAGAAAACACAGATTGATCAAGAAAACTGCTGATTTAAAAATTAGTTTTAGCAAAAACCGCAAACGAATCGACCAATCTTTCCGTTTTTTACAATTATTTAAAATTTGAACCCTCTGAACACAGCTAAGTTTGTCTACTTAACCACTCCCAGCTATTCAGATTTTGAGCTCAAAATTTAAGTTCAAGTCTAAGCTTACGAAAGCATTTAAAAAGATGCAAAAAATAACGCCAAAAAAG
The DNA here is from genome assembly GCA_964019185.1 of Maratus speculifer. NCBI lineage: Eukaryota > Metazoa > Arthropoda > Arachnida > Araneae > Salticidae > Maratus > Maratus speculifer. Next base: position 428,981,441 of record OZ025290.1, on the reverse strand, counting down.
AGTGTTTTGGTACTCCAAAGTCTAAAGCGCCCTCTATCGGCATTTTTTGAAATTTATCTTTATAATTTATTTTCACGAAAATACCTAAATAAAGAATAGTTTTAGTGAAAACCGCAAATCAATCGACCAATTTTTCCGTTTTTTATAATCATTTGAAATTTGAACCCTCTGAACACAGCTCAGTTTGTGTTACTTAACCACTCCCAATTGCAGATTTTGAGCTCAAAATTTAAGTTTGTGTCTAAGCTTACGAAAACATTTAATGAGATGCAAAAAATACCGGCAAAAAATAGTTGTTCGTTACTCCAAATTCTATAGCGCCCTCTATCGGCATTTTTTGAAATTTATCTTTATAATTTAATTTCAAGAAAATGCCGACATAAAGAATAGTTTTAGTGAAAACCGCAAATCAATTGACCGATTTTTCCGTTTTTTTATGTTTATTTGAAATTTTGGTCCCTAAACTTTAATGGCGGCTATTTCTTTAGGAAAACGTTTTGGACCCTTGGTCTCCTATTTAGTATTGTTTGTCTTGATGTTTATTATCACCCCTCTTTTAATGTAAAAAAAAAAATCGGAATCACCCTGTATATATACTAAAAAGCGTTTGAAAGGTAACAGTTCATAGAATATTCCAGATACATAGTTAGCGCCATTTGTTTACTCAGTTGAAAGTTATTTCGCTTTAAAAATGGAGATTTGATGAGTTTGCTTTTTTACTTCCAAAAGCGGAAAAATGCAGCTCAGGCTCATCGAAAATTTTTTGGTATTTATGGTAATGAGTGCTTAAGTGAAAACCAGTGTCAGCATTGGTTTGTTAATTTTCGTTCCAAAAATTTAAATTTTAAAGTTGAAACTAGCCCTGACGTTTGATCACATGATCATTGAAAAAGTTTTGAACTTTTGAACTTTTAACTTAATGAAACTTTAAAAAAAAATCAAGGTAGACCGACATATTTCATCTTGTAATGTCGCCACAGAATTAAACACCAACCAAAAAATAGTTTTGAAGCATTTACATAACATTGGATACCTAAAGAAGCTGAATACTTGGGCTCCAGATGAGTTAACACTGAAAAGTCTAATATTTAATATCTAATGTCGTGTAATATGCAATAAAAATCATGGTTAAAACGGAAAGGATCTCAAACCTTGGAATAAAGTTGAAAACACAATATCTTTTCTTATAATTTGCATCTTCTAATTTTTAATTTATTCTAAGGAGAAGTTCGGACTTGTGACTCGATGTCCATCCTTCTGTGCTTCATCTGAAAACTATTTCAAAATTTCTCATCATGCTGAAAATCAATGATGATGATTAAGAACCTGTAGCTAAAGATGTAGCGGAGCATAAATGTTGATATACGCCGTGTATAATCTGGATATTTCCGTGTACTTTTCGTAGTTGTAGCGTATTCCCTATGATATACAGTGGCTCACAAAAGTGTTCGTACACTTTAAAAATTTGTACTAAAAAGAAATTTCCCTGAAATTAAATTCATATATGAAGTCCAGTATTTTTTTATATTATCTCCAAGTTATTCTAAATAACACACAACCTTTTTGTTTAACATTAAGGGATTTTTTTTAATTTAAAAATGAAAATGGAAGATGCCACAGAAACAACACGCCACAAAAGTCTTCGTACACAGAAACATTTTCGGATAAATTCCTTGTTAAAAATATTGTTTGTCGCTTTATTTTTATTTTTGCATTGTGGTGCCATTTAAAAAATCGCTTGGCTTTATATTTTGCAGAATTGGTCCGTAATATTCCAGTTATTAATTAAAAAATGATTTGTAATCGTAATGTCACGACTAATAGCGTTCGAAGTTATTTTTCTTCATAATAGTAGTAAATCAATTCGAAATATTGCAAAATTAGTTAATTTATTCCATTCTACGGTGTAGTATGCGATAAAAGACTTGATAGAAAAAAAATGAATTGAAAACTTAGGCATGATAAGGTCGTCAATCTAAGTTAATGCAATGAGATCAAATACTTACAATTAGAAAAGTCGTAAAAAATCCATGTTTAAGTGCTGTAAAAGTTAATGAAAAATGTGATGATTTAATGATGATGATTTAATGAAACAGTTTCTACTTCATTTTCATCTGAAACTGTTCGACAAGTGGTAAGCTCGGCTACATTATATAGGCGTTCAGCCCGTAGAAATTTTTTTGTTAGGGTGAAAAACAGAAAGTTTAGGTTTTCTTTGGCAAAATCAATGATAAATAAACCCGAATCTTATTGAAATAATGTTTTATTTATAGATGAATACTAGTATGCCATTCTTGGTTCCAATAGGTGCCCTGTAGTGTGGAGAAAAAAAAAATAAGAATTTAATTCAAAGAACTTAGTTGGAACAGTTAACCACGGTAGTGGAGTTGTCCTTGAGTGAGGGTGCATAGTAGCATCAGGATTAGGTAATTTGATATACATTGATAGCATAATAAATCACGATCTTTATTCAAATATTTTAAAAGGCAATTTAAAATTATCAGCCCAAAGTATAGGTAACAGAAACAACTTTGTTTTTCATCAGGATAATGATACAAAGCACATGGCTTTTAACGTTCGCCTCTGGTGTCTCTATAATTGTCCACAAGTTCTGAAAACCATCTCACTTGCTGAATTTAAACCCAGTAAAACATATTTGAAGATAACTGGAAGTTAGAATATAAAGACAAAGCATTGAAACGAAAAGCGAAGTAAAAACAGCAATGTTCGATGAAGGAACCAACTTTCATGCAGAAATGACAAAAATACTAATTAAATCTATTCCTAGGTGTTTAAAAATCTGTTGTGGGTACTAAATAATATCCTATTAAGTACAATTTTTGCGAAATATTACAACATTTACAAATATACAGTGACTTTTTTAAAGTGTACGAAGACTTGTGAGGTAACTTTTTTGTTATTCTTTGATTAATGATTTTTTCAAAATAAAGTTTCACCATGTTTTTAAAATATTTTATGTAGTTTTGTTAAGAATGAATCATAGATCTTACTCTTAAATATCCATTCTAAAATATTAATTTTAATTAATGGATAGAGCACTATTTCATTGAAATTCCCAAGTGTACGAACACTTTTGTGAGCCACTGTATTCCTTTGTAAGGAACTAATAACTGTCTTATAGAAGTACTCTAGTGATATGAATGTGAACAGGGCGTAAAACGCCAAAGCATGTGGAATAAAAGCTCGATGGTGAGAAAAACAGATCGGTAAGACTTTTTTTTAAGAAATTATATTGTGAAATTAAGCATGCTCCTAGAGCTGTACTACCAGGTTAGTTGAGCTGTCTTTGGACATATTTAGACTGAAATTACTCATTAAATTCATCCCAGAGAGTAAATTGCGAGTTTGTTTTGATCTAATATTTTTTTCAATTTATATTTTCATAAGATTGATTTTTATTACAGAGTAGAGGCTAATTTTTTAGAGGTCTTATCTGCCAATCCTTCCCTTTAAAGTTTTAAATAAAGAGATTTTAATCTTATATTAGAGTCATGACCTCTCATTCAGGTGGCGGCCTTGCCGGCCTCGCTACATCAATTAACTATAGTGAATAGCCTTTAGTTTTGGCACGACCACACCATTACTTGTAGGTATTTTAATGATGAAGGCCAGTCAACGTTACATAAGTTAGTTTTCTAGTGAAAAGTTTCGTTATAGCAAAGAAATTTGCCAAAAACATGAAAAATAATGACATTTTTTGAAAAAAATCATCTTATGTTTTTATTGATTAAAATTTTTACTAACAAAGTGCAATGTTATTTTAGAAAACAAAAAAAAATATTCTGTAACGAACAACAAAAATACTATTGAAAATAAAGACAGATTAAAAATATATTGAAGCAGAATATTTGAGGAAAATGTTTCAAAATAATAATTCTTATATCTTGCTGAGCTATTTTTTTATTAATACACTGAATATAAAATACCGAATTTTTATGCAAAGTAATTCACGCTTTCATATAAAACAATAAAAGAATTATTTAAGCAGAAACTTTGAGCCAACTATTTTATTCTATTATTTGTTATATCTTTCATAAATATTTCATGATGCACATTCTGAAAACTAATAAAATTAATATTCCAGAATACTCTGTCACATTTTTAAAAGCATTCAAGAGTTATTTCAGAATATTCTATAAAGAAAATGGGACTCATCAGTCTTTATGTCACGGGAAACATTTCACCGAATATCTTTTTAGGTTAGAACATCATTTTCAAATGTATGTTTTATGTTATTCTGAAATATGTTGATTTCATGATTCATTTGGTGAAATCTTGAAGATTTAAAGAAACTTTTATAACTTTGTAAACTGAATGAAAATGTAATTGCATATCTTTTGAATTTATTATTTTTATTAACACGAAAAACTGTAAATCGTTTCACGAAAATATATAAAAAAAAATTGAAGATCTTAAAATTAGATTACGTTTTTATAGTTTTAATTATTATTATTTATGGTTTCTTTATTATTATTATTATTATATATACTTGCGAAAAGGGCTTACCGGATTTAAGATGTCATATGTCTTTTGGTGCTGGTCAATGTATGTATGTAAATAGAAGTAACAAGGATAATTTATAGGATTGATGTTAGGAGTATGAATTAAATTAAATGAATAAATTATTGTCAAATCTTAAAAGAAACACATGTAGCTGCTTAAGAAAATTTTGAATATCACAGTTTCATAGTTTGTGTGTAATTTGTATTAATATTTTCAAGAGCTGTATTTAAAATATTTTACATGAAGATATTGTATAGAATATTTCCGAGAAGTCGTTTATTCTATTTATAAAGATCATTGACGGTAAAATGGATAGAATTGGATTTTATATCAAATTGATGCTATAAAAGTTTGTGTGATGCAGTGTGATGCTGTAAAAATGTGTCTTAGATGTAGGTCAGAATTTGAAATAAGTTTGAATCTAAGAAATCAGTGACCAAAAAACTTGTTCCCGGTTCTCTACACATGACAACTTTCGAGTCCGACGGATTTCTAGTACATTGGGCCACTAAAAGAAATAATACTCTTATGCACCAGCTTACTTTGGGTCATATTTAGGCGACAGAAAAAAAATTTGCTGTTGCGGTGCGAATATATTTTTAGAATGAATCCTTTTAGGTAAGAAGGAAATTTATGTGTGTCACACCCAGAAAAAGGAATTGATTTAAACTACAAAACATGTTTTGTTGAGTACTCTTTAGAAAGGGGGGGGGGGGTACATCACTTAATAAGTAAAATGTGTATTGAAGGTTGTTTCCCACATCCAAAATGCTATTATTCTGATACTTTGGGAAAGTCGTTTTCATTCGTAAATGCAAAAAATTGCATTAATAATCGTAAAAATATAAATTTTTCGCTTGCTATTCGATACTAAGAATTTGAAGAATTTTGCCTTTTTCTTATAAAAACAAAGAATCCAGCATTTTAGGCTATTTTTTAGGACTTGATGGTTACAAAAGGGCAGTAATGAGGGAGCAGTTAGCTATCGCGGTCTGAAATTCTGTTTAAAGCCTCATATTTTACCCAGATTTCCCGAAAGATTCTTTTCCTTTATCGAGAAATGGCAAACAATGGTTAATCACATTAATCCTGAATAAGTGTACTTGCAAACATCTTGCATCTGAGATTGAAAATGACTTCTTGGATGGGTCAAAATGGCCTGTTTTAGATTTGAGTATAGTTTAAAGAGTCAGAAATATTCTCATTGTTGAGCAAGAGATATATTTATAAGACTTTCATATATATATTTCATTTTTAAAATGTTCTTTAGAAATATTCTTCGTCTAGAGAGGGGGGGGGGTGATCTATTTATTTAACATTGGATACTACTAAAACTTGATACTTGGGTTCTACATGAATTAACACTAAAAAATTTAATACTCGATATCTAGAGTCGTGTCATATGTAGCAGCAGTCCCAATTCAAATGCAAAGTGATCTCAAGCCTTCGGATAAAGTTAATCAAACTATCTTTTATTATAATTTGCATCTTCTAAATTTTAAATTAAAATTAAATTTGATATTTAATGTGATTTTTTTCATTTCTACGACATACCTGAAAATCAAATCGATTTAGAAAACTGTTTGATGGGTCTGTCTGGCATCGTGACTTCATGTATTTCTGTGATTCATCTAAAAACTGTTTCAAAATTTCTCATCATGCTAATAATCAATGATGATGATCAGACACTTGTAGAGAAGTATGTAGAGAAACATCTATGGTGATATACGCCGGATACTTTCTGGATATTTCCTTGTACCCAACGTAGTTATAGCATAAACTCTATGATATGTTTACTTGAAAGGGACTAGTAACTTTGTTAGAGAGGCTCTTTAGTGGTTTGAATGTGAACATGGCGTAAAACGTCAAAGTATGCAGAATAAAAGCTCGGAGGTGAGGAAAATAGATTGAAAAGACATGTTTTGAGGAATTATATTGCGTAATAACAGATGTCTTTACAGCCACAGGCTATATTAACCACGTTATTTGAGCTACCTTTTGGACGCATTCAGGCTGAAATTAGTCACCGAATTTATTCAAGAGAGTGAATTCTATATGAGTTTATTTTCGTTTCACATATTTTTATAATTTCTATTTTCATAAAATGGATTTTGTTTTACAGAGTGGAGACTAAATTCTTCGAGGTTTCATCTGCCAATCCTTCCCTTTAAAATTTTAAATAAAGAAATTTTTATCTTTTATTAGAGTCATGACATCTTATTCAGGTGACGGCGTACATCTATTGACTATAGGGATTTCATCTGTACAACCACCACAACTGTCTGTAGCTATTTTAATGATGGATGCCCATTAGAGTGATGTAAATTACTTTTATGACGTTCAAGCAACAGATGCTTTATAGTGAAGAAATTTACCAAAAATATGAAAAATAATAACATGTAAAAAAATCTTACTTTATTTAATAAAATTTCCATTAATTAAAAGCAATGTTATTTTAGAAATCAGAGAAAAAACATTACATAACAAGTTACAGAATAATATTGAAAAAAAAAAGAGAGATTAATTGTTTCCCAGGTTTGTAAAAAGAAATAAAAATGAATTGAAGCGAAAAAATTTGAGGATATTAATTCAAAATATAAATTCTTATATCTTTCTCAGCCATTCCTTTATTAATGTATTGAATATAAAATACCGAATTTTTATGAAAAGTAATTCACACTTTCATATAAAACAATAAAAGAATTATTTAAGCAGAAACTTTGAGCCAACTATTTTAACGCATTATTTGTTATACCTTCCATAAATATTTCATGATGCACATTCTGAAAACTAATAAAATTAATATACCAGAATACTCTGTCACATTTTTAAAAGCATTCAAGAGTTATTTAGGAATATTCTATAAAGAAAATGGGGCTCATCAGTCTTTATGTCACGGAAAACATTTTACAGAATATCTTTTTAGGTTATTTCACATTTGTTATGAATGAAACTTCCGTTTAGGGAGAAAATCATTTTCAAAAGTATGTTTTATGTTCGTCTGAAATATGTTGATTTCATGATCCATTTTGTGATTCTTGAAGATTTAAAGAAACTTTTATAACTTTGTAAACTGCATGAAAACGTAATTGCGTATCTTTTAACTTTATGTTTTTATAATACGAGAAATTGTAAATCGTTTCGCGAAAATATATAAAATAATTAAAGATCTTAACATTAGATTACGGTTTTATATTTTCCATTTTTATTATTTATGGTATTATTATTATATCCACTTGCGAAAAGAGCTTATTGTATTTAAGATGTCATGTCTTTTGGCGCTAGCTAGTATATGTAGGTAAATAAATATAACAAAGTCAATTTATAGGAATGATGTAAAGAATATGAATTGAATTAAATGAATAAGTAATTGTCAACTCTTAAAAGAAACACATGTAGGTGCTAAAGAAAATTGTGAATATCGCAGATTTATAATTTGTGTGTAATATGTAGTAATGTTTTTAAGAGCTGTTTAAAAAAAATTATATGAAGATATTGTTGAGAATGTTTCTAAGAAGTCGTTTACCCTATTTATAAAGATCATTGACGATAAAAAATTTCAGTAAGTAGAAAAATATTACAGATTTTTTTTATTACGAAAACAAACAAATAATTATTTGTATTGTTTTAGATGCAAATATGTTACTCATCCGTAAAAGACAGACACCCATATTTAAAGAAACTCATGACCTGTAAAAAGAAATCTATAAATTTATTGAAATTTATCTTGGAAAATGGTATTTCTAGAACTTTGTATGTAACGGCAACAACTAAAATTCATGTAACAGATACCTGTTTGCACTGTAAATAATAAAAAAAATCTGTCAAGTTACAAAGAATTATTTAGGAAACTGCGAACTTCGAATGTAACTGAAGCCCGGATTACAGATAAGGTTATTGAAATTTTAATAAATTCTTTTGAAAAGCTACAAATTTTTGTAGCTTTACAAAAACTAGTTTTGTAGATTTATGTTTTTTTTGTACCCTGAGGTAAAATTTTTTTTAGAAAGCATGCAGACTTATCTATCTTTACATCTATGGAATTATAGATTTTTTTTACAGTATACTTAACAATTTTTAAAAAAGAGTAAATTACTTAACAAAATTGCATTTAAGATGAAAATCTATTACTCCCTCTGTCCCAAATTAGTTGCTACATTTAGGTTGAAAATTTTGTCCCAAATTAGCTGCTACATTTCAAGTAGGCGGAGTCATAAATAATTTTCGTTGCAGTTTACTTGGTAGTACATATACACCAGTAATATTTTAATACAATGATTATAACGCGATACTAGTTTTTTAAGGCAATGTTAAGTGGAATATGAAGTGTTGGAAATAAGAAGTGATGCGACGATGACAGTAAATATGAATAATTTAAAAGTTACCCCAAAGAAGGAACTAAGTGATTAAGAACGAAACTCGGTATTGCAATTTTTACTGCAACGTTTGAAAAGTGATCAATTAAGCCATGGTGTTATAAATGCTACAGCGATTAAGTTTAATGTTTATCGTAGTACTATCACCCGTTTGTGAAGCTGGCAAAGATATAAAAAAATAAAGAAATTTACAATGTAAGGTAGCTAAAAAACTGGTAAATGCGGACGAAAAAAAAATTTTTTTTCAGCGGGTGAACAAAATCAAAGATGTTCCACTAAGACTAACACAAACATTGCAAAGTTTATCATGTGCTGCTGATATTCCTAAATCAACATAATACAGAATTGTCAAGGATGGAAACGTTTTGAAGCTTATTTCATCAGCCACTAAGCCAAGTCAAACAGAAAATAACAAGCTAGACAGAATGGAATTTTGTTTACAGCAGGTTCAGGGCAATGGATATTTTTCGGAAATGTTGGATCGTAATCATATCGATGAAAAATGGTTTTATATTGCGAAAACTAGTAATTTTTTTTACTGCAACGTTTGAAAAGTGATGAATTAAGCCATGGTGTTATAAATGCTACAGCGATTAAGTTTAATGTTTATCGTAGTACTATCACCCGTTAGTGAAGCTGGCAAAGATATAAAAAAATAAGGAAATTTACAATGTAAGATCGCTAAAAACTGGTAAATGCGGACGAAAAAAAAATTTTTTTTCAGCGGGTGAACAAAATCAAAGATGTCCCACTAAGACTAACACAAACATTGCAAAGTTTATCATGTGCTGCTGATATTCCTAAATCAACATTATACAGAATTGTCAAGGATGGAAACGTTTTGAAGCTTATTTCATCAGCCACTAAGCCAAGTCAAACAGAAAATAACAAGCTAGACAGAATTGAATTTTGTTTACAGCAGGTTCAGGGCAATGGATATTTTTCGGAAATGTTGGATCGTAATCATATCGATGAAAAATGGTTTTATATTGCGAAAACTAGTAATTTGTTTTACATCACCGTAGATGAAACTGAACCTTTGAGGCACTGCAAAAGCAAAAGATTTATTACCAAAATAATGTTTATGACGGCGTTAGCAAGACCAAGGATGGATCTAAATAGAAACGAAATGTTTGATGGAAAAATATGGTCTTTTGTTTACTCAGAAAATGCAAAAAGAAATTCTGCAAGAAGAAACCCGAAAAATGATTATAGAAAAAGTTTTGCTGGCTGTAAGTGAAAAATTTCCAAGTAGCAAAAAATTGAGACCTGCATACATACAACAGGACAATGCCAAACCCCATTTGTCAGTAGATGATCCTAGTATCACAAAAGAATGCTTAAAAGATGTATGCAATTTATAATTACAGTGTCAACCTCCAAGTAGTTTGGATTTAAATGTGCTTGATCTGAGTTTTTTTAACGCAATACAATCACGATACCATCAGATGCCAGTAAACAATATTGACAATTTAATAGATGCTATTAAAGTCGCTTTTTAAAATATAGAAGTAGAAAAACTTAATAATGCATTTTTAACTTTACAAACATGAATAGAAAACGTTATGATGTCAGTCAGAGGCAACTCGTACAAAATAACCCATTTCAATAAGGAAAAACTTTGTTGTCAAAACCTTCTTCCGCGAAACCTGGCATGTAATCCCCGCAGCTATATTATATGCAGAAAATTCTTTAACTATCATTTAAATTTTGTTTTATTTGCGATTAAAATATCACAATTTGGTATTCTTATTCTCATTTTTTATTTTCTGCAAAAGTAGCATTTATTTTTGACAAATTTTTCGAAGAAAATTTACAGGGTTCGCACGCTTTTAGACCATGTCCATTTCCTAGCGAAACCACATCTACTATATCAGTCAAAAATTATTTTTTTCCAAATGAATTCGCGATTCATTAGATTGAAAATAGTTGTATGCGATTACTGGTGGAAAAATCCTTAAAAATTGGGCTTGGCTTAAGTGCGCGCAAACCTTGTATTTTTAAAACTAATTTGGTTATTGATTTAAGGAAAGACGGAATTGAATGCTTGGTAAGCAAATGTTATTTATTCATATCATATCACCCTGGAGTATCTGAAGAATGTTCAAACAAAATCATAAAATCATTATTATCAATAATCAGTACAAAAGTATTCAAATGTAGCAAATAATTTGGGACAGAGGAAGTATTTTCTTTTCAAAGTTTGAGACTTTTTGATGTTTAGAAGTTAAAATAAATTTTAAAGTATGGATATTTATTGTATTCACCTAAGTGCACTCATTTCTGTGTAGTATTCTGTTCTTATATATAATTCTGTGTAATATTCTTACACATAATCCTGTGTAATGTATTAATGCATGTATTCTGTTCTTACACATATAGCTGTGTAACATTTGTCAGCATAATTCTGTGTAGTATTCTTTTCGCACACACACATCTGTGTGACATTCTTATACACATTTCCATGTAATATGAAAAATACACAGATATTTGTCTAATTTGCGAAACTTCTAAATTTACATTAGTGCACCGATTCGGGTAAATTCGCACAATTTTCTAACTTTATACACACTTGTTTGAATTTCTGATGTATGATGTTAAAAGTGTATATTTAACGTCAAAAGTATAAATTTATAAATTTACACTTATATTTATACATAAGTGAGTAATTTACATATTTATTTTTCTGAGTGTCGTCAATGATCTTTATATAGAAAAATAGGCATAATAACAGGTTATGATTTTTTAAAGATTTATGAACTTCATAAACTTTCAGTTATTCTGTTAAAAAAATTAGAGTATAATATAATATTTTAGCATTTGTTGCTGAGATAGATCATATACAGCTATAATAAAATTACGAATGATTTAAAGTGTAAACAAGAAATATTTTATGGACTATTAGAATTTGAAATCAACGTTGGATTGAATCGCAGCAAAAATTAAAATTTCTAAAAAGCTGCATATAATACATTAAAGATGTCATAAAATATAAAAGGTTCTATTACATATAAAAACACAGTTAAAACTCCATGTATTATACGTCGCTCACTATTAATGAGAACTTGATCAACCCCAGGGCTGCTTTTTTAAGCTATTGCATAGATTTTATCGCGGGCTTTGAGCGCGGTGACCGAATCCAAAAATTCCGTAACGCGAAAATCCTAACACATCGGTAACGAAAAAACCTAACACTCGGCTAACGTCGTTTTCGGAAAACTTCGGAACGGTATCCTTCGGTAGACTTCGGCAGACATTGACGCGGTATTTTTCAGATATTAGAATATCAAGTCTCAAACTTATGTTTCTTATGATCTAATTTTCATAGCGCGGCCAAATTTTGTTTGGTAATTTATTATGAGACAGTGTTTATTTTGGTGGTCTTATTTATTTTGGTGACAAGAGAACCCCCACTGTGAGGGTCGAAAAATTTAAAATGCTTATAACTCGCGATCTAACTTTCGTAGCGCGGCCAAACTTTGTTTGGTAATTTATTATGAGACATTGTTAATTTCTGGTGACAGGATACACCCCATGGTGAGGGTCGAAAAATTTAAAATGCTTATAACTCGCGATCTAATCTTCGTAGCGCGGCCAAACTTGTTTGGTAATTTATTAGGAGACAGTGTTAATTTTTGGTGACAGGAGACCCCAGACGGTGAGGATCGAAAAATTTAAAATGCTCATAACTCGCGATCTAATTTTCGTAGCGCGGCCAAATTTTGTTTGGTTATTTATTATGGGACAGTGTTGATTGTTGGTGACAGAAGACACCCCACGGTGAGGGTCGAAAAATTAAAAATGCTTATAACTCGCGATCTAATTTTGGTAGCTTGGCAAAATATTGTTTGGTAATTTATTATAAGACAGTGTTAATTTTTGGAGACAGGAGACCCCCACGGTGAGGGTCGAAAAATTTAAAATGCTTATAACTCGCGATCTAATTTTCGTAGCGCGGCCAAATTTTGTTTGGTAATTTATTATGAGGCAGTGTTAATTTTTGGGGACATTAGACCCCTCCACGATGAGGGTCGAAAAATTTTAAATGCTTATAACTCAAGATCTAATTTTCGTAGCGCGGCCAAATTTTGTTTGGTAATTTAATATGAGACTGTTAATTTTTGGTGACAGGAGAGCCCCCACGGTGAGGGTCGAAAAATTTAAAATGCTTGTAACTCACGATCTAATTTTCGTAGCGCGGCCAAATTTTGTTTGGTAATTTATTATGGGACAGTGTTGATTTTTGGTGACAGGAGATCCTCCAAGGTGAGGTCGAAAAATTTAAAATGCTTATAACTCGCGATCTAATTTTTGTAGCGCGGCCAAATTTTGTTTGGTAATTTATTATGAGGCAGTGTTAATTTTTGGGGACATTAGACCCCCCCACGATGAGGGTCGAAAAATTTTAAATGCTTATAACTCACGATCTAATTTTCGTAGCGCGGCCAAATTTTGTTTGGTAATTTAATATGAGACTGTTAATTTTTGGTGACAGGAGAGCTCCCACGGTGAGGGTCGAAAAATTTAAAATGCTTGTAACTCACGATCTAATTTTCGTAGCGCGGCCAAATTTTGTTTGGTAATTTATTATGAGACAGTGTTAATTTTTGGTGACAGGAGACCCTCACGGTGAGGGTCGAAAAATTTGAAATGCTCATAATTCGCGATCTATTTTTCGTAGCGCGGCCAAATTTTGTTTGGTAATTTATTATGAGACATTGTTAATTGTTGGTGACAGAAGACACCCTACGGTGAGGGTCGAAAAATTAAAAATGCTTATAACTCGCGATCTAATTTTGGTAGCTTGGCAAAATATTGTTTGGTAATTTATTATAAGGCAGTGTTAATTTTTGGTGACAGGAGACCCCCCACGGTGAGGGTCGAAAAATTTAAAATGCTTATAACTCGCGATCTAATTTTCGTAGCGCGGCCAAATTTTGTTTGGTAATTTATTATGAGACAGTGTTAATTTTTGGAGACATTAGACCCCCCACAATGAGGGTAGAAAAACTTAAAATGCTTATAATTCGCGATCTAATTTTCGTAGCGCGACCAAATTTTGTTTATTCATTTATTATGAGTCAGTGTTAAGTTTTGGTGACAGGAGACCCTCACGGTGAAGGTCGAAAAATTTAAAATGCTTATAACTCGCGATCTAATTTTCGTAGCGCGGCCAAATTTTGTTTGGTAATTTATTTTGAGACTGTTAATTTTTGGTGACAGGAGAACCCCCACGGTGAGGGTCGAAAAATTTAAAATGCTTATAACTCACGATCTAATTTTCGTAGCGCGGCCAAATTTTGTTTATTCATTTATTATGAGTCAGTGTTAAGTTTTGGTGACAGGAGACCCTCACGGTGAGGGTCGAAAAATTTAATATGCTTATAACTCGCGATCTAATTTTCGTATCGGGGCCAAATTTTGTTTGGTAATTTATTATGAGACATTGTTAATTTTTGGTGACAGGAGACCCCCACCACGGTGAGAGTCGAAAAATTTAAAATGCTTATAACTCGTGATCTAATTTTCTTAGCGCGGCCAAATTTTGTTTGGTAATTTATTATGAGATTTTGTTAATTTTTGGTGACAGGAGACCCCCTCGGTGAGGGTCGAAAAATTTAAAATGTTTATAACTCGCGATCTAATTTTCGTAGCGCGGCCAAATTTTGTTTGGTAATTTTTTATGAGACAGTGTTAATTTTTGGTGACAGGAGACCCCCCCACCGTGAGGGTCGAAAAATTTAAAATGCTTATAACTCGCGATCTAATTTTCGTAGCGCGACCAAATTTTGTTTGGTAATTTATTAAGCTATTGCATAGCTTTTATCGCGGGCTTTGAGCGCGGCGACCGAATTTAAGAATTCCGCAACGAGAAAAATTCCTAACAATCCGGCTAACGAAGTTTCAGTTTGGCAGACTTCGGGAAGGTATCCTTCGATAGACTTCAGCAGACATTGACGCGGTATTTTTGCATAAGTTGATAAAAAATGCTATGCAATAGCTTTACCGCGGCAGTCCCCGAGTGGTACACATTTTTTTTTTCGTACTCGGCGATACTGATATTAAGCGCTCGGCGTATTGTAGATTTAAGAGCAAGTTTTAAGTTTTTAAAACCGTGTTTTTATATATAAAACAAAGCTTTTATATGTAATATATTTTAAATTTTGTGACATCTTAAATGTATTAAATACACTTTTTAAACAAGTTTATTTAATTTTTGTTTAGATTTCAAATTATTAAACAAAAAAATACTTCTGACTTTTTGATTGTATTTGACGTTATTTTGAATTCAACTATTCATATTCCAAAATTATAATTGTAAGAGCTTTCAAATCCGATAAAAATCTCTAATCCTTTGTGTCGCAAAAGGCATTCTTATGAAGAAAATCCTGACAGAATAACTCCATCTCCGGAATTGCAAATATTCCAGACATTGCAAAAAACGTATGGAAAGAAGGTCTTAGATATGATTATGTTTATTTCTGTCGTAAACATATAGTAGAGCATTTGAGTCTTCTCTTTTCCATATTTACTTATATGCTAGCATGAATGACTGAACGACAGAATTATACGAGTTTTATGCTCAGCTATACGAAAATACTTACTTGTATATTAAATATCCTGTACAAAATGGAGGACAAAAGGGTTTCATGCTAGGTGCTTGAATGCATTTTGAGAAATGTTTTAACTTAAGAGGGATGAATGTGTATTAAAAATGAACCTCTACTTAAAAAAAAGTTTATGTAATATTTTGATATAGAAAATAGTGAACATAACAAGAAATATATCAAATATTATTATAAATTTATTCAAAATATTTCATGTGAATAAATTTATGAATTTCTTTAATCTTTTATTTCAATTTCCAGAACTGATTTTTTTCAACTTGAATTTCCATAAAAATTGGATGGGTTATTTATTTTCAGTTAATGTTTCATTCACAAAAGAAGTAAACTTGTTAAACCATATAAACTGTAAAAGTGTGCAATTAAACTGGCTAAAAATTTATAGAAATAGTAATTTTTTTTAAATTTATAGAATATTGAAAAATAAATATAAATCTTACAAAATATGCCTCTAAGTCAGTCCGTGGGCTGAAAAGATACTTTAATTCAGTTTGTTTTAAGAAGTATTATTATATAAAATATCTGGAAGAATAATACAATCTTTGGAAATGAAATCTGCTGGCCAAATATGTTAAATGAATATTTCAGATATTATTAGCCCCTATATGCTATTTCCTTCGGGGAACGATTAAAGTATAATCCCCCTGAAAAAAAAAGCTACATTACATAAGTTAACAGTTACTAAAAAATGCTGAAAATCCATACAGAAAATTATAGAAATATTATTATTATAAAGCACATTCTCAATTTTTACTCTTGACAGAGGAAAAAGTACTTTTAATTGCAATTCGTCTGAAAACATCAATTTGTTGGAGGATATTAATTTTGTATGTCTTATTTTAGATAAAAGGAAATATTTAAATTTAAATCTTCTATGTATAGCTACATTCTAGTATATATATATATTTGACCGATATAATTCTTTAACTCTGACCTAAATATAGATATACTGTTTAAATATATAATATTTGATTACTTTAGTATCTGTTACTGAGATAGTTGATATGTAGCAATTGTAAAATTACATTGTCTGAAAAAATCTACAATCTTTTGTGTCTAAAAAAAAACGATCTTATGGATGAAAATTCCGACAGAATACTTCCGTATCCGGTATTCCAAATATTCCAGGCATTACACAAACGCATGAAAAGAAGGTCTCAGATATGATTATGTTTATTTCTATCGTAAACATATAGAAGAACATTTGCGTCGTCTTCTTTTCAATTTTAATTATATTCTAGCATGAATGATTGAGTGACAGAATTATTTGAGTTTTATGCAGAGCTACAAAAATAGCAGATGTATATTGAATATCCTTTACAATGTTCAGAATAAACTGATATTCATGCTTAAATGTATTTGGAGAATTATTTTAACTTAAGAGGATGGTTGTGTATTATAAAAGTGGAATAGATTTCTACTGAAAGAAATCATATTTTGATACAAAAAATAGCAAATATAAAATATCATTTGAAATCAAATCAAAAATATTTTATAATATAATTTGAATCTCCATAACTGAAGTTTTCTGCTTTAATTTCTTTAAAAATTGTTGGGTTAGAAATTCAGTTAGTGTTACATTCACAAAAGAAATAAATTGTTTCCGTTTAAGTGTTAAATCATGTGATCTCCAAAAGTGTGAAATTAAGCTCGCTAAAAAGCTATTGAAATAGTACAGAACTTTTTAGTTTATGGGGTATTTAAAAATCATTTATAAGTTTTAGAAAGTGATACCCCTAAAATCATCCGTAGATTGAAAAAATTCACAATTCATTTTGTCTTAAGAATCAATGTTATAAATAGAATCTCTGGAAGAATTATACAATCCTTGGCACAACACTCTGATGACCGGATAGGTTAAAGGAATATTTCAGATACTATTAGCTCCGATTTCTTCCGGACAATAATAAAAGGGTCGTCACTAGAAAATAATGTTACATTACATAAGTCAACCGTAAAATGAAGGAAATTTATCATTGTACGGTTAAGTACTGACAATTTCTGCTGCAATTTTTTAACTTCTAAACATCGCCTATTTTCAATTTTTACACGATTATATAGGAAAAAAAGTACTTTCAACTGCAATTTGTTTAAAAATTGCATCTGAATTTGTTTTTGGGATAGTATTTCTTTTATATCGTATTCTTTTAAATAAAAGGAAATATTTAAAATTAAATTTTATATTAATGAGTACATTCCAATGTATACCGACAGACAAAAGGAAATGTGCATGATTTTTCAGAAACCTGAAAGTATAGCACTCAACTCTGCATGTAGGTATAGAAATGTATATAAAAGCGTAAAACCCTTAAGAATGAAGGTTTATTATGAGGTTTAGAGCGTTGAATAAATTTACCTTTCCACAAAATCCACCCTTCTTTTGTGGTCACGAATGGACATATAGCGTAATAAAGTGATTCACGGTATGCATACACTTATGAAATATTTTGTATAGCAAGACACACCTTTGACAAACCAGTTTGTGGAATAAAACGCAAAAAGAATTTTTTGCGAGATGTGTCTCTTTTCTTGCGGGTGAACGACATGTTTTAGTACGATGTGATGAACTATGCTCGCAGTACAGTTATACTGTTAAAAAAATTTCTTTAATTACACACACACATATATATATGTGTGTGTGTGTGACTAATATAAATACTATATATAAATATTTTATACATATGTGGTTAGACACATACAAAAATGTAACTGATATAACTACTATATATACATATATTACACTTATATAGTTAACCATATACATATATGTAACTAATATAACTACTATATGTGCATATATTATACATATATATAACCAATATAACTATTATATCTAACATCGCGGGTAACCGATATGTTTTAATACGGTGTAATCAACTGTGACCGGAGTACATTAATAGTATTAAAAACAATTCTTTCATTATACATTGATATAATTTTATATTATATATATATATATATACACAGACATGCCAACCTCCGGCTTTTTAAAAATCAAACAATTCTACTTCTAACCAGAAATTTATTGAGTCAACGAAATTAAGTAAATTTCAAACGACCTTCTGAGTTAAAACTAGACAATTTTAATTAAATACATTTTCTGGTTCGAAGTCCATTTTCCTGAATTAATAAAAGCCGGAGGTTGGCAACTCTGTATATATATATATATATATATATATATATATACAGGGTGATTCATAAAAGATGGGCAGAACTTTAAGGGGTTATAGTACACTTAAAGACAAATAATATTAAATAGGAGACTAAGGGTCCCAGACGTATTCCCAAGGAGATAGGGGGCATTAAAGTTTAGGGTCCGAAATTTCAAATGATTATAAAAAATGGAAAAATTGGTCGATTCGTTTGCGGTTTTTGCAAAAAATTTTCTTTATGCCAGTATTTTCTTGAAATAAAATTTTAAAGTTCAATTTCAAAAAATGCCGATAGGGGGCGCTTTAGACTTTGGAGTAACAAACAACTATTTTTTAACGTTATTTTTTGTATTTCTTTAAATGATTTCGAAAGCTTAGACTTAAACTTAAATTTTGATCTAAAAATCTGAGTCCTAACGAGTAGTTAAGTAGCGTAAACTGAAATTTGAAATTTGAAACCCTTCTCCCCCCAGAACAAAAATCAGTTATTCCCGATCTTTTTGTCGTATATTAGGCTCTAACTACTGCCGCGTTTTGCTAAAATTATTCTTTATGTCAGTATTTTCTTGAAAATAAATTTTAAAGAAAATTTTCAAAAAATTCCGATAGAGGGCGCTTTAGACTTTGGAGTAACGAACAACTATTTTATACCGTTATTTTTTGTGTCTCATTAAATGCTTTCTAAAGCTTAGACTTAAAGTTTCAGCCCAAAATCTGAATCGTTAGACGTGGTTAAGTTTCTGGGGAGAGGGGTTTGAAATTTCTACTCCTGAGTACAGTTCAGTTTACCATGTCCACACATTGTGTGCTGTGATACGAGGTAAAAAGACAGAAATTAGGATTATGTTACCAAAGCATATTTATTAACATGTAATTACAATAAATGTTCAAAATTGTGACCACCAGAGGTTATGCACGCAGAACAACGGCGAAGAATGGAACGGCGAACATTCGCGAAAACATCAGGCTTTTCGAGCACTTCCCCTACAGCGGCGGAAAGTCTGGCGACCAGTTCCTCGGGGGATTCAATGCGTGTCTCATACATAAGAGCCTTCAATTATCCCTAAAAAAAGAAATCGAGGGGTGAAAGATCTGGCGAGCGAGCAGGCCAAGAACAGGACCACCTCGACCAATCCATCTGTTCGGAAATGTGATGTCCAGATAGTTGCGGACGTCTCGTACGTAATGGGCTGGCGCTCCATCGTGCTGGAACCACATGACCCGCCGGATGCGTGGAGGAACAACGTTTAACAGGTCTGGCAGCCCATGTTGCAGAAATGTGAGGTATGTTTTACCGTTGAGGCGTTCAGGAAGAAGGTACGGTCCGATTAGGTGGTCTCCGAGGATTCCTGCCCAAACATTGATGGAAAAGCGTCTCTGATGAGCATGTGGATACGTAGCATGTGGATTGACATCCGCCCATATATGTGCATTGTGTGTGTTAAATGTACCTTCACGTGTGAAGGTACATTCATCGGTGAAAAGCACAGTTCGTCCAAAATGTGGATTTAGCGCGTTCTGCTGCAGAAACCAGCGGGCGAATTCAATACGATTTGGATAATCCCCTGGAGACAGTTTCTGGACTCGTTGCACATGAAACGGGAGCAAATGTTTATCCTTCAGTACCCTCCAAGTCATGGACTGTGAGGTATCCACCTGCCTAGCCACTGTTCGTGTACTTGTACTTGGCTGCGCCGCTACTACATCCAGAATGGCTTCTGCAACAACTACTGATTCGTCCTTTTTTGCACGACCTGCATTCGACCGGGAAGCGAGAAATGATCCCGTCTCACACAACTGTCTGTGCAAGCGCTCGAAAGTTTTGCGGTTAGGCAACCGCCTGTTGGGAAATCGCTCTCCGTACATTCGTTGTGCCTCTGCACCATTTCCATCTGCCGCTCCGTAAATTAAATGCATCTCAGCCTTTTCCTTATTCGTGAAAGGCACCATCTTCCGATTTATTACTACAGCGACTTACACTTGACTCACCGTTCAGTGGTTTTTATGCCTGAATCGTGTCGAAATTTTGCATACGTGTTCTTCTTCTTCCCCATTTGACATTTGCATACTTTCTGTCTCCTTCTTCACCCGGTGACTAGCATCAGGAATGGAGCTTTAACGTTTGCATGAGCGACGTTTCCAACTGTGCCAGTGGCTTTATGAGTGAATTCCGACTATGCAGTCCTTGACGAAAGTTGTATTTTTGCCTCGTATCACAGCACAGAATCGTTGGGCATGGTTAAGTAGTGCAAACTGAACTATGTTCAGAAGTTGAAATTTGAACCCCCTCCCCTCGCTACTGAACCACGCTCAGCGATTCAGATTTTGAGCTGAAAATTTAAGTTTAAGTCTAAGCTTTAGAAAGCATTTAATGAGACACAAAAAATAACGGTATAAAATAGTTGTTCGTTACTCCAAAGTCTAAAGCGCCCTCTATCGGAATTTTTTGAAACTTTTCTTTAAAATTTATTTTCAAGAAAATACTGACATAAAGAATAATTTTAGCGAAACGCGGCAGTAGTTAGAGCCTAATCTACGACACAAAGATCGGGAATAACTGATTTTTGTTCTGGGGGGAGAAGGGTTTCAAATTTCAGTTTACGCTACTTAACTACTCGTTAGGACTCAGATTTTTAGATCAAAATTTAAGTTTAAGTCTAAGCTTTCGAAATCATTTAAAGAAATACAAAAAATAACGTTAAAAAATAGTTGTTTGTTACTCCAAAGTCTAAAGCGCCCCCTATCGGCATTTTTTGAAATTGAACTTTAAAATTTTATTTCAAGAAAATACTGGCATAAAGAAAATTTTTTGCAAAAACCGCAAACGAATCGACCAATTTTTCCATTTTTTATAATCATTTGAAATTTCGGACCCTAAACTTTAATGCCCCCTATCTCCTTGGGAATACGTCTGGGACCCTTAGTCTCCTATTCAATATTATTTGTCTTTAAGTGTACTATAACCCCTTAAAGTTCTGCCCATCTTTTATGAATCACCCTGTATATATATATATATATATATATATATTCTTTATATATGTATATACACACATACTAAATATTTTCTACTGAGAATTCTGGTATAAAAATTGTAAAATTACGAATAATTTAAAATTATGAAAGAGGAAATACCTTCCGAGTTCTTTTGTGTATTTCACGTTATTTCAAATTCAACCGTCGGTGTTCCAAAATAACTCTGCGAATTTTCATCGTCTTGCATAAATCTACATCCTTTTTGTCGTAAAAGGCGTTCTTATGAGGAAAATCCAGACAGAACACGGCCACCTCCGGCATTGAACATATTTCAGGTATTACACGAACGTATGAAAAGAAGGTCTCAAAAATGATTATGTTTATTTCTGTCGTAAACATATAGAAGAGCATTTGCATCCTTTGCTTTTTATTTTTACATTTATACAAGCATGAATCATTGAGCAATATAATTATATGAGTTTTATGCAAAGCTATGTATAAAGAACACATATATTGAATATCCTCTGCAAAGTTGGAGATAAAAGGATTTTCATGTGATATGCTTAAATGTATTTAGAGAAACATTTTAAGTGAATATAAACTATATAAATAAGTATATACCTATAAACTACAAAAATAAAACTACTATATAATAAACTATATAAATATATAAATAAGTACTCAGTATTAAAAAAATATTTTGTAAGTATAACCTGTATTATATTTTTAGGTTTACGTTTTAATTAAGTCATGTTAAATAATAAAAAGTGTTAAATTCTCAATACAAGAATTATAAAAAAAAAATGAAATTTTTGAAAAAAAAAATTACAATTTAAATGTTTTTTTCTTTTTTTCTTTTATTTTTGGGAATATTTTTTTTAGATCTTAATGCAGCATAGTTTTCATTATAAATCTAAGTATCGGTTTTTTTATTAGTCTATTAGATCAGTAGAAAAAATGATTAGTGAAGGTATATGGAAAAAAAAAGCGAACAAAAAATATGTTTTCTGTTCACAACATTTTTTAAGTTGCAAACATATAAAAAATCCCTTTATTTAATTGTCACATACAGGGTCTAAAGATTCCTTATAAAAATTTTTAGACTATTTGCATAATTTATTGTAGAGGCCTTAGCTTTTAGATTCAAATGAAATTAAAAAATTTGCTAACTGAGAAAAATGAAAACATTCCTTTTACAGAGACTTTTGAACTGGAAGGCATGGGGCAATTAAGTGTATCTCCTTTATTATTTATCAAATAATTCCTAAATTTGTATCGAAAGCTCTAAGGAACAATTTAAAATAAAAATGATTTCTTATGAATGTGAAAGGTTCCGAATTAAAACGATTGAAATTTTTTGAAAAAAAAAAGGAACTTTGTTGTATTGGCTTAAAAACTTCTTTGAACATTCCTGAATCCATTAATAGGCTCGTTTATTTTATCTAACTATTGGAAACATTTATAAAAATTGAAAGGTTACAGGGACTCGGACGCCATGCTTATCCACATTAATTTTGCGCTGACATTTTACACTTATTTCTATTTTTAATCCTTTCGGGTCTGG
Organism: Maratus speculifer; assembly: GCA_964019185.1. Classification (NCBI taxonomy): domain Eukaryota; kingdom Metazoa; phylum Arthropoda; class Arachnida; order Araneae; family Salticidae; genus Maratus; species Maratus speculifer. The sequence continues at coordinate 428,958,226 of OZ025290.1, read as the reverse complement.
TATACTATTAATAGTACATGTCTTTTCATCGAATATTATTTCGTCTTAACAACTATTTTGTTATTTTCAAAATATAGAAATGATAGTACATGTCTAGGCCTTTCCTATTATGACTTCATTTATGATCTGATATCTATATTATAAAGGCCAAACGTATCTGTGCGTAACGCACACGTCATTTTGCAAATGGCAACACATTCACATGCAATTCGGTTTTGCAATTTTCGGTACAGCAAATTTTATATTTCTAATCATCCCACATTTTCAATTTTTACACCAACGTATAGAGAAAAGTATGTACTTTTAAATACGCTTTGTTTGAAAGCTGTATCTCAATTTATTCTTGACATATTGCTTTTTTTAAGTTTTTAGTACGAATTTTGTAATTGTGGCAACAGAAATATACCATTTTCTCTTAAAATTAATAAAAATTGAAATAAGCACATTCAAATTTTGAGAAGATGAAAATTATAACGGGTTTAGATTTCACGTGAAATTCTAAGATCATGTCAATTTGAAAAAAAAAAAAAAAATTCATACGTATTGATACCAAACTTAAGAGTGTCAATTGATAATTTCATCTTAATAACTGATCTTTATTGTTTTTTACATATTCGACTAAAGTTTATTTTTAATAATTTGGACAAGTGAGTTTTGTAGAAACAACATTTTTTTTTTAAATTTTAGCTTTAAAAAACATTCGTTTGAGAGTTAGACCATTGTAAGATGCATTTTTTACGTTAGCTAATTTTACAGATTAATTATAAATCAATGAAACAGTTCCTTTTTAAACATTTACTTTCGTCGAAATTCGACGGGTTCTACCTTGTTTAGTAATAACAGTAATAATAATATTGTAGCGTATATTGGGTTCTTTTGATCTTATGGTTAGACAACTTCAAACTCTTGCTCTTAGAAAAGTAGAAAATAATTAATTTACAGACTTCAGAACAACAGAGTCTTCGAAACTCACAAATATTACTGGATATTCAAAAATAACTGCTCAAATCTATCGTACAATTACAGCTTTAGATCCCAAAGACTCTTTATACAACGTCTCAACACTTAATAACATTCAAAACAGCATAGATGAAACTCAAGCAAACTTGCTTACGCCTTGTTCACTCAATGACTGACTGGTAAATAATGACCACACAGCTCGCATCCGGCTCTCCTATATATAGTCTCGCCGCATGCGGTAGAAATTTCTACGACCTTTTAGAAAAACCTGGAAAACCACGGAACAACATTCAATGCATCAGTAGACCTAAGGGGGGGGGTTTCCATAAATAGGGAAGGGTTACCATCGCCAACAATCGCCAAGTTTGTCACCAACTTGGCGATATCTCAAATATTTCGCAAAGCTGCCATAGACATTCACTGAAAATAATAGACAAGTTTGCTTGATAACAGAGACAATGTAACAAAAACTAATATTAGTAAAGAAATGGAGCTTAATAAGATTATTTACATTATTTTACAGTACAAACACTAACTATTTACAAAATTCGTAACTCTATATTACTTAAATTCCTTTGCACCGTCGCGTCTCTGAATCCTTTATTTTATGCATATGTTTTCCTCTTTAAATTAAAAATATAAGTTACTTTTCTGAATCAATTATGTACAATAAAACGCAAAAAACATTAGAAAGTTGTAATACCCTCTCAAATCCGGTTGTAATAAGTTATTTTCCAAACGTCTCCAAAAACCCTTCTTTGGCCTATTATCACATAAATATGAATTGATTAGTACATAAAATAAGTACATTCGTCGCATTTCAGACAATAAAACATTTCAAAAATATGCATTAAAATATTAAATTGCTATAAAGGACGTCAAATACTAATAAAAACATTAAAAGATCTTAATAATTTTTACATGTTTCGATTGAATCTACTCAATCATCATCAGAAAAACAAAATACAAATAAACACAAAGATGGAAAAAATGGATTTTTTTTTAAATGAATGAAATTTTGGAATGAAATGGGATTTTTTTTTCCATCTTTGTGTTTATTTGTATTTTGTTTTTCTGATGATGACTGAGTAAATTCAATCGAAACATGTAAAAATTATTAAGATCTTTTAATGTTTTTATTAGTATTTGACGTCCTTTACAGCAATTAAATATTTTAATGCATATTTTTAAAATGTTTTTAATGGACGGATAAGAAAACTTCTATTTATAATTAATAACAAAATAATATTCAAATATCAATAAGTCTATTTGGATAGGTACTATTAGCATTCTTAAAGTAAAAATAATTTTGTTCTCAAAGTGGAAAAAATTCGGACCCGAAAGGGTTAAATTATACTTGCACCACTATATTTTTTAAATAAATTTTGTTGTACGGAAATGTTGTCAAAATACAAGTAAAAGTCTTTCTTATAAAAAATGCAATGCCAAATGAATAAAATTCGTGTAAGTGGTCCGGCTGGAATGCTGGTTCGGACGTCACGTGGAAGTAACATAGAAGTGATAATGGTTTAAACTTTATCTTATTTATTATATGAAACTACATTTTATCCAACTGTTTATACAGGATGTCCAGCAAATCAGACCCTGATTTCAAAATTAAATTTCTCAAAAACAAACATCGATAGAAATATGCAATAAACGGTTTATTTATTAAATAAGCTGTAAAAATGTTATACAAATGTTTCGATCGGTGACTATTTTGAAAAAATTGTGTTGTATTGCAAAGAATTCTTGACTTGACACTTTTCTTGTATTAGATTGCTTGCAGAGAACGAGTTTTTCTGCATACAATGCCATATTTTAATGATTTTTCGAACTAAATTTTTGAATTTCGAAATTAGAAAAAATTAATTCCAAAAATCGTTAAAATATGGCACTCTAAACCGAAAAACACATTCTCTGCGAGCAATCTAAAACAAGAAAAATGTCAAATCGAAATTACCAAAAAAGGTCTTAGTATTTATCGAAAAAAGCAAATTATAAAAAACGTGGAGAAAAAGCAGTTTAAAGTTTTCACTTGTACAGGGAATTGCACTGGATCTATTAACAAAAGTATTTTATATCTGATACATAAAAATGTGTACATATCAAGAAAAATATGAAATAAAAATTGTTAAAAATGTTTCCGAAAATCTTTTATGGTTCTACCAGAATTTGAATTTAGAAAAATAATTTTGATGGTTTATTTATCTTCAACTACGACCATATTCACAAAATAAGTAATCTGTTACTTTTTAACATTTGAACCATATTGTCTCCAAAAATGTACAAATAATACCGCTATAATGTCATACAATTAGAAAATAACATTTCTTTTATTAATTTATCAATAACAACAGCCCTGTTGAGGATCATGTTCAGATCGAAAGTATGATATCTGAAGTTTTTAAACTGTGTTTTTATATGTAATAACATCTATTATAGTTTGCGGCATATTTAACTAGTTAAGGGTGTATTTCGATTCAAACTGCTTATTTCCCGATTTATTTTAAAGTAATTTTTGCTCTCAAATGCATCAAACTGGCAAGTTGTCTTATTTAGAAAGTACTCAAGGTGCCGTGATGGTCGATTCTTTGATAAATGCAGAAAATATTTCCAAAAAAAGCAATAAAAAACGGCATTTTGAACCGATTTTTCAGAAGCGAGATCTCTGTGTTCGAAAAAAGGGGTCCTACTGAGAAGATAATTATTTATAAATCCAAATCTAATGAATTGAGCGTAAAATGAGATCACACGGCACCTTATACGTCTCTTCAAAAATCCTCTCACCAAGTTTCATTTTTCTACTTTTAAAAATGTGTCTGAAATTCGAACTGTTGAAGATGGAAAAGTGTTTCTTTGAATGCACCCTTAAACGCACATTTTTAGCAAGTTCATTTAACATTTGTTTTTATGTAACTCTGATAAGGTGTTTGGGTCTATTTCGGTCCAAAAACCACACTCACAGTTTTGAGTCTGCTGTTTTTTGCACACTAATTTTATTTTAGAGAAATTGTTTCCTTTTGTATTACTCACAAGGAAGGTCTCCATTGGGGGCATACTCAGAATTTTTTGAAAAAAATACGAATTAAACTACTCATGTAGGTAATAAAGGATCAGTGAGAATTAGCGGCGGAATTACATTATTACATATGTAAAAAAATAAAATAATTTGGAATAATTGGCGTGAAAAGCTGAAAGCAACGCGGGATTTGGCGTACAGTGCATTTCCTCGCCAAAAGCAGACGATTTTAACGAATCTGAAAATTGATTTCAATTGACTTCACTGTTAAAAATCTGCAGCATTTACTGCAACGTCACTCCACTACTTTTAAAGAATATCTTTCTTCTGACCAATGAGAATGCTCCATAGCACCGTGAATTGGCCGTGTCATACACTGTTAAAAATCTGCTGCATTTTGTTGCAACGCACTCCTCCGCTTGTATATAATATCTCTATTCCAACCAATGAGAAAGCTCCATTTCACGGCCAAGTAACCGTTTTCTATGCAAGCAAGGGAATGCGTTGCAACAAAATGCAGCAGATTTTTAACAGTGTATTTTTCAATTTGGAACAATTTTAATCAATTTAAATTGTGTTTTAAATGATAAAATATATTAATTTCATTTTGTTTAAGTACGTATAAACGTATGTGACAAAATTACACTTGAAGTAAAGTAAAAATGCAAAACTAAAATTACTTAAACTAAATTTATTTAAATAAATTGAACATAGAAAGTTTTTTCTTTAAAAAGTATTCGAAGCGTAAAAGCGTATTTTTCAAAATTTCGTTTTTTCGCCAACCGGAGATAAATCGCCAAATAAACGAAATTTTTATTATTTTTTTACGGACGTTATAAGGAGATTCCGCCGAAATTTTTTTTATAAACATGTATAACTATATGAGAAGAACATTCTGTAATTTTTTCAGATTTTTCTGAGTATGCCCGTATGGAGACCTTCCTTGTCAGATGCTTCAATTAAATAAGAGAACATTTTTAGAATTAACCCTTTACTACCGAATTATGAATTCATGAAAATTTTACATTATAAAACATTTTGCGTAAATTGTTTAAACTAAATTAAAAGACTTACATAATCATTTAATAAATTTTTGAAGGATTTTAGAAGGATTGAAGGATTTAGATGGATTAATTAGAGGGGATTAATTTACAGGGATTTTGTGCAATATTTGTAACTCCACTCAAATCTTTTATTTTAAATTGTTTTCTTAGTATTTTGTAGAAATATGAAAAATGTACAAATAGGATGTCCTTACAATATAAATATAGAAATATTTCCGAACTGAGAAATCCCCACTCTTTCCCTCAGTGCCAATAAAGCTGAAAAAGATACAAAGGCAAAAGAAATCATCCTTTTAAAAATATTTTTTGTTTTGTGTAACTAATAACGCTTTTGGAACAAAATAAAGCAATGTATCTTTTACTCATTCCAAACTTTATTACAACTAATCGACGTATTAAAAGAATTTTATAATAAGTAATTTTAATAGTACAGTAGAACCCCGCTAATTCGGACCCCGATAATCCGGATCTCCGGATAATTAGGATAGGTTTGGTCATTTTTTTTCAAGTTTGAGAAGCGATTGGCTAATTTCCATAACATTAACTTATTTCATAGTCGTATTCTAAATATAAACTTTTTCTGACATGTTTTCGGAATAATTAAGCAAAGTAAACATTATTACTGTCTGCTAATATTCAATAAGATTAACATAAAGGTGATTTCCTGTTAGTATGTTATATTTTATTTCTTTTTTTTTTCTAATTCTCCGGATAATCCAGATTGGGTCCGGTCCCAATTAATCCGAATTATCGGGGTTTTACTGTACTTATAAGTACCGTCGGTAGATAAAGGGTTAAAATATTAGTAGGAAACATGAAAACTGTACATATATAAAATAACGTACATTGGAAATGAACACACGTATGACTGTTAAAAATATGAAACGGAAAACTCTTCTGACATCTTTATTGTATTTGATGTTATTTTAAATTTGACTACTGATATTCCAAAATGATAACTCGGAAAGTTTTATGCAAAGCCTGACAGATTGCTCTGGTACAGCAAATATTCCTGGTATTATACAAAAGTATGCAAAGAAGATTCTAGGATATGATTATGTTTTTTTTCTGTCGTAAGCATCTGAAATAGCATTTGCGTTCTATTATTTTTATATCTATACTAGCTTGAATAATTGAGTACATGACATAATTATGCGAGTTTTATGCAAAGCAACAAATAAACTAGTCATTGAGGGCCACAGTAATATTTACCCATCATGCAATGCATAATATAAAATATGAAAATAAAACATGTGTAAAATATTTATAAAATGCAATGCAATTCCAAAATGAAATTTAAACGCAAATTTAAATAGTTTTAATGTACATAGTCATGCTTTATTAATGAATTGCTGATGAGCCAAATTATATAAAACGCCAAAATACTCAAGTAATACCATATTGCGTAAAAGATACATCCTTATAACTCTAAAAATAATAATCATATTAACTAACAATTTACTGCGTCGGATGAAGTGTCTCATTTCCAATTAAAATACATCTTTGAATTGAAATTTAATGAAAATACAGGGTCATGAAAAATCAAAGAATGCGGAAAACATGATTACACATATCTCGGCAACTAATAATTCGATCGACTTCGTTCGTTATGCAAAATTGTGATTTTATTGCCTTTTACATCCACTCTTTAAAATAAAAAAATTCGAAAATTTTTATATACCTTTCATCAGAATGAATTTTTCGAGAGTCCGAAAAAAATCGTTCCGGATAATCGAGGTTACTGATATTAAATAGGCTTCGTTCCATTCTTACATACTAAGTACATACAACATTTCAAGTCTCTCTCAATTTGTTCGGGATATAGAGCGTTTAAAGACACACACACAGACAGACAGACGAACGGCAAATTTTTTTTTCAAAAAAATATGTTTTTCGGAATCTCCAGTATCTGAAACGGGTAAATCCGTCAAAATTTTTTTTCGATTTTCAAAACGATTGCAAGATTTACCCTATACTACGTATGATGGGTAAGTAAAAAGATGCATATTGAATATCTTTTACAAAGTTGCGGATAAAGGGGTTTTATTGTGAAGTGCTAAAATGCATCTGGAGAAATATTTTAACTTAAGAGAGATTGATGTATATTAAAAAAAAAATTCTACTAAAAATCATGTATTTTATTTTGATACACAGAAATTTGGCGTTGCAAGAAAATATCAAATATTATTTATAGTTTATTTCAAAATATTTTTATTAGAATTTAATTTTTCATAATGGTTGGTTGGTTGTATAAGTTTTAATGGCGTGAAATCCCTTGTGGGACATGCTGCGCCAAACCAAAGACAAAAATGCAAGAGTAAAAAAGAGAAAGCACCAAAATATCTGGATGGGGTTGATTTTTCATAAATGAATTTTTTCTACTAGAATTTCTATAAAACATTTGAAGTGTTTTTTATTTTCAGTTAGCGTTATATTCATAAAAGAAGCTATCTGTTTCATTTTAAGTGTTAAATCATATGGTTTCTTATATATCTGTTATATATGGGATATTTGAGAATCCTTTATAAATCGTAGAAACTAATTCTTCTAAGAACTTCCGTAGACTGAAAACGTTTAAAATTCATTTAGTTTTAAGAATCATTATTATAAATAGAGTCTCATTATTATAAATAAATAAAAGGGAATATTTAAATTTTCTAACTTGGGTACATTCCAGTATATATATTTTTTATAGAACGACGACCTAATGTATATATCGGCCTTGAATATAGTTACACTGTTAAAATAATTCTTTAGTAATACAATATCTTTTTTTTAGTATTTGCTGTTGAGATAATTCTGGTATAACAATTATAAAATTACGAATTATTTAAAATTATGAAACAGAAAATACCTCCTGACATCTTAACTGTACTTGATGCTATTTTAAATTCCACTACTGTTATTCCAAAATCATAACTCTAAGAAATTTCATCCCCTGCGAAAATTCTACAATCCTTTGCGTCGTATAGAGACGATCTTATGACGAAAATCCTGACAGAATACTTCTATCTCCGGTATTGCTATTATTCCAGCTATAATACGAACGTATGAAAAGAAGGTCTTAGACATGATTACGTTTATTTCTGTCGTAAACATAAGCATTTACGTCTTCTTTTCCTTTTTGCTTCTATTCTAGCATGAATAGTTGAGCGACAGACAGAATTACATATATGGATTTTATGCAGAGTTGCAAATAAAGAACACGCATATTGAATATCCTTTACAAAGTTGGGGATAGAAAAAATCCATGTGATTTGCTTTATTGTATTTCAAGAAATATTTTATATGAAATGGGACGGACATGTTATGTAAAAAGAAATTTCTAGTTTAAAAAAATTCATATATCATATTTTGATACAGAAAAATGTTGACAGGTCAAGAAAAATCTCAAATACTATTCAAAATTTGTTCAAATACGTTTTATATTTCTTATAGAATTTGAATTTTCGTAAACCCTTTTGATGTTTTTTTTATATTCAAATAGTGTACCATTCACAAAAGAATTAATATGTATTTTTTTAACACTTTGCAGTCCAAGCCTGAGTCTGACTGAGAATAATTTTTGTTTGAAAAATTTGCTTTTGGCCTTTTTAATAAAATAAAATTAGCGCTATTTAATCAGAGCCTTTTAAAAATTGTGTATTTAAAGGTAAATTCTTTTAAAACAGTTGTGCGAATCAAATAAAATTCACCAGTCTGCAAAGGAGTAAGAGTAAAATGACATGAAATCAAAAGTGAGGAATTAAGTTCAATATAAAATTACAGAATTAGAAATAACAGCTAGATTTTTGGCATATTTTAAAATCATTTATGAGTCTTAGAAAATAATGTTTCTAAGAGCTTCCGAATAAATCTACACAGTAAAAAAATCTGTAATCCTACAGATGTAAAGTTGCCGAAATCGGTATACTTACTAATATTTTATCTGTACACTGTACAAGAAAAGATGTAAATCTATAAAACCAACTTGTGTAAAGCTACAGAAATCTGTAACTTTACAAACAAATCTACAAAAACTACAGTTATCTTACTAAAATTTTATATTTGACCTTGGTTTCAGTTACAAAAAATTTTTTAGGAATTCCTATTTCCTAAAAAATTCTTAGTATCTTTGCAGGGTTTTTTATTTTTAGTATAAATTTATGTCTGTTACATGGATTTTTGATGTTGCTAGAAATTATTAGAATCCCAGTTTCCTAGAAAAGTTTTAGTAACTTTACAGACATTTTTTTTACAGTGTACATAAAAAGTTTTACCCATTCCAGTTTCCTAAAAACTTTCCTCAGCAATCTTACAAATTTTTTGATTTACAGTTATAATATGTATCTGTTGCATGGATTTTTGCCATTGCAATTACATAAAAGTTTTTTTGAAAGAATCCCAGTTTGCTAGAAAACGTTTAGTAACTTTACAGATTTTTTTTTTTTTTTTACAGTGCACAATCTTTGGCATTATACTTTGCTGACCAGATATGTTAAAGTAATATTTCAGATTATTATTAGCCCTGATATGGTTTACCTTTCGGGCAACAATAAAAGTGTTGTCCATAAAAACTAAAGTTACATAAGCGATCCGTAAAATTTAGAGTTTATATCATACACTATATGGCACTGATGACCTGTCACTTGCGATTTTACATGTTTTCTTAAATATATAGAAAAATACTGCAGGAATAATCCTGGATCTTCAGGCATGTCAATAGCATAGTAGACATCATATATTTCAGCGAAGATTTTTTCTTGAAACTCCATAGAAGCTCGAAAATAAATAGAAGAAAAACGAATATTTTTTGGAATAACCTGGAAAACCTACTGCTGCAAAAACATTGTAACTGTAGCACATGACTGGAATTCGTCTTGTAATAAATAGTGTTCATTTTTAAGAGAATAGCTCGCTTACTCGTGGAGAAATTCAGGTTTCCATAAAAACGATCCCAAATTCCACCACATTCTTTTCGCTTATAATACGAAGAGTTCGTAATATAAAATTATATTCTTTTTAGCAACCATAACAAACAGCATTATACACAATGTGTGTAACATATACTACATTTGGATTAAAAAAAAATTGTGAAAATATGTAACGTCTATTATGCTATTTACGCATCTAAACTGTCAAGATAATTTATCATGTGTTTTAGTTGATATTAAACATAACGCCAAAAATCACAAACGTCACATAGTTTCAAGTTTTAGACCTTCACATAGGAGAAAAAGTACTTCGAACTGCAATTTGATTAAAACTGAATCTCAATTTATTTTTGGTCCATTATTTAAAAAATATTAAAGTAAATTTTTTTAAATTAATTTCTTCTCTTTTAGATAAAAGAAAATATTAAAATTTGAATTTGCTAGTAATGGATACATTCCAGAATATATATGTATTTGACCAATGTAATGTTTTAATTCTACACTAAATACAGTTATACTGTAAAAAAATTTTAACTTTATGATATTTTATTTTTTTTATATTTGCTGCTGAAGATTACTTCAGCAGCAAAAAATTACGAATGAAAAAATATCTTCCGAATTCTTTACTCTATTTGACGTTATTTTAAATTCAACCGTTGATATTCCAAAATGATAAATTTAAGAGCTTTCTTGGTCTAGGAAAAATCTACAATATTTTGTGTCATAGAAAAAGACTATCTTATGACGAAAATCCTGACAGAATACTTCCGTCATTATTATTGCAAACATTCCAGGTATTACACGAACGTATGAAAAGAAGTTCTCAGATATCATTATGTTTATTTCTGTCGTAAACACATAGAAGAACATTTGCGTCGTCTTCTCTCATTTTTGCTTCTATGCCAGCATGGATGATTGAGTGTCAGAATTATAGGAGTTTTATGCTGAGCTACAAAAATAGCAGATGTATATTGAATACCCTTTGCAAAGTTGAGGATAAAGGGTTTTTCATGTGATGTGCTTGAATGTATTTGTAGAATCATTTTAACTTAAGAAGATGTCTGTGTATTAAAAAGGAGGAATAGATTTCAACTAAAAGAAATCTTGTATTATATTTTGTATTATATTATAGACGAATAGCAAGTATAAAATATTATTCGAAATTAATCAAAAAATCTATATTATAAAGGCCAAACGTATCTGTGCGTAACGCATACGTCATTTTTCGCATGGCAACACTTTCAAATTTTAAATGAATTTCGCTATTGCAATTTTTGCTACTAAAAGTTTTTAACTTCTTAATGTCGCACATTTTCAATTTTTACACCATCGTGTAGGGAAAAAAATGTACTTTTAAATGCAATTTGTTTGAAAGCTGTATCTTAGTTTGTTTTTGAAATATTAATTTTTTTTGTAGCTTTTAATACCTCTTTTCTAATCGTGGCAACAAGACTACTGCATTTCTATTTAAAGCAAAGGAAAAAGGGAAAAAAACTGAATGCTGTATCTTTATGTTGCCATTTTCTCATTAAAAGGGAAAAAATAGAAATTTAAATATCTTCTGTTATAAAACCCGGTGAATTTTGACTTTGTTTACAAAATTTGATTTACACGTAAAAGAATATCAACAGTTAAATATCTATTTCAGCTAATAGCATTGAGACTTCAAGTTTTGAATCAAAATTATCAAATGCCAATTTTTTTAAACTTGAATATAGATGTGAAATGTACATTTGTATATTTTGATATGGTGAAAATGATGCCGGGTTTAGATTTCACGGAGAAAAAAAATCTATGATTGAGTCAAAGTTGAATAAATTTTGCTTTTTATCATTTTGGAATACTAGCATAAGAACCTTAATTGATAACTTTATCTTAATTTACATATCTTTATTATTTTTTACTGTTTACATATAAGATTAAAGTTTAATTTTAACAATTTCGACTACTGCGTTTTATAGAAATAGTATTTTGTTAATTTGACGATAAATATCGATTATTTAAGAGTCAGACGTACCAATATAAAATGTATTTTTTACTATAACTAATTTTGTAGGTTTATTATAAGTTGAAGAAACAGTTCCTTCATAAACATTATCTTTCGTCAAAATTTGACGGGTTCTACCTTGTATTTTATAATAGAATTTGAATAACTTATGTTTTCTACTTGAATTTCCATAAAAATTTGAAGAGTTAGTTAATTAGTTAATGTTACATTCACAAAATTATTAATTTGTTTCTTTTTAAGTATTACATCATAAGGTCTCCAAAAGTGGGAAATTAAGCCTCGCTAAAAAGTTATAGAAATAGTACAGAACATTTTAGTTAATAAGGTATATGAAAACCATTTATCTTCTTTTCATTTTTACTTCTATGTCAGCATGAATGATTGAGTGACAGAATTATAGGAGTTTTATGCAGAGTTACGAATAAAGAACATATATATTGAATATCCTTTATGAAGTTGAGGATAAAAGGATTTTCGTGTGATGCGCTTAAATGTATTTCGAGAAATATTTTAAAGGAAAAGAGATGGATATATTGTAATAAAATAAATATATTTCTAGCTAAAATATTTTCTGTATAAGCGTCGTATAATTTCAACTTACTCCTTCATATAGGAGAAAAATACTTTAAACTGCAATTTGTTTGAAAAATGCATCTGAATTTATTTTTGTGATATTAATTAAAAAATTTAAAATCTTTTTAAATTTAAATCTTCGCTTTTAGATAAAAGTAAATATTTTGATTTAAATTTGCTAGGTGTGAATACATTCCAGAATATATATATATTGTTACGAACTTTGTAAATAGTTAGTGTTTGTACTGTAAAATAATGTAAATAATCTTATTAAGCTCCATTCCTTTACTAATATTAATTTTTGTTACATTGTATGTGTTATCAAGCAAACTTGTCTAATATTTTTCAGTGTATGTCTAAGGCAGATTGGCGAAATACACTGCTCAAAACAATTAAAAGATATTTGAAGTTTTATATAAAATAAAGATATAAACGAAATTTTTTTGCCGAAAATAGAAGAAGAGAATCACAAATGCAATTTTTTCTGGTTTTCAAACTGGAATATGCAAATTTTGAGTTCGACGTCAAAAACGTCGCTTCAGCGGCAGCGAATGAAATTTGACTTTCAACTGGATAAAAGAAAATGAAGCCAAGGATGATCGGCATTCAGTGATTGCTTTGTTTCGATGAGTACGATGTCTCAGCGAAGTCATTTGACAGATTCAGAAGCTTGGAGAATTGTTGGTAGGTTTAGAACGGGGCCAAACTCAAGCCGAAGTAGCGCAAGCCATTGGAGTGTCACAAAGTGTCATTTCCAGGATCTGAAACCGTTTTTTGGAGAGTGGATGTGCAGGCCGAAGACCAGGGCAAGGTCGTAGACGGGCAACAACGCCCAATGAAGGTCGGTATTTAGCGATAACAGCTCGGAGACACCGAAACATGAACGCTACTCTTCTCCAACAACACCTTCGCTCGGCTGCAGGCACCACGATTTCAATTCAGACTGTCCGAAACCGGCTTAGTGCTGTAAGTCTGTATGCTCGCCGACCGATGGTATGTGTTAGATTAACATCAAGGCATCGTCGCGACCGCAGGGAGTGGGCAACCGAGCATGTCAACTGGAGGAGAAATGAATGGAGCAATATTCTTTTTTCTGACGAGTCCCGTTTTTCTGTGCATCCATATATTAGGCGTATTTTCATCTGGAGGGACCGTGGCAGTAGGAATAATCCTGCGTTCGTTCACGAAAGTGTCAGATTTGGCGGTGGAGGAGTGTTGGTGTATGGTGGCATCTCCATTGACGGGCGCACTGACCTCTACATCATTCAAGATGGAGCTCTGACTGGTCGCCGATATAGGGATGAGATCCTCAGACTTATTGTAGTCCCTTACGCTGCAGCAATCAGAGATAACTTCATTTTAATGAACGATAACTGCAGGCCACATCGTGCAAACCGGGTGGAGGATTTCCTTTTCGAGGAAGGAATCGTTCGAATGGAATGGCCAGCGTGTTCTACAGACATGAATCCAATAGAGCACGTTTGAGACGCTCTAGGAAGACGAGTTTCTGGCCGCCAACAACCCCCACAAACTCTCCAAGAACTGGAATAAGCTCTTCTGGAAGAGTGGGGCAGAATACTCCAACTCGTCACTAATAGCCTCCTTGAGTCCATGCTTCAAAGGTGTTCAACGTTGCTGGCCACCCGTGGAAACCATGCCCCCTACTGAAAATGATTTTCTTTGAAGAAAACACCTTTTCTTATTCTTTTTTTCTCATACGCACAAATTGTGTTTTTTTCCTTTTGTACACAAATGCGCAATAAAATGCATTTTTTTTTCTGCCAAACATGTGTAGTTTATTCTCATATAACCTACTATGTCTGTCGACCATGTATCAATCAGCTAAAAAGTTTCCAAGATACAAAATCCAACTAAAACTGCAATATCCTTTAATTGTTTTGAGCAGTGTACTAAAGATATCGCCAAGTTGGCGTCACTTTTGACGACTAATTTTGGTCTCCAAATTTGGCGATATATCGCCAAGTTGTCGACAAACTTGGCGATTGTTGGCGATGGTAACCCTTCCCTCTCTATGGTAACCCCATATAGATATACACTATTTGGCCATTGATTATTGGACACTTGCGATTTTAGACATTTTACTAAATATGTAGAAAAATACATGAGGAATCTTCTCAAAAGTCTTAGTGTATAAATATAATAGTATACGTCATACATCTCCGTGAAGATTTTTTACCGAAACTCCATAGGGGTGTCGTCAACAAATTAAAAAAGGAATGAATATCTTTTGAATAACCCTGTGAAAACTAATGTAGCAAAACCGCTCATACTCTAGATTATGATTGAAAGCCTTATTGTAATACACTGTGTTCATTTTTATGCAAATAGCATGCATACTCGCAGAGTAATTAAGGTTTTTATAAAAATGGCCCAAATTTTTCCCTTATAATTAGGAGAGTTCTTAATATAAAAAAATATTTTTTCAGAAAATATGAAAAACAACATTGCACACAGTACCGTGTAATCAGAATTAAAAAATAATAAAAATTGTATGAAAAATGAGTAGGTTTACTAAATAATTTTTTACTGCGCATGCATCAAAAATATCAAAATTTCATTTGCATATTATGTTAGCTAAATGTATAGAGCAACTTTTGTAAAAGTCTCAAAATCATAGCTTGAAAATTCTGAAAGTAATCGTCTATAGAAAAAGGACAAAATCCGTTGTTTCCAAAATGAAGCAAAAAAATGAGGGATTTTATCCAAATGTAGTAGTACATCCCGTATTGTGTATTCTATATTGCCACTCATCAATGAATATATGGATACAACCCCTCTTGTTTTTGCTTCATTTTGTGAATAACGGATTTTCAACTTATTCAATTGACGATTATTTTTAGAATTTTCAAGTTATGATTTTGTGACTTTCACAAAAGTTGTTCTATACATTTAGCTAACATAATATGCAAATGAAATTTTGATATCTTTGACGCATGCGCAGTAAAAAATTATTTAGTAAACCAACTCATTTTTCATTCAATTTTTATTTTTTAATTCTGATTACAGGATACTGTGTGCAATGTTGTTTGTCATATTTTCTGAAAAAAAATATTTTATATTAAGAACTCTGAAAATTGTAAGGAAAAAACTTGGAAAAATTTGGGACCATTTTTATAAAACCTTAATTACTCTGCGAGTATGCATGCTATATGCATAAAAATGAACAAGGCGTATTACAATAAGGCATTTAATCATAATCTAGAGTTTGAGCGCTTTTGCTACATTAGTTTTGACAGGGTTATTCAAAAGATATTCATTCTTTTTTAATTTGTTGACGGTCCTCTATGGAGTTTCGGTAAAAAAAAAATCTTCACGGAGATGTATGACTTATACTATTATATTTATACACTAAGAGTTTCGAGATGATTCCTCATGTATTTTTCTAGATAGTTAACAAAATATCTAAAATCGCAAGTGTCCAATAATCAATAGCCATATTGTGTACTGATACATTGAATGTTGTTTCGTGGTTTTGTGGATTTTTTGAGAAGGTTGTAGAAATATCCAGCATATACTGCGAGCCTATATAAGGAGAGCAATACGAGCTGTTGTGGTTATTATTTATCAGTCAGTCATTGAGTGAGCTACGATTGTTTAAGTTTGCTTGAGTTTTATTTACGTTGTTCTGAATGTGATTTAGTGTTGAGACTTTGTATAAAGAGTCTCTGGAACCTATATCTGCACTTGTACGATAGATTTAAACAATTATTTTTGAATATCTAGTAATATTTGTGAGTTTTGAAGACTCTGTTGTTCTGAAGATCTGCAAATAAATTATTTTCTACTTTTCTAAAAGAAAAGAGTTTGAAGTTGTCTAACCATAAGATCAAAAGAACCCTATATACGCTGTAAATATATATATATATATTATCGTTAATTATTAATGACTATTTTATACATTTCTTTTTTTAATATTACAGTATTTTAATTTTTTAATACTTTCTGCTGAAGTAACACTTCTACAACAATTGTAAAATTATAATGATTTAAAATTACGAATGAAAAAATACCTTCCGAATTCTTTAGTAAAGTGTTTGACGTTATTTTAAATTCAACTGTTGATATTCCAAAATGATAATTCTAAGAGATTTCATGGTTTTCGAAAAATCTATAATATTTTGTGTCGTAAAAAAGACGTTCTTATGACGAAAATCCTGACAGAATACTTCCATCTCCGGTATTACAAATATTTCAGGTATCACCCAAACATATGAAAAGAAGGTTTCAGATATGATTATGCTTATTTCTGTCGTAAACATATAGAAGAGCATTTACTTCCTATTCTTTTCATTTTTACTTCTATGCCAGCATATATGACCGAGTGACAGAATTATAGGAGTTTTATGCAGAGTTACGAATAAAGAACATATATATTGAATATCCTTTATAAAGTTGAGGATAAAAGAATTTTCATGTGATGTGCTTAAATGTATTTCGAGAAATATTTTAAAGGAAGAGGGATGGATATGTTGTAATAAAAGAAGTAAAATTCTAGTTAAAAGAATTCTTGTATTATATGTTGATAGGAGGAAATGTTGACACAGCAGTTCTGCAAATTGACGTGTATTTTGCGAATAAATTGAATGTCACATTTAATATAAATCAACTACTACACTCTAAAAATTATATACGGATGATAAAATGTCGTCTTTTAAAAGGCATGTAATTTCTAAATACATGCCTGGTGTGTGAATATAAAAAGTACAGATTTTCCTGTGTATTTTAATAGAAGATTAGTCGCATTGAGTAAAATTTTATCAGATAAGTCAGATTTTTACTGTTTAAAAATTGCACGTAAAAATACAAATACCTATATAATAAGCAAAACCGATGAATTTTGTATATTAGAGTATTATTATATTTGTATAGTATAATTATATCATATCTATTAGTATATTACATTTGCAAGAGAATAATTACACATATTAGCAACATATTAGAATGGCTCATGTGTATATTTTAAATAAAGACTCGTATTTAAAAGAAATCACTTTTTTTTATTTAAAACAAAACATACTACATAAACGTCTAGTTTGGAATGTAAATTTGAACTAAATATTTTTACTGTCACAAATCAAAAATTAACAGCATGGATTTTTTATTGGATGCGCTATGTAGTACTTTTTGAAAATTTCGTTGGAACATAATCCAAAATCTGAAAATTTTGTCTTTTATATTAATTTGGAGAAATGTTTTATCAAATTGCTTAGTTAACTTTAATTAATCTCATTCTATTGACTAAATTATATGGTTGCTTTTTTCTTAATCATATAATGCATAAAAATTTTTAAATTACGCATGTTTTAAAATTATAAATCAGTAAAAAATATATTTGCCGAAACGTCAGTGAAGGCTTACTTTGGAGACTCGAAATTTTTTGGTTTCTGTCTGTCTGTCTGTTCCGCGATAACTGACGCAAAATTCATACGATTGGCTTCAAATTAAGTGGGTATGTTAGTGAGGCACTGGGATTAAGCTGTATAGTCTTTTGTTAGATTTGATTCATTCGTTCGGAAAATATAGAATATTTTATTTTGCGCAATAATGCTTTTCTATGGCAAATCCAATGATTTACATTTTTTTTCTTGAAAGAAGATGACACATTTCATTAATGGAATTCAACGATAAATGGATACTAAAATTTACCAGTTAAATTAATCGTATTGTTTTGAAATTTTGTCTGCGCATTTGTCAGATTTTTAAATTTATTACTGTAAATTTTGGAGATTTTTTATAAATGTGTTCCAATAATCTAAAATATAGATTTCTGACTGCAGACGATTTTAAGATATTAACAAAAGAATGTTATATTTTCAAGCAAAACGTTAAAATAATTTTCTATATTGATATTTAAAACACATATGATAAAATAATTAATATTTTTTACCGGTGAAGCGATAGATTAGTTCTTTTTAAAAAACAACAGTCAGTGGCCACGTATTTCTGACAATGCATTTCTGCAAGTTTCGAGTTAATGATAAAATAATACAAATTTCAAGTTCGTTTAATATTGTTAATACGGACCCGGGCAACGCCGGGCGGGTTAGCTAGTATAAACTAATTTGCTTTAGAGATTTACTTATTTCAAACGTATTTATTTCACTTTCTTTATTTTCTCTTAATGGTTGCTAAGCAACTATTCATCCTAATCCTTATTTTTATAATGTTATAAATTTGAATGTGAGTACGAAAATTTAAATGAAGTTAACGTCAAAACTGGTGAATTAATGTCTTTGTATCTTTGCGTATAAATATAACATAGCCCAGAAAAGAATATAGGGTATGTTTTATTAGTTTTATTCAAATATTTTCCTTAATAGTTCAAAATTTCTTTCTTTTTCATATAGAATCAATAGCGATTTTTTGGATAAAATTTAATCAATTTACTTTATCGTTGACAAAAAAAAAATGGAAATCTGGATTTTTTAAGGGCAATAAGTTTCAATTGAGCAATTTCCATTCGATTGGTTGGTTGGTTGGTTGATTTGGGTTTTATGGCGCAAGGTCCTCATTAGGACATGCTGCGCCAAGAGAAAATCGAAGAGAAAAAAACCAAGAGAGATAAATTAGTTGTCAGTACTAAGAATAAAATCAAGTAAAAACAGTAATTATAAATCAAAGACCATAGCTAAAAAACAGTGTCAATTAAAACTGTAAAAGTTGAGAATAAAAGTTAAAATACAAACAGTGTAAAAGTTGACACATAATACTTCGTAAAAAAGGAGTTAAAAATCAAGTAGCGATACATGACAAGAAATAGTAAAACGTAAAAACAATGACGACAACATTTAAAAAAACACAGAAATTAAAAAGGTAAGTGGTAAGATCAGTCGGGCACATACTCCTCATAAACAATGTTCCCTTCGTCTTCACTTGACTCAAAAGATTCTTCCATAGCCTCTTCCACGTAGTTGTTTAGCTTTTTGGGATTTCTCAAATAAACAACAGATGGATCATGATTTGATTTTCGCTGTTTTTTTGTTACAGTTTGTTATTGGTGAGAATTACGAAGCGCATTATTTTCTTTTGTCTTTTGGTTTGGTTTAACGGCTTGAGCAGAATTGGTCTTTTGGTGGTTAGAAGCAGAATGATCAACAGTTTTTTTAATGGGTGTAATAGCTTTAAGCTTTTGACTAGCATTAGGTTTCTAGCAATTTGATGCAGAGGATCTTTTTTAGATGTAGATGCAAATGTATTAGTTCTTGTCTGGGGTTCAGTGGACTTTTTCGGTTTTTGTGGCTGAATAGGTTGATGGACTATTGTAACAGGCTCTGAAGATGGTAACCAACGCTCTAATTTAGGGCTAGCAGAACATTTAGTAGGGCAACTGACATCTTGTGTTTGTTTCTTTGGGGTACTAGGTGGATTCGGCGATTCTGTCTGGGTACTTATATGTCTTACAGATTTTAATTGCTGCTTGAGTAAACTAGAATAAGAAAGATCTATAGATGGGGTTCTGGTTTCAACAAGTTTTCGAACTTCTAGGTATGAAAGATTTTGACTGGTTTTTACTGCAAGAATTTCTTTTTCACGGTTCCAAATTGGACAGGAGCGAGAGTATGACGTATGATTACCTTTGCAATTCGCACAGCGTTCTGGTTTTTCACACAATTTACCATCATGGCCGACTTCTGCACAACGAGGACATGTAACATTGCCATGACAGTTAGTGTTACTATGACCAAAACGCTCGCATTTGAAACATCGTAAAGGGTTAGGGATATAAGGCCAGACTGGACAGCTTAGGTATCCAGCTTTAATTCTAGATGGTAAATTATGGCTATTGAAAGTTAGTATTATGTGTTTTGTCCGAATAACTTGTCCATTCTTTCGGATAGTAATTCGGCGGGCATCTATTACATCTTGTTCTTTTAAATTTGAGAGAAGCTCTTCTTTTGAGGAATATAAAAGATCTGGTTCAGATATTACACCGCGACAAGTATTAAGAGTTGCATGGGCTTTAACAGAAACAGCAAAAGTACCTATTGTAGTGCAATTGTCCAGAAGCTGTGATTGGCTGGCTGAAGAAACCTCAACCAGTAATCCCCAGACTGCAGTTTTTT
The DNA here is from genome assembly GCA_964019185.1 of Maratus speculifer. Taxonomy (NCBI): domain Eukaryota; kingdom Metazoa; phylum Arthropoda; class Arachnida; order Araneae; family Salticidae; genus Maratus; species Maratus speculifer. The sequence continues at coordinate 428,937,602 of OZ025290.1, read as the reverse complement.
AAGAGTGTGACCGTCGCCAAAAACAGACTGGAATGTTTTTGCGATAAGAAAAGGTGAGGTTCTCTTGAAAGAACTATCTGAGAGGCTATCGGTGCGTTTAATTACAAAAAAACGAGTAAATGAAGAATTCTGCACAATTTGTTCTCTCCGGGAGGGAGAAAAGTAGGAGAAAATGAAGCTTTTCCATCCATGTTAGAAAAGAACAATTCGGACCCCGGCCGCACCACCCACTACCGAGCCCAACAACGGGATGCACATTCGTGCACCAGTGCTAACCAGGGCCTATACGGTCACAAGACAATCCTGTGTCAGTCTCCACCTATAACGAGATGACTAGTAATTGCTCGCTCACTTGAAACCTAAAGCCAGTGACAAAAGTCAGCTGACCAGCCGATTGGTGCATACGGTACCAATATACACCTCCCGTCCACCTGAAGCAGAGGCCAAAGCAGTGTGTTGGTTTCCCTCAACTGCCAGGATCCCGCTTTCCAAGCACACGGGTCGCCACGCACGGCCAACACGTGGGTGGTTTACAATTCTCCATGTGTCGATATACAAGTTGACATCGGCTCATACAGAATTGCCCTCACCACCGCAAAGGAAACCACAATGAGAGTGAAAGATAGATGAAAGGAAGATAAGAGGAGTAAGATTAAAAGGAAAAGAGAAAGATCACTCATGTGCCCCGGGGTTGTGAAACCCGTGAATACCTAAAGAGGATATACCCCTGGGGGGGCAATTTCCATTCGAAAAATTAAAAAAAGAAAAAGTAAAAATGACATCAGAATAAAAATATATATAGTACATTGTTAAATATTAAACACGGAAATTTCTTTCGTTAATAAGAATTTTTCTGACAAAAATGGGGGCATAATTAGAAGTAAAAGAAATAAAAAAGAATAAAATTTTTAACAAATTTTTTATTTGGTAAAATTTGACGTCATAATTGAAATAAAACAAGTATTTTATAATAGTCGTTAAAAATACAAGAAACATGGACAGCAATAACTCATGAATAATGACCGAAACTTCATTGCCGAAACTTCAGTAAAGGCTTATTTTGGCGACGCAAAATTTATTGTTTTCCATCTACCAGTCTGTTCTTTTATCTGTCAGTCCGCGATAACGGCCACAAAATGCAATTAAAACTTCTTTTTTTCGGAAACAAAATTGTAAAACCCTAGATTACTGAGTTTACACTTTCAAAAGTTCCTGATACATCAGATTTAGGTATTTTTGGTGGGCAGGTATCTAGAAGTATGAGGATAATGAAAAATGCTTATTAAAACTGTCACTTATCCTTATAAATCAAAATGTATAAAGAAATACAAAATATACGATAACCATTAGCAGATTGATAGAAAGTTAGAAATTTAAATTTAATGAGACTACGGGGGGGGGGGGGTTCATGGGGGCTCCGCCCCCCTGAAGAAATCTACTGTGGTATAATAAAAAAACAAAACTAATAGATCATGAAAATTTTAGAATATCTTAACATAACTAAATCTTTAATTTAACGCTTTTGATGGCTGAAAATTTATTCTTATTTTATTCTTATAAATAATTACGTAATTCGAAAATTTTAAATTACAGTTTCCAGGAAGTTGAATATTACGGTAAGTGTGTTTTTTTAAAAAAAGATGTGAAAAACTGACGTTGAGGCTCCTGATCTGCAGATTTACTAGTATTAAATAGGTTGCAGTAAAACAATCTCAAGAATATTAAAAATTGATGCTTCTAACTGCTTGCACAGCCGGTAACATTATTCTTTTCTTTGTATTACTTTGACTTCCTTATGAAATACACAAAGTTGTATACTTTTGCTTTCGGTACCAGATATTATACTGAAGTATGACAGGTAGAACTTACAAGATAACCTGTAAGATCTGTCTCCAAGATGCTAACTGTTGTTCGCACCTAGTGTGGAGATCTAGTGCATTTTGAAGCCCTATACATAAATGTTAGAGAACCAATAAAATACCTCAGTTAAAATAATATAGTTTATGATACTCTGATTTTTTTATTACTGGATTTTTATTTCTTTATTTCACGTCAAAAATGAGCTAAGTCGCCAAATATTGCGCCTTAGATTTTTCGCTTGCCTTATTTTGGGGTTATGAGATTTGGCGAGGGTTGCCGGAAATCTCTTTACTAAATACGGCAACTGTTTTCTCGCCAAAAATGTGAATATAATATCAACTAATTTATACTTTTAAGTGTTTTTATTTAAATAAAAATAAACTATGTTAATAGCCCGATAAGTGGACTAAAAAATAGCATTTACAGAAATTTATGCTACTGCAAAATCAAAAATATATGACTAACAGAATTTTTTTTTAATTCTCAAACTTCCTAATGTAGGGCTTTAACATGCAACAAGTCTCAGTGCTAGGTGCGATCAATACCAAAAAAAAAAAAGTTCCCTTGTTAGATGTACTTAAGTTTATTATTGCCCTTAAGCTTTTAGAGAACATTTGTGTTCAATTTTTCTTATTTACATCTATGCTAGCCGGAATTATTGGGCTACCGAATTATACGAGTTTTATTCAGAATTTTAAAAAAAATACGAGTATTATGAATATTTTTTCAAACACGAGAATAAAAGGTTCTTTGTGTAATATGCTTAAACGCGTTTGGAAAAATATTTTGCATAGATAAACATATCTATTTAAAATAAGAATAAATGTCTAGTTTGAAACACTTTATTCATTGTTATTTTGATACAGAATAAAACATTAAAAACAGAATAAAAGTATGAAATATTTTTAAAAACTTTATTTCAAAAACATTTTATACCTCCTCCAGTATTTGATTTTTCATAATTTTTCTTTTTGCTTTTATTAACTTTAATGTCTTAATCCCCTTAATTAGCCTTATTTTCACAAAAGTAGCAAATTGTTCATTATTTTTAAATGTTGACTCTTATCAATAAAAATTGTTGAAATGTCTAAATAAAAATGTTTCAAAATTATGTTATCGAATACGGTCACGTTTAATGGGCTACACAAAATAGGCAATATGAACTTTAAAAAGCTTATAATTTTACTTGAAAGGCAAAAATAATAAAATAGATGCTTTAAATTTCCTTTTTATTTAAAACTTCTTGGAACTTTCTGCCTGCATTTCCCGCGGCCATCATCGAATAATGTTTTAATTAAAAAAATAATAAAACAAGTAAATATTTTCCTCTACGCAAATTTAAATTAAAACACTGTTTTTTGACTGTCGAGCTACGCATTTAAAAAAGGTTGGTTGGTTGGAGTTTAATGGCACAAAGTCCCTTTAGGGACATGCTGCGCCAAACTAAGATAAAAACATCAAAAGGTGAAAATAAAGAGTGTAAAACAAAGATAATAGAGCTATCTGCATGGGTACTCCATCCAGGTATAGTCAAAGTAGTAAACCAACAGTGAAGAGTACAAGCCAGTAAAGCACAAAAAGTAAGCCCCATAAATACCATGTATCCGGATGGGGATTCCATCCAGAACTTTTAAAAGGGAAAGTGACGTCTGTAAACAAAATGATGCAATAAAATAATCGTAGTTGTTGTAAATTTCCATGTGAATGGAAAAGGATTTATTTACAGATTGAATAATAGCGTTAAAAAATAACCTTATGTAATTATGCATGCTGCGTTTTCTGCAATTTCACAAAATAAACTTCGACTTATTTTGCTGAGTTATAATTCCGATATTTGACCAGATGCTAGGATTGTTAAAGATTAGTTGGGAGATTAAATCTTCCAGAATCGTCCGGAATGGCTTTGTTGGTAGAAGATTAGAAGCTTCAGCTAAAACACGAAGCTATTATTGGTTTGCATCGTGGCTCTGATCTTTTTCACTTCCTTGTAATTTTACAATTGTTAAGTTTTTTTTCAATTGAGTAATTGTGTTAAAAAATAATCTATCAGAAGAAAGTTTTGGAATTCGCACATCCGAAAAAGTTTTCCTTTATGTGTATTTTAAAATAAAAGAAAAATCTTTCAAAATGACTCTTATAAAAGCTATAACAGCTGAAACAGATTTTATTTGTGGCATAAGAAATGATTCTATAAAAACAAACTACTGACAGATCTCCGGTATTGTAACTTTAGTAAACTAAATATGTAAAAAAAATCTCAGCTATGATAATGTTTATTGTTGACGTAACGTTATAGAGGAGCATTTGTATTCGCGTCTTTTTATTTATGTTTCTATGGTGCCATGAATTAATGAGTAACATAATTATATGATATTTATCTACCAAAAAAGATTTAAAATTTTTAGTCATATCAACATCAAAGAATTCTAAATTTTAGAACTTTTTTTTACTCGTGCATTGATAGTGATTATTGATCCTACGCAAAATATAGTATATTTTGCAGCAAAGATGGTTACCAACATTTTTTGCCCACATTATTTTTTAAATCGGCTAGGTACTCCCAATGATAGCGAAAAACACACAAACGGTAATGCTTTATAGCATAGAAATACAGAATCAAAAGCTATTTATCTCCTATTATATACACATAAATTATCTAATTAGTGCTAGCAGATGCATTTTTATATATGCATAGATCAATATAATGCTTCATTTTTCTTTTATTAGTATTTCTTAGTATTTCTTTTATCATTTATTTGTATTATTCAGTAAAAAACTCCCTTTCTTAAGTCCGAATTACGTCAAACCTTCTTATAAAAGGGCCTAAGTCCATATAACAGCGAAGTATTGTGAAGAGTATTAAATACAAGGTAGAAAGACACGTAGCCAAACGCAGGTAATAAATCGACAAATATTGTTCTTTTCACCCTCTCTCGAAATGCATTTTTTCCGTACATTTAAAACACACGATTTTGAGTCATCTTATTTAAAATTCAAATAAATAAATTATAGGAAGCAATAATAGAATAAGTCAAAACATTTTATTTCAGCATCAAGGAATTGTATCGTAGTTACACATGTGGAAAAAAGCTGCTTTTAGCCAAAAAACGTTGTCTTCACTAAATTTGATTAAAAAAAGTACCGTGATTAATTAAAATGTTATAGGCAGAGCTGCCAAGTCTCCGGCATTTTGGATACCGGTATTTTAAAACAGAAAATGTTTTATTAAATTGGAACATTCTGCGGATTTAAAAAATAACTTTTCCTATAAGAAAATTTTGCAGTGCAATAAGCGGGGGCTTGGCATCTCTGTATAGGAATATTTCGTAATCTACAAATTTCCAATAATTTTTCAAATCCCATTTATTTCATTAAAAATATAAATCTTTTATTCATTTAGTTTAAAATAAATGGTTTTTAACTAATTTCATAATACTTTTGAAATATCACTTTTCATTGGCCATTTTTTTTAAAGCATTTAGAAAATGGTGGTTGTTTTCAGTCAAATATAGACTTTGGTCTGTCCGCATTTTATTTTATTATTATTATTATTTATAAATGGTGGAGAAATATTCATATTTAATCCACAACGTACATAATATGACTCTGTTATTACATAAGTCACTTTTTTATTATCATAAAAATTATGTTTTTACTGATTTTTATTAACTCAATAGGAAAAATTTTGTGCTTTGAGCAATAGATGTCCATATTTCATTTATTTATTAATTTTAACAAAATTCTTTGTATTTAGAAGAATTTTTATTTAAATAGGAAATCCAAATGTCGCTGTTAATAAAGAAGAAAGTTACAAAAAAAGTTACAAAACGAGTAGACGCATACTATCAAATATGGAAAAACGACGAATCCAAAAAAGACTTATGAAATATCATCTTTTAAAGCAAAAAAAACGAGGTCTGATTATCGAGCCTACTGATTACAAAATGTGCATTACATTTAAAAAACTGCAAATATTGAATTTTTTTTTTCTTTTGTGCAATTTTGGCTTCGAAAGGTGCGCTATGTTGCAAAAAGATATAAGCTACTTTGAAAACACACTTTGTAAACGTTCATGCTCAGTTTTACAAATAAATATGGCACATATATGCCCTATACACACCGAGGTACCTAATTGGTGCCAAAATGGCGTTCAGTTGCCTAACATACTGGTTATCATATAAATGTTATAATAAATTGTTTGTTCTAAAAATATTATCATTTATTGATTGTTATTTCTTTTTTTTTATAACAGAAAATGTTTCGTTTATTCCTTTTTTTTCATTTTGAAATAAATAAATAACGTGTTATTATAGCATGCTATAAGTATCTGGTAACTAAAACGATGTTTTCGCCTAATCGGCATAAAAAATCTCGCCAAACCCGGTGCTTATATCTCTAGTATAGTATCTCAAGTATTTTATTTATATATACTATAATTGTTTTTAAATACCACTTACTTCTTCTTGTATATAAAAATAGGTAAGTGGCTCCTTTATGCAGTATAAATTGTATAAATCTTTAAAAAATAGCCCCCATTTCCCCTTTTTGGATCGAATAATAAAAAAAAAATCAATGTCTAATTCCAGTATTGCTCCCAGGTATGCATACATATTCCAAATTTCAAAGTTGTATGCCAACAGGAAATGGATGACAAATGGGAATAGATGTCACATATGCAACAGGGTACATAATTAGCGTCAAAATAGCATTATTTTACCTGAGATGGTAACCCGGCTTTATTTATTATTTGTTTATTTACTCATAAAATGTTTATTTACTTTCATTTCCTTTTTTAAATTATATAAAATATTTCTTTTTATAGTTATTAATTATTATTATTTTATTTACTGTAAGTTCTTTTTGAAAATAGAAAATAATTTAAAAATGTGTACGTAAGCGTTATTTGAAAACGGAGTTTTCGCCAAATGGGATTTGAAAAAAATTGCGCCAAATCTGATGCGCTTGTGGTATCCGTGCCGAAAAATTAGTGACCAGAATTGACTTCCACACACAAACAAAATATAAGTTAAAAGAAAACATGCAATAAAAATAAATATAAAGGGAAAATGATGTCATAAAAGAAACCTTTTATTTAAAAACGTAATTGTTTCTAATTTTCACACGCGAAATATATAAAACATTCTTTTAGCGATCAAAAAATGCTATTAAGAGATTATCACAAAATCTCAAAATCAAAGTTTTTATAACATTTTTTTTAACATAAAAAATAACAGTTTTATTTTCCTTCATGATTAAATTTTAAAATGTTTTATTGCATTCAATATTTCTGAGTGCTTAAATGATTACTATTTACTCCATGTACTGATTCGGTTATCTACGAAAATATCCATCTGGTGAAAATCACGCACACCAAATTTCTGTGACGTATGCAAATAAATTGTGCTTTTTTATCAGTTTTTTTTAATATAACTTTTAAACTATTTGGAATTAATTTTTAAATGTAGGTGCATTCACCAGATTACCTTCATAGGTACCTTCTGGTATAAACAGAATCGAAATCCGACAAGTACTTTTTGAGATTTGCTTGACGAAAGAATTTTTTTGACTTTTAATATCGTTACGTACTCTGAGTATAAGACTTCGCTACGCTCAGACAATTAAATAGGAAACCATGGGGCGCAAACGTTATCCGTAGGAGCTAGGGGCCATTAAAGTTTAAGGTCCAAAACTTTAAACGATTATAAAAAACGTAAAAAAGGGTGGATTCATTTGTGGTTTTCGCTAAAATCATTCTTTATATCACGATTTGTTTGTAAAAATTTTTTAAAGGTTAGGTTCGAAAATTGTCGATAGAGAGCGCTTTAGACTTTAGAGTAACGAACAACTACTTTTACCGTTATTTTGTGCATGGGGTTGAAATTATTTGAAAGTTTAGACTTTAACTTAAATTTTAACCACAAAATCGGAAGCAATGGGATCGGATAACTTACGAAAATTGAACTGTGAACAGAAGGGGGATTTTTAAATACTCATAAACATTATTCAAACTGATCGATTTTGTTGCAGTTTGCGTGTAGGTTATTCCCTTGGTAATTATTTTATTCAAAATGACTAACAGCTCTTGAATCTCCATTTTTTGATAGAGGGCGCTTCCGACACACCTCCGACATTTCAGTGGCATTACTCCTGGGTGTTTTACTACCAGACCAACATACTTACAGGAAGTGTTAGGGATGCAAAGCGACTCGGAATCACATAGGAATGTAACGTTGAAAATGCCTTTTTAGCGAGTTGTGGTTAAAAGAAGCAGAGAAAAAAGCAACAGAAACAGGTAGTTAAATAGCAACACGTTAATGTGGCAGAAAACAATTTAGTTAAGGATTTTACTATAAAAGGTGTCCGAAATAACGACCAGAAGTAGTCGGGCATGCTTGACAGCAGCGATGCATGCCTCACGCTTTGAAAGATTCCTGGCATCTCGGATATCTTTCTGGCAGCTACAGAAATTCGTGTTGAGAGGTCTTCCACTGACGGTATGGGAGTCTGATACATTCAACTTTTCATTTGATCCCAGCAGAAGAAGTACACACAGATTCAGATTGAGCCAGGTGGGGCAGCCTACCAATTGGTTTGAGCTCAACTAGCCCCACCCAGCAATGTTTATTTAAAAAAATACAGAACAATTATACACTAATAAAATAAAGGTAGGTAACAAAAAGTAATTGATATAATGAAGTAGGTGTGACGACCTGGCAGGCCAACAAACCAGGCCACCACTACCTATCCACCGCTGTCCTTATGTTACGTTGGGCTGTCTGCGAACATCATTGGTAAAATGTGGAGGAACCGCATCGTGCTATAGAGTGGCGCAACGAAAAAAGAACATGTGCTTTTACCAGAAGTTCTGACAGAGCGTGTTGTAGAATTATCAAGTTTCTTTTTTCTCTCTTCTTTTAACCCTAACTCGTTAAAAAGGCATTTTCGACGTTACATTATAATATGATCCCGACTCGTCTTTGCATCCCTAACATTTCCTGGAAGTATCTTCGTCTGGTAGTAAAACATACAGGAGTAATGACATTGAAAATTCGGAGATGTGTCGGAAGCGCCCTCTATCAAAAAATGGAGACTCGAGCTGTTAGTCATTTTGAATAAAATAATTACCAAGGGAATAACCTACATGCAAACTGCAACAAAATCTATCAGTTTGAATAATGTTTATGATTATTTAAAAATCCCCCCTCTGTTCACAGTTCAATTTTTGCTAGTTATCCAATCCCAATGTTTCCGATTTTGGGGTTAAAATTTAAGTTAAAGTCTATACTTTCAAATAATTTCAACCCCATGCACAAAATAACGGTAAAAAGTAGTTGTTCGTTACTCTAAAGTCTAAAGCGCCCTCTATCGACAATTTTCGAACGTAACCTTTAAAAATTTTTTACAAACAAATCGTGATATAAAGAATGATTTTAGCGAAAACCGCAAACGAATCCACCCTTTTTTTCGATTTTTATAATCGTTTAAAGTTTTGGACCTTAAACTTTAATGGCCCCTAGCTCCTACGGAAGACGTTTGCGCCCCATGGTTTCCCATTTAATAATATTTGTCTTCATGTCTACTATCACCTCTCAAAGTTTGTCGGTCTGTTAGCGAAACACCCTGTATATATAGGAGCGAGAAATGAATTTAAAATAATACATTCCATAAAAGGTTTATACAGATATGTGAAAAGAAAATCTCATATTATTATATTTTCTTTTATCGTAAACATACTTCGTTCCCATCTTTACATTTGAGATTCTATGGTACCATGAATTACTAAGTGACAGAATTATACGAGATTTATCTGAAGCTACAAGGAAGGAGTACCCAGACTGAATCTTCTTTAGAATTCCGAGAATAAAAAAGATTTTCATGCGGCTCACTCGAACGTATTTTGTGAACTATATATACGGGAAATAAATGATTTTAAAGTAATATTTCATTCTATAGAAGCTTTATGAAAATACGTGAAATGAAAATCTCAGATATTATATTTACTTCGATTGTAAACATACAGCAAGTATCTGCGTTCTCATCTTTACATTTCAGATTCTATAGTAGCATAAATTACTGAGTGAAAGATTCACACGAGTTTTATCTACAACTACAACACAACGAGCGTTATGAAAATTCTTTAAAAATTTCAGAAGAAAAGAGTTTTTACGTGACATGTTTAAATTATTTCGTGAAATACAAATTTTAAAGTAAAAGAGATTGATATCTATTTAAAATAATAAATAAGCATTTCGTTTAAACATTTATATCCTGACTGTACTTTTTAGAACCATAGAGATAAAAATTGCAATAAAACTAGATGTTAATTTTTTTATTACGTCTAATTTTACTGCATTTTTTACGGCAAAAACTGCTGAAATTTTATTACAGTGTATACTGCATTTTTCGCAGGTTACACCCGAATACAAAAGGAAAAAATGGGAGAAATTGAAACCAGACAAATTTAATAAAAAAAGTCGACAAATTAAAGACACTGAAAAACGGTTGGTGGGTGGGACAATGAAACTAGCGATTGACCCAAAATACATCCCGAACATATTGTTTAATTTTCTTTTTTTTAATTTAAAATATTGCAAAATTTCTTTTTTTACACATTCGAATGAAAAAAAAATGTAGTTTGAAATGCAATTGCAATTTTTGTTATAACGGTGTCTACATTTACTGATAATGTATAAACTGTATATACTCATACCTGCCAAGCTTTCTGCTTTTTTGTACTACAAAAATTTTATATCTATAGTTTTTCTCTTTAGTCAGAAGGTTATAACGATTTAAAAAAAGGCAAAATTTATTATCAAGTTTTTGTTATACGAAAAAGAGTAAAAATAGGCAGTGAAATGTTAAACTACTGTGAACTTTATTAATACGCTAATCTCTATAAAAGTAAAAAAAAAAAAAATCGAGAAAAAAATATTTTGAGCGTCCTTGATTTAGTATGAAGTAATGTTTTATAGGTAAAACTTTCTATATTAAGCGCCTTATAGTATAATTTTTTATAGTCAGTCACCAACTTTTAACAGCTTAACCCTTTCCGGCGCACTACTCTTTAAAGTTGGAATTTAAAGAAAAAAAATTAGGCAATCTATTTAAGCCTAGAGGAATACACGGGTATTGTTTTGTAAAGATTGCACTAACTATTTTAATTATACAGCTGTTGCCGAAGTGGTAATCTACCATAAGCAAAGCATTGATAAGCGCAGTAAGAAGAGCATTGCTGTGAAGCGCGTATTACAGTAAAACATTTTACCTATTATTTAAAAACAGTAGAGTTTGATCTCTGTGGTGCTGCCATCTAGAACTCATAAGAAAGATTTAAAGTAGCCATTAGAGTAGTTTTTGAAATATTCACGGAGTTTTTGTGTCTCTAAACAGGGGGAACTTTAGGTTTTGCCAACCCGGCAACACTGCGCGTTAAGGGGTTAAGTGCGCCATTAATTATATGCAGGAGTACGAAATCAAAAGGTAGCACACATTTACTAATTAAAATAGCACACGTAACCAAGGTACATTTTATTTCAATCTGAAAATTAAGTATTCTGAATATGACCACCTGTCTAGGTGTCCCTAATTGCATGTGCCCCTTCTCCATATGTTTTGATGTTGAACACAATACATGGTCCTTAAGTATCATCTGGGCCGCGAGATAAACTGCTAAAAAGGGTTTCTAGCAACCATTCTTGTTTATTTTTTCAATGTTTTTTCAATGCAGCAATTTAATATTATTAAACATATATACATATTCTGATACATTTTCAGATTTCTTTTTAAAAGTAGAAACATGAAATTTGCTGAGGTGATTTTTGAAGAGATGTATAAGATGCCGTGGGATTTCCTTTTTCACTCAGTTCATTACGAATTTGATATCACTTTCTGAGTATGACCTTTTTCTTCGTTCCCAGTTCTCCCGCTTCGGAAAATTCTGTACAAAACGACAAATTCAACAGCATTAGTCTGCAATATTTTCTGCATTTATCAAAAAACGACAAGCACGGCACATTTTGCACTTTCTAAATAAGAGAAATTGCCAGTTTGATCGTTTAACAGCAAAAATGAATTTAAAAATAAATCAGAAAGTAAGCAGTTTGGATTGGTATACACCCTTAAGTAACCGACTCTAGAATGTAAATACATAATCAGAAAATCTCTCATCTGTCTCTATCTTTAAACAAATTTCATTATTCCCAGGTAGCCTGTACATTTAGCTCAATATTTTTAATATTAATATTGTTACTTATACATTTTGATTTCTGAGGTCCTCAATTATACTTTCATCTTGTAATCTTTGGAATTCTTTGTTGATTACTATTTCATAGTGCATAAGTTGATGTAATTTGACAAAATATGGCTGTAGCATCTTTTTAAAGATAAAGTTCTACATTCAAACCTTTTATTTACTCAACCTTAGTAAACGAATCAGTCATTTACCAATGCTTGTACTTTGTCAGATGAATTTACAATTTCATTTACTTAGACTAATTTTATATTATGGGAAAAAATATCAAATTCATGAATTCAATATCTACGACATAATAAAGGAAAATTATTTTCTTTTATGAGATAAAATTCACATTTTTAGTTTTATTTTGATTTAGTTATATCTGAACAGCGGTTTTAGTTATAGATATTAGATAGATTCCTAGTTCGATGGTTTTAGACATCGATTACTGAAGCCTTATATTTTGTGCTTAAATACGGATTTGGTGCCATCTAGCAGCAGTTAATGTAAACAAAAAACTTTATGGTAAAATTGTAGTTTCTTATAGTAAATATGCAAAATAAGGAGGCATTGATTTAAATAAAAATTAATTTTTAAAAACTTCAGCTATGTAATTCTAAAAGTTATGACAATCACACGCTGTCATAGAACAATACAAGTTACATTTACTTTTGCACAGAATATTTAATCAAATTTTTCCTTTTATAAAGTACGAGAAAATAAGAAAATTTTTATTTGTAAATAATTTGTTTATAAATTCTACTGCCAGTCCATCATTTTAGAAATAGAATGACTCCGCGCCGAAAAGGATTAATGATAGTAATTTTACTTTAAAACAATAAATGAAAATAAATATTAGTTTTCCTTATCTCATTGTATTAATGACATTGTATTATTCAATTTTTAAGCAATTCAATAAAAAATTGCTTTATTATTTTGCAAGATAAAAATAAATAAACATGATTCTAAGCTTTTCGCGAGTGTCTATCTACAAGTGGATTTCCTTCAATCTACATTTCATTTTTTCTTTTCATCTTTTCAGTTCAATTCAGTGATTTGTATTAAACTTTGCGAAAAAACGTTTACATAAGAAAAAAATGCAAAAAGAATTTTCGTCTTTGTTTGCATAATATTTGAAAAGTGATTATGTAAATACGAGCATATACAGATACATAATATTTTTTGGTAAGACATTTAAAGCATTTACGCAGGATTTTCATTTTTTGAATATAAAAATTTTAAGACGGAAACAGGAAAAGGAAAAAGGATATTTTGTTTACTGATGAAATTGGACAAAATATTTTTTCCGTTTTTTGGAGAAAAAATTTAGTTTTGTGTATTTCGTTTATTTACTACAGTGTTTTTTTTCATGTGATTGTAAAAGCCTTTTTATAGAATTGAGATTTTCTATATTTTATTTCATATACTATATTGTATTTTCTAAACCCATGCTTTCTTGGTTGAACAAAAAGAATAAACTCGAGTTTAAAAATGTATTGTTTGTACCTCTATTAGTTTAATACAAGTATCATTATTTATTAGAATTATGATTATTACACATAAATTTTTATAAACGATATTCTAAATCTTTCATATGTATAATTTTAATATCAATTTGAATATTTTTATGAAAAGTACACACAGTATTAACTGGCATATTTTACACACAGTGTTTTCAAAATAAATTTTCTTAAAAAAAAATGCATTAAACCGTAAAAATATTCATTTAACTTTGAAAATATTTAATAGTGGAGAAAAAATAAGAATTACAAAGCATGGTTTACTTGAATTTTCTAGATCTCAGACTGTGATGAAATACCTGGAATTTCAATCATTCTATTACAGTAATATGTTATAATGACAATATTCAAAAGCCAATAATGTCAAATTCAGAAAGTCGCTCACACTTTATGGAAACTATTTCGAAAATTTATTTCGACGCATACAAGCCACATACTTCGTAGCAATTTGATTCTATTAGATAATCCTGACTCTTGACTATAGATATTTGAAATTTTTCATCACAGTAAAAATCTCTTAGTGCAATCTTATCAATTTTTTCTCACATACAGTGAGAAAATACAAGTAGATAAGTGTAACCATTGATCGCACGGAGGGTTTCGTTTAATATGTGATTTAAAATACTTTATCTTTAAATTAATAAATCGAAATTGCTAATTTATAGTTCTTAAAATCTTACATAAATGACAGCACTATTGTGCTGATATTTAATTAAACAACGTCTGTCTCTTTATGGCTTTTTTATATGTTACATGTTTCTATACGTTTCTCAATAGATGTCAGTACCATAACAATATATAAAGTATTTTATTTTGAAATAATACCTAAATATACTAAAATTACAATAATTTTTTTTTGTTAGTACTTAAAAAATATTTTGAATCTTTCATTCAATTATTAGATCTGTTTGAGAAGCATATAATTATAAAATAATTATAAAAATAAATTATTTATTGTAATCAAATTAAAAATGTTTAAAAAATTGTTAAATTATATCCAAAATTCCAAATCTTTTGAAAATTCAAAAAAATATATATCGAAGATATAAATTAAAATTTTAAATTTTTCAAGAAAAAAAAATTGTTTAAGCAAAATTTAAAATGCTGAGTCATTAATAAATCACAATAGTTTTTAAAATAGAAAGAAAATTGAATTACAAAATATATTACGAATGTCAGTGTTAAAAAATAATATAAACCTTTAACTTGACAAAAAAAAAAAAAAAAAAAAAAAAAAAAAAAAAAAAAAAAATATTATTAAAATAATTATAAAAATTTCAAGCTCTAGCACCAGGGATCAAACTAACAATCTTCTGTTTACTAGCGAGACACTTTATCTCTAAGATACGATGTAAACAAAATTTTGAAATTAAGGTTTTCTTTTGAAATTTAAGGAGACAAGGGACCTTTAAAATCAATTTTTTTTAATTTTTAAAATTGCAGTTTAAATATTATTCAAAGGGTATATTATGTGCACTATAGCATATATTTATCACAAAAAATGTAAAAAGAAATTTTCTTTGAAAAATATAGGGAAATTTTTGGAATAATTTTGATTTAACGGGAATTATTCAAAATGTCCCATGCGCATTCCATATCAATAAAAATCTCCAATAATATTTATACAAGTTTGATTTACATATATAAATAAAACTGTGCATTTAATTTTATATATCTGAATATAAAGGTAATAAAAAGAATATTTTCTCAATTTTTCTGAAATTTTAAACATTTTTTAACCTATTTTTACACTTAACTACCTATAACTTTTGCAATTATTTTTATTTTCAAAAATCCATGCACAGATTTATGACATATATTGTGATAAATAACTATAAAAAATTTCAAAGCATTCAGAGAAAAAATAATGCGCATGGAGCATTTTGAAAATTTTTCGTTAAATCTAAAGTATTACAAAAATTTCCCTATTTTTTTCAAAAAAAATTATTTTTTAAATTTTTTGCGATAAATATGATATAATGCAAGAATCTACCCTTAAATAATATTTAAAGTGCAATTTAAAAAAAAAATGATTTCATAGGTCCCTTGTTCCCTTAAATTGCAAAAGTGAACGGATGATATTGAAAAAAAATAATTAAAATAATAAACTTTTACAAATGTTATGATTTTTCGTGAAATCACAGGTTATTTAGATGTAAATGGTTGGTTGGTTGTATGGGATTTTATGGCATAAGGTCTTTTTGGGGACATGCTGCTTCAAGACATAGACGAAATGAAAACAGAAGGTTTTTAAAATCTAACATCAATGAGATGTATAATAAAAAAAATTTAAAAGAGAACAAAACCATCACTAAGTGACAAACAAAATGTAGAAGTGGGTAATAAGTGATAAAATATGAGCAATGAATAAGATGAGTGAATATTACATAAAATCAAGATTAAAAATAAAATAATGCAATGTCATGATACAATTAAAATCAGTCAATGTGGGCAAAACATAAAATTGAAAGGAGATATAACAAACTATTAAAACAAAGCTGAGACCCTAGATTATGAACTGTTAAAATGTATAGTTGAAATAATTTGTTAAAATATAAACAATGCATAAGATGCACAAAAAATACATAAAAACAATTTAAATAGCACAGAATTTAAAACGGTAAAATTAGTTCGGCGTATATTCTTCATAAACAATAATTCATTTCAATAACATTTGAGTCGTAAGAGGCCGACTCCATAGCCTCCTCCACATACGTGTTCATCTGTATTGGATCTTTTAAATTGGTACCAGATGGTCTATGGCATGATTTCCAGTCTTTACTTTTTACAGTTTGCCACCGAATAGTCTTGTTTTGATTAGTCTTCTGAATTGTGCTCACTGCCCGACTAGCACCAGATTTATGGAAATTTGATGCAGATGAAAGAGGATTTTTTTTTCAGTCATTTTGGTTAACTTTTTTAAGTGGCTTGAGGATTTCTGTGGTTGACTAGTTAGATATTCAATATTTACAGGTTCCGATGAAGGTTTCCAAAGCACTAATTTTGGCAAAACTTTTGTGGCTTCAGTGGAGTGTACATCACGGGTCTTTTTCTATATAGTGCTAGATGTTTTATCAGGTGAACAGTTAGGTGGAAAGGAGGATTCACTCTGAGTACTAATGTGTCTTACAGGTTTACATTGTTGCTTGAATAAGCTAGAGTAAGTAACACCGACAGATGGGGCTCTAGATTCGACAAGTTTACGGGCTTCAGGGTAAGGACGTTTTGGGGTTATTTTGATAGTAATGATCTCTTTTTCACGGGTCCAAATAGGACAGGAGCGAGAGTATGATGCATAATAAACTTTGCAATAATCGCAGCATTCAGGTTTTTTACAAGTTTTACTATCGTGGCCAATTTCTGGACAATGTGCACAGGTAACAGTGCCACGACAGGTAGTATTAGTTTGGCCATAACGCTGGCATTTATAACATCGTATGGGATTAGGGATATAAGGTCGGACTGGGCAATTTAAATAACCTATTTTAATTCTAGTAGGTAAAATATGGCTATTGAGGGTTAGTATTTTATGTTTAGTAGGAATTTCTGCCCATTCCTACGGATAGTGATGCGGCGGACATCTATGATATTTTGATCCTTTAAGTTAGCTAGAAGTTCTTCTCTTGTGGAAAATAACAGATCTGGTTCAGATATTACACCACGGCAAGAATTTGAAGTTTGATGTGCTTTAACAGAAACAGAAAAGGTGCCTATTGTATTACTATTGGACAGAAATTGTGACTGGTTGGCTGTAGAAACTTCAACCAGTAGATCCCCAGACTGTAAATTTTTTAGAGAGTGACCATCCCCTAAGACAGATTGAAATTTTTTGCAGTAAGAAACGGCGAGGTTTTTTTTTGAACGAACTATCACCCTATAAACGTTAAATCAACATCATTATCATCATGGTTCTCCTAATTCTTGAAGAAACCAAACCTACTCCAGAAAAAAATAGAGTGTCATAATTAAGCAAAATCAATGTATGCGAAATATTTCCATTGAAAAATGTTCCGTTAGGCTCATTAATATGTAAATTTCACATTACAACTTCCACAGACTCTTAACTCATATCCTATGAAGAAAATAACTTTAAATGATCTCTAGAATACACTTTGAAAAACTTTGCTTGTTTATAGGATGAAAGATGTCTAATGTGCGTCGCTGAGTTGGGCTAGTAAAGCTTTAGCCTTTGGATAGGCCACCTCACCTAGTTGAACCTTATTTATTTAGACATCTCCTTATACTCTAATAATTTGTAAAGTTTTTTAGAGTTTTTGTTCTGAAAGAGTTGGAAAGTGTTTCATTATCTACGTTGGAGGCAAGATTTTTCGCTATTTTTCTTGAATATAGCTTGTTTCACAACGAAAGAAAGATTAGCCATTTTCTCACTAAAACTATAATTTCTTATACAAGAATCATAGAAAATATTTAAATCAATATCTTATAATGAATATTTAATATATAATACAACTCATTTAAATGACAATTCAACTCTTTCAAAAAAATTACTAAAACTATAATCATATTCCATTTTATATCTAAATATACTTTTTAAAATATGTTTAAACAGAAAATTAAATCAGTGAGCGAAACCTATTCCAACCCTTTTTTTGATAGGAAAAAAAAAGTATCAACTTTTTTTTTCACATTAAATTAAATTGAAACTATTTTTATCTGAAATGAAATGTAAAGCTACAATTTAACTCCAGCCATAAAAAAGTTCAATTTTCATTAAAGTAAAAGCGCGTGTATAGGTTGTAAAACATTTCAAAAGAATTAAGTTCAGGAAGTGTTCTTTTGCTTTATTTTATGTTAAATACTTTTTTTAGGAAAAGGAAGGAGGTATTTTGTATTGCTGTTTAAATTTGTACCGATTCAATCGATTGGAAAATCTTTGATTCGAATTTTTTAAAAACTTTTTTTAAATTTAATATGGAAATGTAAAAAAAAATTATATTTTAAAATATAAACATATTACGCATTATTTTTCACGACGAATATTTCCTAAGTAAATAGAGAAAACACAATCATAGTTGCAAAAATAAATTACATAAAAATCATAGTTTCCAATATTTTTATAATTTAAATTTCTCTTATTTTATTGCTAAAGTTGCCAAATTTTCATAACTATATTGCATCGATTTGTATTTGAGTAAACGGAATCGCTATAAATGTTATTTAGTAATTTTTCAAAAAATTACGCGCAAGAAAAAAACTTGTTTCAAAAATGTTTCTTTAAACCTTGTAAATATATTGATTTGTGAAGATAAAGAAACATTTTATGAAAACGCGGGTAACTCGGAAGGAGTTTTATTATATTTCCTTGGGTAGATTAAGAACCATTTCTCTTTATACACATACAATATCTTAGTACTTTTAAGCTTTGTCCAGACTCTTCCTCAGAGAATTTTTCATAACTAATTGTTTATTTATACAAATACGTGATTTTGAAAATGAGTGAGTTAAGAATTATAACAGTTAAAAATAGTAGTATCTTGGATTAAATTTAACGAGAAAAGAAATATACATTATTATTTGCTGTTTCTTTTACTTTGTTATTTCATTCTGTGCTCGTTCGTCACTTTTCATATTAATTTCATAGCTTGAAGTTCGAAATGTTCGAGATTAAATATATATCTATGCAAAAATGTAAAAATATACCTTTTGTTACAATACACACAGTAGCTCGTATCCTAGTCTTCAGTTTTCGACGTCAGCAATTGGTGTGGCACAGACTTTGTCTTTTTTGTAGTCTTCCCCCCCCCCCCCGCCAAAAAAATAAAAATAAAAAAAAAATAAAAAAAAATAATCCAAAGGAGTAAAATTAGGAGAAGGCGAAGGTCAGTGTGAACTTACTCTTAGAAACTCTTGTAAGAGAAATCGCGCTATCTAATGCACACACACACACAAAACTAAAAAAAAACTAAAACTTACTTATCTAGCAATGTAACATGTTATATTATTATACAAAAGGTTAATTTGTCACGAGTCAATACTTTTTGATCCTCATTCTACATCATTTATAATCTATATCTAACATCATCCATAGACCATTGTTGTAGATATTAGAATTAATTATAACTTAAAAAATGCATTATAATTAATACTTAGACTATAATAATTGTAACATACTGAGTAAATTACCAACTCAAATACACTGTAAAATAGTCCGTTAAATTTACGGCCAGTAAAAATTGCTGGCATCATTGCTGCCAGCAGTCTTGCCAGCAAAGATATTTTTTACAGTGTATACTAATCATCGTCTAAAAAAATTAACATACATTTTTACCCGTAAAATGCTGGACAAACTCCTCTCACGTTTTATTACTGATATTAGGAATTCATAAAAAGTGTAAATCTTTTTTTCTCTAATATGTGTAATCTCTAAGGTCCTAATATATTTAAACCGTATCTTCAACCTTACTTTTTGACGCTTTTCATTTATTGCGATAAACGAATGTGAACATTCTTTAACAGTGAATGATATTCAATAATAGTTATTTATATATTTTTTGAAAATAACTTACGAAATTCGAAAATTCTTTGGTCCCGGAAATATTCATTATTTTATAAGCAAATTCAACTTTATTAAAAAAAATCCAGCTCAAATATTTAGTTTTATACTATTTGCAAATTAAAAAATAAGAATATCTTTTTTTTTTTCTCAAAAGGACTGATTTAATTAATTTCTCTCTTTTATAAAGCTGAAATTGTTGTTAAAGTAATTCCCTTGGAAACGGAGAGATAAGAGTAATAAAACATCGCCAATTATTACAAGATAATTTTTTTCTGTGAAGCGAAATGCGAAACTAATAAAATTAAATTTTTTATCGAAAATCAATTGATGTTAAAGAGTTTGGGAGTATTACCATTAATATGAATTAAAAACCATTTCTATTAAATTCAGTAATAGAAAATTCTATATCTACTTTCATTAAATGATTTTAATTTAATCTTTATTATCAAAAACTGGGTTTGGAAAATTATTCAGAATATATTATACATACACTACTTTAATTAATCTTTAATATTTCTATAATTTTTGAAGCACTAAAGCCAATGTTTTTTGAGACTTGATAAATAAAAGTGATTAACTTATTAAATAATCTTAGTTTTATGGTATTTTATAAAAACAATTTAAGTACATAGTCTACAAGCTATGAGTTAACCCCTTGAGCTCTGCTGGTAAAATTTTCTACCACATAATTTTAATTCCAAAATGTCACAATGACACCAGAAAATTTTACCAGATTTACTTCAAAAAGGTTTAATGCATTTTTTCGTGTATATCGTTAACCGTTTTTTTTTTCTTTGCAAAATACTGGTGGCAATGTGACATTTGGAATTTTGAAGAAATTTACACCAAAGAGCTCAAAGGATTAAGTAAAGGGTTAAAATAATTTTTCTGCAGTGCTAAACGATGTCTAAATTACTATAAATGTGTAATATTTTTACTCTTTTTTTTGACAACACATTGTATGGCCATCCTAGATCTCCATGAGGAAGTAAAATTGGAAATGTCAGGAGATCTGCATATTGTGAGGTTTGATTCATGGTAGTGGTCTAATGGTCATTTTCCTGTCTTCAATAATTTTTAAGATCCGCACATTGAATACAATTATCTTTTGGTTCAATTATGAAAGCACTTTCCGAAGTTGTTGATTTATTATACTTTCTCTTGTTAACCATTGAAAAATGGTTGTTCTTTTCGGTGGAAGATTGAAAAAATGACGTGGTCACTTTTGAATTTAAATTAAATTCTTTACTTTTACAAGAATTTTTATTTGAATAGGAAATTAAAACGTTTAAAATCATTGTAATAAAGGAGACAACTAACAAATTTAAAAATGTGTAGACGGAAATTAACAGATACGGAAAAAGCCGAAGCCAAAAAAATGAATGACCGTGGATGTCGCATTCAATGACATCAAACACAATATGTGTATTTAAACAATCATAAAACAATTTTTATTTAAAATAAAAATTTAATCAACATGTATATGTTGCTTATTAGTTTGGCGATTCGTATCATTTGGCGAAATTCGTCGACGGGATAACTAAGTAGTACTGTACTTGGTTTGGCGCAAAAACGTCTTTCAATACAGAAAACGAGAAAATCAAAAGATTATAGTTAAGCTGAAAACCAATTAAGTGTTGAAAGGCGATTTAATGCTGAACCGATTAATTGTAAAGCATCATGTCTCGAGGGGGACTAATCCACTAGCCATGGCGTTTTACAATCGGTCGGTTCTAACCAGGAAAATTTGAGTGCCAATTGTGATCCTAACAAGCCGGAAAATGTTATAGCTATTACTCTTGATTTTCCACCACATAAAAAGAAAACTAAAAAACAATCGGCTTGGGAAAAACTGGAAAAAAACTTTTTTGATTCAATGTCTGATGGACCCATTCACAGATACATGTGCCGCGGTCGACTTTGGTTTAAAACCTCCATCACCAACATTCTGTCTGTAAAATCATACAGTATATGCCAAAGTCTTACAAGTATAACAGTATATGCCAAAGCTGTATTTCAATAATGATTACTTTCGCACCAACAATGTTACATAGTTTGAAATGTTTCTTTCGTCGCTAACTTTCATGCTTGGTGACAATGGAGTGATGTAACTTAACACTAGAACAGCCAGATTTTGGACTTACCTAAAACCGCCGTTAGAGGTCAATTTGATCCACTAAGAAATTAAAGCCATATCAAAATAAAAATGTTTTTTCTTGATTAATGATGTTTAAATTGCAAAATATAAATTTTTTGGAAAATTTTATAATTTTTCTTTTTTATTTATTTAGTTGTTAGAGTACGTCTATGCCCATTTTTGCGTTATTTTTTTAAATGACGGTATATAAATGACAATATATAATTCAATTATTTTATTATATAATACTGCAAAATATAGTTAATTACATATATATAATTATACATATATCATAATATTGGGTTGGGGAAAATTCGCTGTTTCCCAACAGATAACTTTAAAGTCGCATATCTCAAGTAATACTTACTCAAATAAGCTATATTATACAGAATTTGAAAGGTAATAGTCTCTAGAATATTCTGGATATAATTGCGTCTGGATAGTTATTGCGTTATAAAAATAGAGATTCCAGAAGATCATTTTCGTCACATTTTAGTTTTTTACTTCCAAATAGGGTAAAATGCGGCGCAGGCTCATAGAATTTTTGTGTGGCGTTTAGGTGATCAGTGCTTAAGTAAATGCCAAAGTCAGAATCGGTTTGCTCGTTTTCGTTCCGAAAATTTCGATGTTAAAGATGAATGTTTCCCTGGCCGGCCACTACTTTAATAAGTCGATGAAATTTAAAAACAAAATCGAGATGACTGACATATTTCTACCCACAACATTGCTACAAAACTAAACATCAACCATAAACCACTTTTGAACTATTTACATAAAACTGGATACCAAATGAAACTCGATACTTGTGTTCCCCATGGTTGGTTGGTTGGTTGATTGGGGTTTAATGGCGCAAAATCCCTTTAGGGACATGCTGCGCCAAGACCAAGTCAAAATAGGAAAAACAATCAAGAAAAAGGGATAAAATGCACAGTCAAAACCAATCACAAAGTCTAAAGTCCTCAGTCAAAATGCATAAAATCCGTTAAAACACAGACAATCCACAACAAATACATAAACACAACCCCAAAGTACACAAAAACCAAAAAAGCAAGAGAAAGAAACAACAAGGCAGGTGTCAAACACAAGGTGCAATCAAACAAAGTAAAAACAGTGCAGCAATTGTCCTTCAAAAACCAATCAAAACCTGACAAATATATTTAAAAATGTAAAAAAAATAAAATGCTAAAATTAGTTAAAATTCTAAAACAGTAAGATAATGACACGATGACCAAATTGGAAAAGTACTACAGAAAACCTAAAATACAACTAAAACAACGACCAATAAAAAAATTAATTTAACCAGGCACATACTCTTCAAAAATTGTGTTTTCGTCTGAATCCGAGCCACTGCCGTAAGACTCGGATTCCATAGCTTCTTGGACATAATGCTGGAGTTGCCTGGGATCTTTAAAATTTCTTTTGCATGGGCTGAGCGATGAATTTTGCAATCTTTTAACGACAGTCTTCCGCCGTGGGGTTGCTGGAGTTGGGGTTTTTATGGTATCTGATTGTTTTTTAAGCATATGTGATTTTTGTAATGTTTTTGATTTTGTAGCAGTTTGGATCCCAGCCTTGGTTCCTTCTTTCTGAACACCAGTTTTCACTATTTGACTAGAGTTGGGTCGGACCGTGTTGGACTTAGGCGATATTTTTGTACAGGTTCCAGCTTTGATATTAGTTTGGGGATCAGATGATTTTTTGGATGGAGAATTTAATTTCTGTTCTCTTTTTTCTAAACCAATTATTTTAACCGGTTCTGTGGATGGTAGCCAGCGTTCTAATTTAGGGGTTCCAGACAATTTAGTAGGGAGACAGACATCACGTGTTTCTTTAATTGGTGTGCTAGTTGATTGTGATTTAGTAGATCTATTAGGTGGATATGAGGAATCAGTTTGGGTGCTTACATGTCTAACAGATTTTGATTGGTTTTTAAGTAAGCTGGAGTAAGAAATTCCGACAGATGGGGTTCTGGTTTCTACAAGTTTGCGAGCTTCAGGATAAGACAAATTTTGAGTAATTTTAACTGTGATAATTTCTTTTTCTCGGTTCCAATTAGGACAAGTACGGGAATATGCAGTATGATCTCCCTTACAGTTTGCACAACGTTCGGTTTTTTTACAATCTTTATTGTCATGGCCCACTTCTGCACAACGTGCGCAGGTAAGAGATCCACGACATGTACCATTAGTATGGCCGTAACGTTGGCATTTAAAGCAACGGAGAGGGTTAGGAATGTAAGGTCTGACAGGACAATTCAGGTAAGCGGCTTTGATTCTAGTTGGTAAAGTAGGACTATTGAAAGTGAGAATGACATGCTTTGTAGGAAGGATTTGTCCATTCCGACAGATAGTGATCCGACGTGCATCAAGGACATTTTGATCTTTTAAATTTTCTAAGAGTTCATCTTTTGTAGAGAATAATAGGTCTGGTTCAGAGATGACACCTCGGCTTGTATTTAGAGATTTATGTATTTGTACAGAAACGGAAAATGTGCCTATTGTAGAGCAGTTAGTGAGAAACTGCGATTGTTTAGCTGTAGATACTTTTACTAGTAAATCTCCTGATTGTAATTTTTTGAGAATGTGGCCATCCCCTAAGACAGACTGGAACGTTTTTGCAATGAGAAATGGCGATGTTTTTCCAAAGGAACTATCAGAGTGGCTATCAGTGCGTTTAATTATGAAATATCGAGTGAAAGCAGAATTCTGTGACATTTGTTGCTCTCTACAAGAGAGAGAAGGAGGAAGTGAAGTATTTCCATCCATAGTAGATAAAATAAAATTCAGACCCCGGCCGCACCACCCACTCCCGAGCCCTACAAGGGGATGCACATTCGTGCACCAGTGCTAACCAGGGCCCATACGGTCACAAGACAACCCTATGTCAGTCTCCACCCTTAACGAGATGACTAGTAGTTGCTCGATCACTTGATCCCTAAAGCCAGTGACAAAAGCCAGCTGACCAGCCGATTGATGCATACGGGACCAAATGCACCTCCCGTCTACCTGAAGCAGAGGCCAAAGCAGTGTGTTGGTTTCCCTCAACTGCCAGGATCCCCCTTTCCAGGGACACGGGTCGCCACGCACGGCCAACACGTGGGTGGTTTACAATTCTCCATGAGTCGATATACAGGATGTATCGGCTCATGCAGAATTGCCCTCACCTCCGAAGAGGAAACCACAATGAGAGTGAAACAAAGGGGAAAGGAAGACCAGAGAAGTAAGAGGAAAAGGAAAGGAGAAAGATCACTCAGGTGCCCCGGGGTTGTGAAGCCCGTGAATACCTAAAGAAGGTATCCCCCTGGGGGGGTGTGTTCCCCATGAACTTACAGTGAGAAATTTAATGGACAGAGTTTCCATTTGTGAATTTGCGCGGAATAAAATCGAGCCTTTTTTGAAACAAATGATTACGGGTGATGAAAAGTGAATCACGTACGACAACAATGTGCTAAAAAATCGTGGTCGATGCTTCACAAACGGTGGCAAAGCCCGGATTGACGCCACAGATGATGATGCTGAGTGTTTGGTTGGATAGGAAAGAAATTGTTCATCATGAGCTGCTCGAACCTGGCCAAACCATTAATTCCACTACCTACTGTGAACAACTAATGCGATTGAAGCAGGCAGTTAAAAAAATCCGGTCAAAATTGATCAATAGGAAAGGCGTTGTCTTCCATCAGGACGACGCTAAACTACACACATCTTAAGTCACTCGGCAAAAACAGAGAGAGCTTGGCTGGGAGGTTTTGATGCACCCACCGTATAGTCCAGACCTAGATACGACCGATTACTATTTGTTCCGCCCTCTACGGAACTTTCTTAATGGTATTAAGTTTATTTCAAAAGAGGCTTGTGAAAATTCCCTTGCTCAGTTTGTTGCCCACAACTCTCAGAAATTCTACAGTGACGGAATTATCGTTTAACCAGAAAATGGCAAAAGGTCATCGAACAAAACAGCACATATATTATTGATTAGTTGTTTAATTTATATAAACAAATTTAGTTTAAAAAATACGAAAAAAGCGAAATTACTTTTTCCCCAACCCAATATAATAATATTACACAATAAAAGTGATAAGAAAAGAAACAAAAGTTGGTTGGTTGGTTGTATAAGGTTTAGTGGCACAAAATCCCTTGAGGGACATGCTGCGCCAAAACAAAAGACAGAAAAGAAACAAAATCCAAAAGAAACAAGATCAGGATATCTGGATGGGGTATCCCATGCAGATATAGTGTAAAAGTTAAAAATTTTAAAAATATTACAACATAATATATATGGTAAAATTAAAATCAGTAAAAGACTCATTTGGATAGGGTTCCTATCCAAATGTCGTTAACACATCAAAGTCATAAGAATAAGGTCCAAGTCATAAGAACAAAAATAGAGATAAAAATTCATATTTCAGAATAAAATCCTGCATGTTTTAAAAAAGTAAAGAGTGCCCCATGAGGTGTTTCTCCAATGAGGTTTGTCAAAATGGGTGATGAAGAGTTAAAATATATTCTGTACAAATGCCGGAGGCCCGGACAGTCAGTTAAAAGATAATGAATGGTTAGGCAATCAAAATGACAATGAGGACACATGGGTGCATCCTCTTTAAATAACAAATGTTTATGAGCGATTCTAGAGTGTCCAATTCTCAGACGGGTCAGAAGAACATCTATTTTCCTTGGATAATTTTGAGGCCAGGTTATGATCGTTGGTTTGATGTGGTGCAGTTTATTATTGTATTCTAAATTCCAACTTTCCTGCCATTTATTATGAATGTAGTGTGTTATAATTAGTTTTACGTCTGAGAATGGAATCTTATGATTTAAGGGGCTAAGAGCAAGTTTTGCTGCCTTGTCCGCTTTTTCATTTCTAAAGATACCCACGTGTCCAGGTACCCAGCAAAATAAGATATTGTAACCTAGATTTGTCAAATTATTATAAAGTTCCAAGATTGCTGAGACATAAGGATGTTTATTAAATGATTTTATTGCGTCAATAGCACTATTTGAGTCTGTATAAATGATGAATGAAGAGTTATGATGGTGAGAGATGTGCAACAAGGCTCTCTCAATGGCAATCAACTCGGATGTAAATACTGAAGTTGAAGGATGGAGCCGGTAGCTGAAACTGGTGTTTTCAAAGAAAACACCACATCCAACATCAGTACTACTCTTAGAACCATCTGTGTAAATATCTTTATAATTTCTGAAACTGGATCGATGTGCAGCAAACAAATTTTGAAAGATAATAGGTGCAAGATTCTTTTTGTCATAAACTTTAAAAGGATGGAGGTTGGTAATGCTAGGAATTATCCAAGGAGGAAACTTGTTTAATGAACATGAACTCACCTCAATATTATTTAAATGACTATTGCTAACAATGCTCCTTATTCGGACACCAAATGAAGGGATGCAAGATGGACGATGCTGATAAAGAATGTCATTGTCAGAATTTAAAATATGAGTATGAAGAGGATGGCCATGATGTGAAAGAATACGATAGAACAGGACCAAAGAAAGCTTTTCGCGAATGTGGTGTAATGATGGTTCATTACACTCGACATATAGACTTATAACTGGGGATGTACGAAATGCACCAGAGCAAACACGAAGTGCGCTATGGTGCACAGTGTCAAGCTTTTTAAGAACAGAATTACGTGCAGAACCATAAATCTGGCAGGCATAGTCAATTTTAGAACGAATAATAGCGCGATAAATTTTCAGGAGAGATGTGCGATCTGCTCCCCAAGAAGTGTTTGAAAGTACTTTGATTAAATTAAGCAATTTTTCACATTTTGTCCGTAATTGCAAAACATGTGGTAAAAAAGTCAGTTTTTTTGTCAAAATATAGGCCGAGGTAACGAACAGTGTCCACAACAGGGATTTGGTTTGAACCGATGAAAACTTCAGGATCTGGATGCAGATCCCTACGTCTGCAGAAATGCACACAAGAGGTTTTGTCTTGGGATATAATAAAGCCATTTTTGTTTGTCCATTGAATAATACGGTTGATAGCAATTTGCGATTGTCTCTCAATAAAACGCATATCCTGTCCTTTACATAAAATTTTAAAATCGTCGTGTACCCTGAACGCTAGGTGGCAATTGGCTCAGTATTTCATTAATCTTGATAGCAAAGAGGGTGACACTCAGAACACTGCCCTGTGGCACACCCTCTTCTTGTACATAGAAACTGGAGCAAACACCCCCAATTCGAACCTGAAAAATTCTAACTGCGAGGAAGTTCATTATAAAAATTGGTAGGTTGCCACGAAAGCCCAGGTTAAAACGATCACGAAGGATGCCCTACCTCCAGGTTTTATCATAGGCTTTCATCATGTCAAAAAAAACTGTCAGCAAATGGTTGCGTTTTAAAAAAGCAGTCCTAATATGGGTTTCTAAAAGAATGAGGTTGTCAATAGTGGACCTACCTCGTCGAAAACCGCTTTGAAAAGCTGCAAGGCAGTTATTAGATTCTAAAAAATGGACCAGGCGACAATTAATCATTTTTTCCAAAAGTTTGCAAAGGCTGCTAGAGAGTGCAATAGGTCTATAGTTGTTTGGATCACTGGAATCTTTACCTGGTTTGGGGAAAGGAATTACAATAGTTTTACGCCAAGCTCTAGGAAAAGCGTGTTCAGTCCATATTCTATTATAGAAAGTGAGTAAGTTATTGAGTGAGGCGGTAGAAAGATATTTTATCATTGTATAGGTGATGCCATCGTGTCCTGGAGCAGATACACGGCTATTTTGTAAGCACCGCAAGATCTCTAGTTTTGTGAATGGTAGATTATATTCATAAGAAAGGTGAGATTTAAAGTTTATGCTGTTAGATTCCATTTGTTTTTTGTATGTTAAGAAAGGTTCGGGGTACGATTGGTTGGTTGGTTGAATGGGGTTTTCTGGCGCAAGGTCCCCTGTGGGACATGCTGCGCCAAGAACATGGTAGGAATAAGACAAGGTTAAATTTTAAAATAAAATGTAAAAAGTGAAAGCTGAAATAAAAATATGTTGTAGATATGAGTTAAGTTGATAAAGGCAAGGCGGTGATACATGAAATCAAAAACCAATTAAAACCCGACAAACATATTTAAAATTGCAAAAAGATAAAATGCTAAAACTAGTTAAAACTCTAAAACAGTAAGATAATGACACGATGACCAAATTGGAAAAGTACTACAGAAAACCTAAAATACAACTAAAACAAAGACCAATAAAAAAATTAATTTAACCAGGCACATACTCTTCAAAAATTGTGTTTTCGTCTGAATCCGAGCCACTGCCGTAAGACTCGGATTCCATAGCTTCTTGGACATAATGCTGCAGTTGTCTGGGATCTTTAAAATTTCTTTTGCATGGGCTGAGCGATGAATTTTGCAATCTTTTGACGACAGTCTTCCGCCGTGGGGTTGCTGGAGTTGGGGTTTTTATGGTTTCTGTTTGTTTTTTAATCATATGTGATTTTTGTAATGTTTTTGATTTTGTAGCAGTTTGGATCCCAGCCTTGGTTCCTTCTTTCTGAACACCAGTTTTCACTATTTGACTAGAGTTGGGTTGGACCGTGTTGGACTTAGGCGATATTTTTGTACAGGTTCCAGCTTTGATATTAGTTTGGGGATCAGATGATTTTTTGGATGGAGAATTTAATTTCTGTTCTCTTTTTTGTAAGTCAATTATTTTAACCGGTTCTGTGGAAGGTAGCCAGCGTTCTAATTTAGGGGTTCCAAACAGTTTAGTAGGGAGACAGACATCACGTGTTTCTTTAATTGGTGTGCTAGTTGATTGTGATTTAGTAGATCTATTAGGTGGATATGAGGAATCAGTTTGGGTGCTTACATGTCTTACAGATTTTGATTGGTTTTTAAGTAAGCTGGAGTAAGAAATTCCGACAGATGGGGTTCTGGTTTCTACAAGTTTGCGAGCTTCAGGATAAGACAAATTTTGAGTAATTTTAACTGTGATAATTTCTTTTTCTCTGTTCCAATTAGGACAAGTACGGGAATATGCAGTATGATCTCCCTTACAGTTTGCACAACGTTCGGTTTTTTCACAATCTTTATTGTCATGGCCCACTTCTGCACAACGTGCGCAGGTAAGAGATCCACGACATGTACCATTAGTATGGCCGTAACGTTGGCATTTAAAGCAACGGAGAGGGTTAGGAATGTAAGGTCTGACAGGACAATTCAGGTAAGCGGCTTTGATTCTAGTTGGTAAAGTAGAACTATTGAAAGTGAGAATGACATGCTTTGTAGGAAGGATTTGTCCATTCCGACGGATAGTGATACGACGTGCATCAAGGACATTTTGATCTTTTAAATTTTCTAAGAGTTCATCTTTTGTAGAGAATAATAGGTCTGGTTCAGAGATGACACCTCGGCTTGTATTTAGAGATTTATGTATTTGTACAGAAACGGAAAATGTGCCTATTGTAGAGCAATTAGTGAGAAACTGCGATTGTTTAGCTGTAGATACTTCTACTAATAAATCTCCTGATTGTAATTTTTTGAGAGTGTGGCCATCCCCTAAGACAGACTGGAACGTTTTTGCAATGAGAAATGGCGATGTTTTTCCAAAGGAACTATCAGAGTGGCTATCAGTGCGTTTAATTATGAAATATCGAGTGAAAGCAGAATTCTGTGACATTTGTTGCTCTCTACAAGAGAGAGAAGGAGGAAGTGAAGTATTTCCATCCATAGTAGATAAAATAAAATTCAGACCCCGGCCGCACCACCCACTCCCGAGCCCTACAAGCGGATGCACATTCGTGCACCAGTGCTAACCAGGGCCCATACGGTCACAAGACAACCCTATGTCAGTCTCCACTCTTAACGAGATGACTAGTAGTTGCTCGATCACTTGATCCCTAAAGCCAGTGACAAAAGTCAGCTGACCAGCCGATTGATGCACACGGGACCAATATGCACCTCCCGTCTACCTGAAGCAGAGGCCAAAGCAGTGTGTTGGTTTCCCTCAACTGCCAGGATCCCCCTTTCCAGGGACACGGGTCGCCACGAACGGCCAACACGTGGGTGATTTACAATTCTCCATGAGTCGATATACAGGATGATATCGGCCCATACAGAAATGCTCTCACCTCCGAAGAGGAAACCACAATGAGAGTGAAACAAAGATGAAAGGAAGACAAGAGGAGTAAGAGGAAAAGGAAAGGAGAAAGATCACTCAGGTGCCCCGGGTTTGTGAAGCCCGTGAATACCTAAAGAAGGTATCCCCCTGGGGGGGTTCGGGGTACGAATCAGATTTAGAATTGGATGCCAAAGTGCTTGCTATTGTTTCGGCAATATTTTTGGGAGATGCTATGGTCTGCCCATTGTGTTTTAAAATTGAGATGTGGTTTTCTGAATATAGTCCCATACAGTTTTTGACTTATTTCCAGAGGACTTTACATAGAAGTATTGGAGTTTATGTTGGAAATGTACTGCATCCAGGATTCCCGCTGGCTTCTACGTCGCACTCTTCTAGCTTCAGCCCTTGCTTTTTTGAAAGCCAGATAATTGTTATAATTGGGGTAGCGACGAAATATGCCCCAAGCCTTCTGTTGATGTTTCTGTGCCTTTTG
Organism: Maratus speculifer; assembly: GCA_964019185.1. Classification (NCBI taxonomy): domain Eukaryota; kingdom Metazoa; phylum Arthropoda; class Arachnida; order Araneae; family Salticidae; genus Maratus; species Maratus speculifer. Next base: position 428,905,765 of record OZ025290.1, on the reverse strand, counting down.
GCAATCGTCATTCCACCATGGCTTCCTGTGTCGCGGTATAGAGTGTGAGATTGGTATACTAATATCTGCAGCATTGATAATACATTGGGTAATATTATCAAGCGCATCGTCGATGTCATCCTCTATCATATCGCTTGTTATATTAGCATTGTTAGTGAAAGTTGGCCAATTCGCCCTATCATAGATATAACGTTTAAAACAATTATTAGAATCCTTGAGCGGAGTAGTCAGAGTGATAAAAGTAGGAAAATGATCGCTGCCATGCAGGCTATTAGAAACCCAGAAGTTCCAATATGGATAAATGGAAGGGGAGCAAATAATGAGATCTATAGCATAAAAGGTGCGGGATGGTTTATGGAAATAACGTATGATCAACATTATTGAGTAGGCATAAGCCATTGTCAGAAATTAGTTTTTCTATTGTATCACCGCGTTGATTATTGTCAGAATTACCCCACAGTTGGCTATGAGCATTAAAATCACCGAGTATGATAAAAGGAGAGGGGAGTTGGAGAATGAGATTATCAAGATCTGCTGAATGGATGGACGGATTTGGTGGTAAGTAAATAGTACAGATAGTAATAAGTCTGTTTATATGTGCACGGATTGCAACAGCTGGTAAGTTAGTATTCAAATTAATTTGTGAATGAGGTACACTGCGGGATATAAAGAGAGCCACTCCGCCAGTGGCCCTGTCACTACCAGTAAAATCTTTTCTGTATGTTGCATAGTTGCGTAATTTCGATTTGTCATTAGGTTTAAAATGAGTTTCCTGAAGAGCCAAGTAGAGTGGTTGATGGTCTGACAGAATATCACGGATTTCATCATATTTGTGGCGATAACCGCGGCAGTTCCACGATATAATATTAGTCATGATTGAGGTAATTTTATTGATTTAGTCAGGCACAGATTCTTCGAATACAATATTTTCATCGTCATATGAGTCACTGCAGTATAACTCGGCATCTATAGCCTCATCCGCATAATGCTTCAGTTGTTTTGGATCGTTAATGTTTTTTATAACTAAACTGATGTCAGATTTTTGCCTCCCCTTCCCCACAGTCTTCCATTGTAGAGGGACTGGAGTTGAGGTTTTCTTTTTAGTCGTTTGTATTGGGGTTTTTTTTTAGATTCTGTATTCTGGGGATATCAGGTTTCTGTGGTGTGGTGGTATTCATGGCAGCTTTTGTTTTAGTTTGGGATTGAGATGACTTATTAGATAGAGCTGTTAATTTCTGATGTTTCTTCTCTATGTCATTTATTGTTGCCGGATCAGAGAAAGGTGTGTTGGTCGATTGTGTTACGGTAGATTTATCGTGTGGATATGAGACATCAGTTTGTGTAGCCATGTGTCTTACGGCTGTTGATTGCTTCTTGAACTTCTCGGATTTTTCACATAATTTATTGTCATGGCCCACTTCTGCACAACGTGCACAGGTGAGAGATCCACGACAATTTATGTTAGTATGACCGTAACGCTGGCATTTAAAACAGCGGGTGGGATTTGGTATATAGGGTCTGACCTTACAGTTTAAATATCCTGCTTTAATTCTAGGTGGTAAAGTAGTGCTATTGAAGGTTAGAATAATATGTTTAGTGGGAATTATCTGCTCATTTTTACGGATGGTGATACGGCGTACATCTATGATATTTTGGTCTTTTAAATTTTCTAAAAGTTCATCTTTGGTGGAGTATAAAAGATCAGGTTCGGATATTCCCCCGCGGCTTGTATTTAAAGTTTTATGTGCCTGTACGGAAACAGAAAATGTGCCGATTGTAGTGCAATTTGAGAGAATTTGTGATTGTTTGGTTGTAGAAACCTCAACCAGCAAATCCCCAGATTGTAATTTTTTTCAGAGAATGGCCATCTCCCAAAACAGACTGGAAAGTTTTAGCTATAAGAAATGGTGAAGTTTTTTTAAAGGAGCAATCGGAGTGACTATCGGTACGTTTCACAATGAAAAAACGGGTAAATGCGAAAGACAGTGTAGTTTGTTGCTCTCCACTAGGGAGAGAAATAGAAGGAAAAGTATTGTTTTCATCCATATTTAAAAAAAAATAGAATTCAGACCCCGGCCGCACCACCCTCTCCCGAGCCCTACAAGGGGATGCACATTCGTGCACCAGTGCTAACCAGGGTCCATACGGTCACAAGACAACCCTATGTCAGTCTCCACCCTTAACGAGATGACTAGTAGTTGCTCGATCACTTGATCCCTAGGGCCAGTGACGAAAGTCAGCTGACCAGCCGATTGATGCATACGGGACCAAATGCACCTCCCGTCTACCTGAAGCAGAGGCCAAAGTAGTGTGTTGGTTTCCCTCAACTACCAGGATCCCCCTTTCCAGGGACACGGGTCGCCACGCACGGCCAACACGTGGGTGGTTTACAATTCTCCATGAGTCGTAATGCAGGATGACATCGGCTCATACAGAATTGCCCTCACCTCCGAAGAGGAAACCACAACGAGAGTGAAACAAAGAGGAAAGGAAGACCAGAGGAGTAAGAGGCAAAGGAAAGGAGAAAGATCACTCAGGTGCCCCGGGGTTGTGAAGCCCGTGAATACCTAAAGAAGGTATCCCCCTGGGGGGAAACAAAATGCAAATACAAATAAGCACACAATATGCTTCAAAGTGAGAAAATAAAGAAAATAAATCCTGAATAAAGAATATAAATGTGTTCAAAAGTTACTTAGACATCAGCTGAAATACAGAGGAAAAAATGCAATATTTAAGATATTCTGCGACACGTGGGGGAAAAACTATGAATTTTTTACCATGACAAAATGAACGTATTGAACAGCAAGAATTGAAAGGGGTTATATATTTCTAAGATAAACATTGACTCTCTCTCTTTTTAATCCTTTCGGATGTGTTGTAGAGGTGGGCATTATTTAACATAACATGGTAAATATTCGTAATATCAACCAAAAACTTATTCAGTAACAGATTACGGTTGGTTGGTTGGTTGGTTGGTTGATTGATTGATTGAGGTTTACTGGCGCAAAGTCACACTAGGGACATGCTGCGCCAATAACAGGATGAAGTAAAAACCGAAAAGTTTTTTAAAATTGTTAAAAATATGTAAAAAATATAAATGGATAAAAAGCAAAGTTAAAAGATGAAAGCGTTAAGTGATAAATGAAAATAAAATAAGTACAAAGGATTAAAACACACTTCAGGATAAAATAAGAGTTAAATCAGTCAAATCAATAAGATAACAGATAAGATAACAGATAATAGTCAACAATATAATAATGGCATTCGATAATAGTCAGTATCTTTTAAAGAATTATGAAAATTGTGCAAAACAAACAAACAGTGACATAAATGCAAAAACGGTGCAATATTTAAAGAATAGCAAGGTTTTGTTAATGAGTTATACAACCAAAATATTGTTTAAAAGAATAAATATTTAAATTAAAAATAGTAAAATTTCTTAAAAAATGTATTAAATTAAAACATAAAATGTTAAAATACAGCTTAAAACAGATTAATCAATCAATTTTTTTGGCAATTTAAGAAGAAGGCTTTAAGAAGAAGGCTTAAAAATCTTTAGAAATTTATAAATATCCTTCAAAACATGTTATTTACTTTAAAAAACGTTTCTGGCAATTTAAATATCGTCGCTTTTATCACAGTTTCGTCACAATGTTACTATCAAATTAGTCACAAATGACACTTTTTTCACAAATTTGTCACATTGGTACCACTCTGTGAAACGTCACAAAAGAGCTCTAAAACGGCCATGACGATTTCACCTTTTTAGTCACTGTGACTTCATGTCGACGTCACGTGACGTCACATCGACAATCGATGGTCACAAAGTCACTATGTGGCTTCACAACGACGTTGCAGTGACGTCACCATGCTGAGGCTGTATATAAACAGATTCCCCCAAGAGCTATTAAAACACCTAGAACAACTCTGGAGGGCCATAAAAACCTGAATTCCGTGTTACTTAAAAAAGCACAACCGAAAAAGTCTTATAAAACCTCCAAATCGATTAGATTTATAGCTCTGTAAATAAATGTTTGTATTGTAAAAGAATTTTTTTAAGGGGGAGAGTGTTGTGTAATGTAATATTTAGCATAACACGTGCTTACAGTAAGTTTTAACTGTGGTTTGGGCAATAGTCGTTATAAAAATTTTGAATAAATATGTTTCGTGAATTCTTGCTGTATGTCTTTTTGAATTATGAAAAGTATTATTAATTTATTGACTTTTAATAATGGTTAAATATATAACATTCTGCAAAAATGGAGCAACTGGTTCAAGAATTAAACGAAATAAAGCATTAATGAATGCGCTAAATGCGGAAAGTACCATTCAGAAGTTTCAACTGAGCTACATGTATTTGAGGATCTTAGTTTTAATTTATTGTACTTAATTTATTTTTCTCTATGTGTGACTAAAGTACGATTTTAAACTTTGTACTATCCAGAAAAAGGAATATGTTTTCCTTTTATTGTATAACTGCTGTCGAAAGAATTGGCTACCAAATGGGTTACAGTTCGGATTTCCCTTTCCTTCCCCTTGTTGTAAGTTTTGGATTGAATATAGTTAAGATCTAAATATAAATATTGTATAAAGAACTGCTCAAAGAATTGCGATAATTTTCAGATTGTAGATGAAAATAGCTGAAACTGGGATTTCAAATGTCTTATGCGTTTTTACATGGTTGAACTAGACATAATATTTCAACTTATTAAATGGAGCAGTTTTGCTATTATTTTGAATGTTGGAAAAAGTTTCATAATATATGCTTCTTTCATATTTTTGCTTTGTTGCTAATTATTCATTTGCTTTCTAATTATAGAGTGTGCAAGAACTGGTACAAATTAACAAGAGATCCAGAGTTTTGGCGAAGAATAAATGTCAACATTTTCAACGATAACTGGTTTCGTCTTATCCAAATACTTCCCTCATGTGTCACCTACATTCACTTGATTCCTGATGTTGATTTGTCTCCCGTGAATTTTTTAACATTTTCAAGTGGACTCTCAAAAAAATGTCCGAATCATAATACATTAATCTTGCATCATTTCTCATTTAATAGGGACTATTTAGATCTTTACTCACATTTACCCCAAAAACTTAGGGTATTAGTATTAACATCTTGTAAATTCATCATGAAAAATAACACAACAACGTGTATTGGAGTAGATCAGTTTGAAAATATGAGTGCATATGCATGCTGTATCGAAGTTTTAGATCTTAGTCATTCGCTTTTTACAGATTCTTCGGGCGAGGCTGTAACAAATTTAGGTTATAAACGTATGTGCAGCTTGAAAAAATTACATCTAGTTGGTGAATTTAATAGTGAATTCAATACACATTTAACATCGCAAATTCTGCGGAGACTACAGCTGCTTAATTTGGAACGGATTTACATTAGTCCCTCAGTATCTGTGGAAATATACAGCACGGAATTAATCTGACCGAATTATATTTATGTTGGACGCTTGTTGCAGACGGAGACTATTTTTTATGGGCCACCTGATTTACGTAACTTGGAGTTAATTTGCCTTCGTGGTTGTCACGTGACATCTATTGGTTGGTTGGTTGTATGGGGTTTTATGGCACAAAATCCCGTAGGGGACATGCTGCGCCAAAAAAGTGTACTAAAAATAGCAAACAAGGATAATGATTAAAGAAGTAAGCCATCTGGATGGGGGACCCCATCCAGATTTAGTCAGACAATAGAAAAAGTTACAAACTTAGTCAATAGAAGCACATCAATTTAAAGTGTAAAAATATATTATACGTCAAAATAAAGTCCTGCATGTTTTATGAAAGTAAAGAGCGCCCCATGAGGTGTTTCCCCAATGAGTTTTGTCAAGATAGGTGAAGAAGAATGGAAATAGGTTCTATACAAGTGCCGGAGGCCTGGACAGTCGGTTAAAACATGCAGAATGGTCAGTTGATGAAAGTGACAGTGTGGACACATGGGTGCATCTTCTCGAAGTAACAAATTTCTATGAGTAATTCTGGAATGCCCAATTCGTAAGCGGGTCAGAATAACATCAGATTTCCTGGGATAATTCGGAGGGCAGGCCGTGATTGTAGGTTTAACATGATGCAGTTTATTGTTGTATTCTAAGTTCCAACTGTTTTGCCAATTATTTTTAATAAAAAGATTGATGAGTAATTTCACGTCAGAAAGAGGAATTTTATGTTGTAATGGATTAACAGCCTGTTTTGCTGTCGCATCAGCTTTCTCGTTCCCAGGAATACCCATGTGTCCAGGTACCCAGCAAAACAAAATACTGCAACCACGTTGTGTCAAATTATAATAAATTTCTAGAATTGATGAGACAATTGGATGTTTTTTAAATGATTTAATGGCGTCAATAGAGCTGTTGGAGTCGGTATAAATAATGAAGGAAGTGTCATGATGGTGAGAGATGTACAAAATTGCTCTGTCAATTGCGATCAATTCAGCCATAAATACAGAGATAGATAAGTGCAGCCGATAACTAACAACGAAGGTCTCCATTGGGGGCATACTCAGAATTTTTTGAAAAAAATACGAATTAAACTACTCATGTAGGTAATAAAGGTTGGTTGGTTGAATGGGGTTTTCTGGCGCAAGGTCCCCTGTGGGACATGCTGCGCCAAGAACATGGTAGGAATAAGACAAGGTTAAATTTTAAAATAAAATGTAAAAAGTGAAAGCTGAAATAAAAATATGTTGTAGATATGAGTTAAGTTGATAAAGGCAAGGTGGTGATACATGAAATCAAAAACCAATTAAAACCCGACAAACATATTTAAAATTGCAAAAAGATAAAATGCTAAAACTAGTTAAAACTCTAAAACAGTAAGATAATGACACGATGACCAAATTGGAAAAGTACTACAGAAAACCTAAAATACAACTAAAACAAAGACCAATAAAAAAATTAATTTAACCAGGCACATACTCTTCAAAAATTGTGTTTTCGTCTGAATCCGAGCCACTGCCGTAAGACTCGGATTCCATAGCTTCTTGGACATAATGCTGCAGTTGTCTGGGATCTTTAAAATTTCTTTTGCATGGGCTGAGCGATGAATTTTGCAATCTTTTGACGACAGTCTTCCGCCGTGGGGTTGCTGGAGTTGGGGTTTTTATGGTTTCTGTTTGTTTTTTAATCATATGTGATTTTTGTAATGTTTTTGATTTTGTAGCAGTTTGGATCCCAGCCTTGGTTCCTTCTTTCTGAACACCAGTTTTCACTATTTGACTAGAGTTGGGTTGGACCGTGTTGGACTTAGGCGATATTTTTGTACAGGTTCCAGCTTTGATATTAGTTTGGGGATCAGATGATTTTTTGGATGGAGAATTTAATTTCTGTTCTCTTTTTTGTAAGTCAATTATTTTAACCGGTTCTGTGGAAGGTAGCCAGCGTTCTAATTTAGGGGTTCCAAACAATTTAGTAGGGAGACAGACATCACGTGTTTCTTTAATTGGTGTGCTAGTTGATTGTGATTTAGTAGATCTATTAGGTGGATATGAGGAATCAGTTTGGGTGCTTACATGTCTTACAGATTTTGATTGGTTTTTAAGTAAGCTGGAGTAAGAAATTCCGACAGATGGGGTTCTGGTTTCTACAAGTTTGCGAGCTTCAGGATAAGACAAATTTTGAGTAATTTTAACTGTGATAATTTCTTTTTCTCTGTTCCAATTAGGACAAGTACGGGAATATGCAGTATGATCTCCCTTACAGTTTGCACAACGTTCGGTTTTTTCACAATCTTTATTGTCATGGCCCACTTCTGCACAACGTGCGCAGGTAAGAGATCCACGACATGTACCATTAGTATGGCCGTAACGTTGGCATTTAAAGCAACGGAGAGGGTTAGGAATGTAAGGTCTGACAGGACAATTCAGGTAAGCGGCTTTGATTCTAGTTGGTAAAGTAGGACTATTGAAAGTGAGAATGACATGCTTTGTAGGAAGGATTTGTCCATTCCGACGGATAGTGATACGACGTGCATCAAGGACATTTTGATCTTTTAAATTTTCTAAGAGTTCATCTTTTGTAGAGAATAATAGGTCTGGTTCAGAGATGACACCTCGGCTTGTATTTAGAGATTTATGTATTTGTACAGAAACGGAAAATGTGCCTATTGTAGAGCAATTAGTGAGAAACTGCGATTGTTTAGCTGTAGATACTTCTACTAATAAATCTCCTGATTGTAATTTTTTGAGAGTGTGGCCATCTCCTAAGACAGACTGGAACGTTTTTGCAATGAGAAATGGCGATGTTTTTCCAAAGGAACTATCAGAGTGGCTATCAGTGCGTTTAATTATGAAATATCGAGTGAAAGCAGAATTCTGTGACATTTGTTGCTCTCTACAAGAGAGAGAAGGAGGAAGTGAAGTATTTCCATCCATAGTAGATAAAATAAAATTCAGACCCCGGCCGCACCACCCACTCCCGAGCCCTACAAGGGGATGCACATTCGTGCACCAGTGCTAACCAGGTCCCATACGGTCACAAGACAACCCTATGTCAGTCTCCACCCTTAACGAGATGACTAGTAGTTGCTCGATCACTTGATCCCTAAAGCCAGTGACAAAAGTCAGCTGACCAGCCGATTGATGCACACGGGACCAATATGCACCTCCCGTCTACCTGAAGCAGAGGCCAAAGCAGTGTGTTGGTTTCCCTCAACTGCCAGGATCCCCCTTTCCAGGGACACGGGTCGCCACGAACGGCCAACACGTGGGTGATTTACAATTCTCCATGAGTCGATATACAGGATGATATCGGCCCATACAGAAATGCTCTCACCTCTGAAGAGGAAACCACAATGAGAGTGAAACAAAGATGAAAGGAAGACAAGAGGAGTAAGAGGAAAAGGAAAGGAGAAAGATCACTTAGGTGCCCCGGGTTTGTGAAGCCCGTGAATACCTAAAGAAGGTATCCCCCTGGGGGGGTAGGTAATAAAGGATCAGTGAAAATTAGCGGCGGAATTACATTATTAGATATGTAAAAAAAAAAAAAAAAATAGTTTGGAATAATTGACGTGAAAAGCTGAAAGCAACGGGGTATTTGGCGAGCAGTGCATTTCCTCGCCAAAAGCAGACGATTTTAACGAATCTGAAAATTGATTTCAATTGACTTCACTGTTAAAAATCTGCAGCATTTACTGCAACGTCACTCCAATTTTATAGAATATCTCTCTTCTGACCAATGAGAATGCTCCATAGCACGGTGAATTGACCGCGTCATACACTGTTAAAAATCTGCTGCATTTTGTTGCAATGCACTCCACCGCTTGTATATAATATCTCTTTTCCAACCAATGAGAAAGCTCCTTTTAAAGACCAAGTAACCGTTTTCTATCCAAGCAACCGTTTTCTATCCAAGCAAGGGAGTGCGTTGCAACAAAATGCAGCAGATTTTTAACAGTATATTTTTCAATTTGGAACAATTTTAATCAATTTAAATTGTGTTTTAAATGATAAAATATATTAATTTCATTTTGTTATAAGTACATATAAACGTATATGACAAAATTACACTTAAAGTAAAGTAAAAATGCAAAACTAAAATTACTTAAACTAAACTTATTTAAATAAATTGAACATAAAGTTTTTTCTTTAAAAAGTATTCGAAGCGTAAAAGCGTATTTTTCAAAATTTCGTTTTTTCGCCAACCGGAGATAAATCGCCAATTAAATGAAATTTTTATTATTTTTTTACGGACGTTATAAGGAGGTTCTGCCGAAATTTTTTTATAAACATATATAACAATATGAGAAGAACATTCTGTAATTTTTTCAGATTTTTCTGAGTATGCCCATATGGAGATCTTCCTTGTAAGAGAAATGTTTTCACAAAAACCCCACAACCAACAAGATCTCCACTTTTTGAGCCATCAGTATAAATGTCAGTGTAAATACTGAACTCTGCTCGATGAGAAGCAAAAAGAGTTTGGAAAACAGTAGGAACCAAATTATTTTTATCATATCCTTTGAACGGATGGAGAGAGGTAATACTATGCGGTTTTCAGGGAGGGAGTACATGCAGTGGACATGGACTCACCTCAATACTACTCAGAGGGGTATTCCCAATTAAGTTTCTGATTCTGAGACCAAAAGATGGGATGCAGGATGAACGGTGCTGATATAGAGTGTAATTGTCTGTATTTGAAAAGTAGGAATGAAGTGGCAGACCAGGATGAGAGAGGAGGCGATAATATAAGTTCAAAGAGAGTTTTTCACGAGTATGATGTAATGAAGGTTCACAACACGTCACATACAAGCTTAAAATCGGAGATGTACGATATGCAACAGAGCAAACACGAAGTGCGCTATGGTGCACAGTGTCAAGTTTTTTAAGAACAGAATTACGTGCAGAACCATAGATCTGGCAGGCATAGTCAATTTTAGAACGAATAATAGCACGATAAATTTTCAGGAGAGATGTGCGATCTTCTCCCCAAGAAGTATTTGAAAGTACCTTAATTAAATTTAGCAATTTTTCACATTTTGTCCGTAGTTGTAAAACATGTGGTAAAAAAGTCAGTTTTTTGTCAAAATATAGGCCGAGGTAACGAACAGTGTCCACAACAGGAATTTGGTTTGAACCGATGAAAATTTTAGGATCTGGATGCAGATCCCTACGTCTGCAGAAATGCACACAAGATGTTTTGTCCTGGGTTGGTTGGTTGGTTGGTTGTATAGGGTTTAATGGCGCAAAATCCCTCTAGGGACATGCTGCGCCAAGCAAAGACAAAAATTATAAAAACATGGGGTTAAGCAAAAGAGAAGGCCATCTGGATGGGGTATCCCATCCAGATATAGTCAGAGAAGTGTTAAAAACATATTTAAAAAAATTAAAGAATTAAATTGCAAAAGTGCTAATATCAAGAAAGGCATCTGTATGGGGTTTCCATCCAGATTGTCAAAAAAGGATTGTCAAAGGTAAAGAGGTCTTAAATCATAAAATAAAAGCCCGCATGTTTTAAAAAAGTGAAGAGTGCCCCATGAGGTGTTTCCTCAATGAGGTTCGTCAATAGTGGTGGTTGGTTGGTTATATAGGGTTTTATGGCACAAAATCCCTTAAGGGACATGCTGCGCCAAAAACAAGTTAACTAGAAAATAATAGAGTGAAAATAAACAATGAAAAAAGCAATCTGGATGGGTACCCCATCCAGATGTAGTCAAAGTCATGAAAGGTAAAGTTTAAGTACTAAATCCGTAAAAACAATGTCCAGGTAGGAATCGCATCCAAATGTCAAAGAATGTATAAATGAAAATTGTAAACAAAAGAAAGAAACTATATTTGAAAATAAAATCCGGCATGTTTTAAAAAGGTAAAGAGTGCCCCATGAGGTGTTTCCCCAATGAGGTTAGTCAAATTAGGCGAAGAAGTTTTAAAATAAATTCTATATAAGTGTCGCAAACCAGCACAGTCAGTCAAAATGTGATGAATGGTTAACTGAACAAAATGACAATGAGAGCACATAGGTGCGTCCTCTCGAAGTAAAAGATGTTTATGAGTGATCCGGGAATGTCCAATTCTCAGACGAGTTAGAATGACGTCTGTTTTCCTTGGATAGTTCGGAGGCCAGGTCGTTATGATAGGTTTAACATGGTGCAGTTTATTATTGTATTCCAGATTCCAACTATCTTGCCACTTATTATAAATGAAGTATTTTATGAGTAGTTTGATGTCTGAGAATGGAATTTTATAGTTTAATGGAATAAGAGCATGTTTTGCTGCTTCATCAGCTTTTTCATTTCCAGGAATACCCATATGCCCCGGTACCCAGCAGAATAAAATATTATAGCCACGTGTTGTCAAATTATTATAAAGCTTAAGGATGTAAGTGACAAATGGATGCTTATTAAATGAATTAATAGCCTCAATAGAACTACTAGAATCAGTATATATAATGAAAGATCTATTACAATGATGAGATATGTGTAACATTGCTCTGTGTATTGCAATCAATTCAGCAGCAAATATAGAAATGGAAGGATGAACACGATAACTCAAAGAAGTGTTATCACAAAAAACCCCACATCCAACAGTATCTTCTCTTTTGGATCCATCTGTGTATATATCAGTGTAAGAACTGTATTTTGCTCGATGAACAGCAAATAATTGTTGGAAAACGGCAGGAGGCAAATTCCTTTTATCAAATCCTTTGAATGGATGGAGAGTGGTAATATTAAGAGGCTTCCACGGAGGGAACACATGTGAGGAACATGGGCTCACCTCAATATTGCTGAGAATGCTATTGTCAATTGTATTTCTGATCCTGACACCAAAAGATGGAATGCATGATGGATGATGCTGATATACAATGTCATTGTCTGTATTTAAAATGTATGAACGAAGTGGATGACCGTGATGTGAAAGAAGACGATAAAAGAGATTTAATGACAAGTTTTCCCGAATATGATGTAAGGAGGGCTCATTACATTCAACATACAAGCTTAGAACAGGAGAAGTACGAAATGCACCAGAGCAAACACGAAGTGCGCTATGGTGCACAGTGTCAAGTTTTTTAAGAACATGATTACGAGCAGAACCATAGATCTGGCAAGCATAGTCAATTTTAGAACGAATAACAGCACGATAAATTTTAAGAAGCGAACTGCGGTCTGCTCCCCAAGAAGTATTTGATAGAACTTTTATTAAATTTAGCAATTTTTCACATTTTGTCCGCAATTGTAAAACATGTGGTAAAAATGTCAGTTTCTTGTCAAAGTATACGCCGAGGTAACGAACAGTGTCCACTACAGGAATTTGGGTAGAACCAATGAAAATTTCGGGATCTGGATGTAGGTCCCTACGTCTACAGAAATGCACACAAGAAGTTTTGTCTTGAGAAATAGTAAAACCATTTTTATTTGTCCAGTTAAGAATGCGGGTGATGGCAATTTGCAGCTGTCTCTCAATAAAACGAATATCCTGTCCCATACACATAATGCGAAAGTCGTCAACATATAAATCTCCCTTCACAGAAGGGGGAAGTTGACTAAGTACGCCATTTATTTTGATAGCAAAGAGGGTAACACTCAGGACACTGCCCTGAGGTACACCCTCTTCTTGTACATAAAAATTAGAAAGAGTTCCACCTATTCGAACTTGAAAGAGTCGAGCAGCAAGGAAATTTTTGATAAAGATTGGCAGATTGCCACGAAAGTCCAAGTTAAAAAGATCATGAAGGATCCCATAACGCCAAGTTCTATCATAGGCTTTCGCCATGTCAAAGAATACTGACACCAAATGGTTGCGTTTTAGGAAGGCAGTCCGTATGTAATTTTCAAGGTGAATGAGGTTATCAATAGTAGACCTACCTCGTTGAAATCCACTCTGAAAAGCAGTAATGGAATTGTTAGATTCTAAAACATGCACAAGACGGGAATTAATCATTTTTTCTAGGAGCTTGCAAAGGCTGCTAGTGAGTGCGATAGGTCTGTAATTATTTGGGTCACTGGAATCTTTTCCTGGTTTAGGAAAGGGAATAATAATGGCTTTACGCCATGCTTCAGGAAAGATGTGTTCCATCCAAATACGGTTATAAAATTTGAGGAGATTATTGAGAGAAGTTGTGCAGAGATGTTTCAGCATGGTATAAGTAATGCCGTCGTGGCCTGGAGCAGAGGGATGGCTATTATGTAAACAGCTATGTAGTTCTGAGATGGTGAAAGGAATATTGTAGTCATAAGTTTGGAGAGTGTTAAAATTGATGGTGGTAGTTTCCATTTGCCTTTTATAGGACAAGAAAGGTTCAGGGTAAGAGTCGGAGCTGGAATTAGATGCAAGTGCATTTGCTATGGTTTCAGCAATATTTTTGGGTGAAGCAATTGTGTGGCCATTGTGGTTTAGAATAGAGATATGGTTTTCAGAATAAAGACCCATACAGTTTCTGACCTTTTTCCACAGGATTTTACTGGAGGTACTAGAGTTAATGTTAGATATGTATTGCATCCAGGATTCACGTTGGCTATTCGACGCACTCTCCTAGCTTCTGCCTTTGCTTTTTTAAAAGCAATATAATTACTGTTAGTGGGGTATCTCCTGAAGATGCCCCAAGCCTTCTGTTGATTCTTTTTTGCATTCTGACAGTTACTGTTCCACCAAGGCTTTTTGTGTTTGTATGTGGTACGGGATTTAGGAATGCTTAAATCTGCAGCATTAATGACACACCTGGTAATATTATTAAGTGCATCATCAATATCACAGTCAATTATATCATTTGTAATTATAGCATGACTCGTGAAAGTTGGGCAATTAGCTCTGTCATAGATGTAACGCTTAAAATAATTACAAGAGTCCCTGTTAGGAGTAGTCTTTGTGATAAATGTTGGAAAATGGTCACTGCCGTGCAAATCATTAGAAATCCAAAAATTCCAAAAAGGATAGATAGATGGGGAGCAAATTGCCAGATCTATAGCATGAAAAGTACGAGTAGGTTCGTGAAAATAAGTATGATTGCCATTATTGAGCAGGCATAAGCCATTGGCAGAGATAAGTTTTTCTACGATGTCACCACGATGATTAGAATCACTGTTCCCCCATAGTTGGCTGTGGGCATTAAAATCTCCAATAATGATGTATGGAGTGGGGAGTTGGAGAAGAAGATTATCTAGATCTGTTAACTGGATAGTTTGGTTTGGAGGTAAGTAGATAGTACATATTGTAATGAGATGGTCAATATGCACACGGACTGCAACAGCTTGTAGGCTAGTATTTAAAGTAATATGAGAATGGGGCAAAGTGTGAGAGATGAAAAGAGCCACTCCACCAGTAGCTCTGTTACTACCTATAAAATCTTTTCTGTAAGTTGAATAGCTGCGTAATTTGGCTTTGTTATTGGGTTTTAAATGAGTTTCCTGTAAAGCTAAACATAAAGGCTGATGATCAGAGAGAAGGTTACGGATTTCGTCATAATTATGATAGCCACGGCAGTTCCGAGAGATTATATTATTCATGAATGGGTTAGATAAAGGTATCTATGTCATTTTCTTCAGAGATAGTAGACATACTATCTCCCTCGTCTAATTCTACATCCGGTTCTGGATGAAGAGCGACCGCGTCGTCATCCTGCATACATGATTTTTCTTTGCTCTGTTTTAGATTGGTTTCAATTTTGGTTATTTTATTATTCTTTTTCGTATTATTTTCATGTGGTATTGTGGATTGAATTATTGGTATTTTATGTTTCTCTGCTTCAGATCTACGGGTTTGTTTTAGAGGTGTATTCTGGGAGCTTCTTCTATGGAGTGGGGTTTTAGGAAATAATGATTGCGGTGACTTTGACGAAGCATTTTGCTGCGAGTTAGGAGGAATAGAATTTATAGATTTATTTGAAAGAGACTGTGTTGATCTTGTAGTTTTGACAGAATGGTTCGGTAAGCTATTATCTTTTTGCTTTGTTTGGCAGTCGGTTTCAATAAAGAATTCAGTTTGAGTGGCAATGGTATGATAAGTTTTTTGTGTTGTTTTGGATAGGGCAGCGGAATAAGATACACCAACTTTGGGTGTTCTGGCTTCTACTATTTTTCTTGCTTCAGGATATGGGATATTTTCTTTAGTGCGTAATGTCTGAATTTCTTTCTCCTTTTTAAACTGTTCGCAAGATTTAGCATAGGATGGGTGGTCTCTTTTACAGTTTACACAGTAAGGTTGTGCGTTGCATTGGACACTTTCGTGGGCAATGGCACTACACCGGCCACAGGTGAGTTTACCTCTGCATCCTATTTTTGAATGCCCAAAGCGTTGACATTGTCAATAGTGGTGATGAAGTGTTAAAATATTGTCTATAAAAGTGCCGGAGACCCGGACAGTCCGTCAGAATATGATGAATGGTAAGATAATCAAAATGACAGTGTGGACACATGGGTGCATCCTCCCTTAATAAAAGATGTTTATGAGTCATCCTAGAGTGTCCAATTCTCAGATGAGTCAGAAGAACATCTGTTTTTCTTGGATAATTCGGAGGCCAGGTCATGATAATTGGTTTGATATAATGTAGTTTATTATTGATTTCTAAATTCCAACTTTCTTGCCAGTTATTATGAATAAAGTGTTTTATAATTAGTTTAGCGTCTGAGAATGGTACTTTATGGTATAATAGATTAAGAGCAAGTTTTGCCGCCTCGTCTACTTTTTCATTACCAGGGATACCCATGTGTCCAGGTATCCAGCAAAATAAAATATTATAACCTCGTCTAGTCAATTTAATATAAAAATCCAGGATGGCAGTGACATAAGCATGTCTTTTAAAAGATTTAAGTGCGTCAATAGAACTATTTGAGTCAGTATATATGATGAAGGATGTGTTATGATGATTAGATATGAGTACCATGGCTCTCTCTATTGCGAATAATTCAGCTGTAAATATAGAAACAGAGGGATGAAGCTGATAACTCAATGAAACATTATTATAAAAAATGCCACAACCAGCTCTATTTCCACTCTTTGAGCCATCCGTATAAATGTCGGTAAAATTCCTAAAATCTGCACGATGTGCAGCAAAAAGTTGTTGAAAAGCAGCAGCAGGTAAATTCTTTTTATCATAATTTTTAAAAAGGATGAAGGGTTTTAATATCAGGTGGGTGCCAAGGAGGATAAATATGCAGTGGACTAGTACTCACCTCAATGTCACTCAGAGGGCTATTGTTGGTTATGCTTCTCATTCTGACACCAAAAGATGGGATGCAAGATGGGAGATGCTGGTAATGAATATCATTGTCAGTATTTAAAATTAAAGTATGAAGTGGATGGCCAGAATGTGAAAGGATACGGTAAAATAACTCCAGAGAAAGTTTATCACGAATATGGTAGAGTGAAGGTTCGTTACAATCAACATATAAGCTTAAAACTGGTGATGTGCGAAATGCACCAGAGCAAACACGCAGTGCGCTATTGTGCACCGTGTCAAGTTTCTTAAGAACAGACTTCCGTGACAGGCCATAGACCTGGCAGGCATAGTCAATTTTTGAACGGATGACAGCACGATGGATCTTAAGAAGAGAGGTCCGGTCTGCTCCCCAAGAAGTATTAGAACGTACCTTAATTAAATTTAACAATTTTTCACATTTTGTCCGTAATTGTAAAACATGAGGTAAAAAAGTAAGTTTACTGTCAAAATAGAGGCCTAGATAGCGGACGTTGTCTACAACAGGAATTTGTGTTGATCCGATAAAAATTTCAGGATCTGGATGCAGATCCCTACATCTACAAAAGTGCACACAAGAAGTTTTGTCATCAGAGATGACAAAACCATTTTTATTAGTCCAATTAAGAATATTTCTAATAGCAATTTGCAACTGTCTTTCGATAAAACGCATATCCTCTCCCATACACATAATCCTAAATTCGTCAACATATAAATCTCCCTTCACAGAAGGGGGGAGTTGACCGAGAATACCATTTATTTTAATAGCAAAGAGGGTGACACTCAGGACACTGCCCTGGGGAACACCCTCTTCTTGTTCATAAAATCTAGATGAAATTCCACGAATTCGGACTTGAAATAGACGAATAGCAAGAAAGTTTTTAATAAAGATAGGGAGATTCTCTCGAAAGTCCAGATTAAAAAGGTCGCGGAGGATACCATGACGCCATGTTCTATCATAGGCTTACGCCATGTCGAAAAATACTGAGACCAAATGTCTGTGTTTCAGAAAAGCTGTCCGAATGTAATGTTCAAGATGAATTAAATTATCGATAGTAGACCTATCACGTCGGAATCCACTTTGAAAAGCGGCAAGGCAATTGTTCGTTTCCAAGACCTGCATGAGGCGGCCCCCCCCCAATTGACCATCTTTTCAAGAAGCTTACAAAGGCAGCTAGAAAGGGCTATAGGCCTGTAATTATTGGGATTAGTTGCGTCTTTCCCTGGTTTAGGGAAAGGTATAATTATAGCTCTGCACCAAGCAATTGGAAAACTCTGCTCAATCCATATCCTGTTAAAAAATGATAGGAGATTGTTTAGAGAGAAAAAAGAAAGGTGCTTGAGCATAATATAAGTAATCCCATCATGGCCTGGGGCAGATAAACGACTTTCTTTCAAACATTTTACCAACTCTGATATAATAAATGGTTCATTATATGCATATGAGTGATAAGAATTAAAATTAAGCCTTGTTCTTTCAGTTTGTCTTTTATAAGTTAAAAAAGGTTCCGAGTAAGAATCAGAGCTTGAAATGGATGCTAGGGTATTTCCTATTGTCTCCGCTATGTTTTTAGGTGAAGCAATGGTTTGCCCATTATGTTTTAAAATAGAGATATGATTTTCTGAGTACAGTCCCATACACTTTTTCACTTTATTCCAGAGTTCTTTGCTTGATGTATTGGAGTTAATGCTAGAGATGTAGTTTATCCAGGATTCACGTTGGCTTTTACGCCCGACTTTTCTAGCTTCTGCCTTTGCTTTTTTATATGCAATATAGTTAGCATCATTAGGATACCTCCGGAATTTGCCCCATGCCTTCTGTTGCTCTTTTTTCGCCTTTTGAGATTCATTGTTCCACCATGGTTTCCTATGTCTTGAATTAGAGGAAGTTTTAGGTATACTAATATCTGCAGCATTGATAATACATTGAGTGATATTATCAAGTGCATCGTCTATGTTACCTGTGGTCATATCACTTGTAATTTTGGCAAGGTCTGTGAAAGTTGGCCAATTGGCTCTGTCATAGATATAACGTTTAGCACACATATTAGAATCCCTATCAGGAGTAGTCTGTGAAATAAAGATTGGAAAATGGTCACTGCCGTGGAGGTCATTGGAAACCCAGAAGTTCCAATATGGATAAATTGATGGGGAGCAGATGGTAAGGTCTATTGCATGAAAAGTGCGTGATGGCTCATGAAAGTAAGTATGATCTCCATTATTGAGTAGGCATAAGCCATTGTCAGATATTAATTTCTCTATCATATCGCCACGTTGGTTAGAGTCATGATTACCCCATAGTTGACTGTGGGCATTAAAGTCTCCCACAATGATGAAAGGAGTGGGAAGTTGAAGAAGGAGATTATCAAGGTTTGTTGCCTGAATAGAAGTGTTTGGTGGTAAGTAAATAGAACAGATGGTAATAAGACTGTTTATATGAACTCTGATTGCAACTGCTTGTAAGTTGGTATTTAAGTTGATTTGTGAATGGGGTAAATTGCGAGAAATAAAGAGAGCCACTCCACCAGTGGCCCTGTCACTACCTGTAAAGTCTTTTCTGTAAGTTGCATAGTTGCGTAATTTCGCTTTGTCAATAGGTCTTAAATGGGTTTCCTGGAGAGCTAGGCATAGTGGTTGATGGTCAGAGAGGATATTACGGATTTCGTCATGTTTATTGTGATAACCACGGCAGTTCCACGAGATATTAGACATGAAAGGAAAGTTAAATATGTATATCTATGTCATTTGTTTCGGAGGTAGTAGACATGCTACTATCTCCATCGTCCAATACTTCATCCCTTTCAGGATGAAGATTTAAGGCATCATCATCCATATGTGTTTCATCTTTTTGATACTGTTGTTGATGGGTTCCATTTCTAGATGTCTTATTATTTTTTTTCTTTTTGGGTGGATTTTCAATTGGTGCAGCTGATTTAATACGTAGGGTATATTTTTCAATATCAGATCTAATGTTTGACTTTAGAGATGGTGTTTTATTTATGTTTTGAGAACATTTTTTATTAAGTGGGGGTTTAGGAGTAAGGGAATTAGGATATAAGGACTGAGAGGAATTAGATAAGGTACTTTGTGGCAATTTGGGAGAAATAGAATTTATTGACTTTGAAGGCATAGATTGTGTAGAGGTAGTTGTCTTACCAGATTTATTAGCCAAGGTATCTTTTTGCTTAGATTGGGCATTTATTTCTGTGGAGAAGTCTGTTTGAGTTGCAATATTTTGATGGGTTTTGCGGTTTGTTTTAGATAAAGCAGTGGCATATGAGACACCAACCATGGGTGTTCTGGATTCAACTATTTTTCTAGCTTCAGGGTAGGATATATTTTCTTTCGTGCGTATTGTCTGTATTTCTTTTTCTTTTTTCCACATTTCACAAGATTTTGAGTATGACGGATGATCTTTTTTACAATTTACACAGTGAGCGGCAGCACTACAGTTGTCACTTTCAAGATCAACTGTACCGCACCGACCACAGGTCAATTTACGACGACAAGAAATTTTGGAATGCACAAAACGTTGACATTTAAAGCAACGTATAGGGTTTGGGATGTATGGTCTAATGGAACATGATAAATATCCAGCCTTTATGGATTTGGGTAAATTAGGCGAGCCAAAAGTAAGTATAATATGCTTCGTGGGTATTTGTATTTTATTGGTTGGTGTTTGTTCATCATTACGGAAAATTTTTATTCGTTTAACTGCTATAACATTTTGTTCCTTTAAGTTTTCTAATATTTCATCTTCATGAACATGCAGGAGGTCCGATTCAGAGATCACTCCGCGAGAAGTATTAAGTGTTCTATGTGGAGAATTAGTGACAGGGATATTTGCAAAATGAGTGCACTTTTTAAGATTTGCTGCTTGTTGATTATTGTTCACTTCCACAAGAAGTTCACCAGATCGTAATTTCCTTATATTCTTCGTTTCACCAACCAATCCTTGGATAGATTTATATATTAGAAAGGGAGAAGTATGATCAAAGCTCCCCTCTACACGTTTAACAATAAAAAACTTTTCAGATGGAGGCAAAGAATTACTTTTAAGGCTGTCAGCAGAGTTAACTTCTAAATTAGAAGCAGATTCCACTCTCTCAGATGTTGTCGTTAAGGCAGAACTCAATGTATCACTTTTTGCTTTATTAGCTTGTGGGGCCACCACATCGCATGTTTTATTCTCTAAATTTGTAGCCATATTTGAGATATAAGATTGTAAAAACGCCAGGCATCGGGCCTGGTCACCGACCCTTCTTCTTACCGTTACGTCTGGCGCAGGTCTCAAAAGAGCGAAAGCTATTTTCAACAGACCCCCACGTTTTTCGAACATTGGGTTAAACTCGATAGCATCTCCGAAGCTCCGGTTCTTTTCCAAGGAGAATGGGTAGCCGTAGGTAAGCCTTTACAGCTCTGTCCAACCTACAGCCGGCCCTTACGTCGAAAGGCACCAGTCCTCCGGTGTTATTCCTAACCACCACCATGCAAGCATGGCGCCCCCCGTACTCGGAACCAGAGTCCAGAGATGCCCTGCACCCTGGGACTCGATATCAACCTAAAAAGGAAGAGACGAGTCGATGAGGTTAAAAGAAACCTCAACACCCAGGGTGTCTCACGTGTATAAAAAAAACCACTATTGTAAAAAAGTTATTCGAGAGGGAGCTTAAAAAAAAGGTGTCTTTTTTGTCTTTAAACATTTTTAATTTTTTTTTTTTCAAACAAAAGAATGATAACAAAGTTAGTATAACAAAGAACAATGAAAACAAAATTATTAGTATAAAAATCAAACATGAACGAGAACAAAGAGGGATAACAAACTGAAAAGAGAAGATTAAAAATTGTGAAACAAAGACAAAAGGATAGACAACTAAAAAAGAGAAGAAAAAAGGTTGGTTGGTTGGTTGGTTGTATGGGATTTAATGGCACAAAATCCCTTCAGGGACATGCTGCGCCAAAACAGAGACTAAAAAAGCAAAAGTATAAAATATCTGGATGGGTTATCCCATCCAGATATAGTCAGGCAAAGACAGTAAAATAAAAAATAATTTGCATAAAGTTAGGATATGGAATAAAAGTATATAAATAGAAAGTGCAATCTAAGAACCTAGAGTATAAAATGAAAAAATAATAAGCAATATAAGATCATATTTCAAAATAAAATCCTGCGTTTTTTAAAAAGGCAAAGAGGGCCCCATGAGGTGTTTCCCCAATGAGGTTTGTCAAAATAGGCGATGATGAATTAAAGTAAGTTCTGTACAAATGCCGGAGGCCCGGACAGTCAGTTAGAATATGATGGATAGTCAAATGATCAAAATAGCAGTGTGGACACATGGGTGCATCCTCTCTAAGTAGCAGATGTTTGTGAGTAATCCTGGAATGTCCGATTCTAAGACGAGTCAGAAGAACGTCAATTTTCCTAGGGTAATAAGTGGGCCAAACTAAAATTGTGGGTTTAATTTGATGCAGTTTATTATTCATTTCAGAGTTCCAACTTTCTTGCCATTTATTGTAAATAAAACTATTGATGCTATGCTTAATGTCAGTTAAAGGAATCTGATGATATAAAATATTGCGAGCCTGTTTTGCTGCTTTGTCTGCTTTCTCATTACCATGAATACCCATGTGTCCGGGCACCCAACAGAATAGGATATTATATCCGTCTCTGATAAGTTGTTTAAACCGACTCAATATTGAATAAATAATGGGATGGTATGTTGGAGTTAATTGCATCTATAGAACTTTTAGAGTCTGTATAAATGATAAATGAGGTACTATGATGATGATGTGATATAAAGGATATAGCTTTATCTATTGCGATTAATTCTGCGGTAAACACAGACACAGAAGAGTGTAGTCGATAACTAAAAACATTGTCACCAAAAACAATTCCACAGCCGACAATATCTCCACACTTAGACCCATTTGTATATATATCTTTAAAATTTTTGTACTGTGCCCGATGATCTGCAAAAAGCTGTTGAAATACGACAGGAGCCAAACTATTTTTGTCGAAAGTATTAAAAGGATGAAGGGAGATGATATTATGAGATTCCCAAGGTGGGAAAAGGTGCTTTGAACATGGATATGTTTCAATGTTGCTAAGAAAGCTATTGTCAATAATTTGTCTCATTCTAATACCAAAATGTGGAATGCATGAAGGGCGGTGCTGATAAAGAAGTTCATTGTCAGTATCTAGTAAATGGGAATGTAAAGGATGATTGGGATGTGAAAGGATTCGATAGTATAAATCGAGGGAAAGCCTTTCACGGGAGTGTTGTAGTGCAGGTTCGTTACAATCAACATAGAGGCTAAGCACAGGGGACGTACGAAATGCACCAGAACAAATACGAAGTGCGCTATGGTGCACCGTGTCCAATTTTTTAAGAACTGATTTACATGAGGAACCATAGACCTGGCAGGCATAGTCAATTTTGGAACGAATCATAGAACGATATATTTTAAGGAGTGAACCACGATCTGCTCCCCAAGAAGTGTTCGAGAGCACCTTGACTAGATTAAGCGAGCGTTCGCACTTTTTACGTAATTGTAACACATGTGGCAAGAAAGTAAGCTTACTGTCAAAGTATAAGCCTAAAAAGCGAACAGAGTCAACAACAGAAATTTGAGATGCTTCAATAAATATTTCAGGATCTGGATGCAGATCCCTTCGTCTACAAAAATGCACACAAGATGATTTGTCCTGAGAAATAATAAAACCATTTCTGTTTGTCCAATGGATAATACGGTTGATAGCAATTTGTAGTTGTCGTTCGATAAAGCGCATATCTGTTCCTTTACAAAAAATTTTAAAGTCGTCTACATATAAAGTACCATGCACATATGGAGGCAATTGGTTAAGTATATCGTTAATTTTGATAGCAAAAAGAGTCACACTCAGGACACTGCCCTGAGGTACTCCTTCTTCTTGAGTATAAAAGTCAGACAAAACCCCACCAATCCGAACTTGAAACAAACGGATGGCGAGGAAGTTCTTAATAAAAATCGGGAGGTTTCCGCGAAAGTTCAAATTAAAAAGATCGTAAAGAATACCATACCTCCAAGTCTTATCATAGGCTTTCATCATGTCAAAAAAAACTGCAACTAGATGGTTACGTTTTAAAAAAGCATTCCGTATATGGGTTTCTAAAAGAATAAGGTTATCAGTAGTAGACCTACCACGTCGAAAACCGCTTTGAAAGGCAGCAAGACAATTTTTTTCTTCAAGAACATGTACTAGTCGGCAGTTAATCATTTTTTCAAAAAGTTTGCAGAGACTACTAGTGAGTGCGATTGGTCTGTAATTATTTGGATCACTGGGATCCTTCCCAGGTTTAGGAAAGGGGATAACAATGGCTTTACACCAGGCTTTAGGAAATGTGTGTTCTGTCCAAATTCTGTTGTAGTAAGCAAGAAGGTTATTAAGAGAGGTAGTGCTGAGATGTTTTAGCATGGTATATGTAATGCCATCGTGACCTGGAGCAGAGTTGCGGCTTTTTTGTAAACATTTTAAAAGTTCTGAAATAGTAAAAGGGAGATTATAATCATAAGAGGAGCGAGTATTAAAATTAATGCGAGTAATTTCCATCCGTCTTTTGTATGATAGAAAGGGTTCTGGGTAAGAGTCAGAACTGGAATTAGAAGCGAGGGTATTAGCTATTGTTTCAGCTATATTGTTGGGTGAAGCTATAGTTTGGCCATTATGTTTTAATATAGAGACATTATTTTCAGAATAGAGACCCATACAATTTTTAACTTTTTTCCAAAGTGTTTTACTTGAAGTGTTATTGTCAATGCTAGATATATAGTTGATCCAGGATTCACGTTGGCTTTTGCGTCGCACTCTCCTAGCGTCAGCCTTTGCTTTTTTGAAAGCAATATAATTAGCATCATTGGGGTACCTTCGAAAAATACCCCAAGCTCTTTGTTGTTTTTTTTTCGCTTGTTGGCAGTCATCATTCCACCAAGGCTTTCTGTGTCGCATTGTAGATGATGTTTTGGGAATGCTGATATCCGCAGCACTGATAATAGAATGGGTGATATTATCAAGTGCATTGTCAATGTGACCTTCAATCATATCATTTGTGATTTTGGCAAGGTCTGTGAAAGTTTGCCAATTGGCTCTGTCATATATATAATGATTTGAACAGTTATTTGAATTCCTATTAGGAGTAGTCTGTGTAATAAAGGTGGGAAAATGGTCACTGCCGTGAAGATCATCGGAAACCCAGAAGTTCCAATATGGATAAATAGATGGGGAGCAGATAGTAAGGTCTATTGCATGAAATGTGCGGGATGGCTCATGAAAGTAAGTATGATCTCCATTATTCAGCAGGCATAAGCCATTGTCTGATATAATTTTCTCAATCATATCTCCACGTTGATTAGAGTCACGATTACCCCACAGTTGACTGTGGGCATTAAAGTCTCCCACAATTATGTAAGGAGTGGGTAGTTGCAGAAGGAGATTGTCAAGATTTGCTGCCTGAATAGATGTATGTGGTGGTAGGTAAATAGAGCAGATGGTAATAAGCCTGTTTATATGAACACTGATTGCAACTGCTTGTAAGTTGGTATTTAAGTTAATTTGCGAATGGGGTAGATTGCGAGAAATAAAAAGGGCCACCCCACCAGTGGCCCTGTCACTACCTGTAAAGTCTTTCCTGTAGGTTGCATAGTTGCGTAATTTCGCTTTGTCATTAGGTTTTAGATGGGTTTCCTGGAGAGCTAGGCAAAGTGGTTGATGGTCAGAGAGAATTTCACGGATTTCGTCACGTTTATTATGATAACCACGGCAGTTCCACGAGATGATATTAGACATAAAAAGAGTGTCAGATATGTATATCTATGTCATTTTGTTCAGAGGTAGTAGACATGCTACGATCCTCATCGTCCAATACTTCATCCCTTTCAGGATGAAGTTTTAAGGCATCATCATCCATACTTGTTTCTTCTTTTTGATGCTGTTGTTGATGGGTTTGATTTCTAGATGTTTTATTTTTTTCTTTTTGGATGGGTTTTCAGTAGATGCAGCTGATTTAATACGTAGGGTATGTTTTTCAATATCAGATCTAAGATTTGACTTTAGAGATGGTGTTTTAGTTATATTTTGAGAACTTTTGTTTTTGAGTGGGGGTTTAGGAGTAAGAGATTGCAGTGATTTTGATGTATTTTGTGGCATTTTAGGAAAAGCAGGATTTACATATCCAGAAGAGGGAAACTGAGTCGAATTAGTAGTTGTATCAGAAAGGCTGTTTTCTCTTTGTTTTCTTTTGGAATTATTTTCAGTAGGGAAATCGGTTTGAGTTGAAATAGTTTGATATGTTTTCTGGACTGTTTTAGATAAAGCGGCTGCGTATGAAACTCCAACTTTTGGTGTCCTGGATTCAACTATTTTCCTGGCTTCGGGATATGGTATATTATCTTTAGTGCGTATTGTTTGTATTTCTTTTTCGATTTTCCATTTTTCGCAGGATTTTGAATATGATGGATGGTCTTTTTTACAGTTAACACAGCGTGGGGTAGCGTTACATTGAGTACTATCGTGGTCGGGATCACTGCACCGACCACAGACAAGTTTACCTCGGCAATTGGTTTTTGAGTGCCCAAAGCGTTGGCATTTGAAGCAACGCAGTGGATTTGGGATATAAGGTCTTACAGAGCATGAGAGATACCCAGCTTTTATATATTTGGGAAGGTTTGGTGAGTTGAAAGTAAGAATTATGTGTTTAGTTGGAATCTGAATTCGACTGGTTGGTATTTTTTCGTCTGTACGGTAGATTTTTATTCGCCTAGCTTCAATGACATTCTGCTCTTTCAAATTTTCTACTATTTCCTCATCAGCAACATGCAAAAGATCCGATTCAGATATTACTCCACGAGATGTGTTCAAGGTTCTATGGAGACTTATTGAGACAGGGATATTTGCAAAATGTGTACATTTCTTTAAATTTAGAGCTTGAGTGCTATTGTATACCTCAATTAATAGTTCACCAGATCGTATTTTTTTTATTGTTTTTGGCCCACCAATCAATCCTTGAATGGATTTGTGAATCAAAAATGGGGATGTTTTGTCAAATGTGCCTTCTTGTCTTTTGACTACAAAAATCTTTCGGAACATGAATCATCTGATCTATCGGCCCAAGAATTGATTTGGCCGTCATTTAAGTCTACTGGCAGGCTTGAGCTTAAAGCAATGAGGGGTTGTGGGGCTACCACATCGCATGTCTTATTTCCTTGATTTGTCGCCATATTAGATAGAGAATTTATAAAACGCCAGGCATCGGGCCTGGTCACCGACCCTTCTTCTTACCGTTACGTCTGGTGCAGGTCTCAAAAGGGCGAAAACTATTTTCAACAGACCCCCACGTTTTTCGAACATTGGGTTAAACTCGATAGCATCTCCGAAGCTCCGGTTCTTTTCTAAGGAGAATGGGTAGCCGTAGGTAAGCCTTTACAGCTCTGTCCAACCTACAGCCGGCCCTTACGTCGAAAGGCACCAGTCCTCCGGTGTTAATCCTAACCACCACCATGCAAGCATGGCGCCCCCCGTACTTGGAACCAGAGCTCAGAGATGCCCTGCACCCTGGGACTTGATATCAACCTAAAAAGGAAGAAACAAGTCGATGAGGTTAAAAGAAACCTCAACACCCAGGGTGTCTCACGTGTATAAAAAAAACCACTATTGTATAAAAAGTAATTTAAGAGGGAGCTTAAAAAAATGGTGTTTTTTTTTGTCTTTAAACATTTTTAATTTTTTTTTCTTTTTTCTTTCTTTTTTTTCAAAACAAAAGAACGATAACAAAGTTAGTATAACAAAGAACAATGAAAACAAAATAATTAGTATAAATATCAAACATGAACAAGAACAAAGAGGGATAACAAACTGAAAAGAGAAGATTAAAAAGTGTGAAACAAAGAAAAAAGGATAGACAACTAAAAAAGAGAAGAAAAAAGGAAAGGAGAAAGATCGCTCGGGAACCCGGGATCGCGAAACCCGCAAATACCTAAAGAAGGTATTCCCCTGGGGGAGCCCCGGGGTTGTGAAGCCCGTGAATACCTAAAGAAGGTATCCCCCTGGGGGAGTGTTGGGGGACAGACGTAGTGGGAGTGAGTAGTGCATATACAGGCGGATGAATACACACACACATGAGAGAAAGATACATATGGAGGAATCGATACATGCGCAGAGAGAATTGCATGTATGCAGAGGACTACACACTGTGACCGACATGCAGACAGTTACATACACACACACTCTATGACGGAGATGCATACAAGACAGGTGCACACACTATGAAATACATAGAGAGAGGGGGAGAGTTACAGGATAGACTGAGACAGAATTGGGCAGTTTGGCAAGGAGATAGAAAACTGGGAATCAAATATATAAGATAGAAGCACAGACGACATACAGCATGATATCTTTTATCCGGAAACAAGTAAACCGGAAGATCAATTATTCGGAATGGTGTTTCTAATAGACTGATGTTACAATATTTGTAAAAAAAAATGTGTCGTACACTGTCCGTTTGACATATGCATTGCTTGAAACAATTGTATAGTTTGATAATTGTGTAGTTTAGAAGCATATATAGTTATATTTTAGATGTTTTCCTTTTTATGCAGATAAAATAGAAGAATTGTTCCCAAGGAATTCCCATAAATCCCCTTCTTTCAAACTCTTAACATATGATCTTATTTGCATCTGATTCTTAGCTTAAGTTATCTAATAATTAATTTAAAATATCACGACCACATATATTCCATAAAACTAATCAAATGGATGCTGCTTAAATGTCCAACCTGTTAACCAGAAAAACTAGTTATATTGAATACATATGATCCCAACCATTTCGGATAAATGGTTCTGTAGTGTAGTTTGAGAGTGGGGAGTGGAAGAGAGAGATTCAAATTTAGTCTATAAAATATTGATTAATGTAAAAGAAAAAATCTTAGCCATGTTAACCAAAATGCAAAGTATCCTAAATTTCAGTTTTATTTTACTCTCTTTTTGCTTTTTTCATTTAATATGTTTTTTCTAATAAGTATGGGTGGGAAAAAGTTTATCTGAAATTGAAATATTGTTGGACACACTCAGTTTTAGGAAAGAGCATTATTTACCCACTTGCGGTGCAAAATACACGAAAGTGCGCTGTAGAATTACCATAATGATTCCGGAGTTTTACACACTTTTCCGGAGTTTTCTTTTACGGAACGCTTTTGAGTTTTTACAAAAGCGACGTATTCAAATTCATAAATAAAAGAATATCCATATTTTTTTTCAGTTCAAAGACTTGAACGCATTTTTTTTCCTAATGTTGAGATTAAATATTTATTTATTTTTTTGTTTTATTTTTGTAATATTAAAGAAAGGATTAAGAAAAATTCTTAACAAAATAAAAAAAAAATAAAAAAAAAACAAAAAAATTTAAAAATTAAAAATTTTTTTTTTTAATTTAAAAAAATTTAAAATTTTTTTAAAAAAATTAAAAAATATATAAAAAACAAACAAAAAAATAAAAAAAAAATAAAATAAAAAAATAAAAACTAAAAAATAGTTTTTGAATTGTTTTTAGTTTACTTAATATTAAAGCTTAATATTAATAATTTAAAAAGACGAGAAAAGTTAATTAAAAAAGCATAAATATATTAATTTATGCATGATAATTGTTAAGTCTAGTATCATTATGTTAAAACGTTAGAACTTTGTTGTATACTTATGATTTTTATACCTAAAACGAGCCCTAGTTAGAGGGTTGGTTGGTTGGTTGTATAGGGTTTAATGGCGCAAAGTCCCTTTAGGGACATGCTGCGCCAAACAAAGACATAAATATAAAAAAAACATGGGGTTAAACAAACGAAATAGAAAAGGCTATCTGGATGGGGTATCCCATCCAGATATAGTCGAAAAACTGTAAAAAAAACATTTAAAAAATTAAAGACAAGTATTTTGTAAAGGTGCTAGTATCAAGAAAGGCATCTGGATGGGGTTTCCATCCAGATTCCCAAAAAAAGGAATGTAAAAGTTTAAAGAGGTCCTAAATCATAAAATAAAAGCCCGCATGTTTTAAAAAAGCAAAGTTTGGGAGTTTCCGCAATGAGGTTTGTCAATAGTGGTGATGAAGTTTTAAAATAGAGTCTATAAAGGTGCCGGAGACCCGGACAGTCCGTCAAAATATGATGAATGGTAAGATAATCAAAATGACAGTGTGGACACATGGGTGCATCCTCTCTTAATAAAAGATGTTTATGAGTCATCCTAGAGTGTCCAATTCTCAGACGAGTCAGAAGAACATCTGTTTTTCTTGGATAGTTCGGAGGCCAGGTCAAGATAATTGGTTTGATATAATGTAGTTTATTATTGATTTCTAAATTCCAACTTTCTTGCCAGTTATTATGAATAAAGTGATTTATAATTAGTTTAGTGTCCGAGAATGGTACTTTATGGTGTAAAGGGTTAAGAGCAAGCCTTGCCGCCTCATCTGCTTTTTCATTACCAGGAATACCCATGTGTCCAGGTATCCAACAAAATAAAATATTATAACCTCGTCTAGTCAATTTAATATAAAAATCCAGGATGGTAGTGACATAAGTATGTCTTTTAAAAGATTTAAGTGCGTCAATAGAACTATTTGAGTCAGTATATATGATGAAGGATGTGTTATTATGATTAGATATGTGAACCATGGCTCTCTCTATTGCAATTAATTCAGCTGTAAATATAGAAACAGAAGGATGAAGCTGATAACTTAAAGAAATATTATTACAAAAAACGCCACAGCCAACACAATTTCCACTCTTTGAGCCATCTGTATAAATGTCAATAAAATTTTTATAATCTGCACGGTGTGAAGCAAATAATTGTTGAAAAGCAGCAGCAGGTAAATTCTTTTTATCGTAATTTTTAAAAGGATGAAGGGTTTTAATATCAGGTGGGTGCCAAGGAGGATAAATATGCAGTGGACAAGTACTCACCTCAATGTTACTCAGAGGGCTATTGTTGGTTATGCTTCTCATTCTGACACCAAAAGGTGGGATGCAAGATGGGCGATGCTGGTAATGAATATCATTGTCAGTATTTAAAATCAGAGTATGAAGTGGATGGCTGGAATGTGAAAGGATACGGTAAAACAAATCTAACGAAAGTTTTTCACGAATATGGTAGAGTGAAGGTTCGTTACAATCAACATATAAGCTTAAAACTGGTGATGTGCGAAATGCACCAGAGCAAACACGAAGTGCGCTATGGTGCACCGTGTCAAGTTTCTTAAGAACAGACTTTCGTGCAGAGCCATACACCTGGCAGGCATAGTCAGTTTTTGAACGGATGACAGCACGATAGATTTTAAGAAGAGAGGCACGGTCTGCTCCCCAAGAAGTATTAGAAAGTACCTTAATTAAATTTAGCGTTTTTTCACATTTTGTCCGTAATTGTAAAACATGAGGTAAAAATGTAAGTTTACTGTCAAAATAGAGGCCTAGATAGCGGACGTTGTCTACAACAGGAATTTGTGTTGATCCAATAAAAATTTCAGGGTCTGGATGCAGATCCCTGCGTCTACAAAAGTGCACACAAGAAGTTTTGTCACAGGAAATAACAAAACCATTTTTATTAGTCCAATTAAGAATATTTCTAATAGCAATTTGCAACTGTCTTTCGATAAAACGCATATCCTCTCCCATACACATAATCCGAAAGTCGTCAACATATAAATCTCCCTTCACAGAAGGGGGGAGTTGACTGAGAATACCATTTATTTTAATAGCAAAGAGGGTGACACTCAGGACACTGCCCTGGGGAACACCCTCTTCTTGTTCAAAACACCTAGATAAAATACCAGCAATTCGGACTTGAAATCGACGAATAGCAAGAAAGTTTTTAATAAAAATAGGGAGATTCCCTCGAAAGTCCAGATTAAAAAGGTCGCGGAGGATGCCATAGCGCCATGTTCTATCATAGGCTTTCGCCATGTCGAAAAATACTGAGACCAAATGTCTGCGTTTAAGAAAAGCTGTCCGTATGTAGTGTTCAAGATGAATTAAATTATCGATAGTAGACCTACCACGTCGAAATCCACTTTGAAAAGCGGCAAGGCAATTGTTCGTTTCTAAAACATGCATGAGGCGCCCCCCCCCAATTGACCATCTTTTCAAGAAGTTTGCAAAGGCAGCTAGAAAGGGCTATAGGCCTGTAATTATTGGGATTAGTTGTATCTTTCCCTGGTTTAGGGAAAGGTGTAATTATAGCTCTGCACCAAGCATTTGGAAAACTCTGCTCAATCCATATCCTGTTAAAAAAGGATAAGAGATTATTGAGAGAGAAAGGAGAAAGGTGCTTGAGCATAGTATAAGTAATCCCATCATGGCCTGGGGCAGATAAACGACTTTCCTTCAAACATTTTATCAACTCTGAAATAATAAATGGTTCATTATAAGCATGCGAGTGATGAGAATTAAAATTAAGCCTTGTTCTTTCAGTTTGTCTTTTATAAATTAAAAAAGGTTCCGAGTAAGAGTCAGAGCTTGATATAGATGCTAGGGTATTTCCTATTGTGTCAGCGATGTTCTTAGGTGAAGCAATGGTTTGTCCATTTTGTTTTAAAATAGATATATGATTTTCAGAGTACAGGCCCATGCATTTTTTTACTTTATTCCAGAGTTCTTTACTGGATGTGTTAGAGTAAATGCTTGAGATGTACTTGATCCAAGATTCCCGTTGGCTTTTACGCCGCACTTTTCTAGATTCTGCCTTTGCTTTTTTATATGCAATATATTTAGCATCATTTGGATACCTCCGGAATTTGCCCCATGCCTTCTGTTGCTCTTTTTTCGCCTTTTGACATTCACTGTTCCACCATGGTTTCCTATGTCTTGAATTAGAGGAAGTTTTAGGTATACTAATACCTGCAGCATTGATAATACATTGAGTGATATTATCAAGTACATAGTCTACGTTAAATGTATTCATATCACTTGTAATTTTGGCAAAGTCTGTGACAGTTGGCCAATTGGCTCTGTCATAGATATAACGTTTAGCACACATATTAGAATCCCTGTCAGGAGTAGTCTGTGAAATAAAGATGGGAAAATGGTCACTGCCGTGGAGATCATTGGAAACCCAGAAGTTCCAATATGGATAAATAGATGGGGAGCAGATGGTAAGGTCTATTGCATGAAATGTGCGTGAAGGTACATGAAAGTAAGTATAATCTCCATTATTGAGTAGGCATAAGCCATTGTCAGATATTAATTTCTCTATCATATCGCCAGGTTGGTTAGAGTTATTACTACCCCACAGTTGACTGTGGGGTAGTAATAACACAATGATGAAAGGAGTGGGGAGTTGAAGAACGAGACTATCAAGATTTGTTGCTTGAATAGAAGTGTTTGGTGGTAAGTAGATAGAGCAGATGGTAATAAGTCTGTTTATATGAACTCTGATTGCAACTGCTTGTAAGTTGGTATGTTGATTTGTAAATGGGGTAAATTGCGAGAAATAAAGAGAGCCACTCCACCAGTGGCCCTGTCACTACCTCTAAAGTATTTTCTGTAAGTTGCATAGTTGTGTAATTTCGCTTTATCAATAGGTCTTAAATGGGTTTCCTGGAGAGCTAGGGAAAGTGGTTGATGGTCAGAGAGGATATTACGGATTTCGTCATGTTTATTGTGATAACCACGGCAATTCCACGAGATGATAGTAGACATGAAAGGAGTGTTAGATATGTATATCTATGCCATTTGTTTCGGAGGTAGTAGACATGGTACTATCTCCATCGTCTAATACTTCATCCCTTTCAGGATGAAGATTTAAGGCATCGTCATCCATATGTGTTTCATCTTTTTGATTCTGTTGCTTAAGAGCATCATTTCTAGATGTCTTATTTTTTTTCTTTTTGGGTGGATTTTCAATTGGTGCAGCTGATTTAACACGTAGGGTATGTTTTTCAATATCAGATCTGATGTTTGACTTTAGAGATGGTGTTTTAGTTATGTTTTGAGAACATCTGTTATTAAGTGTGGGTTTAGGAGTAAGGGAATTAGGATATAAGGATCGAGAGGAATTAGAAGAGGAACTTTATGGCAATTTGGGGGGAATAGAATTCATTGACTTTGAAGGCATAGACTGTGTAGATGTAGTTGTCTTACCAGATTTATTAGCCAAGATATCTTTTTGCTTTGGTTTGAAATTTATTTCTACAGGGAAATCTGTTTGAGTTGCAATAGTTTGATGGGTTTTATGGTTTGTTTTAGATAAAGCAGTGGCATATGAAACACCAACTATGGGTGTTCTGGATTCAACTATTTTTCTAGCTTCAGAGTAAGATATATTTTCTTTCGTACGTAATGTTTGAATTTCTTTTTCTTTTTTCCACATTTCACAGGTTTTTGAGTATGATGGATGATATCCTTTACAATTTACACAGTGAGCGGTAGCACTACAATTGTCACTTTCATGATCAACCGTACCGCACCGACCACAGGTCAATTTGCCACGACAAGAAATTTTGGAATGTCCAAAACGTTGACATTTAAAGCAACGTATAGGGTTCGGGATGTATGGTCTAATGAAACATAAGTATTCAGCCTTTATGGATTTGGGTAAATTAGGTGAGCCAAAAGCAGGTATAATATGCTTTGTTGGTATTTGAATTTTATTGGTTGGTGTTTGTTCATCATTACGGAAAATTTTTATTCGTTTAACTGCTATAACATTTTGTTCCTTTAAGTTTTCTAATATTTCATCTTCGTTAACATGCAGGAGGTCCGATTCAAAGATCACTCCGCGAGAAGTATTAAGAGTTCTATGTGGAGATACAGAAACAGGGATATTTGCAAAATGTGTGCATTTTTCTAAGTTTGCCGCTTGTTGGCTATTGCTAACTTCCACAAAAAGTTCACCAGATCGCAGTTTTTTTATTTTTTTCAGCTCACCAACTAATCTTTGGATAGACTTATGAATTAGAAGGGAGAGGTATGGTCAAAATTCCCCTCTATACGTTTTACAACAAAAAAACTTTCAGATATATTCACAGAATGTGTTTGGGGACTGTCAACTAGAGCAGATTCTACTCTGTCAGCCCATGACGTGGTTGTTACCGAAGAACTCAAAAAATCACTTTTTCCTTTATTAGCTTGTGGGGCCTCCACAACACATGTTTTAATCCCTAAAGTTGTAGCCATAATTTAGAGAGAAAAATATAAAACGCCAGGCATCGGGCCTGGTCACCGACCCTTCTTACCGTTACGTCTGGTGCAGGTCTCAAAAGGGCGAAAACTATTTTCAACAGACCCCCACGTTTTTCGAATATTGGGTTAAACTCGATAGCATCTCCGAAGCTCCGGTTCTTTTCCAAGGAAAATGGGTAGCCGTAGGTAAGCATTTACAGCTCTGTCCAACCTACAGCCGGCCCTTACGTCGAAAGGCACCAGTCTTCTGGTGTTACTCCGAACAACCACCATGCAAGCATGGCGCCCCACGTACTTGGAACCAGAGTTCAGAGATGCCCTGCACCCTGGGACTCGAGATCAACCTAAAAAGGAAGATCCGAGGCGATGAGGTTAAAAGAGACCTCAACACCCAGAGTGTCTCACGTGTATAAAAAAACCACTATTGTATAAAAAGTAATGTACGAGGGAGGTTAAAAAAAATGGTGTCTTTTTTGTCTTTAAACATTTTTAATTTTTTTTTCAAACAAAAGAACGATAACAAAGTTAGTATAACAAAGAACAATGAACACAAAATAATCACTATAAATATCAAATATGAACTAGAACAAAGAGGGATAAGAAACTGAAAAGAGAAGATTAAAAATTGTGAAACAAAGAAAAAAGTATAGACAACTAAAAAGGAGAAGAAAAATGGAAAGGAGAAAGATCGCTCGGGAACCCTGGGTCACGAAACCCGTAAATACCTAAAGAAGGTATTCCCCTGGGGGGCAAAATATTTAGGAATTATTTTTGGCCGAATGCTGTTAAAGATATCGAAACGTATGTTAAGACTTGCGATCCTTGTCAGCTGGTTGGGAAAGCGGGGGACCAAAAGAAAGTTCCTTTAAGTTGTGTTCCGATTGTAACTAGTATTTTTACTCGCTTGTGTACGGATACGATCGGTCCGCTCCCCCTCTCCGAAAATGGGAATCGATATTTACTGACGGCTATGTGTGTATCGTCCAGATATCCTGAGGCGATACCCATCAAAGACTTGCTCTCTGTGACTATCATTGAAGCCTTAACTATTGTTTTTAGCAGACTGGGTTTCCCTGTTGAATTACAATCCGATCTTGGCAGGAGTTATGTTAGCCAACTTACCAGCGAATTTTTGGAGCGATTCGGGAGTGGTTGGTTGGTTGGTTGGTTGTATGGGATTTTATGGCGCAAGGTCCCTTTGGGGACATGCTGCGCCAAGACAATGTTGAAAAGAAAACAATGTTATTTAAAATTAAAAAATCACACAGCAATGAGATAAAAGACTAATTAAAAGAGGACAAAAATCATGAAAAACATTAAATGTCAAAAAATTGTAGAATTTGGTTAAAACATAAACAATGAATAAGATGAGTGAATTTACATAAAAACCAAGATTAAAAATAAACGAATTCACAGTCATGATATAATTAAAATCAATCAATGATGGTGAAAAAGTAGATCGGAGCAATCAATAAAGAAATAACAACATGAAAGTAAATAGAATGTAAAAATATTTTAAATACAGAGTAAAAAGTGAATGTTACACTAAAAACCTGTCGTACATGAGAATCAAGTGCATAATTACGAGAGTTAAATATAAGTATCAATGTCATTTTGATCGGAAACAGTAGACATGCTACTGTCTCCGTCGTCCAGTATTTCATCCGGCTCGGGATGAAGGTCCACAGCATCGTCATCCTCCATTCT
This sequence comes from Maratus speculifer, assembly GCA_964019185.1. Classification (NCBI taxonomy): domain Eukaryota; kingdom Metazoa; phylum Arthropoda; class Arachnida; order Araneae; family Salticidae; genus Maratus; species Maratus speculifer. The sequence continues at coordinate 428,869,235 of OZ025290.1, read as the reverse complement.
TTGATTTTTTTTGTCTTTTTCCTGTGAATTTGTCTGACTTTTTGAGATTTTGTTCTTTTTTGGTGGGGGTATTGCAGATATAGTAGATTTAGTTTTTGAAATATTTTGCTTTAAAGAAGTTTTAGTTGTAATTTGTGCGTTCCTGTTATGAGATGGTATTTTGGAAGTATTAGAATGTAATGATCTTGGAGAGGCAGTTTGTGAAAAATTGGCAGAAGTGGATTGTTGTGTATCAGGCACAAATTCTTCAAATACAATATTTTCATCATCCGAGTCATTGCTACAGGGGTCGGATTCCATTTCCTCATCCACGTAATGCTGCAACTGCTTTGGATCTTTAATATTTTTTATAATTGAGCTGATGCCAGAGCTTTTCTTCCCCCTACCCACAGTCTTCCATTGTGGAGAGGCTGGAGTTGAGGTTTTCTTTTTAAAGGTTTGTATAGGCGGTTTTTTTAAATTATGTTTTCTGGGAGCATCAGGTTTCTGTGGAATATTGGTATTCATGGCAGGTTTTGTCTTAGTTTGGGGTTGAGATGACTTATTGGATAGAGCTGTCGGTTTCTGTTGTTTCTTCTCTATGTCAATTTTTACCGGTTCAGAGGATGGGGTGTTGGTCGATTCTTTAACATGGGTACTGGTTGACTGTGTTACAGTTGATTTACTGGATGGAAATTGGAAATCAGTTTGTGTACCTATGTGTCTTACGGCTGTTGATTGCTTCTTGAGTAAGCTAGAGTAGGTAATTCCGACAGATGGGGTTCTATTTTTAACTAGTTTACGGGCATCAGGATAAGACAAATTTTGAGTAATTTTTATAGTGATTATTTCCTTTTCACGGTTCCAGTTAGGGCACTTGCGGGAATATGCTGTGTGATCGCCTTTACAGTTTGCACAACGTACAGAATTTTCACATGTTTTATTGTCGTGACCGACTTCCGCGCAACGTGCGCAGGTAAGAGATCCACGACATTGGCCATAGGTATTAGTATGGCCGTAACGCTGGCATTTGAAACATCTGATAGGGTTTGGTATGTATGGTCGAACTGGACAGCTTAGATAGCCAGCTTTAATTCTAGCTGGTAAATTGGGACTATTGAAAGTTAAAATAATATGTTTAGTAGGTAGTATTTCTTCATTGCGACGGATAGTGATACGACGTACATCGCGATTCGGGAGTGAAAGTTGTACACTCTTCCGTACACCACCCACAGAGTCAAGCAGTCGAGAGGTGGCATAGAACCGTGAAAAAAGATTACTGAAAGTCTTATGCCTAGAAGCCGGTAATTCTTGGGAGAAAAACCTCCCCTATGCTTTACTAGCTTTGCGCACGGTAACACACGAAAGCACGGGGTTTTCCCCAGCAGAACTTGTACACGGTAGGAATCTAAGAACACCAGAGATGCTTTTATATGAGAAATGGAAGGTAATAGAACCCGCGGAAAGTTTAGTCACAGAATATGTATTCGATTTAATAAACCGTATGAAGCGATTTCAAGATTTAGCAGTAGAAACTATGTCAAAAAAACGAGAGTTGAAAAAAGGAATTGCATCACTGAAAGGCTACCAAATAACACAAAATCGAATCTCGTGAAGCAAATTCCTCACAGTGGTGGCAGCGGTGGGCTTCGAACCCACGCCTCCGAAGAGACTGGATGAAAGGAAAAAGGTGGTATGACAGAGATGCAGTGGAAAGAAAATTTAAAGTAGGCGATAAGGTACTTGTATTAGCGTTGAACAAGACCAATAAATTTTCAGTGAATTGGACGGGCCCAGGTACCGTGGAGAAAAAAATTTCGGAAACGAATTACGTCGTAAACATACCACATCGCAGGACGCCTGCCCAAATTTATCACGTGAATTTACTCAAACCGTATCTCCAAAGAGAGCAATTAGTAAATTTAGTGGTGGAAGAGGAGTTCGAGTCTAATGAGATCGAGGATGATTTAGAGATTCCTCTTTTAACTAATAGCCCGGAAGAGTACGATTTCCAAAATATAGTTACGGATAGCGCTTTGAAAGAAAGGTGCAACGCTGAACAAATAGCTGAGTTGGCCGAAGTCTTATGGGAGAGAAGGGATGTTTTTTCGAATAATCCCGGTAGAACCGATTTAATCACGAATGACATAGAAATAACTAACGACGCGCCGATAAGGCTTCGCCCTTATCGAAATTCTCCAAGACAAACAGAGATATTAAAGGCGGAAATTAAACGAATGTTACAATTGGGCGTGATAATTGAAGGCGAATCCGAATACAATTCTCCCATGATATTGGTTGAATCCCCGGGAAGATATCCACATCCCTGCATTGATTACCGCAAATTGAATGCTATAACTCGAAATCAGGTGTTTCCTATACCGAATATAGAGGAACGCGTGGAGCGTGTGGCTAGGGCTAAGTATATAACGACTTTAGATTTGACCAAGGGATATTGGCAAATCCCTATGACGCCGAGGGCTCAGAAATTGGCAGCCTTCGTCACGAGTTGGGCTTCATTTCTGCCCCTCATGATGCCATTCGGGTTGATAGGGGCGAGCTATAGATTTTCGAAATTTATGAGTGTATTACTCAGAGGCTTGGAAGATTTTTGCCTTCCATATTTAGATGATATGGCAATATTTTCCGATGATTGGAACGAACATCTGAGACATATAGGAATAGTATTGGACCGCATCAAAGAGGCTAAAATAAAAGTAAAATTATCCAAGTGTAAATTTGCGCAACGTACAGTTAAATATTTGGGACATGTCGTAGGGGACGGTTGCCGCACCCCAACAGAATCCAAAATCCAAGCTATAACAATTTCCTGTGCCGAAGTGAAAGACCGAATTTCGCCGTTTTTTAGGAATGTCAGGATATTACAGAAATTACGCGACGATAATAGAGCCTTTGACGCGCGCTTTAAAAGGGAAAACACGTAAAGTGAAAATCGATTGGAACCCTGAAATGGAGGCGGCTTTTCGCACTTTGAAAAAGAAGCTGACCGAAAAACCGGTCCTATATGCGCCAAATTACGCAGAGGAGTTCATTATACAAACTGATGCATCCGAAAAAGGGATCGGGGTCATCATGGCTCAACGCGAAAATGATGAACATCCCGTCATATAGGGGAAGATGGGGATACTTGAGCCATTTTTTGAATTTTAATTTTTTAAAATTTTTTATAATTTCTTAGAATAAAATAAAATATTGAAAATGAAAATTTGATATTTTTTCTTCAACTGAAAACCACTTTCAATTAATTTTGAACTATTTTTCTATGTATAATAAGTGTTTATTTTTTGTTTTACATCGTGGCTCAAGTATCCCCATGGGAGGGATACTTGAGCCACGGTGAAGGGATACTTGAGCCACGACGGAAAAATACCTACAAAAGTAATTTTTTTCGGTTTATTTTTGCACAAACATTTTACAGAATGATAAATTATGAAACATAAAGTCCTTCAAAACCAATTGAGAAAACAAAGCTAGTAATAAGATCATTTTTTGTCGTTAGAACTGGCTGTCGAAGGATAATTTCAACTTGACTTATAACGACGGTAGAAGCCTCCTCAGTTCAGAGCCATTTAAATTTGGAATCTGCAATTCATCGGGCAAATTTCATTTTCAAAATATTAAGCACTTATCCAACAAATATTTTTACAGTTTTCTTTCTGGCATATTTTATTAGTAACCAACCATCAATAGAAGGTTTTCTTTTCACATCATCACCATCATTGACAGAATTTTCCTTTAATGATACTGTCAAACTCATACTTTTAATTTAGTAGCTGTCGGAATTTAAGACAGATGTATCATTCTACTATTTCAAACACTTTTTTGATTTCACAGGAAAAAATTTTGTCTTCCTCTTTGGCTCCATGCAGGTAAGTTTGAACTGGGATTTTTGTTGCTTTTCTTGTTTTTTGTGAGCTTTTTTTTACCAATTTTTCTTCAATTTTCTTAGTTAAATAAAAAAAAAAGTTACAGCAACAGAGGTTACGATTTCAATATAAAATATTAATCTTAATATGTTATATTAAAAAATAAATATTTTAATATGTTGGACTTAACTAATTAAAGTATTAGAGATTATAGCCTGTAAAACAGTTTTTAAAATTTATTTTAATTTAATAAAAGTTAAATTGAAAACTATGTTTACATTTATCTAGACAGGCTATTTTGTTAGTCAAAATGAAAAATAAAATGGATATTTTCATTTAAAAAATATACATTTTGGAACATTTTTAGGTCGTTATTTTTTTAAGAAAAAAAAAAATAAAATGAAAAATTATTCTCCCTTTTATCAAGAAAAAAATCTATTGGTGAATATAAGGATGGAATTTTATTTTTTGTTTGTTTCACCCATGTTTAATTTCTAGTAGGGGTGGTTGAGACATGGCTCAAGCATCCCCACTCTCACTGGCTCAAGTATCCCCACTACCACTATTTTTGTTTCCTAGAGTTTTACAAAATAAAACATGCAGCTATTAGAACTATTTTAGATTCAAAATACAATTGATATTATGCTTATTAAATTTATGTATATAGTTGCAACTTTAAACAAAACTTTAATTACAAAAAAACAAAAAACCATGCACCCAAATATTTACTTCAGATAGGGAAAAGAACTATTAATCACTATACTTTCAAAATGGTACCAAGATGTGCGATTTCTTTTTTACATGTTCAGAACTATAAATATGTTACCATATTGGCAGTTTTAGAAAGAAAAATTAACCAACTGTAGAGATAATAGGGGTGGCTCAAGTATCCCCTATGCTCAAGTATCCCCACTCTCCCCTACTTGAGCAGGAAATTTACTCCCCAGAGAAAAACTTCTCTACGAGTGTGAAAGAATGTGCGGCCATAATTTATGCTATAAAAAAATTACGTCATTATTTGGACGGTCAAAAATTCAGTATTGAAACCGACCATAACCCACAGATTTGGCTCAAAAACAACGCAGGAAATAATCCGCGCTTAATCCGTTGGTCCTTAATATTACAGCCTTATCATTACACAATCAAGCACCGTCCAGGAAAAGAAATAGCGCACGTGGACTGTTTGAGTAGAGTAGAATGAATGTGAGCCGTAAATAATATTTGTATATAAATTCTTAATTAGCTTGCATTCAAATTATTTCTATATTATATTATTAATTAAAATGTGTATCTGGCTCATAAAAAATGTTATATTGTAGTAAATTGTGTGTTTTATCGTACAAGTTAAATTAATAAATTAACTGGTGCGAACCTCTGTAGTGAATTAAGTTAAGAGTAACTGTACCTCGACGTAAGATTTTCCACGTGTGGAAAATCTCTGCCACAGGAAGGGATGGTTGTAAGGATCTAACTGTTGTAAGAATCTAATTTGGCTAATTAAAGCTAGACAATGGACTGGTACATTGAAGTCTGGTGATGGTGGAAGCACTTGAAAGGATTAAGGTCTTTTTCTTCCTGTCGACAGTAAGTCTAGCGCGGCCTTTTTCATGTGAAATTAGCATATTAGTTACGGCTACCATTGATTAATCGCCTGGACGTCCCTGGGTTGGTTGGTTGGTTGGTTGTATAGGGTTTAATGGCGCAAAATCCCTTTAGGGACATGCTGCGCCAAACAAAGACAAAAAATATAAAAAACATGGTGTTAAACAAACGAAATAGAAAAGGCTATCTGGATGGGGTATCCCATCCAGATATAGTCGGATAACTGTAAAAACATATTTAAAAAAATTAAAGACAAGTATTTTGTAAAGGTGCTAATATCAAGAAAGGAATCTGGATGGGGTTTCCATCCAGATTGCCAAAAAAGGAATGTCAAAGTTAAAGTTTAAAAAGGTCCTAAATCATAAAATAAAAGCCTGCATGTTTTAAAAAAGCAAAGAGTGCCCCATGAGGTGTTTCCCCAATGAGGTTTGTCAGTAGTGGTGATGAGGTATTAAAATAGAGTCTATAAAGGTGCCGGAGACCCGGACAGTCCGTCAAAATATGATGAATTGTAAGATAATCAAAATGACAGTGTGGACACATGGGTGCATCTTCCCTTAATAAAAGATGTTTATGAGTCATCCTAGAGTGTCCAATTCTCAGACGAGTCAGAAGAACATCTGTTTTTCTTGGATAGTTCGGAGGCCAGGTCAAGATAATTGGTTTGATATAATGTAGTTTATTATTGATTTCTAAATTCCAACCTTCTTGCCAGTTATTATGAATAAAGTGGTTTATAATCCGTTTAGCGTCTGAGAATGGTACTTTATGGTATAATGGATTAAGAGCAAGTTTTGCCGCCTCATCTGCTTTTTCATTACCAGGGATACCCATGTGTCCAGGTATCCAGCAAAATAAAATATTGTAACCTCGTCTAGTCAATTTAATATAAAAATCCAGGATGGCAGTGACATAAGTATGTCTTTTAAAAGATTTAAGTGCGTCAATAGAACTATTTGAGTCAGTATATATGATGAAGGATGTGTTACGATGATTAGATATGTGTACCATGGCTCTCTCTATTGCGATTAATTCAGCTGTAAATATAGAAACAGAGGGATGAAGCTGATAACTCAATGAAACATTATTATAAAAAACGCCACAACCAACTTTATTTCCACTCTTAGAGCCATCCGTATAAATATCGGTAAAATTCCTATAATCTGCACGATGTGCAGCAAATAATTGTTTAAAAGCAGCAGCAGGTAAATTCTTTTTATCGTAATTTTTAAAAGGATGAAGGGTTTTAATATCAGGTGGGTGCCAAGGAGGATAAATATGCAGTGGACAAGTACTCACCTCAATGTTACTCAGAGGGCTATTGTTGGTTATGCTTCTCATTCTGACACCAAAAGGTGGGATGCAAGATGGGCGATGCTGGTAATGAATATCATTGTCAGTATTTAAAATTAGAGTATGAAGTGGATGGTCGGGATGAGAAAGGATACGGTAAAACAAATCTAACGAGAGTTTTTCACGAATATGGTAGAGTGAAGGTTCGTTACAATCAACATATAAGCTTAAAACTGGTGAAGTGCGAAATGCACCAGAGCAAACACGAAGTGCGCTATGGTGCACCGTGTCAAGTTTCTTAAGAACAGACTTTCGTGCAGAGCCATAGACCTGGCAGGCATAGTCAATTTTTGAGCGAATCACAGCACGATAAATCTTGAGAAGTGAGGTGCGGTCTGCTCCCCAAGAGGTATTTGAAAGTACTTTAAATAAATTAAGCGATTTTTCACATCTTGTCCGTAATTGTAAAATATGTGGTAAAAAGGTTAGTTTTTTGTCAAAAATCAGCCCTAGATATCGAACGTTGTCCACAACAGGAATTTGGGTTAAATTGATGAAAATTTCAGGATCAGGATGCAGATCTCTACGTCTACAGAAATGCACACAATAAGTTTTGTCATGAGATATAAGAAAACCATTTTTATTAGTCCAAGTCAGTATGAGATTGATAGCAATTTGCAATTGTCTTTCAATAAAACGTATATCCTGTCCCATACACATAATACGGAAGTCGTCAACGTATAGGTCACCCTTTACAGATGGTGGTAGTTGATTCAGAATATTTATTTTAATAGCAAAGAGGGTGACACTCAGGACACTGCCCTGGGGAACACCCTCTTCTTGTACATAAAAACTAGACAGAGTTCCCCCAATACGAACTTGGAAAATTCGCATTGCAAGGAAGTTTTTGATAAAAATAGGAAGGTTCCCACGCAAGTTCAAGTTAAAAAGGTCGCGGAGTATTCCATAACGCCATGTTCTGTCATAGGCCTTCGCCATGTCAAAAAATACTGAGACCAAATGACTGCGTTTAAGAAAAGCTGTTCTAATGTAGTGTTCAAGATGGATTAAATTATCGATAGTAGATCTACCACGTCGGATACCACTTTGAAAAGCGGCAAGGCAGTTGTTTGTTTCTAAGACATGAATGAGGCGGCAATTGACCATCTTTTCGAGAAGTTTGCAAAGGCAGCTAGATAGGGCAATAGGCCTGTAATTATTAGGATCAGTAGCATCTTTTCCTGGTTTAGGAAAAGGAATAACGATGGCTCTGCACCAAGCATTAGGGAAAATGTGTTCTGTCCATATTCTGTTAAAAAAAGAAAGCAGATTATTAAGAGAAAGTGGAGAGAGGTGCTTGAGCATGACATAAGTGATGCCATCATGTCCAGGAGCAGATAAACGACTGTCATGCAAGCATTTTAAAAGTTCTGATAAAATAAAAGGTTTGTTGTATGAAAATGAGTTATGACTATTAAAATTAATACTGGTCTTTTCAGTTTGTCTTTTATAGGATAAAAAAGGTTCAGGGTATGAATCTGAATTTGAAATAGACGCTAGGGTATTCCCTATTGTCTCAGCTATGTTTTTGGCAGAAGTGATGGTTTGACCGTTCAGTTTTAAAATTGAAATATGGCTTTCAGAATACAGACCCATGCAGTTTTTCACCCTTTTCCAAAGCTCTTTACTGGATGTGTTAGAGTTTATGCTTGAAACATATTTAATCCAGGATTCACGCTGGCTTTTGCGTCTTATTCGTCTAGCCTCTGCCTTTGCTTTTTTAAATGCTATATAATTAGTGTTGTTGGGGTACCTTCGAAATATACCCCAAGCTTTTTGTTGTTTTTTCTTTGCTAATTGTCAATCACTATTCCACCAAGATTTTCTGTTTTTATGAACATATGAAGTTTTAGGGATGCTAGCATCAGCAGCATTGATAATACAACGATTTATATTATCAAGTGCTTTGTCAATGTCACCCTCTATCACGTTATTTGTGATGTTCGCAAGTGCTGTGAAAGTTGGCCAATTGGCTCTGTCATATACATACCTTTTAGTATAATTATTGGAATCCGCACTGATCAGAACTGCCCCAGAGTTGGTTATGAGCATTAAAATCTCCAGTGATGATAAAAGGAGTGGGGAGTTGGAGAATGAGATTATCTAGATGTGCTGACTGAATGGACTGGTTTGGTGGCAAGTAAATTGTACATATTGTTATAAGTCGGTTTATATGGACACGGACAGCAAGAGCTTGTAAATTAGTATTTAAACTGATAAGCGAATGAGGTAACGTGCGAGAAATGAAGAGAGCCACTCCTCCAGTGGCCCTATCTTTACCAGTGAAGTCTTTCCTGTAAGTAGCATAATTGCGCAATTTTGCTTTCTCATTTGGTTTTAGATGGGTTTCTTGTAGAGCTAAGCAGAGTGGTTGATGGTCAGAGAGAATGTCCCGGATTTCGTCGTGTTTATTAAGATAACCACGGCAGTTCCATGAGATGATATTATTCATGATTAGGAGAGTTAATTATGAATATCTATGTCATTTTGATCAGAAACAGTAGACATGCTACTGTCTCCGTCGTCCAGTATTTCATCCGGTTCGGGATGAAGGTCCATAGCATCGTCATCCTCCATACTTTGATTTTTTTTGCCTTTTTCCTGTGAATGTGTCTGACTTTTTGAGATTTTGTTCTTTTTTGGTGGGGGTATTGCAGATATAGTAGATTTAGTTTTTGAAATACTTTGCTTTAAAGAAGTTTTAGTTGTAATTAGTGCGTTCCTGTTATGAGATGGTATTTTGGAAGTATTAGAATGTAATGATCTAGGAGGGGCAGTTTGTGAAGAATTGGCAGAAGTGGATTGTTGTGTATCTAAGTTATCAGGCACAAATTCTTCAAATACAATATTTTCATCATCCGAGTCTTTGCTACAGGGGTCGGATTCCATTTCCTCCTCCACGTAATGCTGCAACTGCTTTGGATCTTTAATATTTTTTATGACTGAGCTGATTCCAGAATTTTTCTTCCCCCTCCCCACAGTCTTCCATTGTAAAGAGGCTGGAGTTGATGTTTTTTTAGTTGTTTGTATAGTGGGTTTTTTTAGATTCTGTTTTCTGGGGATATCTGGTTTCTGTGCTATTTTCGTATTCGTGGCAGCTTTAGTCTTAGTTTGGGGTTGAGATGACTTATTTTGTAGAGCTGTCAATTTCTGTTGTTTCTTCTCTAAGTCAACTATTTTTACTGGTTCAGAGGATGGGGTGTTTGGCGATTGTGTTACGGTAGATTTACTTTGTGGATATGAGACATCAGTTTGTGTAGCTGTGTGTCTTACGGTTGTTGATTGTTTCTTCAGTAAGCTGGAGTAGGTAACTCCGACAGATGGGTTTCTATTTTCAACTAGTTTACGGGCATCAGGATAAGACAAATTTTGAGTAATTTTTATAGTAACTATTTCTTTCTCACGGTTCCAGTTAGGGCACTTGCGGGAATATGCTGTTTGATTTCCTTTACAGTTAACGCAGCATTCGGATTTTTCACATGAGGTATTGTCGTGGCCGACCTCTGCACAACGTGCACAGGTTAGAGATCCACGACAGTTTGTTTTAGTATGACCGTAACGCTGACATTTAAAACAGCGGGTGGGATTTGGTACATAGGGTCTGACTTTACAGTTTAGATATCCTGCTTTAATTCTAGGTGGTAAAGTAGTGCTATTGAAGGTTAGAATAATATGTTTAGTGGGAATTATTTGCTCGTTTTTACGGATAGTGATACGGCGTACATCTATGACATTTTGGTCTTTTAAATTTTCTAAAAGTTCATCTTTGGTGGAGTATAAAAGATCAGGTTCGGATATTCCCCCGCGGCTTGTATTTAAAGTTTTATGTGCCTGTACGGAAACAGAAAATGTGCCGATTGTAGTGCAATTTGAGAGATATTGTGATTGTTTGGTTGTAGAAACCTCAACCAGCAAATCGCCAGATTGTAATTTTTTGAGAGAATGACCATCTCCCAAGACAGACTGAAAGGTTTTAGAGATAAGAAATGGTGAAGTTTTTTTAAAAGAGCAATCAGAGTGACTATCAGTACGTTTCACAATAAAAAAGTGAGTAAATGAAGAAGACAGATTAGTTTGTTGCTCTCCACTAGGGAGAGAAGTAGAAGGAAAAGAAGTGTTTCCATCCATATTTAAAAAAAATAGATTTCAGACCCCGGCCGCACCACCCTTTCCCGAGCCCTACAAGGGGATGCACATTCGTGCACCAGTGCTAACCAGGGCCCATACGGTCACAAGACAACCCTATGTCAGTCTCCACCCTTAACGAGATGACTAGTAGTTGCTCGATCACTTGATCCCTAGATCCAGTGACGAAAGTCAGCTGACCAGCCGATTGATGCATACGGGACCAAATGCACCTCCCGTCTACCTGAAGCAGAGGCCAAAGTAGTGTGTTGGTTTCCCTCAACCACCAGGATCCCCCTTTCCAGGGACGTCCCTGGGAGCCGAGAGTCGGAGGAAATAGTTTCACTATCCCCAGACGGGAGATGGCAATCTGTCGCCAAGGCGGATCCCAGCTGAACCAATCTAACTTTGATCTGGGAAGGGCCACAGGGAGAGATTTGCTCTCCAGCTGGGGATGAGAGAGAGTTGGAGAAGGATTCTCGATGATGGAGCTCGCTGTATAAGGTGTGTGGGAGATTTTCATATAGAACCCAGAGTTCTAAGAACTGTACTATTTTACCTGTATCTTGAATAAAGATATTTAACATGGAAAAAGGAATTGCATCACTGAAAGGCTACCAAATAAAACAAAATCGAATCTCGTGAAGCAAATTCCTCACACAGTTAATAAAGGAAAAGATATTTTTTATGAGATTATATATTATTTATCCATTTCAATAGGTTTCCTTTTATGTGATAATCTGTATATTTCAAGAGCTTCTCGTGGATGACTGTCACAAAAAGGCAACCACACCCCGTTCATCAGACAAGGGTCAGAGTGCCCATCGGCCAACAAAAAGCATTCAAAAACATTTTCTGGCGATAAATTATCCAGCAAATACTTCGAAAACCGCGCGATGAGACTTCGAACGGCATACGTGTTGTGGGGAATCATGTTTTAACGCCAAAAAGGCGATGAATCCTGATCTTAGTTACGCGTGGCAACCCCTCCTGGGCTCAAGATAATTTTTTTTTGTTTTTGTTTATGTTTTTCAGAGAGAGAAAAGAATTAATACGCGATGGTGCGATGACAGTCTTGATAGAAGAATAATTCTAAAATATATTGAATTTCATGTAAATTATGTATCATATGTGTAAATAAGAAAATGTACAGTATTTGTATAATGTGTATAGAAGATGTACATAGTTCTTCCAATTAAAAACAAGAAAAAGAAGATGCCCGTTTGAAGTTATTGAAAAAGTGTCAGTCGCCTAAATTAATCTAGTGTTCGAAAGCCACTGAACCATCCGACGCGACACTTGCCACAGCCTTTGCTTTTTCGAAATTCAGTTCACCAGGCATTGCACAGCTATACAGGTGCTTAACGAAATCATACACGTAACTGGAATCCATGTCGTGTATTTTGATATTCCCAGATCTAGTTTCTTTCATGCCGCTCTGCAATATCTTCGAGAAGACTTATGATCGTGCGGACACGAAAAGATTTAGATATGATTCAGATTTCCCAGTTCTTTACCGAGGACAACAACTATTTTCTAAATAGCTAATAAAAATTCTTTATTTTTTAAAAATATGGTTCAAATGGTGAACTCACTGCATTCAATGTTTAACTGCAAGTGAATTAAAAAACATCATTTAAAATGCATATTTTACCGAGAAAAAATTGTTAAAAAAATTGTACTTTCTAAATTTCTAATATTTAAGGAGTTCCGGGACACATTTTTTTCGTCATCGTTAACAATATCATTTGTAATAGAGAGGGGGCACGTTTGAACATTTTTTTAGAAAATCGATACATTTCTTATTTAAATTATTTTATTGCGTTTTAAATATTATAGAATAAAAAAATGCATTTCTTCATCATATGAACCAGAAATTTTAGATTCAAGGTGGGGGAGAGAAAGCTTGCTTAGACAGTATTGTTCATGCAAAATGTTGCAAGTTTGTATATTTATTGCAGTGAAGCAGTAGTAATGTACTGCCGTTAGTATTTAAAAGAAAATAACTTATTTTAAGAAAAATATTTGGAGTATTCAAACGTGCCCCCTCTCCCCCAAAATAAAATCATGTGATAAAACTTCTCATATTTCTTTTAATTTAAAAATTACTAAAAAAGTGCGATAATTTAAAATTTTTATAACCCAAAATATTATTTTTGTATTACTCCAATTTTTTACATTTATAAAAACGGAAAAATCAAAATTTTAATTATGATTCATCATTTTCAAAAATATTAATTTTAAAAAAAAAGTAAAAATATTTAAAGCAAAAGTTTGAAAAAAAAATCATGGAACATTTTTTAAATCATATTTTCAAAAATAAATATTTGTTTTTCAAATCTGTTGTATCAAAATTATAATAAAAAAATAAAAAAATACATGTTCCACGTGTGAGGCATGAATTTTTAACGGTTCCTGGGTTATAACAATTTAAATCCATGAAATTGTGAAAAAACCAGTCTTGAAGAAAAATGCATTTTACAGGAAGTTATCTATGACAACTATTGCTACACAGCTAGAGTCTGAAAACAAAGCAAAACTAAAATAAAATAAGCTTTAAAAAATAAAATAACCCACTTCAATTCACCCATTTCAATAAAATAACCCACTTCAAATATCTGGATGGGACTCCACCCAGATTGCGCTTTCTGTTTATTTTTTTTACTTCCATAATCTAATGATTTAGCATTTTAATCTTTTTGCTTTCTTATATTTACTTGACCATATCTGGATGGGAGGCCCCCATCCAGATATTTTGACGTTGTCTCTTTTTCATTCTTTCAATGTTGTCTTTGGTTTGGCGCAGCATGTCCAAGGGATTTTGTGCCATTAAATTGTATACAACCAACCAAACAACTCAGTTGTGCCCGTCTACCTTGTGAAGCTATATCAAATTTGAAAATGAAAATGTTTTTATTGCAATTAATAAAGGAAAAGATATTTTTTATGAGATTATATATTATTTATCCATTTCAATAGCTTTCCTTTTATGTGATAATCTGTATATTTCAAGAGCTTCTCGTGGATGACTGTCACAAAAAGGCAACCACATTTTCTCTCGCAGATATATTCTTTCTTCTAACACGTAATTTTTAACCCCGTTCATCAGATAAGGGTCAGAGTGCCCATCGCACTGTGGGGTATTTGAAGAATCTGGCCGGACAAAAGTCGATTTCATAAAGTACAACGCAGTATCAAATGGAGGGATATAAATTGAAGCTGACACTTTGGGGGATCACGTGGTACCGTTTTTACCTCTTTTAAGCGAACGATGACCTCCTGTTATCGGTTGAAATTTGAGTGTTGCGTTAGGCGGATTGGACTCAAATCGTTGTGCTATGTGACTTTCTATTTTCGAATGTAAATAGCTTTATTTATAGAAGTATTTAAATTATAATCGTTATGGATAGTGAAGAGGCAGGTATGTATCATTATTTTTTTAATCTTTGAATAAAGAAAAAATAGTTTTAGTATTTGCAAAATTAATTTAAATGAATGCATATTTTTCTGTTTTTTCCCACCCTTATTTATGACTTTACGAAGGGTTTTGTTATATTTCCAAGCTTTTCCAAGCTGAGTTACTTGCTGTACCAATAAGTATTCTCCCTTCTTTTTTTGTTTTCGTTAAAAGTAGTTCTGCATTCGTCTGTTTTTGAAATTGAAGGCAATATAAATATTCTCTTCCAAAATTCTGAGTAAGCATCTGAAATCACTATATACCGATTTTTAATTCATATTTATAATATAAATTTTTAAATGAAAAAAAATGCTATGATTTATTAGAAAGTGAACATATTTATGTATTTTTCAATCAATCTGATTGAAATGAAAATTATATAATTTGAAAAAAATTGCTATAAAATAATGTATTCATTCCCTTTTATCTCTTTTAAGCACTTTTCAGAAATGGAAGGAATTTATTGCTTGTTGTTAACTTTTTTTTTGTCTGAAAAATAAGTCGAATCAATTTAGCTTAAGTTTTTGTTAAAAGTTAGTTAAAATTTTTGAGTTTTTTTTAAAAAAGTAAGTCAAACAATGTTATCTATCTAAATTGCATACATTTTTTATGCATTCTCTTTTCTATATTTCGTATTTATTTTCATTTAGGGCCCTGGAATATCAAAGTAATGACTAGAAATGAACTTTTTAACATTATGCAGCAGCAAAACCTACCAAATATAAATGATAGAATGGATTTTCTTGAAAATTACCTTCTTAATAGTGATACTTTTGATGATGAGGAATTAAAAAATCTCAAGCATATTCTTTCCCAATTTAAGTGTCAATTAAAGAGCAAATGGATCTTAACCCGTTACAAATTAGATAGATTTACGAAAAATAATAAGGAATGGCTTGAAGGTACAATAGAAATTTCAAGAAAAATGAATCGACCAGGGAGGCCAGCTAAAGCTTTCATTGAGTCAAGTGATAGGACAAAGCGGAGAAAATCTGAAAGTTTGATAAGATCAACGGATGTGGAAGTACTTACACCTGCCACTCAGGTAAAATTAGAAACCTCAGGGAAGAGAGATGCTGCCCATGTGTTAAAAGAATTAACATATTCACCAAAACGGGCAACAAAATATAAAAAAGCATGCTTGAGAACTCAACAGACAGAAAAGAAAACACAAATACCATCTCTTTAAGCATTATCATTATTTGTCGAAGCTAACCTTTCCAGGAATCATTATGAAATTATAAGACGATATCAAAAAAAGGTTTACCTGTACTACAGCCTTCTACAAGAAGCTAAAAAAGATTGCTATCCAGAAAAGCAGTATTTTAACATTACAGAAACTTGCGCGGAAATAAATATTCAAGAATTACTTAATTTAACAGTGACACGATTATTTATTTATTTGAAAGAAGAAGTTTTAGGAAATTTAAATGAAGAGGGAAAATGTGCATTGATTCTTATCTGTAAATGGGGCTGTGATGGATCGCAGCAAACACAGTACAAACAGTAATTTGAAAGTGATTCCTCTTCCGATGTGTACATATTTCAGAGCTCGTTTGTTCCAATACAATTAATTTGCAGCATAAACGACAAAATTATCGGGCAAAACCCATTACCTTCCTCACCACGTTACTGTCGACCCATGCGAATAAGATTTGTAAAAGAAACAGAAATTATTAATGATGACATTAATTACATAAAAAATACATTACAATCTGTGCAGCCCTCAAAAATTACATTAGAGGAAAATACATTTATTGCAAAACATAAAATGATACATACAATGGTCGATGGAAAAGTATGTAACGCAGTAACAAATACAAAATCGACAATGCGCTGCTATATTTGTGGACTGACATCCAAAGATTTTAATGATATTTCTAAAAAAAAAAAAAAAAAAAAAAAAAAATGAAGCCAAAAACATCAGAATTTGGAATATCGATTTTACATACCAGAATTCGATAGTTTGAAAATTTATTGCATTTTGCGTATAAACTGCCCATAAAAAAGTGGAGATTGAATACAGATGAAGAATTTTCTCTCTTTAATGAAACAAAATTACGTATTCAAAAAGATTTCAAAACCAAATTAGGTTTACTTGTAGATATTCCTAAGCCTGGATATGGTAATACAAATGATGGAAATACTAGCAGAAGATTCTTTTCTGACCCCTCTTTAGCAGCGGAAATAACCGGCATTGATGAAAATTTAATTTATCGATTTAAAGTAATTCTTGAAACCATATCCAGTGGCCACAAAATTCACCTTGATAAATTTAAAGAATATACAGAAAAAACAGCAGAGCTCTACATCAAGTTATATAAATGGTATCCGATGTTACCCACGATGCACAAAATATTAATACCTGGGCCCCTTGTGATAGAGAAGGCTATACTTCCAATAGGTCAACTTTCTGAAGAAGCAGCCGAAGCACGAAACAAACATTTTCGATCATTTCGCGAAAATCTATCACGTAAATTTTCAAGAATTTCTTATAACCGTGATGTACTAAACAGATTGCTTTTGAACTCAGATCCAGTTTTAACTGGAAGAGAGCCACGATGAGAAAAAAAAATCAAAAATGCTCCTTACGACCTTAGAAATGTTATTGCCTATGGAAACTTCCGAAGGTCAAGATCCAGAGGATTCTGACGAATTATGACTCTGAACTATCATCTGATTAAAAAATCCCACCTTGGTGATTTACAAAATTACTGCATATTTTTAATAATAATTTTTTTATAATTTATTTAGTTATTCAATATAATATTCCTTTTTTATTATAATTATTTATTTTATAGTACTGTTTATCGTAGTTATCATTTAATTTATAATACCAATTTCGTTCAATAAAAACCAGGATAAAATTGCAAAATATAAATGACTTTTTAAAGTATTAAACAATTTTTATTATAAAAATGTCCTTTATTTACTATTTAAAACGTTTAAATTAGTTTAAAACAAAGAAATAATTTTGACTGCCCAGATTTGTCAAATACCCCACTGTGCATCGGCCAACAAAAAGCATTCAAAAACATTTTCTGGCGATGAATTATGCAGCAAATACTTCGAACACCGCGCGATGAGACTTCGAACGGCATACTTGTCACAGCCTTTGCTTTTTCGAAATTCAGTTCACCAGGCATTGCACTGTTATACAGGTGCTTAACGAAATCATACACGTAACTGGAATCCATGTCGTGTATTTTGATATTCCCAGATCTAGTTTCTTTCATGCCGCTCTGCAATATCTTCGAGAAGACTTATGATCGTGCGGACATGAAAAGATTTAGATACGATTCAGATTTCCCAGTTCTTTATCGAGGTCAACAACTATTTTCTAAATAGCTAATAAAAATTCTTTATTTTTTAAAAATATGGTTCAGATGGAGAACTCACTGCATTCAATGTTTAACTTCAAGTGAATTAAAAAACATTTAAAATGCATATTTTACTGAGAAAATTTGTTAAAAAAATTGTATTTTCTAAATTTCTAATATTTAAGGAGTTCCGGGACACATTTTTTCGTAATCGTTAACAATATCATTTGTAATAGAGAGGGGGCACGTTTGAACATTTTTTTAGAAAATCGATACATTTATTATTTAAATTATTTTATTGCGTTTTAAATATTATAGAATAAAAAAATGCATTTCTTTATCATATGAACCAGAAATTTTAGATTCAAGGTGGGGGAGAGAAAGCTTGCTTAGACAGTATTGTTCATGCAAAATGTTGCAAATTTGTATATTTATTGCATTGAAGCAGCAGTAATGTACTGCCGTTAGTATTTAAAAGAAAATAACTTTTTTTAAGGTTGGTTGGTTGGTTGTATACGGTTTAATGGCACAAAATCCCTTCAGGGACATGCTGCGCCAAAACACAGATTAAAAAATCAAAATATAGAAATATCTGGATGGGGTATCCCATCCAGATACAGTCAAGCAATGGTAGAAAAGCAAAAAGTTAAGATGTACAATTAAAAGTAAATAAATAGAAAGGGCAAACTGAGAAACAAAGTCAAAATAAATAATAAACATTAAAAGATCATATGTCAAAATAAAATCCAGCACTTTTTAAAAAAGTAAAGAGTGCCCCATGAGGTAATTCCCCAATGAGGTTTGTCAAGGTTGGAGATGATGAGTTAAAAAATGTCCTGTACAAGTGTCGGAGGCCTGGGCAGTCAGTTAAAATATGGTGAATACTCAAGTGATCAAAATGACATTTTGGACACATGGGTGCATCCTCCCTAAGTAACAGATGTTTATGTGTGATCCTTGAATGTCCAATTCTCAGACGAGTTAGAATAACATCCTTTTTTCTTGGATAAATTGGAGGCCAGGTCACGATTGTTGGTTTGATACTATGCAGTTTATTATTGAAAGTCAAGTCCCAACTTTCTTGCCATTTATTATAACTAAGGCGTTTAATAGTTAGTTTAACGTCTGAGAATGGGACTTTGTGGTGAAGGGGGTCACGAGCAAGTTTTGCCGCCATATCTGCTTTTTCATTTCCAGGAATACCCACGTGTCCAGGTACCCAGCAAAACAAAATACTATAGCCGCGCCTTGTCAAATCTTTATAAATATTAAGGATGGCTAACACATAAGGATGATTATTAAAAGATTTAATAGCATCAATAGAACTATTTGAGTCTGTGTAAATAATGAAGGATGTGTTATGATGATGGGAAATTTGTAACATGGCTCTTTCTATTGCAATTAATTCTGCTGTAAAGATTGAAGTGGAAGGGTGAAGCTGATAACTCAACGAGGTGTTATCATAAAAAACCCCACAACCAACAATGTCGCCACATTTCGAACCATCTGTATAAATATCAGTATAGCTATTATAATTTGTACGATGAGCAGAGAATAATTGTTGAAAAACAATAGGGGCCATGTTATTTTTATCAAATCCTTTAAAAGGATGAAGAGAGGTAATGCTAGGCGGCTTCCAAGGAGGGAATACATGCAAAGAGCATGTACTCACCTCAATATCATTCAAAGGGCTATTGTTAATTAGGTTTCTCATTCGTACTCCAAAAGATGGAATGCAAGAAGGGCGATGCTGATAAAGAGTATCATTGTCAGTATTTAAAATTTAAGGATGAAGTGGATGACCAGGATGAGAAAGGACACGATAAAATAGTTCCAGTGAAAGTTTTTCACGAGTATAATGCAATGAAGGTTCATTACAGTCAATGTAAAGGCTTAAAACTGGAGAAGTACGAAATGCACCAGAGCAAATACGGAGTGCGCTATGATGCACAGTGTCAAGTTTTTCTAAAACAGATTTTCGGGCAGAACCATAAACCTGGCAGGCATAGTCAATTTTTGCACGGACTGCAGCCCTATATATTTTAATTAGAGATGTACGGTCTGCTCCCCAAGAGGTGTTAGATAGTACTTTCAGCAAGTTCAGCGCCTTTTCACATTTTGTCCTTAATTGTAAAATGTGTGGTAAAAAAGTGAGCTTTTTGTCAAAATGGAGGCCTAGGTACCGAACACAGTCTACAACAGGAATTTTAGTTGAGTTGATAAAAATTTCAGGATCTGGATGCAGATTCCTTCGTCTACAGAAGTGAACACAAGAAGTTTTGTCCTGAGATATTACAAAACCATTTTTATTTGTCCAGCTAAGAATACTTTTAATTGCAATTTGCAATTGTCTCTCGATAAAGCGAATATCTTGCCCCATGCACATAATACGGAAGTCGTCCACGTAGAGATCACCTTTCACAGAGGGTGGAAGTTGATTAAGGATATCATTTATTTTTATAGCAAAGAGGGTGACACTCAGGACACTACCCTGAGGTACACCCTCCTCTTGTACATAAAAACTGGAAAGGATTCCTCCAATTCGAACTTGGAAGAGCCGAACTGCGAGGAAGTTTTTGATAAAAATAGGAAGATTTCCGCGAAAGTCTAAATTAAAAAGGTCACGTAGGATCCCATATCGCCATGTTCTGTCATAGGCTTTCGCCATGTCAAAGAAAACTGACACCAAATGGCTGCGTTTGAGAAATGCAGTACGAATGTAATGTTCAAGGTGGATTAGGTTATCGATAGTTGATCTACCACGTCGAAAACCACTTTGAAAAGCGGCAAGGCGATTGTTTGTTTCCAAAACATGAATGAGCCGACAATTGACCATCTTTTCAAGAAGCTTGCAGAGGCAGCTAGAAAGTGCAATTGGCCTATAATTATTGGGATTAGTAGCATCTTTTCCTGGTTTGGGAAAAGGGATAACAATAGCTCTGCACCATGCATTAGGGAAAGTCTGTTCAGTCCATATTCTGTTAAAAAAAGAGAGTAGATTGTTAAGGGAGAGTGACGAGAGATGCTTGAGCATGATATATGTGATGCCGTCATGACCAGGTGCGGATATGTGGCTGTCTTTCAAACATTTTAAAAGCTCTGACATAATGAATGGTTGATTGTATGAAAGTGAATTATGAGTATTAAAATTAATCCTGTTCATTTCAGTTCGTCTTTTGTAAGACAGAAAAGGTTCAGGATATGCGTCTGATTTTGAGATGGATGCAAGGGTATTAGCTATAGTCTCTGTTATGTTCTTAGGAGATGAAATGGTGTGACCGTTGTAATTTAAAATGGAAATATGATTTTCTGAGTAAAGGCCCATACATTTTTTCACTTTTTGCCACAGTTGTTTGGTTGAGGTATTGAAGTTTATGCTAGATACGTAGTTAGTCCAGGACTCCGGTTGGCTCTTGCGTCGCACTCTTCTAGCTTCAGCCTTTGCTTTTTTATACGCCATGTAATTAGTATTATTGGGATACCTCCGAAAAAGGCCCCAAGCCTTTTGTTGTTTCTTCTTTGCATTTTGGCAATCATTATTCCACCAAGGTTTCCTGTGTTTATGAGTAGATGATGTTTTAGGAATGCTAGAATCTGCAGCATTGATAATACACTGGGTGATATTATCAAGTGCATCGTCTATGTCACCCTCTATCATATCATTCGTAATATTAGCAAGGTCTGTAAAGGTTGGCCAATAGGCTCTGTCATAAACATAGCGTTTAAAACAATTATTAGAATCCATGTGAAGAGAAGTCTGCGATATAAAAGTAGGAAAATGATCACTGCCGTGCAAGTCATCAGAAACCCAGAAGTTCCAATATGGATAAATGGATGGGGAGCAGATAGTGAGGTCTATGGCATGGAAGGTGCGAGTAGGCTCGTGAAAGTAAGTATGATCTCCATTATTGAGCAGGCATAAGCCATTGTCAGATATAATTTTCTCAATCATACTACCACGTTGATTAGAGTCATGGTTACCCCACATTTGACTGTGGGCATTAAAGTCTCCGAGAATAATGAAAGGAATGGGGAGTTGAAGAATAAGATTATCTAGATGTGCAGATTGTATTGGCAGATTTGGTGGCAAGTATATGGTACAGACTGTTATTAAGTGATTAATATGAACGCGGACTGCAACTGCTTGTAAGTTAGTATTTAAATTGATATAAGTATGAGGTAAATTATTTGAGATAAAAAGAGCTACTCCACCAGTAGCTCTGTCAGTACCTGAAAAATCTTTTCTATATGTAGAATAATGGCGCAATTTTGCTTTGTCAGTAGGTTTAAGATGCGTTTCTTGCAGAGCTAAACATAAAGGTTGATTGTCTGAAAAAATATTACGGATTTCGTCATATTTATTACGAAAGCAACGGCAGTTCCATGAGATAATATTTGTCATGATTGGGAGAGTTAGATATAAGTATCTATGTCGTTTTGTTCGGAGGTTGTAGACATGCTACTATCTCCATCGTCCAATTCTGCATCCTGTTCAGGATGAAGGTCAAGAGCATCATCATCCTGCACAGTGGTCACATAAGTTTTGGTATCCTGCGTTGGATGTAATTGATGTTTCTGTGTTTTATTCTTTTTCACTAGGTTTTCAGATGATACAATAGTTTTAATAATTGGAAGGCTGTGTTTATCTGTGTCGGATTTACGATTCGTTTTTAAAGGTGTTATTTTAGTTGTATTTTGAGTGCCTCTTTTATGGAGTGGAGCTTTAGGAAAAAGAGATTGAGATGATTTTGAAGTCCCATTTTGCGGTGGTTTAGGAGGTACGGAATTCACTAATTTAGGTGAACTAGATTGTGTAGATCTGTTAGTTTTATTTAAATTATTAGAGAAACTGTTTTCTTTTTGGTTTGATTGACGATTAGTTTCAGTAGGGAGTTCTGTTTGTGTTGCAATAGTTTTATAAGTTTTGTGAGAAGTTTTCGATAAGGTGGAAGCATATGATACACCAACTTTGGGAGTCCTGGATTCAACAATTTTTCTAGCTTCTGGATATGATATATTATCTTTAGTACGTATAGTTTGAATTTCTTTTTCTTTCTTCCATTGTTCGCAGGATTTTGAGTAAGATGGGTGGTCTTTCTTACAGTTTACACAATAAGGTGTTGCTTGGCATTGTATACTTTCGTGGTCAGCCACGCCGCACCGACCGCATGTGAGTTTCCCTCGGCAAGAGATTTTTGAGTGCCCAAAGCGTTGACATTTAAAGCAACGCAGTGGGTTTGGTATGTAGGGTCTAACTGAGCATGATAAATATCCAGCCATTATATATTTAGGTAAGTTGGGTGTATTAAATGTGATAATGATGTGCTTCGTAGGTATTTGGACTTGATTAGAAGTTTGCTCGTCTTTACGGTAATTTTTTATTCGTTTGACTTCAATGACGTTTTGGTCTTTAAGGTTTTCTAATATTTCGTCTTCAGTGACATACAAAAGATCAGACTCCGAGATTACTCCGCGAGATGTATTTAATGATCTATGTGGCGATATGGTGACGGCAATGTTAGCAAGATGTGTACATTTTTTTAAATTCAAAGCTTGCTGGCTATTGCTGACTTCTATGAGTAGTTCACCTGTCCGGAGTTTTTTTATTGTTTTGGGCTCACCAACCAAACCTTGTATCGCTTTATGTATTAAAAAAGGTGATGTTTTTTCAAATGTTCCTTCTGCACGTTTTATTACAAAATATCTTTCTTTAATTTTGTTTGCATCGGAGTCGACTGTTTTACTTTCCATTTTGGAAGAAAACTGTTCAACCCGTTCCGCCCATGAGGTAGATTCTGAGCTATAGTTCAGCATTTTATTCTCCTCTTTATTTTGTTGTGAGGCTACCACTTCGTAAGCAGATAGATCCATCTCTGATGAGCTCTGAGACATTACAGTTTCAGGCTGATTTTTAAGTGAGTGATGGGGTTGTGGGGCTACCACATCGCATGTCTGAATTCCTAAATTTGTCGCCATAATAGAGAGAGAGATTAAATAAAACGCCAGGCATCGGGCCTGGTCACCGACCCTTCTTCTTACCGTTACGTCTGGTGCAGGTCTCAAAAGGGCGAAAACTATTTTCAACAGACCCCCACGTTTTTCGAACATTGGGTTAAACTCGATAGCATCTCCGAAGCTCCGGTTCTTTTCTAAGGAGAACGGGTAGCCGTAGGTAAGCCTCTACAGCTCTGTCCAACCTACAGCCGGCCCTTACGTCGAAAGGCACCAGTCCTCCGGTGTTAATCCTAACCACCACCATGCAAGCATGGCGCCCCCCGTACTCGGAACCAGAGTTCAGAGATGCCCTGCACCCTGGGACTCGATATCAACCTAAAAAGGAAGAGACGAGTCGATGAGGTTAAAAGAAACCTCAACACCCAGGGTGTCTCACGTGAATAAAAAAAACCACTATTGTAAAAGAGTTATTCGAGAGGGAGCTTAAAAAAATGTGTCTTTTTTGTCTTTTGTCTATTTTAATTTTTTTTTTAAACAAGAGAACAGCAACAAAGTTAGTAGAACAAAGAATTATGTGAACAAAAAGTTAGTCTAAAAACCCCAAACAAGAACAAAGAGTTAGTAAGAAAACAAACAAGAACAAAGAATTAGTAAAAAACAAACAAGAACAGAGAGGGATAACAAACTGAAAAGAGAAGATTAAAAAGTGTGAAACAAAGAGAAAAGGATAGACAACTAAAATAGAGAAGAAAAAAGGAAAGGAGAATGATCGCTCAGGATCCCGGGGTCACGAAGCCCGTAAATATCTAAAGAAGGTATTCCCCTGGGGGAGGCAATCCGTAGGAAAACACACCATCAGGCTTGAAGCTACAGTTCGGATTTCCCTTTCCTTCCCCTTGTTGTAAGTTTTGGATTGAATATAGTTAAGATCTAAATATAAATATTGTATAAAGAACTGCTTAAAGAATTGCGATAATTTTCAGATTGTAGATGAAAATAGCTGAAACTGGGATTTCAAATGTCTTATGCGTTTTTACATGGTTGAACTAGACATAATATTTCAACTTATTAAATGGAGCAGTTTTGCTATTATTTTGAATGTTGGAAAAAGTTTCATAATATATGCTTCTTTCATATTTTTGCTTTGCTGCTAATTATTCATTTGCTTTCTAATTATAGAGTGTGCAAGAACTGGTACAAATTAACAAGAGATCCACAGTTTTGGCGAAGGATAAATGTCAACATTTTCAACGATAACTGGTTTCGTCTTATCCAAATACTTCCCTCATGTGTCACCTACATTCACTTGATTCCTGATGTTGATTTGTCTCCCGTGAATTTTTTAACATTTTCAAGTGGACTCTCAAAAAATGTCCGAATCTTAATACATTAATCTTGCATCATTTCTCATTTAATAGGGACTGTTTAGATCTTTACTCACATTTACCCCAAAAACTTAGGGTATTAGTATTAACATCTTGTAAATTCATCATGAAAAATAACACAACAACGTGTATTGGAGTAGATCAGTTTGAAAATATGAGTGCATATGCATGCTGTATCGAAGTTTTAGATCTTAGTCATTCGCTATTTACAGATTCTTCGGGCGAGGCTGTAACAAATTTAGGTTATAAACGTATGTGCAGCTTGAAAAAATTACATCTAGTTGGTGAATTCAATAGTGAATTCAATACACATTTAACATCGCAAATTCTGCGGAGACTACAGCTGCTTAATTTGGAACGGAATTACATTAGTCCCTCAGTATCTGTGGAAATATACCAGTACGGAATTAATCTGACCGAATTATATTTATGTTGGACGCTTGTTGCAGACGGAGACTATTTTTTATGGGCCACCTGATTTACGTAACTTGGAGTTAATTTGCCTTCGTGGTTGTCACGTGACATCTATTGGTTGGTTGGTTGGTTGTATGGGGTTTTATGGCACAAAATCCCGTAGGGGACATGCTGCGCCAAAAAAGTGTACTAAAAATAGCAAACAAGGATAATGATTAAAGAAGTAAGCCATCTGGATGGGGGACCCCATCCAGATTTAGTCAGATAATAGAAAAAGTTACAAACTTAGTCAATAGAAGCATATCAATTTAAAGTGTAAAAATATATTATACGTCAAAATAAAGTTCTGCATGTTTTAAGAAAGTAAAGAGCGTCCCATGAGGTGTTTCCCCAATAAGGTTTGTCAAGATAGGTGAAGAAGAATGGAAATAGGTTCTATACAAGTGCCGGAGGCCCGGACAGTCGGTTAAAACATGCAGAATGGTCAGTTGATGAAAGTGACAGTGTGGACACATGGGTGCATCTTCTCGAAGTAACAAATGTCTATGAGTAATTCTGGAATGCCCAATTCGTAAGCGGGTCAGAATAACATCAGATTTCCTGGGATAATTCGGAGGGCAGGCCGTGATTGTAGGTTTAACATGATGCAGTTTATTGTTGTATTCTAAGTTCCAACTGTTTTGCCAATTATTTTTAATAAAAAGATTGATGAGTAATTTCACGTCAGAAAGAGGAATTTTATGTTGTAATGGATTAACAGCCTGTTTTGCTGCCGCATCAGCTTTCTCGTTCCCAGGAATACCCATGTGTCCAGGTACCCAGCAAAACAAAATACTGTAACCACGTTGTGTGAAATTATAATAAATTTCTAGAATTGATGAGACAATTGGATGTTTTTTAAATGATTTAATGGCGTCAATAGAGCTGTTGGAGTCGGTATAAATAATGAAGGAAGTGTCATGATGGTGAGAGATGTACAAAATTGCTCTGTCAATTGCGATCAATTCAGCCGTAAATACAGAGATAGATGAGTGCAGCCGATAACTAACAAGGAAGGTCTCCATTGGGGGCATACTCAGAATTTTTTGAAAAAAAAAAACGAATTAAACTACTCATGTAGGTAATAAAGGATCAGTGAAAATTAGCGGCGGAATTACATTATTAGATATGTAAAAAAAATAAAATAGTTTGGAATAATTGGCGTGAAAGGCTGAAAGCAACGCGGGATTTGGCGAGCAGTGCATTTCCTCGCCAAAAGCAGACGATTTTAACGAATCTGAAAATTGATTTCAATTGACTTCACTGTTAAAAATCTGCAGCATTTACTGCAACGTCACTCCAATTTTATAGAATATCTCTCTTCTGACCAATGTGAATGCTCCATAGCACGGTGAATTGACCGCGTCATACACTGTTAAAATCTGCTGCATTTTGTTGCAATGCACTCCACCGCTTGTATATAATATCTCTATTCCAACCAATGAGAAAGCTCCGTTTCACGACCAAGTAACCGTTTTCTATCCAAGCAAGGGAGCGCGTTGCAACAAAATGCAGCAGATTTTTAACAGTATATTTTTCAATTTGGAACAATTTTAATCAATTTAAATTGTGTTTTGGTTGGTTGGTTGAATGGGGTTTTCTGGCGCAAGGTCCCCTGTGGGACATGCTGCGCCAAGAACATGGTAGGAATAAGACAAGGTTAAATTTTAAAATAAAATGTAAAAAGTGAAAGCTGAAATAAAAATATGTTGTAGATATGAGTTAAGTTGATAAAGGCAAGGCGGTGATACATGAAATTAAAAACCAATTAAAACCTGACAAATATATTTAAAATTGTAAAAAGATAAAATGCTAAAACTAGTTAAAACTCTAAAACAGTAAGATAATGACACGATGACCAAATTGGAAAAGTACTACAGAAAACCTAAAATACAACTAAAACAAAGACCAATAAAAAAAATAATTTAACCAGGCACATACTCTTCAAAAATTGTGTTTTCGTCTGAATCCGAGCCACTGCCGTAAGACTCGGATTCCATAGCTTCTTGGACATAATGCTGCAGTTGTCTGGGATCTTTAAAATTTCTTTTGCATGGGCTGAGCGATGAATTTTGCAATCTTTTGACGACAGTCTTCCGCCGTGGGGTTGCTGGAGTTGGGGTTTTTATGGTTTCTGTTTGTTTTTTAATCATATGTGATTTTTGTAATGTTTTTGATTTTGTAGCAGTTTGGATCCCAGCCTTGGTTCCTTCTTTCTGAACACCAGTTTTCACTATTTGACTAGAGTTGGGTTGGACCGTGTTGGACTTAGGCGATATTTTTGTACAGGTTCCAGCTTTGATATTAGTTTGGGGATCAGATGATTTTTTGGATGGAGAATTTAATTTCTGTTCTCTTTTTTGTAAGTCAATTATTTTAACCGGTTCTGTGGAAGGTAGCCAGCGTTCTAATTTAGGGGTTCCAAACAGTTTAGTAGGGAGACAGACATCACGTGTTTCTTTAATTGGTGTGCTAGTTGATTGTGATTTAGTAGATCTATTAGGTGGATATGAGGAATCAGTTTGGGTGCTTACATGTCTTACAGATTTTGATTGGTTTTTAAGTAAGCTGGAGTAAGAAATTCCGACAGATGGGGTTCTGGTTTCTACAAGTTTGCGAGCTTCAGGATAAGACAAATTTTGAGTAATTTTAACTGTGATAATTTCTTTTTCTCTGTTCCAATTAGGACAAGTACGGGAATATGCAGTATGATCTCCCTTACAGTTTGCACAACGTTCGGTTTTTTCACAATCTTTATTGTCATGGCCCACTTCTGCACAACGTGCGCAGGTAAGAGATCCACGACATGTACCATTAGTATGGCCGTAACGTTGGCATTTAAAGCAACGGAGAGGGTTAGGAATGTAAGGTCTGACAGGACAATTCAGGTAAGCGGCTTTGATTCTAGTTGGTAAAGTAGGACTATTGAAAGTGAGAATGACATGCTTTGTAGGAAGGATTTGTCCATTCCGACGGATAGTGATACGACGTGCATCAAGGACATTTTGATCTTTTAAATTTTCTAAGAGTTCATCTTTTGTAGAGAATAATAGGTCTGGTTCAGAGATGACACCTCGGCTTGTATTTAGAGATTTATGTATTTGTACAGAAACGGAAAATGTGCCTATTGTAGAGCAATTAGTGAGAAACTGCGATTGTTTAGCTGTAGATACTTCTACTAATAAATCTCCTGATTGTAATTTTTTGAGAGTGTGGCCATCCCCTAAGACAGACTGGAACGTTTTTGCAATGAGAAATGGCGATGTTTTTCCAAAGGAACTATCAGAGTGGCTATCAGTGCGTTTAATTATGAAATATCGAGTGAAAGCAGAATTCTGTGACATTTGTTGCTCTCTACAAGAGAGAGAAGGAGGAAGTGAAGTATTTCCATCCATAGTAGATAAAATAAAATTCAGACCCCGGCCGCACCACCCACTCCCGAGCCCTACAAGGGGATGCACATTCGTGCACCAGTGCTAACCAGGGCCCATACGGTCACAAGACAACCCTATGTCAGTCTCCACCCTTAACGAGATGACTAGTAGTTGCTCGATCACTTGATCCCTAAAGCCAGTGACAAAAGTCAGCTGACCAGCCGATTGATGCACACGGGACCAATATGCACCTCCCGTCTACCTGAAGCAGAGGCCAAAGCAGTGTGTTGGTTTCCCTCAACTGCCAGGATCCCCCTTTCCAGGGACACGGGTCGCCACGAACGGCCAACACGTGGGTGATTTACAATTCTCCATGAGTCGATATACAGGATGATATCGGCCCATACAGAAATGCTCTCACCTCCGAAGAGGAAACCACAATGAGAGTGAAACAAAGATGAAAGGAAGACAAGAGGAGTAAGAGGAAAAGGAAAGGAGAAAGATCACTCAGGTGCCCCGGGTTTGTGAAGCCCGTGAATACCTAAAGAAGGTATCCCCCTGGGGGCTAAATTGTGTTTTAAATGATAAAATATATTAATTTCATTTTGTTATAAGTACATATAAACGTATATGACAAAATTACACTTAAAGTAAAGTAAAAATGCAAAACTAAAATTACTTAAACTAAACTTATTTAAATAAATTGAACATAAAGTTTTTTCTTTAAAAAGTGTAAAAGCGTATTTTTCAAAATTTCGTTTTTTCGCCAACCGGAGATAATTCGCCAATTAAATAAAATTTTTATTATTTTTTTACGGACGTTATAAGGAGGTTCTGCTGAAATTTTTTTATAAACATATATAACAATATGAGAAGAACATTCTGCAATTTTTTCAGATTTTTCTGAGTATGCCCATATGGAGACCTTCCTTGTAAGAGAAATGTTTTCACAAAAACCCCACAACCAACAAGATCTCCACTTTTTGAGCCATCAGTATAAATGTCAGTGTAAGTACTGAACTCTGCTCGATGAGAAGCAAAAAGAGTTTGGAAAACAGTAGGAACCATATTATTTTTATCATATCCTTTGAACGGATGGAGAGAGGTAATACTATGCGGTTTCCAGGGAGGGAGTACGAAGTACATGCAGTGGACATGGACTCACCTCAATACTACTCAGAGGGGTATTCCCAATTAAGTTTCTGATTCTGAGGCCAAAAGATGGGATGCAGGATGGACGGTGCTGATATAGAGTGTAATTGTCTGCATTTGAAATGTAGGAATGAAGTGGATGACCAGGATGAGAGAGAAGGCGATAATATAAGTTCGAAGAGAGTTTTTCACGAGTATGATGTAATGAAGGTTCACAACACGCCACATACAAGCTTAAAATCGGAGATGTACGATATGCACCAGAGCAAACACGAAGTGCGCTATGGTGCACAGTGTCAAGTTTTTTAAGAACAGAATTACGTGCAGAACCATAGATCTGGCAGGCATAGTCAATTTTAGAACGAATAATAGCACGATAAATTTTCAGGAGAGATGTGCGATCTTCTCCCCAAGAAGTATTTGAAAGTACCTTAATTAAATTTAGCAGTTTTTCACATTATGTCCGTAGTTGTAAAACATGTGGTAAAAAAGTCAGTTTTTTGTCAAAATATAGGCCGAGGTAACGAACAGTGTCCACAACAGGTTGGTTGGTTGGTTGGTTGTATGGATTTTAGTGGCACAAAATCCCTTGAGGGACATGCTGCGCCAAAACAAAGAGTAATAAGACAAAAAACCAAGAGGCCAAAAAAAAAGACTGTCTGGATGGGGAATCCCATCCAGATACAGTCAAGCAAATGAAAAAATTAAAACATAAGTATTATGCCATCCAAATGTCATTAAAGTGCTAAAAGTTCAAGTTATAAAAAACAATGATATAAATGAAGAGATTATATTTCGGAATAAAGTCTAGCTTGTTTTAAAAAGGTAAATAGTGCCCCATGAGGTGTCTCCCCAATGAGGTTTGTCAAGATTGATGATGATGAATTAAAATACAGCCTGTACAAGTGCCGTAGGCCAGGACAATCAGTTAAAATATGATGTATGGTCAAGATATCAAAATGACAGTGAGGACACATGGGGGCATCCTCTCGTAGGAAGAGATGTTTATGTGTGATTCTTGAGTGTCCAATTCTCAGACGAGTCAAAAGAACGTCAGTTTTCCTTGGATAAGTCGGAGGCCAGGTCACGATTGTAGGTTTAATACAGTGCAGCTTATTATTGTATTCTAAATTCCAGTCTTCTTGCCACTTATTCTGAATAAAATGTTTAATATTTAGTTTAACGTCTGATAATGGTAATTTATGATGTAAAGGATTACGAGCACGTTTTGCCGCCTCATCAGCTTTATCATTACCAGTGATGCCCATGTGTCCAGGTACCCAGCAAAATAAAATATTGTAACCACGTCTAGTCAAATTAGTAAAAGAATCCAGAATGGCTGAGACATAAGAATGTTTTTTAAAGGATTTTAATGCATCGATTGAACTATTTGAATCAGTATAGATGATGAAAGATCTGTTATGATGATGAGATATGTATAACATGGCCCTTTCTATTGCAATTAATTCAGCTGTAAAAACAGATGTAGCAGGATGAAGCCGATAACTAAGGGTAATATCATTACAATAGACACCACAACCAACAATATTCCCACTCTTAGAACCATCTGTGTAAATGTCCATATGATTACAAAAGTCAGCACGATGTGCAGCAAATAGTTGTTTCCATGCCGATGGGGCCAAGTTCTTTCTATCATAATTTTTAAATGGATTGAGGATGTTGATAACAGGAGGGTTCCAAGGAGAATATATATGTAATGGACAAACGCTAACTTCAATATTACTCATAGGGCTGTTGATGGTTAGATTTCTCATTCTGACACCAAAAGCTGGGGTGCAAGAAGGACGATGCTGATAAAGAATATCATTGTCAGTATTTAAAAGAAATGTATGAAGTGGATGACCAGGATATGAAAGGATGCGGTAAAACAACTCCAAAGAAAGTTTTTCCCGAGTATAGTGTAATGGAGGTTCATAACAGTCGACATATATGCTTAGAACTGGTGAAGTACGAAAAGCACCAGAGCAAACACGAAGTGCGCTATGGTGCACAGTGTCCAGTTTTTTAAGAACAGAATTGCAAGCGGAACCGTAGATCTGGCAGCCATAGTCAATTTTAGAACGAATAAGTGCACGATATATATTAAGAAGAGAAGTACGGTCTGCACCCCAAGAAGTGTTAGATAGTACTTTTATTAAATTTAGAATTTTTTCGCATTTTGTCCTTAATTGTAAAACATGTGGTAAAAACGTAAGTTTTTTGTCAAAATAAATGCCAAGGTAACGAATATTTTCCATAACAGGAATTTGAGATGAGCCAATAAAAATTTCAGGATCTGGATGTAGATCCCTACGTCTACAGAAATGTACACAAGACGTTTTGTCCTTAGAAATAATAAAACCATTTTTACTTGTCCAATTAAGAATGTGGGTGATGGCAATTTGTAGCTGTCTTTCGATAAAACGGATATCATGTCCCATACACATAATACGGAAGTCGTCAACATATAAGTCTCCCTTCACAGAAGAAGGGAGTTGTCTAAGAATATCATTTATTTTAATAGCAAAGAGGGTGACACTCAGGACGCTGCCCTGAGGTACACCCTCTTGTTCATAAAAGCTAGATAGAGTTCCCCCAATTCGGACTTGAAAGACTCGAATGGCAAGAAAATTTCTGATAAAAATTGGCAGGTTCCCACGGAAGTTCATGTTATAAAGATCTCTGAGAATTCCGTATCGCCAAGTTCTGTCATAGGCTTTCGCCATGTCAAAGAAGACTGACACCAAATGGTTGCGTTTGAGAAAGGCTGTCCGAATATAATGTTCAAGATGGAGTAAGTTATCGATAGTTGACCTACCACGTCGGAAACCACTTTGAAAAGCAGTGAGCATATGGTTAGTCTCTAAAATATACACGAGGCGGCAATTGACCATTTTTTCAAGTAATTTACAAAGGCTGCTAGAGAGTGCGATAGGCCTATAATTATTTGGATTGGAAGCATCTTTTCCAGGTTTAGGAAAAGGAATCACAATAGCTCTACACCATGCTCGAGGAAAAATCTGTTCCATCCAAATTCTATTGTAAAAAGAAAGGAGAGCGTGAAGAGAGGGTGCAGACAAATGTTTGATCATAATATAGGTGATGCCATCGTGACCTGGGGCAGATAAGCGACTATCTTGCAAACAATTTAAAAGTTCTGACATAATAAAAGGTTCATTATATGAAAAACATTTATGAGAATTAAAATCAATCCTGGTCTTTTCAGTTCGTCTTTTGTATGATAAAAAAGGTTCTGGATATGCGTCTGATTTAGAAATAGAAGCTAGGGTAGACCCTATTGTCTCGGCTATGTTCTTAGGAGAGGTGATAGTTTGACAGTTATGTTTTAAAATAGAAATGTGATTCTCTGAGTAAATGCCCATACATTTTTTCACTTTAGCCCACAGTTCTTTACTGGAGGTATTTGAGTTTATGCTTGATACATAGTTAACCCAGGATTCACGTTGGCTTTTACGTCGCACTCTTCTAGCTTCAGCCCTTGCTTTTTTATATAATATGTAGTTATTGTTATTTGGGTACCTCCGAAAAAGACCCCAAGCTTTTTGTTGTCTCTTTTTTCCCTCCTGGCAGTCACTATTCCACCATGATTTTCTGTGTTTATGAGAGGAAGAAGTTTTTGGAATGCTAGCATCAGCAGCACTGATAATACATTGAGTTATATTATCAAGTGCTTTGTCAATATCATCAGCTATCATGTTATCAGTAATTTTTGCAAGAGCAGTAAAATTTTGCCAATTAGCTCTGTCATATACATATCTTTTTGGATAGTTATTAGAATCTCCATCAGGATTAGTCAATGTAGTAAAAATAGGAAAGTGGTCACTGCCATGTAAGTCATCTGAAACCCAGAAGTTCCATAATGGATAGAGTGAAGGGGAGCAAATGGAAAGGTCTATGGCATGGAAGGTACGGCTCGGTTCATGAAAATAAGTATAATCATTATTATTAAGTAGGCATAAGCCATTGTCAGAAATTAATTTCTCTATTATATCTCCACGTCGGTTATTATCAGAATTACCCCACAGTTGGCTATGGCCATTAAAGTCTCCTACAAAAATTAAAGGCATGGGGAGTTGGAAAAGAAGATCATCAAGATGTGCTGAGTTAATAGTTTGGTTAGGTGGCAGATATATGGTACAGATTGTAATGAGACTTTTTATATGTACACGGACTGCAACAGCTTGTAAATTAGTGTTTAAAGATAAAGGAGAATGGGGTAAGTTGCGAGAGATGAAAAGCGCCGCTCCACCAGTGGCCCTTTCATTTTCAGTAAAATCTTTTCGGTAGGTTGCATAGCTGCGTAATTTTGCTTTGTCATTGGGTTTCAGATGGGTTTCCTGTAGGGCTAAGCAAAGTGGATGGTAGTCATTGAGAATATTACGAATTTCGTCATATTTATTCTGATAGCCACGACAGTTCCACGAAATAATATTAGTCATAAATGTAGAGGGGGTTAGATATGTATATCTGTGTCATTTTGTTCGGAGACAGTAGACATACTATCTCCGTCGTCCAATATTTCATCCGGTTCAGGATGAAGTTCCATAGCGTCTTCATCCTCTGTAACTCTTTAATTTAAGGAACAGTACTAAAATAAATGAATCTGATTTTTTGATGTTTTATTTTTCTTTTTTGGAGGGAGAGATTCAGGAATGCTGGCTTTAGTCCTTGAAAGATTGTGTTTTTCAACATTTGATTTATTTTGTTTTGAAGATAACGTTTTAGAAGCGAATTGGGTATTTTTATTATTTAGAGGGATTTTTGAAGTATTAGGAAGAACAGACTTTGGAGAGACAGTTTTAGATAAATTGGTAGAAGTTGACTGTGTTGATTTAGATATCGAACTGATATTATTGGCAATTTTATTATCAGTCTGTTTTGGACGAGTTGTTTCTGCAATGTGTTCAGTCTGAGTAGCAATGGTGTGATAGGTTATTAAAGATGGCTTTGATACAACAGTTGCATATGATACACCAACTGTTGGTGTTCTGGATTCAACTATTTTCCTGGCTTCGGGGTATGATATGTCTTGTTTTATTCGTATTGTTTGTATCTCCTTTTCTCTTTGCCATTGCTCGCATATGTTTGAGTATGATGGATGCTCTTTCTTGCAGTTCACACAACAAACTTGTGCATTGCACTGTGAACTGTCATGGCCTACTGCACTGCAGCGCCCACAGGTCAGATTTCCCCGACAATTTGTCTTGGAATGTCCAAACCGCTGGCATTTAAAACAGCGCAGTGGATTGGGAATGTATGGTCTGACTGAGCATGATAGGTATCCGGCTTTTATTGATTTTGGTATGTTAGGTGTGCTAAATGTAAGGATTATGTGCTTTGTCGGTATCTGCACTTGATTGGCTGGTATTGAGTTATCCCGTCGAAAGATTTTAATTCGTCTAACTTCAATGACTTTTTGTTCTTTTAGATTATCCAGTATTTCATCTTCAGAAACATTTAAGAGGTCAGGTTCAGAGATCACGCCACGAGATGTATTCAGAGTTCTGTGTGGGGATATAGATATGGCAATGTTAGCGAAGTGGGTACATTTTTTTAAATTGGCAGCCTGTGTACTATTGGATACTTCAATCAAAAGTTCACCTGTTCGGAGTTTTTTTATAGTTTTGGGTTCACCGACCAATCCAAGGATAGATTTGTTAATCAGAAAAGGTGATGTTTTGTCGAAACTTCCATCTTGTCGTTTCACTACAAAAAATCTCTCCTCTGATTTACCTGCTTTAGAGAAAAAATCCTCCACTCTTTCTCCCCATGATCGTTTTTTATCTTGGTCAACCACTGAGTCTGAAAAAATTTCTGAGCTAGATCTCAATTCATCTTCCTTTGTACTATTAAGCTGTGGGGCCTGCACATCGCATATCTGATTTCCTTTAGTTGTAGCTATTATTAGAGAGAGAAATAATAAAACGCCAGGCATCGGGCCTTGTCACCGACCCTTCTTCTTACCGTTACGTCTGGTGCAGGTCTCAAAAGGGCGAAAACTATTTTCAACAGACCCCCACGTTTTTCGAACATTGGGTTAAACTCGATAGCATCTCCGAAGCTCCGGTTTTTTTCCCAGGAGAATGGGTAGCCGTAGGTAAGCCTTTACAGCTCTGTCCAACCTACAGCAAGCCCTTACGTCGAAAGGTACCAGTCCTCCGGTGTTATTCCTAACCACCACCATGCAAGCATGGCGCCCCCCGTACTAGGAACCAGAGATGCCCTGCACCCTGGGACTCGATATAAACCTAAAAAGGAAGACACGAGTCGATGAGGTTAAAAGAAACCTCAACACCCAGGGTGTCTCACGTGTATAAAAAAAACCACTATTGTAAAAAAGTTATTTGAGAGGGAGCTTAAAAAAAAGGTGTCTTTTTTGTCTTTAAACATTTTTAAATTTTTTTTTCCTTTTTTTTTTTCAAACAAAAGAACGATAACAAAGTTAGTATAACAAAGAACAATGAAAACAAAGTTATTAGTATAAAAATCAAACACGAACGAGAACAAAGAGGGATAACAAACTGAATAGAGAAGATTAAAAAGTGTGAAACAAAGAAAAAAGGATAGACAACTAAAAAAGAGAAGAAAAAAGGAAAGGAGAAAGATCGCTCGGGAACCCGGGGTCGCGAAACCCGTAAATACCTAAAGAAGGTATTCCCCTGGGGGAATATAATTATTAAAAATAATTATTAAAATTCGTACGATGTGCAACGAATAGTTGTTGAAAGGCCAACGGTTGTATATTCTTTTTATCATAGGCTTTAAAAGGATGGAGGATGGTAATATTTAGTGGATTCCAAGGAGGAAGAACGTGCAAGGGGCAGGGACCAACCTTGATATTACTCAGAGGTACCGAGTATAATGCTGGTATTAATAGCATTTCGCATTCTTACCCCAAAGGAATGCAAGATGGTCGGTGTTGATAAAGAATATCGTAGTCTGTATTTAAAATAGTGAATGGATGGCCATGATGCGATAAAACACGGTAATACAATTCCAATGAAAATTTCTCTGGCGTGTGGTGTAAGGCTGGTTCGTTACCGTCCACATATAAGCTTAGACCTGAAGAAGTAAGGAATGCACCAAGACAACAACGAAGTGCGCTATGGAGCACAGTGTCATGTTTTTAAAAACAGAATTACGTGCAGAACCATAGATCTGGTAACAATAGTCAATTTTAGATCGGATAACCGAACGATATATTTTAAGAAGTGAAGTTCGGTCTGCTCCCCAGGAAGTGTTTGATAGTACTTTTAGTAAATTTTACAGAATTTTCACATTTTGTCCGTAGTTGTAGGATGTGTGGTAAAAAAGTTAGTTTATTGTCAAAATATAGGCCGAGATACCGAACACTGTCTACAATAGGAATTTGGGTTGAACCGATAAAAATTTCAGGATCTGGATGCAGATCCCTTCGTCTACAGAAATGCACACAAGAAGTTTTGTCCTGAGAAATAATAAAGCCATTTTTATCTGTCCAACTAATATTGCGGGTGATGGCGATTTGCAGCTTTCTCTCAATAAAACGAATATCTTGTCCCATACACATAATGCGGAAGTCATCAACATATAAATCTCCCTTCACAGAAGGTGGTAATTGACACAGAATACCATTTTAATTTATAGCGAAGAGGGTGACACTCAGGACACTGCCCTGGGGTACACCCTCTTTTACATAAAAACTAGAAAGAATTCCTCCAATACGAACTTGGAAAAGTCGCTAAGCAAGGAAGTTTTTAATAAAAATAGGAAGGTTCCCACGAAAGTTAAAGAGGTCACGAAGTATTCCATAACGACAAGTTCTGTCATACGCTTTCGCCATGTCAAAAAACCAGACACCAAATGACTGCGTTTGAGGAAAGCTGTCCGAATGTAATATTCAAGATGAATTAGATTATCAGTAGTAGACCTACCACGTCGGAAACCACTTTGAAAAGCGGCAAGACAATTGATAGATTCTAAAACATGAATGAGGCGGTAATTGATCATTATTTCGAGGAGTTTGCAAAGGCAGCTAGAAAGTGCAATTGGTCTGTACTTATTTGGATCGCTAGCATCTTTACCTCGTTTTATCAAAGTGAATAATGATTGCCCTGCACCAAGCCTTGGGAAAAATCCGTTCCATATATATCCTGTTAAGAAAGGAAAGCAGGTTGTTAAGGGAGATTGTGGAGAAATGTTTAAGCATGATATAAGTGATATCATCAGGTCCTGGAGCAGATAGGCGGTTGTCATGCAAACACTTTACAAGTTCTGATAAGAAAAGGTTGATTGTAGGAAAAATAATTATGGGAATTAAAATTAATCCGGGTCATTTCAGTTTGTCTTCTGTCCGTTAAAAAAGGTTCTGGATATGGGTCTGATTTTGAAATAGAAGAGAGGGTACTACCTATTGTCTCAGCTATGTTCTTAGGAGACGTAATTGATTTGACCGTTAACTTTTGATCCACAACAGGTAGTGTTGGTACGACAATAACGCGACAATTGAAAATAACGGAGACTATTTAGTATCTATGGTCGAAGCGGACAGCTTCGAGCCAGCTTTAATTTTAGTTGAAGTATGGCTATTAAATGTTGGAATGAATGAATTGTAGGCGGCACTTGTGCGTTGCGATGGATAGTAATATGACGTAAATCTGACATTTTGGTCTTTTAAATTTTCTTAAAGTTCATCTTTAGTAGGGAAAAAAATGATCAGGCTCAATATTACACCATGACTTGTATTTAGAATTATATGTGTTTATACAGAAACGGGAAAGCTACCTATTGTAGAGCAATAAGAGAGATATTGTAACCGTTTAGCTGTAGAAACTTAAACTAGTACATTTCCAGATTGAAGTTCGAGAGAACGACCAATTCTCAACATAAAGTTGTAATTTATTCCAATGAGAAAAGGTAATTTATGTAACTAAATCTGTATCTGAAGTCTTTAAAAAGAACTATTATAGACACTATCGGTACGATGACAAAGAAGTAAGTTAATGAGGATGTCTGTGCGATTTGTTGCTCTCCAGGGAGAGTAGGAAGATTTTCCATCCATATCAAAAAATAAATGAAATTCAGACCACGGCCGCACCACCCACTACCCACCGCAACAGAGGGATGCACATTCGTGCAACTGCACTAACCAGGGACCATACAGTCACAAAATACTGATATGTCAATATTCACCCTTAACGAGATGGGTAGTAAGTACTCGCTCGCTTGATTCCTTAAGCAGTGTTGAAAGTCAGCTGAACGGCCGGTTGATGCATACGGGAACAATATGCACCTCCGCTTTACCTGAAGCAGAAGCCAAAGCAGTGTGTTGTTTCCCTCAACTGCCAGTATCAACCTTTCTAGGGACATGATTCACCACGTACGGCAGACCCGTGAGTGGTTTACAATTCCCGAAATACAGAGCGATATCGGCTCATGCAGAATTGTCATCACCAACAAAGTTTAAACCACAACGAGAGTGTAAGTAAGATGAAATGACAAGAGTTGGTCGGTTGGTTGGTTGTATGTAAATTTTATGGCGCAAGGTCCCTTTGCGCCAAGACAATGTCGAAATAAAACTAGAAGTTTATTTAAAATTCAAAATAAAATAGCAATGAGATATAGTAAAAACCAATTAAAAGATGCCAAAATCAAAAAAAAAAAACTGTAGCAGTTGCTGATAAATGACGGAATATAAACAGGGTTGGCTTTTTCCCGTCCAAAACTTGTTTTTCCCATTCCAATGGAAAAAAATGGTAAATACCAGGAAAAAGTGGTAAATATCGGAAAAAAATTCTAAATAACAATACCTACAAAATATTCTGGGTTTCTGAATCCGATGTATAAAATTAAAGTTAGAAATACATTGTTATTACAAATTTCCATTAGATTTAAAATTATTCTGTAGAAAAGGAATATAAGCAAATAAGAATTAATGCATAAAATATAAAATTTGCTGATAAAACTTTTTAATAATGAATTTCCTAAATAAATTTTTTAGAAAACAAAATAAAATATTTAAACTTAAAAATAAGAGTGATATCAAGATAGGTAATAAATAGTTGTATTACATTTAACTAAAAAGTTTTATTACTTTTTAAATAGATCTATTAAAACACAATTCTTACTTTCTTCTATCTTTACTAGAGAAAAGTTTTGGATTATTATTGAAAAATTTAGAATATCCATTTTGGATAGATGTTCTTGAAGGTTCTGAATATGATTTGATGATTTTTAGAAAATGTCTGTGAGTGTATGCGACAAAAATTTTGTGGGCACTATCTAGAACTAATGCATGGAATTTCACAAAACTTTAGATTCAGTAAGACTGATATAAATTGAAGCTGATTAGTTTTTAGTGCAATATCGCTCAGTAAGTGATACTGTTATGCTGCATTATTCACAATTTTCTCAATAGATCTTTATCTCAAGAATTAATGTATGGAATTTCATAAAACTTTAGATTCAGTTATATAGTTTGGTGCTGATTACTTTTCGGTGTAAATTGCTTAACAGGTGGTGCTGTTATGCGGCATTATTCATGATTTTCACAACAGTTCTATCTTCTTGAGAACTAAAGCACGAATTCTCAGCAAATTTCAGATTCAGTTAGTTCCTGGTATAGATTAGTTTTGTTTTGTTTTTGGTGTAAATTATCCTACAGGTGTCATGGTTATGCTAGATTTTTCAGATTTCGTAATAGCTATATCTCAAGAACTAATGGATGGATTTTCATCCAACTTCAGATTAAGGTAGCTCCTGATAAAAAATGGTCATATATTATTATTATTTATGTGTAATGGCAACTCTTTGTAACGTGCAGTTTAAAACTTAACGCCATAGTGGCAGTTCTTATTATATTTAAATATCGCATCTCTTTGGTTGTAACCTATCTATGTACGCTTGTTCCGTTAAAGCAATGTTTTGTATTTATTCTTATTAAATTAATTTAGAAATTATAAATTTACATAACTGTAGTAATTTGTGAAAATGACGACGAGAAATTTCAAACAATAAGCTTTACCGTACACTTTTAACCGTCGTATCGACTATGTCGAAATTAGGCCTAGTTGGTCAACTGTCAGTATTTGAAGACATCAATGAGGATTTTTCTTTGTATGTTGAAAGAATTGAACAATATTTCTTGGCAAACGATATCGATCAAGCAAAAAAAGTTCCTGTGTTAATTTCAGTATTGGGACCTAAAACTTATAAACTTTTACGCAATCTTATAATGCCTTAGCTACCAAAAGATTTGACTTATGGCGATTTGATTAAGAAGCTGCAAGATCATTTTCGCCCGGCTCCTATTATTATAGCGGAACAATTTCGTTTTCACAGAAGAAACCAAAACGATCGTGAAAGTATTTCAGAGTATATTGTGGAATTAAAGCGTTTGGCCTCCACCTGTGACTTTGGATCTTTTCTGCAGGAAGCTCTACGGGATCGTTTCGTCTGTGGCATTCATTGTGAAGCTACTCAAAAACGCTTACTCACTAAAAAAATCTCAAACTTGAAGATGCTTGTGAAATAGCTTTGGCGATGGAATTAGCGAAGGAAGGAGCCAACAACATTAAAGTTACAGTACCTGTACCTTCTAATGTCAACAAAGTGAGCAAATTCAAAGTAAGTCGTTTAAAAAACACTAAAAATCCTCAAAAATGCTATCGGTGTAGTGCATCACACGATGCAAACAAGTGTAAATACAAATCAGCCAAATGCCATGCGTGCCACAAAATTGGCCATATTTCACCTGTGTGTAAGTCAAAAGGTAAAACTGCTAACCCTTCTGCTAAAAAAGTATCAGCTAATTGTGTACAGAATAATTCTGAGGAGTATAATCTGTTTACTATTAATGTAAATAAAGTGTGTGAATATTCTAATTATACAGTTCAAGTTGAAATATGCAACAAAATGTTAGATATGGAATTAGATACTGCTGCAGATGTTAGTATATTTCTGAAAAGTGGCTACAACAAAATTTACCACATATAGTACCTAAATGTATACCCGCTACACTGAAAGATTACAATCAACAACCCATTGCAATTTGCTGGGGAAGTATCTGTTAGTGTGAAATATGAAAACCAAATGTGTGATTTACAAGCTATTGTTGTTAAAGGTGATCGACCATCCTTATTTGGGAAGGATTGGATCAGAAAATTTAAATTAAATTGGCACAAAATTTTTGCGGTGCATAAAATACTTAA
This sequence comes from Maratus speculifer, assembly GCA_964019185.1. Taxonomy (NCBI): domain Eukaryota; kingdom Metazoa; phylum Arthropoda; class Arachnida; order Araneae; family Salticidae; genus Maratus; species Maratus speculifer. The sequence continues at coordinate 428,826,984 of OZ025290.1, read as the reverse complement.
GGATATGCCTAATAAAGTAGATTCTATTAGTGCATTGACAAACAAGTATAGCAAACTTTTTGAAGAAAGTTCAGAACCTATTAGACATAAAGGCTTCATTAAAAATGAAAAAAGAAACACAACCGGTGTTCTTTAAAGCACGTCCAGTTCCATATTCCTTAAAAAGTAAAGTTGCTGAGGAAATTATAAATTCCAAAAAGAGAGGTGTTTGGGACTTTGTGCAACATTCTAGTTGGGCAACTCCACTTGTGATTGTTCCTAAGAAAAATGGGGATGTACGGTTGTGTGGCGATTTTAAAGTCACTGTTAACAAGTTTATTGATCAAAATCAGTATCTCTTGCCATCACAACAAGATTTGTTTGCAACTCTTAATGGTGGACAGTACTTCACAAAATTGGATTTGCGTCATGCTTATCAACAAATTGAATTAGATGAAAACTCACGAGAATACCTTACGCTGAATACCCATCTTGGTTTAGTATGTCCTTTAAGATTATTATATGGCATAAACAGTGCATCAGCAATTTTTCAGTCAACAATTGAACAAATTCTGCAAGGTATAGATCCAGTGATTTGTTTTCAAGATGACATCCTTATTACTGGTACTACGTATGAAGAGCACCTAAGCACTCTGGAGAAGGTATTTCAGCGATTTAGTGAGTACAATGTTAAACTCAATTTATCAAAATGTAACTTTTTACAAAAGAGTGTAGAATTCTCAGGCCATGTTATAGATAGTGAGGGCATTCATCCTACAGATGAGAAAGTACAGTGCATTAGAAAAATTAATGCTCCATCAAATGTGACCGAACTAAAATCGTTTTTGAGTCTTCTGAACTTTTATTCAAAATTTATACGTAATTCTGGCATGCTACTTGCTCCTCTTTACAAACTACTCCATAAGGACACTCCTTGAAAGTGGACGGCAGAATGTGAAGAAACCTTTCAAAAATGCAAAAATTTACTTACTTCAGATGCTGTTTTAGTTCATTATGATGACAAATTGCCTTTGAAAGTCTCTTGTGATGCTTCGCCTGTGGGTCTTGGAGTTGTTTTATCTCATGTTATTGATGGTGATGAACGTCCAATTGCTTACGCATCAAGGACTCTCTCCAAAGCTGAACGGAACTATTCTCAAATCGAGAAAGAAGCTGCTGCAATAATCTTTGGAATAAAGAAGAAGTTCCAACAGTACCTATTTGGTAGGAAGTTTACATTGGTTACTGACCATCAGCCATTAACAAGTATTTTTGCTCCTAACAAAGCTGTTCCTGCCATTGCTGCAGCAAGACTTCAAAGATGGGCAGTATTGTTATCTTCTTTCAACTACAGCATTGAGTATAAAAAAGGCTTAGAACACTGCAATGCTGATGCCTTGTCACGTGCGCCTGTTGATTTGGTTGGTTAGTTGAATGGGGTTTTATGGCGCAAGGTCCCCTGTGGGACATGCTGCGCCAAGAATAAGGTAGGAATAAAACAAAGTCAAAATTGAATATAAAATGTAAAAAGGGAAAGTTACATTAAAAATTTGTCGTAGATATGAATTAGGTGGATAAAAGCAATGCGGTGATACATGAAGTTAAAAACCAATTAAAACCAGACAAAGATATTTAAAAGTGTAAAAAGATAAAACTAGCTAAAATTCTAAAACAATAAGATAAAGACACGAAAACCAAATTGGAAAAGTACTACAGAAAACCTAAAATGTAACTAAAACAAAGACCTATAAAAAAATTAATTCAATTAGGCACATACTCCTCAAACATGGTATTTTCCTCGGAATCCGAGCCACTGTAAGTCTCGGACTCCATAGCCTCCCGAACATAGTGCTGAAGTTGCCTGGGATCCTTTAATTTTCTTACACATGGGCTTAGCGATGCATTTTTCAATCTTTTAACGGCAGTCTTCCGCCGTGGGGATGCCGGAGCTTGGGTTTTTATGGTTTCATTTCGTTTTTTCTGTGATTTCTGTAATGTTTTTGAACTTGTACCGGTTTGAGTCCCAGCCTTGATCCCTTCTTTCTGAGCTCCATTTTTCACTATTTGACTGGAGTTGGGTTTTTTAGAGTTTAATGTAGATGAGTTCGGGTCATTTTTTGGTGTGGTAACAGCCTTTGTCTTATTTAGAGTTTTGGATAATTCCTTAGATTTACCTTGAGAATTCTGACTCGGTTTTTCAAGATAAGCGATTTTTACAGGTTCTGTGGATGGTAGCCAGCGTTCTAATGGCGGATTTACAAGACATTTAGCAGGGAGAGAAACATCCCGGCTTTCTTTAATTGGTGTGCTAGTTGATTGTGTTTTAGTAGATTTATTAGTTATGTATGAGGAACCAGTTTGGGTACTTATGTGTCTTACAGATTTTGATTGGTTTTTAAGTAAGCTGGAGGAAGAAATTCCGACAGAAGGGGTTCTGGTTTCTACAAGTTTGTGGGCTTCAGGATCCAATTAGGACAAGTACGGGAATATGCTGTATGATCTCTTTTACAATTTGCACAGCGTTCGGGTTTTTCACAAGATTCAATGTCGTGGCCGACTTCTGCACAACGCGCGCAGGTAACAGATCCACGACAATTTGTCTTAGTATGCCCGTAACGCTGGCATTTAAAACAACGGATAGGATATGGTATATAGGGGCGGACTGGACAGTAGGGTGGTTCAAAAAAACTTTTTTCGAGATAAACACCAAGACACCTTTTACTTTTTTTACGTTTACCTATAATATCTCACTCCTAAAATTATAGCTCTTTACACCTACAGGAAGATAATGCTCAACGACACTTCATTTTGACACATTTTGTAAATTTATACAACTTTATAGTTTTTGAATACTAGGTTGGTTGGTTGGTTGGTTGATTTGGGTTTAATGGCACAAAATCCCTTAAGGGACATGCTGCGCCAAACCAAAGACTAAAAGTACAAATGTGAAAAAGAGAAAATGTCAAAATATCTGGATGGGGTTTCCCATCCAGATATAGTTAAGCAAATAGGTTAAGAAAATAAAATACTTAAAATATTACAATGCAGCTAATCTGAATGTCATTAAAGGGCTTCCAAACCAAGATAGAGAAAAGCTTATATATGAAAATAAAAACCTGCATGTTTTAAAAAGTTAAAGAGTGCCCCATGAGGTGTTTCCCCAATGAGGTTTGTCAAGATTGGTGATGATGAATTAAAATACAGTCTGTACAAGTGCCGGAGCCCCGGACAGTCAGTTAAAAGATGATGAATGGTCAGATGATCAAAATGGCAATGAGGACACATGGGTGCATTCTCTCTGAGTAATAGATGATTATGAGTGATTCTAGAGTGACCTATTCTCAGACGAGTCAGAAGAACATCTGTTTTCCTGGGGTAGATTGGAGGCCAGATCATTATTGTAGGTTTGATACTGTGCAATTTATTATTATGTTCTAAATCCCAACTCTCTTGCCATTTATTTTGAATAAAATGATTAATAATTAGTTTAACGTCTGAGAATGGTATTTTGTGATGCAAAGGATTAAGTGCAAGTTTTGCCGCCTCATCTGCTTTCTCGTTTCCAGGTATACCCATGTGTCCAGGTACCCAACAAAATAAAATATTATAACCACGTCTTGTCAAATTATTATAAAAGTCTAAGATGGATGAGATATACGGATGCTTTTTAAAAGATTTAATTGCGTCAATAGAACTATTTGAGTCAGTATAGATGATGAAAAATGTGTTATGATGATGAGATATGTATAACATGGCCCTCTCTATTGCAATTAATTCGGCAGTAAATATAGATGTAGAAGGATGAAGTTTATAACTGAGAGTCATACCGTCACAATATATACCACAGCCAACAGTATTTCCATTCTTTGAGCCATCTGTATAAATGTCTAAGTAATTGCTATAAATATCTCGATGTGCAGCAAAAAGGCATTTAAAGATCACAGGGGTTAGATTCTTTTTTTCATAGCCTTTAAAAGGATGAAGGATTGTGATAGCAGGTGGATTCCAAGGAGGGTAGATATGCAATGGACATGTACTCACCTCAAAATTATTCAGAGGGCCATTGCTGATTATGTTTCTCATTCTTACACCAAAAGAAGGCACACAAGATGGGCGATTCTGATATAGAATATCATTGTCAGAGTTTAAAATATATGTATGAAGTGGATGACTAGGATGTGAAAGGACACGGTAAAACAACTCCAGAGAATGTTTTTCACGAGTATAATGTAATGAAGGTTCATTACAGTCAACATATAAGCTTAAAACAGGTGAAGTACGAAATGCACCAGAGCAAACACGAAGTGCGCTATGGTGCACTGTGTCAAGTTTCTTAAGAACAGACTTACAAGCAGAACCATAGACCTGGCAGGCATAGTCAATTTTAGCACGGATTGCAGCACGATAAATCTTTAGAAGAGTAGTACGGTCTGCTCCCCATGAAGTATTAGACAGTACCCTAAGTAAGTTTAGTGATTTTTCACATTTTGCCCTTAATTGTGAAACATGAGGTAAGAACGTAAGTTTATTGTCAAAATAGAGGCCTAAATAGCGGACATTGTCAACAACAGGAATTTGAGTTGATCCGATAAAAATTTCAGGGTCTGGATGCAGATCCCTACGTCTACAAAAATGCATACAAGAAGTTTTGTCGTGAGAGATAACAAAACCATTTTTATTAGTCCAATTAAGAATATTTCTAATAGCAATTTGCAATTGTCTTTCAATAAAACGTATATCCTCTCCCATACACATAATCCGGAAGTCGTCAACATATAAATCTCCTTTCACTGAAGGAGGAAGCTGATTGAGAATATCATTTATTTTAATAGCAAAGAGGGTGACACTCAGGACACTGCCCTGGGGCACACCCTCTTCTTGTACATAAAAACTAGAAAGAGTTCCTGCGATACGAACTTTGAAAATTCGCACTGCAAGGAAATTTTTGATAAAAATAGGAAGATTCCCACGAAAGTCCAAGTTAAAAAGGTCGCGGAGTATTCCATAACGCCATGTTCTGTCATAGGCCTTCGCCATGTCAAAAAATACTGAGACCAAATGCCTGCGTTTAAGAAAAGCTGTCCTTATGTAATGTTCAAGATGGATTAAATTATCGATAGTAGATCTACCACGTCGGAAACCACTCTGAAAAGCAGCAAGACTGTTGTTCGTTTCTAAAACATGTATGAGGCGGCAATTGACCATCTTTTCGAGAAGTTTGCAAAGGCAGCTTGAAAGGGCAATAGGCCTGTAATTATTAGGATCAGTAGCATCTTTTCCTGGTTTAGGAAAAGGAATAACGATTGCTCTGCACCAAGCATTAGGAAAAACGTGTTCTGTCCATAATCTGTTAAAAAAAGAAAGTAGATTGTTAAGAGAAGGTGGAGAGAGGTGCTTGAGCATGACATAAGTGATGCCATCATGCGCAGGAGCAGATAAACGACTGTCATGTAAGCATTTTAAAAGCTCTGATTTAATAAAGGGTTTGTTGTAGGAAAATGAATGATTACTATTAAAATTAATACTGGTCCTCTCAGTTTTTCTTTTATAAGATAAAAATGGTTCTGGATATGAGTTTGAATTTGAGGTAGAAGCAAGGGTATTCCCTATTGTCTCAGCTATATTTTTAGTAGAAGTGATAGTTTGACCGTTCAGTTTTAAAATTGAAATATGGTATTCAGAGTACAGGCCCATGCAGTTTTTCACCTTTTTCCAAAGCTCTTTACTGGATGTGTTAGAGTTTATTCTTGAAACATACTTTATCCAGGATTCACGTTGGCTTTTGCGTCTTATTCGTCTAGCCTCTGCCTTTGCTTTCTTAAAAGCAATGTAATTAGTGTTGTTTGGGTACCTTCGAAAAATACCCCAAGCTTTTTGTTGTTTTTTTCTTTGCTATTTGGCAATCAATATTCCACCAAGATTTTCTGTTTTTATGAGCAGATGAAGTTTTAGGGATGCTAGCATCAGCAGCATTGATAATACAACGATTTATATTATCAAGTGCTTTGTCAATGTCACCCTCTATCATGTTATTTGTGATGTTCGCAAGTGCCGTGAAAGTTGGCCAATTGGCTCTGTCATACACATACCTTTTAGTATAATTATTGGAATCCACATTAGGAGTAGTCAATGAAATAAAAGTTGGAAAATGATCACTGCCGTGTAGATCATTTGAGATCCAAAAATTCCAAAATGGATAGATTGATGGGGAGCATATAGTAAGATCAATTGCATGAAAAGTGCGTGTCGGTTCATGAAAGTAGGTATGATTACCATTATTGAGTAGGCATAGGCCATTGTCAGAAATTAATTTCTCTATTATTTCTCCACGTTGATTGTTATCAGAACTGCCCCAGAGTTGGTTATGAGCATTAAAATCTCCAACAATAATAAATGGAGTGGGGAGTTGGAGAATGAGATTTTCCAGATGTGCTAATGGAATGGACTGGTTTGGTGGTAAGTAAATTGTGCATATTGTTATAAGTCTGTTTATATGGACTCGGACAGCAACAGCTTGTAAATTAGTATTTAAACTGATAAGCGAATTAGGTAACTTGCGAGATATGAAGAGAGCCACTCCTCCAGTGGCCCTATCACTACCAGTGAAGTCTTTCCTGTAAGCAGCGTAATTACGTAATTTTGCTTTGTCATTTGGTTTTAGATGGGTTTCCTGCAGAGCTAAGCAGAGTGGTTGATGGTCAGAGAGAATGTCCCGGATTTCATCATGTTTATTAAGATAACCACGGCAGTTCCAAGAGATGATATTATTCATAATTACGAGAGTTAAATATGAGTATCTATGTCATTTTGATCAGAAACAGTAGACATGCTACTGTCTCCGTCGTCCAGTATTTCATCCGGTTCGGGATGAAGGTCCATAGCATCGTCATCCTCCATTCTTTGATTTTTTTTGTCTTTTTTCTGTGAATTTGTCTGACTTTTTGAGATTTTGTTCTTTTTTGGTGGGGGTATTGCAGATATAGTAGATTTAGTTTTTGAAATATTTTGCTTTAAAGTTTTAGTTGTAATTAGTGCGTTCCTGTTATGAGATGGTACTTTGGAAGTATTAGAATGTAATGATCTTGGAGAGGCAGTTTGTGACGGATTGGCAGAAGTGGATTGTGATGTATCTAAGTTATCGGGTACAAATTCTTCAAATACAGTATTTTCGTCAATATCCGAGTCATTGCTATAGGGCTCGGATTCCATAGCCTCGTCCGCGTACTGCTGGAGCTGTTTCGGATCTTTAATGTTTCTTATGATTGAGCTGATGCCAGAAATTCGCTTCCCCTTTCCAGCAGTCTTCCATTGTGGAGAAGCTGGAGTTGAGGTTTTCTTTTTAAAGGTTTGTATAGGTGGTTTTTTTAAATTATGTTTTCTGGGAGCATCAGGTTTCTGTGGAATATTGGTATTAATGGCAGGTTTTGTCTTAGTTTGGGGTTGAGATGACATATTGGATAGAGCTGTCGGTTTCTGTTGTTTTTTCTCTATGTCAATTTTTACCGGTTCAGAGGATGGGGTGTTGGTCGATTCTTTAACATGAGTACTGGTTGATTGTGTTGCAGTTGAATTACTGGATGGAAATTGGGAATCAGTTTGTGTACTTATGTGTCTTACGGCTGTTGATTGCTTCTTGAGTAAGCTCGAGTAGGTAATTCCGACAGATGGGGTTCTATTTTCAACTAGTTTACGGGCATCAGGATAAGACAAATTTTGAGTAACTTTTATAGTAATTATTTCCTTTTCACGGTTCCAGTTAGGGCACTTGCGGGAATATGCTGTATGATCGCCTTTACAGTTTGCACAGCGTACGGAATTTTCACATGTTTTATTGTCGTGACCGACTTCCGCGCAACGTGCGCAGGTAAGAGATCCACGACATTGGCCATTAGTATTAGTATGGCCATAACGCTGGCATTTGAAACATCTGATAGGGTTTGGTATGTATGGTCGAACTGGACAGCTTAGATAGCCAGCTTTAATTCTAGCTGGTAAATTGGGACTATTGAAGGTTAAAATAATATGTTTAGTGGGTAGTATTTCTTCATTGCGACGGATAGTGATACGGCGTACATCTACGACATTTTGGTCTTTTAAATTTTCTAGAAGTTCAGTTTTAGTAGAGAATAACAGATCAGGTTCAGATATAACACCACGACTTGTATTTAGAGTTTTATGTACTTGTACAGAAACGGAAAAGGTGCCTATTGTAGAGCAATTAGAAAGAATTTGTGACTGTTTAGCTGTAGAAACCTCAACTAGTAGATCCCCAGATTGCAGTTTTTTGATAGAATGGCCATCTCCCAGCACTGACTGGAATGTTTTTGCAATGAGAAATGGTGAAGTCTTTTTAAATGAATTATCAGATAGGCTATCAGTACGTTTAATGATGAAAAAGCGAGTAAATGATAGAGTCTGTGCAGTTTGTTGCTCTCCACTAGGGAGAGAAGTAGAAGGAAAAGAAGTGATTCCATCCATATTTAGGAAAAAAAAAATTCAGACCCCGGCCGCACCACCCTCTCCCGAGCCCTACAAGGGGATGCACATTCGTGCACCAGTGCTAACCAGGGCCCATACGGTCACAAGACAACCCTATGTCAGTCTCCACCCTTAACGAGATGACTAGTAGTTGCTCGATCACTTGATCCCTAAAGCCAGTGACGAAAGTCAGCTGACCAGCCGATTGATGCATACGGGACCAAATGCACCTCCCGTCTACCTGAAGCAGAGGCCAAAGTAGTGTGTTGGTTTCCCTCAACTACCAGGATCCCCCTTTCCAGGGACACGGGTCGCCACGCACGGCCAACACGTGGGTGGTTTACAATTCTCCATGAATCGATATGCAGGATGATATCGGTTCATACAGAATTGCCCTCACCTCCGAAGAGGAAACCACAACGAGAGTGAAACAAAGAGGAAAGGAAGATGAGAGGAGTAGAGGAAAAGGAAAGGAGAAAGATCACTCAGGTGCCCCGGGGTTGTGAAGCCCGTGAATACCTAAAGTAGGTATCCCCCTGGGGGTTTTGAATACTAGGAATATATGTTTCAACCGCATAATTTTTAGTTAAATGCTGAGTTTTTTAAGCTATTGTAATTCCTAGTAGATATAATATAATGTTTAGTTTAAATATTTGTCAACAGTTTTCTGCCTAATGCATCTGGCAACATTGCAACACTTCTGACTGAAGAAGTCGCCATTTTGTAAGCAAGGAATATTGCAAAGTTTTACAAACTGATTTTAATAAAAATAAAAGATTGTGATTTTCTTATAGATCAATAAAATAGGTGCAAAATGCATTTGGCTAATGAAGATACAGAATTTATAAATAACAAAGAGAGAACGCTTAAAAAAAAGCAAAAAGAATTACAAAAAGAAAAAGGCAGACATTTTATCAACAGCTGTTTATTCAGTGACAGATTTAAAAAACTGAATCTACTTCCTAATCAGATGTTGATGATGATTTTTCCCCCCCAAAGTAAAGAAAAGTTTTATTTACAATCTTGAAAAGAAACACGATTTGTCAATAACACAACTGTTCCCATCTGATGTCATTTATGTTTTAGATTACAACATGACATCTGACCATGAAGCACTGCGATTGATTCTTCCAGTTGTAACAGCTCTGGGGAATAATCATTATGCACTCCCCTTACAAAAAGCATTATAGAACAATAAAAAAAACTGGTTGAGTAAAACAGCTAGAAAAGAATATATTGAGTCAACAATTTATGATTTCAAATCAGATTGTTATCTAGTCCTCCATTGAAACAACAAAGTTTTTCATTTGAATGTTTTAAATTAGGAAAGGTTAATAAGTTGCCAATACTTGTTTTGGGATCTGGTATTGAAAAGCTCCTTTATGTGCCCAAGTTGAGTGGCGGTTGAACAGTTGGAAATATAGTGTACTCTATTTTCAACAGCGATGTAGTGGAGGGTATACGGGGGTATACGATTAATACCTTCTGGATTTTTTTAAAAGAGTACTGTATGCCCTCTAGGGTACACCCTGTGCCTTGAGCGTATAACCTCTGCTTAGAGCGTATAACCTCTCTTATTTGTACAACACCCCCCCTAATTTTCAACTTTATACACATGTGGGGTGTAGCGATAAACATTCAATGTTGTTTTGCTTTGATACTATGAATGATAGCACTGGTTATGTCAAAGGAGCATAAACTCGTTTGGAAAAACAAATTGGCGTGAATTATTATGGCTAGCATGCAGACTCCATCATGGCCTTAATCTTGGCAGATATTTTTAACCCTTTGCCTTGGACTCTTCAGTTCTTCAGACGTCCCACTCTTCAACAGATTTAAGATTGTTTGGCAGAGAATTGAACAATCAAATTTTTGGGGGATAGAATTGAACGAATCCACTAAAGATTTTGACAACCATTGCTTGCCTTTTATCTGCAGGTAAATGTATATTCATTAGAGATGATTACAAAGAGATGACTAAGTTAATACTTGCTATTTTGGGAAAGCTACCTGAAAAAATCAACTAGAGTGCACAAAGTTCTACTCATCATGCTCGGTGGATGGTTAACTTTGTATACACTTTCAAAATTTTCTCTTCTGATATCAATCAGAAGTTTTCTATCTAACTTAGAGGGAACAAATGCAACTCATATGATTTGGGAAATTCAGTGCTCTTCTTTACAGTAAAGCATGAATAATTGCTCCTCTTGTAGCTGAAGCTAATGCAGTTGTCTTGCAATTATGGAAAAATCTGAGAAAATATAAGATTATTGATTCTGAGATTGGACTAGCAGCAAGGAAAGTCCTAGAAAATCCCATGTGAAACCTATCAGATGCATTATTTAATCTTGCCCTGTTTTCAGACACAGTATCAATACAAGAGATAGCAAAAAATATTGCGGGATGAACAATCTGAAAAATTTTCGCAATGTTAGAGGACAATCAAACATACTGAAAGGTAATGCAAGTCTTGGAGATTTTGCAACAAAAAGAACTGTTGAGTTCTTTTCTTGCTTGAACATTAGTTACTCTTTTCTGAAAATTCCACCAGAAGAATGGAAGGACAATATCAATTATAAAAATGACAGAAGCTATGTAAAAGAACTAAGAGTGGTGAATGATACTGCTGAGAGTTGAGAGGTGTTCAGTTCATTCAAGAATTCAACAAACTTTTAACAAAAGATGAGGTTGATAAGCAGTTTGTCTTGCACATCGTTGAAGCAAATAGAAAGACTATCGCTACCGAAACAAAAAAATCCATTGTAAATATTGTTTCAAAAATGTAAATATAAAAAAAATTACAATGTTACTATTTTTCTAGCTCTTACTGATATTGTAAGTACATAAATAAAAGATACATTTTAAAAAAATTAGCTTTTACCTCAACTTTTGGTAAATTCCAATATAAATGCCTAAATATCTCTAAAAGTAAAAAAACAGTTATTGAGCACCGTCTTTTACTTGGAGTAGGAGATTGAAACTTTGCCTGAATAATACTATGGACAGGTGTAAAAAATTGAGGGGGTGTCTTGGTCTGTACGAGAAAGTTTATTTTTTTCCATAGGCTTGTGAACCACCCTACTGGACAGCTTAGATAGCCAGATTTAATTCTGGTTGGTAATACAGGGCTATTAAATGTTAGAATGATATGCTTTGTGGGTAAAACTAGTTCATTCCGACGGATAGTGATACGGCGTACATCTATTACATCTTGGTCTTTTAAATTTTCTGTCAGTTCATCCTTAGTGGAGAATAAAAGGTCAGATTCGGATATTACACCACGACTTGTATTTAGAGTTTTATGAGCTTGGACAGACACGGAAAAAGTACCTATTGCAGAGCAATTAGAAAGAAATTGCGATTGTTTGACAGTAGAAACCTCAACTAGTAAGTCCCCAGATTGCAGTTTTTTGATAGAATGATCATCCCCAAGAATAGATTGGAATGTTTTAGCGACGAGAAACGGTGAAGTCTTTTTAAAGGAGCAATCAGAGTGGCTATCAGTACGTTTTACGATAAAGAAGCGAGTGAAAGAAGGCGTCTGTACACTTTGTTGCTCTCCACGAGGGAGAGAAATAGAAGGAAATGAAGCTTTTCCATCCATTATAAAAAAATATAATTCAGACCCCGGCCGCACCACCCACTACCGAGCCCAACAAGGGGATGCACATTCGTGCACCAGTGCTAACCAGGGCCCATACGGTCACAAGACAACCCTATGTCAGTCTCTACCCTTAACGAGATGACTAGTAGTTGCTCGATCACTTGATCCCTAAAGCCAGTGACAAAAGACAGCTGACCAGCCGATTGATGCATACGGGACCAATATGCACCTCCCGTCTACCTGAAGCAGAGGCCAAAGCAGTGTGTTGGTTTCCCTCAACTACCAGGATTCCCCTTTCCAGGGACACGGGTCGCCACGCACGGCCAACACGTGGGTGGTTTACAATTCCCGATGAGTCGATATGCAGGATGACATCGGCTCATACAGAATTGCCCTCACCTCCTAAGAGGAAACCACAAGGAGAGTGAAACAAAGAGGAAAGTAAGACCAGAGGAGTGAGAGGAAAAGGAAAGGAGAAAGATCACTCAGGTGCCCCGGGGTTGTGAAGCCCGTGAATACCTAAAGAAGGTAACCCCCTGGGGGACGTGCGCCTGTTGAATCTGAAGTAGAAACATCATCAGAAATATTTAAAATTTCTTATTGCGATGAGTTGCCAGTAACCTGCATAGAAATCGCAAAAGCAACTCGTAATAATGAAGTGTTAGGACCAGCTTTGAAGTATGTTCAAAATGGATGACCACGGAAGATAGATAACGAAGCTCTCAAACCATTTTTTTATCGTAAAGATCAACTCTCTGTTGATAATAATTGCCTGCTGTGGGGGATGAGAGTAATTGTACCAGAAAAATTCAGGAAGAGACTCCTGGATCAACTACACGACACTCACTCAGGTATATCAAAGATGAAAGCCATAGCTTGTAGTCATATATGGTGGCCAAAGTTAGATTATGAAATTGAAAAACTTGCTAGACAGTGCACCGCTTGTAAAAAGAACAGTCGTTTTCCTCCTGGTACTCCACTTCAACCATGGACTTGGGCAAAACATCCATGGGTTGGTTGGTTGGTTGATTAGGATTTTATGGCGCAAAATCCCTTTAGGGACATGCTGCGCCAAGAACAAGGTGAGAACAAAAAAATCAAAAAAACGTAATACAGCTTAAAATGTAAAAGTTAAAATGTTAAAGTAGCATTAAAAGGCTGTCCTAGTATTTGTCATAATTAGAAAGTCAAGTTAGGATTAAAATCTGTCTCCAAATGTCAAAGTTAAAATCAAACAATGTCTAAAAAGAAGCACAAAAATATATAAAAACAATTTAAAAGGGTAAAATCACTGAGGTCTATATTCTTCAAAAGTAACATTTTCATCATCATCACTCGAGTCGTAAGATGCCGACTCCATAGCCTCCTCCACGTACTGATTCATCTGCCTTGGATCTTTGAGATTAGCTGTAGATGGGCTATGACATGATTTTCTCTGTTTATTCTTCACAGTTTGCCACTGTGAAGAACCTCGAATAGTTTTATTCTCTTTTGTTTTCTGGGTAGGTTTTACAGTTAGATTAGTTTTGGGTTTGTGGGAATTTGATGCAGATGAATCAGGTGTTTTTCCATTGTCAGGTTTGGTTATATTTTTTGATTGGCTTGATTTCTGTGCTTGACTAGTCCAATATTCAATTTTCACAGGTTCTGATGACGGTTTCCAAAGCACTAATTTTGGCAACACTCTGGTAGCAGCAGTAGCGTGGGCATCACGGGTCTTTTTCTTTATAGGACTAGATGTTTTTTCAGGAGAACTGTTCTTAAAAGGAGCTTCAGTCTGGGTACTAATGTGTCTTACAGGTTTTGTTTGTTGCTTAAGTAAGCTAGAGTAAGAAACTCCAACAGATGGGGTTCTCGATTCTACAATTTTACGAGCTTCAGGGTAAGGAAGGTTTTGGGTTATTTTTATAGTAATGATCTCTTTTTCACGGTTCCAAATAGGACAGGAGCGAGAATATGATGTATGATCACCCTTGCAATTTGCGCAGCGTTCCTGTTTTTCACAAGTTTTACTGTCGTGGCCAACTTCTGCACAATGTGCACAGGTAACAGTGCCACGACATTGGCCATTAGTATTGGTATGGCCATAACGCTGGCATTTAAAACAACGGATCGGATTAGGGATATAAGGTCGGACTGGACAATTTAAATAACCTGCTTTAATTCTAGTAGGTAAAATATGGCTATTGAAGGTTAATATTATATGTTTAGTAGGAATTACCTGACCATTTCTACGGATAGTGATACGGCGGACATCTACGACATTTTGATCCTTTAAGTTAGTTAGAAGTTCTTCTTTTGGGGAAAATAACAGATCTGGTTCAGATATTACACCACGACAAGAATTTAAGGTTGGATGTGCTTTAACAGATACAGAAAAGGTGCCTATTGTATTACTATTGGACAAAAATTGTGACTGGTTGGCTGTAGAAACTTCAACCAGTAAATCCCCAGACTGTAATTTTTTGAGGGAATGGCCATCACCAAGAACAGATTGAAAGGTTTTAGCAATAACAAATGGTGAAGTTTTTTTGAAAGAGCTATCAGAGAGGCTATCATTGCGTTTAATTACGAAAAATCGAGTAAAAGAGGAATTCTTTGACATTTGTTGCTCTCCACATGGGAGAGAGATAGATGAAAGAGAAGTTTTTCCATCCATATTACGTGAAAAAGGAATTCGGACCCCGGCCGCACCACCCACTCCCGAGCCCAACAGGGGGATGCACATTCGTGCACCAGTGCTAACCAGGGTCTATACGGTCACAAGACAATCCTATGTCAGTCTCCACCCTTAACGAGATGACTAGTAATTGCTCGCTCACTTGATCCCTAAAGCCAGTGACAAAAGTCAGCTGACCAGCCGATTGATGCATACGGGACCAATATGCACCTCCCGTCTACCTGAAGCAGAGGCCAAAGCAGTGTGTTGGTTTCCCTCAACTACCAGGATCCCCCTTTCCAGGGACACGGGTCGCCACGCACGGCCAACACGTGGGTGGTTTACAATTCTCCATGAGTCGATATACAGGATGTATCGGCCCATGCAGAATTGCCCTCACCTCCGAAGAGGAAACCACAATGAGAGTGAAACAAAGAGGAAAGGAAGACCAGAAGAGTAAGAGGAAAAGGAAAGGAGAAAGATCACTCAGGTGCCCCGGGGTTGTGAAGCCCGTGAATACCTAAAGAAGGTATCCCCCTGGGGGGAAACATCCATGGGATAGAGTGCACATTGACTATGCACAAAAAGACAAAAATTATCTATTGCTTGTCGATAGCCACTCTAAATGGTTAGAGGTCATGCAGATGCCTTCCACGACTTCTCCTCACACTATTGAAGCTTTACAGCAGATTTTTTCACGATATGGATTGCCATTAGAGTTAGTGTCTGATAATGGTCCTCAATTCATATCGGAAGAATTTGAGTTGTTTCTGAAGTCGAATGGAATAAAACATACTCCCATTCCAACCTATCATCCACAATCTAACGGTCTGGCTGAGAGAACGGTGCAGACATTTAAAGAAGCTTTAAGTAAAATGAATAGTGATGATACAGATCATAGCTCACTGAGTCGAAAGATCTCTGGTTTTCTCATGAGATATCGCTCAACTCCTCACTCTACAACTGGACTGTCTCCTGCTGAATTGTTTTTATCAAGACTAATTCGCACTTGTCACCTTGGCACTTGTACATCCCAATACACAAGCTCGTGTTGAACAACAACAATGTGCTCAAAAGAAATGTTATGACAGAAGCCATACTAGAAACAGAAACTTTGTGTCTGATGAAAAAGTGTTGGTCCGTTCTCATAAAAATCAAGAGTGGAGCAGAGGAACTTTAGTTAGACCACAAGGTAATAAAACTTGGGTTGTGAACATCAACAACAAGATGTATATTGCACATGTTGATCAGCTTCGTCATGAGTACAGTAAAGATGACCAAGAGCCTACAAATCTTGATAATTTAGTCAATCAGAGTTGTCATAGTAATGTTGACATTCTTGAAAACATCGATGCAGATGAGACCAGCAGAAACTTGCCCTGTAGAGTATAATACTTCTACCACCACCGAGAACAACACTTCTACAGTCGCAGATAATTCTGAAATCTGATGCTAGTGTAGGTAAAGAGAAAATGTCAACCACCAAAGAAGCAGAAAAACAGTTGGTAGATACTACAAATAGCACACCAGCTGTTGAACATGACAGGAAAACGGATGCAAATGTTAGTCGTAACCCACCATGCACTCGGAAGAAACCTTTTCGTCTAGACTTATAAATATCTGGACATTCAAAATTTTTTTAAGGGGAAGTACTGTAATATGTTATTATTATATATGTGTAATGGCAAATCTTTGTAACGTGCAGTTTAAAACTTAACGCCGTAGCGGTAGTTCTTATTATATTTAAATATCGCATCTCTTTGGTTGTAACCTATCTATGTATGCTTGTTCCGGTAAAGCAATGTTTTGTATTTATTCTTATTAAATTAATTTAGAAGTTATAAATTTACATAACTGAAGTAATTTGTGAAAGTCCTAACTTGTTTTTGGTGTACATTACCTAACAAGTGGTGCTGTTATGCAGAATTTAATATTTCGGCAATAGATCTTAACTAATAGATCTCAAACTAATGCCTGGATTTGCATTGAACTTCAGAGTCAACCAAAAGCTGATATAAGTTGTTGTTGGCTAGATTTAAGTGTATATCGCCTAACTGATGGCACTGCTGTGCTGCATTTTCAGAATAAATTAACATGTACGAGATAGCTGAAAGTTTTGAGACTGCCACATCTGACTAGTTTTTTAATTTTACAATTTTGATTAAGTGTAATATTTATGCAAAATATTCTTTTACAACCATATTGTTCATCATATTTGTTTAAATTTTTTATTGTTGCCCGATTTTTGTCTAGTATATAATGAAATGCTTGTAGAATCCTTTAAAGCTATTTACTTAAGCTCTATTTTGACATTTTTAAAGATTATTTAAAACAAATATAATTTCAAAACAATCAGTTTTTCCCACGTGGAAAAACACAGTATTTCCCAGGACGGTAAATACAGGTTTTTACCATGGTATTTACCAGGGGTGGGAAAAACCTTGCCAACCCTGAATATAAACAATGATATGGATGAACGAATAAAAACAAGATTAAACAAGTGTAATGCTATGTCACTTAGGGTGGACCTTATTTTTCAAGTAGTAAAATGTAATCTTCTCACCCTCTAAATTTGTTCCATTTTATGAAAAAATAATTCTGGTAAAATTTTAGCTCAATTGAACAATATTTAGAGGTAGCTCAATAATGTAGAAGTTTCTAATGTATGAGCAATGATAAACACATGCGTATTTGCAAGCTATGTCATAGAAAATAAATTCCATCTTCTAAAATATTTAAAAATGCATTTAGCTTTACATTTTTATTCATAGGTGGCAGTACTATGCACAATAATATTTAAAACAATAAACTGCATTTAGCAAAAATAACAAAAATCAAATATTCCATTAATGTTGAATGAATTTTGAACTAGTGATTTATTTTGATAAATATTTTAAAAGCGTTCTTTTTTTATTAGTTTAGAATTAAGAATTCATTGACACACAGGATCAAAAATAATCTTGGATATAATTCTTCAGGTAAGATTTTTATATATTCAAAAACAAAAGTTAATAAATTATAGTATTATTAGCTACTGAATTTAATTTGAAAATATGACAACAGGTAAATAGGAAATAAACATACATTTGAAATCATGTATTAAAATTCTTGATTTTAAATATGGTATTTTTTTTAGATTTATTACTGATTAAAATGGCTGAATCAACAAGATCTAGAACTCAATTCTACATTCTTGGTGATTCAATTTCTGCCATTTTTACGAATGGCTCTTGGATTTTTTTTACATCGCCATTTTAAATTGAAGGAGACGATAAGAGAAGCATCATCTATTACTATTAAGGAAATTGCAAAATTTTGGAATAGAGCTCGAATTCCCATGAGAGAACATCAACATTGCCAAAACAAACTTGAACAGTTATTTGAAGAGTGGCGACTTCTTAAGAAAAACAAAGCACAAGTTTCTCTAACTCAACAGACTAAGGAATTAGCTTTTGTTTCCAAGCTTGAAGTTCTTTTTGACATAACACATGCCGATGTACTGACAATGACATGAGTATTACCAGAAGATAAGGAATTTTTGATAGCTCAAAGAAAAAAGGGAAGATGCGGATCAATGGTTGGAATAGATAAAACACTCTCTCTTAAAGAAAAAAGAAAATATGAAAGAAACAAAACATTTCTTGTGAGACAATAACGAATGAAAAGCAAAAGACTAATTTCATCTAATTTCAACTAATTTTATCTACACATGACGAGTTTGAAAACAACTCGACAGAAAGGGATTTTGAAAAGTTGGAAAAGACTGAAAACAATGCAGTCCATGTCGAAGAATTACGAAAAAGAAAATGAGATCGTAAAACTATAGTTACTTCAGATCTTGCAGCAGCACTAGATCGCACTAAGGTGTCATACCGAAAGGCTGTATTTGTGTTATCAGAAACTGCCAAAAGATTAGTACTAAGCATTAATGAATATGCAATAAACAGAAATTTGATTCGCCGACAAAGAATCTTTGAGAGAACTAAGAAATATGAAAAAATAAAAAGCAAGTTCCAAAGCAACACTGTTTTTGTCATTCATTGGGATGGAAAATTAATGCATGATTTAACTGGAAGAGAAAAAGTGGATCATATGCCAATATTAGTTTCTGGGAAAGAAGTTTCTCAACTACTGACTGTTGCCAAGATTTTATCTGCAACGGGAGAAGTTCAGACGACAGCAGCCTTTGAAGCTATTGATGACTGGGGAATTGCAGATAATATATGTGTGTGCTTTGACACTACCAGCTCAAACACTGGTTATAATTCTGGTGCATGTGTTCTTTTAGAACATAAATTTAAAAAAGAGCTCTTATCATTTGCTTGCAGATATCGCATTATGAAGCTGATAATTAGTTCTGTATTTGAAGTATGCATGGGAGTCAAATCTTCACCTGAAGTTGCATTATTTAAACGCTTTTAGGAATATTGGAACTTAATTGATAAAGACAAGTACAAAACAGGAATTTCATTTGATGATGTTGCAAATCTAGTAGAAGATATTAAGCAAGAGACTATCACTATGCAAAGAAGTACCTAGAAGACCAAAGAGAAACAAAGCTAAGAGGTGATTATAAGGAATTTTTAGAACTTGTAATTAATTATATTTCTAGGTGCTGTCCCAGAAACGGGAATCAGATTTATGTCACCAGGTGCAATTCACCATGCTCGTAGGATGTCCAAAGTAATATATTGTCTCAAGATCTGGATGTTCAAGGCTCAGTTTAAATTGACTGTAAAAGATGAAGAAGTTATGCATGATATGTGTGTTTTTACAGTCCGTGTATACTTGAAATCTTTGACCACTGCACCTCAAGCTTCATGTGTCCCATATAATGACCTGTTGTTGCTCAAATCACTACTTGACTACTCATCAATACATTCAACTTTTTCCAAGTCATCATCACGTAAATTTGCTAATCACTTGTGGTATTTGTCAGAAGGACTTCTTGGTTTAGCTTTATTTGTTAGCCGTGTGAGTTTATTAACTAAAGGACGCATGGTTATTGCATAACAGAATGAAGCTAATTCTAAAAAACAAGCTCAAATTTATTCCAAACGAGTCAGTGTTGCTCTGTATTGATTCAAGAATAAAGGATTGGAAGATTTTTTTACAGCTAAGTCAATGATGTTGTTTCAGTTGTTGGAAATTCTGGATGGATTTCTTGCAGTAGATCCTGAATTGTGCGAGTTAAGAGAAGACTTAAATAGGTAAAAAAGGTAATAAAATCTCTGCAAGTAGTAAATGACCATGCCGAACGTGCAGTTGCACTTATTCGAGAATACAATGGATTGATAACTCATGATGAAATGCAACTGCAATTTTTACTACAAGTTATTGAAGATCATCATAAAATGTACCCAGATAGCAGAAAAAAGTGTCTCTTTCAACCTGCACATATGCAATAAAATTTTAATGTAGCATGAAAAACTAATAATTGTTCTGTAAATAAAATAAATTGTAACAATTAAATCATTAAAACTTTTAAAGTGCTTATTTATTTGTGTAGCTAACATTCTGAATTTTTTCCTAATTTTATAAATTTTAGGTCAATTGAGCTACCTCTAAATATTTGAATTTATTGCTCAAACTTTTTACCTAATGTTTTTGTATCAAAAGAAACAAAATAGGGGGGTGAGACTTGTAAAAATAATAATTAAAAAAAATCATGGCATTTAAGGTCCACCCTAATGTCACTATATAATTAAATTAAGTCAATAAGGGTAAAATAGAAAACTAAGATAAGATGTAACAAGTTAAAAACTGTACGGTCAGAAATGTAATAAAAAAACAGTGCATATAAAAATGTCAATTGGTTAAAACACAGATCAATAGAATCTCTTAGGTCAATTAGATTCAAACTCTGCTAACATTGCATTGTCATCATCGGCATCAGAGTCATTACTGTATGACTTCGACTACATCGCCCCCTCCACATATTTCTTCAACTGCTTTGGATCCTTCACATTTTTTAAAAACGGGCTAAGAGAGCTTTTCCCTCCTTTCCCCACAGTTTTACACTGTGGAGAATGTGTTGAGGATTTCTTATGGGTATGTGGGCAAAGTTTGTTTTAAATTCTGTGTTTTGAGACTATTGCACGTTGTGAACTATTTGGACTTGTGGCAGCCTTACTTGAATCTTTCTGAATAGGGTAGATGTGCCAGTAATGGACCACCTTCCAGTAATGGGCCACCTCGTACTTTTTGGTTTATAAAAAAATAAATAAGTTATGCTTTTATTATTTTTTTCTGAACTGCACCTTGCATGCTTTATAAGCTGCAATTTTTTACACTTTTCGTCAAAACAATTAGGAAGCAGAAAAGAAAGTTTCACAGTTTTTCTGTTTTTCACTGAAAATCTTAATGAACATGCTAAGAGCAGACTTTACTTACTTAGTTTATATCTTTATTTTTCAGTAAAAATTGAATGTTTTTGTTTGGTTAGCAATATAAAACATTGAATTTAATATACCAATGGCCATTTACAAAATTTTATTTTTAAGATTTTAGGAGGTACTGGATTGCTTATTTCGTGATTTTCCAGTAATGGACCACCCAAGTGACCAATACAAAAAGTGTAATTTCAGTAGAGATAAAATATTTTGATTTAACTGAAAAAACTAAATCAAAGTTAATACTTAAATTTTACCTATTAGAATTTATTAAAGGAAATTTCTTTATAAATAGTTGTTTTAAAAAAGTCATCCAAAATTGGTACAAAAAGCAAGCAGAACATTTGACAAAATCTACATGTGCCGTTACAAAAGAAGTTATTTTAAGTTAGTTCAGAAATGTAAAATCATATTTGGTTGGTTGGTTATATGAGGTTTTATGGCGCAAGGTCCCTTTGGGGACATGCTGCGCCAAGACAAAGACTGAAAGAAAACGCAATGTAATTTAAAATCAAACAAAGGTATGTATAATAAAAATCCAATTAAACGATGACAAAAACCATAAAAAACACCAGGTGACTTAAAATCTGTAGAAGTTGGCTTAAATGATAAAATATAAACAATGAGCAAGATGAGTGAATATTACATAAAGAAAAGATTAAGGAATAAAATAATGCAATGTCATGATATAATTAAAATCAGTCAATGAGGGTAAACTAGACAACTTAAAGGAGATTTAACAAGTTAAAAACTGTATGATCAAAACAGTCCTCAGAACCTACATTAAGAAATGTTAAAAAATTTAGTTAAAATAAAGTATTTAGATATAAACAATGCACAAAAAGATGCACAAAAAATATATTAAAACAGGTAAAATCACTTAGGCGTATATTCTTCGTAAACGATATTTTCTTCCTCTTCACTCGAGTCGTAAGAGGCTGACTCCATAGCCTCTTCCACATACTGATTCATTTGTTTGGGATTTTTCAAATTGTTAGCAGATGAACTATGGCAAGATTTCCTTTCTTTAGTCTTCACAGTTTGCCACCGTGAAGAGCCTCGAATTGTCTTATTTTCTTAAGTTTTTTGGATTAATTTTACTGTTTTACTATTGTCAGGTTTCTGGGAGTTTGATGCAGATGAAACAAGAGTTTTTCCTGTTTCTTGTTTGGTTAAATTTTTTTGATTGGCTTGATTTCTGCGCTTGACTAGTCCAATATTTTATTTTTACAGGCTCTGATGAAGGTTTCCAAAGCGTTAATTTTGGCAAAACTCTGGTAACAGCAGTAGCGTGGGCATCACGGGTCTTTTTCTTTATAGGACTAGATGTATTTTCAGGAGAACAGTTCTTAAAGGGGGTTTCATATGGGTACTAATGTGCCTTACAGGTTTTGTTTGTTGCTTGAGTAGGCTTCAGAAAGAAACTCCAACAGATGGTGTTCTCGATTCGACAATTTTGCGGGCTTCAGGGTAAGGAAGTTTCTGGGTTATTTTAATAGTAATTATCTCTATTTCACGGTTCCAAATAGGACATGAGCGAGAATATGAAGTATGATCACCTTTGCAATTGGCACACCGTTCAGGTTTTTCTCAAGTTTTACTGTCGTGGCCAACTTCTGCACAACGTGCGCAGGTGACGGTGCCACGACATTGGCCATTAGTATTGGTATGGCCATAACGCTGGCATTTAAAACATCGGATGGGATTAGGGATGTAAGGTCGGACTGGACAGTTTAAATAGCCGGCTTTAATTCTAGTAGGTAAAATATGGCTATTGAAAGTTAGTATTATATGTTTAGTAGAAAGTATCTGCCCATTTCTACGGATAGTGATACGGCGGACATCTATGATATTTTGATCCTTTAAGTTAGTTCGAAGTTCTTTTGTGGAAAATAACAGATCTGGTTCAGATATTACACCACGACAAGAATTTAAAGTTTGATGTGCTTTAACAGATACAGAAAAGGTGCCTATTGTATCACTATTTAACAGAAATTGAGACTGGTTAGCTGTAGAAACTTCAACAAGTAAATCCCCAGACTAATTTTTTGAGGGAGTGGCCATCACCAAGAACAGATTGAAAGGTTTTAGCAACAAGAAATGGTGAAGTTTTTTTTGAAAGAACTATCAGAGAGGCTAACATTGCGTTTAATTACAAAAAATCGAGTAAAAGAGGAATTTTGTGACATTTGTTGCTATCCACGAGGGAGAGAAATAGATGAAATAGAAGTTTTTCCATCCATATTAGTTCAAAAAGTAATTCGGACCCCGGCCGCACCACCCACTCTCGAGCCCAACAAGGGGATGCACATTCGTGCACCAGTGCTAACCAGGGCCCATACGGTCACACTGACAAACCTATGTCAGTCTCCACCTTTAACTAGATGACTAGTATTTGCTTGATCCCTAAAGCCACTGACAAAGTCAGCTGACCAGCCGATTGATGCATACGGGACCAATATTCACCTCCCATCTACCTGAAGCAGAGGCCAAAGCAGTGTCTTGGTTTCCCTCAACTGCCAGGATCCCCCTTTCCAGGGACACGGGTCGCCACGCACGGCCAACACGTGGGTGGTTTACAATTCTCCATGAGTCGATATGCAGGATGACATCGGCTCATACAGAATTGCCCTCACCTCCGAAGAGTAAAACTACAATGAGAGTGAAACAAAGATGAAAGGAAGATAAGAGGAGTAAGAAAAAAAGGAAAGGAGAAAGATCACTCAGGTGCCCCGGGGTTGTGAATCACGTGAATACCTAAAGAAGGTATCCCCCTGGAGGTAAAATCATATTTGGAAGAAGATATTAATATTTTCTTCCGAATTCTAAAGCATACAGAGAGAATTTTCAATGGAGTTAAAACTGGGTTTCTTTTGTGCTCTTAAAACATGGAAAATTTTGGGACCAATATCAGTTAAAAGATGTGTATTATGTAGTACCGAATAACGAAAAAGTACAAATCACTGTTATGGGATGTTTTTCACCAAATAGTGAGATATTTCCATTGATAATACATCCATATAAGCATCTCAGAAGGGAAATTGTGGAATCAATCTGTGCCAAATTGATGAGCTACAGTCACTCCCAAAATTGAGTATACACTAGGTGTTCGCTTTGAATTTTACCTATAAAAAGCTAAAATTTTGTATGAACGGAATGGAAGTTTTTTAGACGGTACTGCATATAGATTCTAAAAAAAAGGTTGCGAAATATCCACAATATTGAGGTAAAATCAGCATTAAAAAATTCCATATATAATATAAGGCGGAAATGTGTGTCACATAATTGAGTATACACTAGAATAAATTAATTCGTAATAACCACTTTTTATTTAAAATGTTTTGCATTTATATTTGTAACGATTCTTGTAGATTGTAATTCTTATTAAGTTCTGCATTGTAATAATTTTCGTGCCAAATTAATCCTAAATGAGCAATCGGAAGGAGACTTCAATAGAAGAGCGGAATTTGGTTATAAAATGGTCAGCTGAAGGCAGATCTCTTCGCGAAATTGCTTCTTTGATTGGCAAAAGTCATGGGTGTATTCAAAACATCATTAAAAAATACCACAGAACTGGAACAGTGGTGAATACACCTGGAAGAGGACGCAAACAAATCCTCAACGATACAGCAAAAAGAACAATTATTCGCAGTGTGAAGAAAAATCCAATGAACAGTGGCCCCGAAACTTGCTGCATCTGTAAGTTCAGTCATAAAGAGAAATGTTTCTGCAGAAATTGTGCGCAGGACTCTACGACATGCAGGCTATAATGGTCGTGTACCTAGGCGAAAGCCACTCATCAGCGAAGTTAATCGTAAGAAGAGACTTTTATTTGCTAAAAATCACATCTCTAAGTCCCAAGATTTTTGGAAATCAGTGATTTTTAGTGATGAAAGTAAATTTAACCTTTTTGGATCCGATGGGCGTGGCAAAGTTTGGAGGCAACTTCGGACTGAGCTGCATCCTAAGAATACAATACCAAACATGGTGGTGGATCTGTCCTTGTTTGGGGTTGCATGGCTGCTGGTGGAGTCTGAGAACTTGTGTTTATCTATGGAATTATGGACAAGATGTTATATCTAAACATTCTTAAGAATCATCTTAAAGCTAGCTCCAACAAACTAGGTTTGGGATCTAACTTCATCTTCCAGCAGGATAACGATCCTAAACATACGGCTAAAATTGTGAAGTTGTGGCTTCTGTATAACTGTCGCCAGCAACTGCATAGTCCCCCAGTCTCCGGATTTAAATGTAATAGAAAATTTGTGGTCTCATTTGGAGAAAGCGGTCCAAAAGCATCACCTTTCAAGTAAGGAGTACTTGAAAACTGTTTTGAAAGAAGAGTGGGCTAAAATTTCAGTGGAAACCACAAAAACTCTTGTAGAATCAATGCCTGCACGAATACGAGCTGTTATTCGAGCGAATGGATATGCTACAAAGTACTAATTCATTGTTACAAAGCATTTAATAAAACTGTATACTCAATTTTGAGACTCTTGTTTTTGCTTTGTACTATCTTTGAAATTTTTTTTATAAAAGCTATTTCAATATTTTGCATTTTTTCTTGCTATGTTGTTAGAGAACTAGACACACTATTAAGTATAATATTTTAAAATATTTTCTTATGAATTTGATTGTTTTACACACAAATTTAGAAACGATCAGTTCGTGTATACTCAATTTTGGGAGCGACTGTATATGATTATCTGAATATGGTTGGATAGTGCAAGAACATTTATTTTAAATGCATTCTAAAATTCCATATTGAATAGTTTGGACTATCGGAAAGGGATGATAAAATTGAAGATTTGTTATTTATATTTCATATTTGCACAATACATCATTTAGATAATGATATGAATGAAGATTGGAGACATTTTTTATTGCCTTATTTTATCTAAACTTGATTTCAGTAAAACACTGTCTTTATCTTATAAATCCTTTAAATTGAAATATTTTGTTTTATATCTTTACAATATAAATCCTTTAATGTTATAAACAGTTAATAATATCATTAATATTTTGTTTTACATCCACATTATAAATCCTTGATTACAATAAATTCATAATTTAAATTTAAATATTTTGTTTTATGGTTTTTCATTATAAATCCTTTAATGTAATGAATTTCTAACTTAAGTTTTAATATTTTTTTTATTAGTATTCTTTCATTAATTTCTGGAGCAAAATACAATTGAAAAAACAATTCTGTTATTTTTTGTAGGGTGGCCCATTACTGGAACATAGGTGGTCCATTACTGGGCGTTTGGGGGTTAAGACATATTTCTATTATTTAAAATTAAATTTTTATTTCTATTGGGAAATGTAACTATGGTATTTGTTAAATATTGTTGAAAGATTAATATGAAAAAAATGGTAATACAATAACTATTAATAAAAAATTATTTTTTAGAGAAATTCCTTGAGGGGGTCCATTACTGGCACATCTACCCTATACGTTTTTTGGCTCGGTTTTACATTTCGACCAGTACTGGATTTTTGCAATATTAGAAGCTAATGAAACAGAAGTATTTTTTGGCGATGAATCAGTGACAGTTTCCATTTTGACTATTTTAACTGGTTCTTTAAATGGTAGCCAGCGTTCTAACTGTGGGTTTACTAAACATTTAATTGGAAGAGGGATATCACGGGATTCCTTGATAGGAGTGTTTGTTGATTGTGTTCTGGTTGGATTATTTGGTGGAAAAGAGAAATCAGTCTGGGTGCTAATATGTCTTGCAGATTTAGACTGCTGTTTCAATAGGCTTGAATAAGACACGCCGACAGACGGGGTCCTGGATTCTACGAGCTTCTGGGTAGGTGAGATTTCGCATTATTTTTACAGTGAGAATTTCCTTTTCACGGATCCAGTTTGGGCAAGAGCGAGAGAAAGCTGTATGATTACCCATGCAATTTATGCAGCATTCCGATTTCTCACATAAATTTCTATCATGGTCAACTTCTGCACAGCGTGCACAGGTAAGGGAACCACGACAGTTAGTTTTAGTGTACCGTATCGTTGGCATTTAAAACAACGGAGGGGATTAGGGATGTAAGGACCGACAGGACAACTAATGTAAGCAGCTTTAATTCTTGTTGGTAAAGTTGGGCTATTGAAAGTGAGAATGATGTGCTTCGTCGGTAGCACTTGGTCATTTCGACGGATAGTAATGCATCTTACGTCTACAATATTTTGGTGTTTTAGATTTTGTAAAAGTTTATCCCTGGTAGAAAACAAAAGATCAGGATGAGATATTACGCCACGGCATGTATTAAGGGTTTAATGTGCTTTAACAGAAACAGAAAAGGAGCCTATTTTATTAGAGTTAGTAGAAGTTCTGAATGGTTGGATGAAGAAACTTCAAGTAAATCCCCAGACAAACTTTTTTAGGGAATGTGAATCACCAAAAACAGACAAATGTTTTCGCAATAAGAAAAGGTGAAGTTATCTAAAATGAATTATCAGAATGGCTGTCAGTGCGTTTTACTACAAAAAAGGGAGTGCATGGAATATTCTGTATAGTTTGTTGCTCTCCACATGGGAGAGATATAGAAGGAAGTGACCCAACAAACACATGACTTACGGCCTGCAGACGATTTCATTGCGGCCAGAAGGAGTTAAGGCCATTTGTAACAAAAGAATGCGGCACCGCAAATGACCCGCCGCTAGTTGCGGCAGCTACCGCCGAGCCAGTAACGGATCGGCGATGAGAGAACAGTTGCATTTGCTTTGCCGGCCAACTCCTAAGGGTCAGTTTCCGGCAATAATGTAATGGCGTATCATACTCTAGAAAGCAAAGGGCCGTTATAATCTAACCAGCTTTTTTATTTAAAGAAAGAGTATTTTTTGTGTCTTCATTTCTTTCAGAAATTACTTCAAATCTGGGTTTTAATAAACATATAAATATGTTGTAAGTTTTATATTTAAAACAGTAATATAGATGTCATTTTTATTTAGTTTAAAAATATTTTTTTTTATAAATAATAAAATTGCTCCCAAAATGTATAGAGTATTCCAAATAATTTCTTCAGGCGCTCTTTTGCATTCATTATTTATAAAAAATAACTAAAAGAAAATGAATAAATGTTTAAAATACATTAAAGATATTTAAAATAAATATTAAAAGTCTTTAGATTGTTCCTAAATCAGTCTGTTTGCTCTCCCCACCTACTCTGTAATGCAAAACTCTCGTATACATACATGTATAATTTTTAGTTGTAAATGCATAAATATTTCTAAAATTGCCTATTACAGTATTTCTAAAATTGGCATAAAAGCCAAATTACTTTTTTTTAAGGAAAGATTTTTTTTCTTAAAAATAAGAAAGGTTTTTGGGGGAAAAAAAGAAAGAAAAAAAAGAAATACATTTCGAATTCCTTGCCTCTGCAACCGTGGGTGGAAGGCAAAGGTTGTGGGCTAATAATTCTCCTTAAAATGAATAATTTTTCTGTAGAACAGTACATTTTTAAAAATTCTTTTGTTCATTTTGTTTAAAAAGTGTTTTACTTTTTTCCTGTGTAAAAACATGCTTTTGACACATTTTGTTACATCAATTACTTTCTGATACATTTAATTATTTTTGTACATAAATGAATAAAAATTGTTTTTGTAATCGAACAACTTTTCACTTTTCATGAATGTGTATATCTGAAATGGAATCCACACTTCCATACATTTTTCTTAACCGGCGCCCTTTTACACTCATCATTTATACATTAAAAAAAAACTGAAAATAGATTAAAATAATTTAATATAAATATTTAAACAAAAAAGTCCTTATATAAAAGTAAATTTCAGTAAAGGTAGCAGATCTTTCAGAATATGCTGTGAAGTTTGATGTTTTGTACCAAAATCTGGACGCGAGAACACGGGAAATGGTAAGAAAAACGAAAATAAAAATTCAATCGCTTACAAGTTGTAATTCATGCATAGATTTAAAAAAAAATGAAACGAAAACTGCTCAATGACAAATCGCTATAATAATCATTTGGTCTAGATTAATGTTTTTGCGCTTAAAAATACATCACAAAATGTGTAGAAAAGATTCGGGACATTGAAAGGGGCGAAAAAAAAAAACACATTTTTAAAAAAATATGCTTTAAAAAAAAAAAAAATTAAAAACATAAGCCCACTAGAATCTCAAGTTAATGAAAAATTTTCAATGATTTCTTTAAAATTACTAAAGATCGTACAATCATTTCTTAAAGTTCTTTTTTAGAGAAGTGAATGCCTAAAACTTTGATAAAAGTATTCTATCTCTTTGTATATTTTTTAACTTAAATTTCTGTAATATGACTTTTCATTTTGTTTCAAAAACATCATACAATCTTTTATTTATGAAAAAATGATTAAAATGCAGTAAAACACTGTGTAAGACGGAAATATATATATTTCGCAAAGATTTTCAAGTCTCTGCGAATTTATTGAGATAGAATAAAATTTATTTATGGCGGAATATTGTCTACGATAGGAAAATTTCTCGATTCAAATCTATTTCGCCTTACACAGTTTACTGTATTTAAAATCCTGAAGAGTTGTCGTTAGATTTGCAAAACGTCTCCTTAAAAAAAAAAAAAAATATTCCATTAAACATTAAAATTCATAAAAATATATCCGGGCTGTAAGAATGTATCGTTAAATAGACATGATTTTTAAATCCAGATACATCAAATAGACGTTTATTTTACTATATCTGAAAAAAGATTCCTTATCTTTCTCCCTTTTTTTCTGAGGAATTTCAAGGACACATCAGTGACCTAGCAGTTTTTCGCTGAGTCACTCACCCCTCTCCCGTGTTTCCGTCTTTTTCAATTATCTCTGTCATTCCTTATTCTAACTTCACACCTGATGCTAGCTTGTACGCTGGTGCTGCAGTCTTTATCTCTGAGGATATTTACACATAAAATATTGTAAGTCTTTTCAATTTTTGTCTATTCATTAAAGATTTTTAACTCTAAAATATTTCTGCATCATTTTATTGTATTTGTTTTTATATTAGAACCATATTAATACGTATTTTGGTTTTCGCAAACGCACAATAACATTTATTTAATATTAATTTTATTAAATTTAGTTTTCTTCAAAATTTCATTTAGTTTGTATCATTAAATGTATTTTTTTTTACACGAAATGCTTTATTGTTGGAATTATATAAATTGATTTTAAATATTGTGAATTTTCGATGTTACTTTCTTAACATTTTAGTTTACTTAAAATTAATTGTTTCCATGTTTTTTATATTTTATTATATATATATATATATATATATATATACACACAACTTTCAAAGAAAAGGGGTTTTTCCCCCTTTCTAAGTGATTATAATTTCTCCTTGGTGAAAATGCCATTAAAACCAATAACTAAATAATTTTAATGCACTAAAGAAATAGAGTAAAGATAAAACGCAATATTAATTACTCGAAATACTGAGAAAAGATTATAATTATTTTGCTCAATTTCGAAAGGAAAATCTAATATTATCTGATATAAACAAACTAAAAATGTGCACAAGAACGAGAGACATATATATATATATATATATATATATATATATATATATATTATATATATATATATATATACATACACACAAAAAAAAAGTTCGTGACTTATATAAACATCAAACTCTATTTTTATTTATTTTAAATAGCTGTGTCATTTTTTTTTCATAAATTGAAAATGATGCAAAAATAATTGTGATTTAATGTACTTTAATGAATAGACATCAAATATTAAGACTTAACAATAAGAGAAACTAAACACCACATACATATATAAAATAGATTTATTTTTATATAAAATACATAATAAATCATATTAAGAATATATGTTATTTAGGCGTAAGTTCAAAATGTGTTGAATAAAAAATAATTGTTGAATAATATCTTGAATGACAAATGTTTTTTCATGAAAAATAAATATAGAAATAATAATTTAGGTTCATTTTTCAAAACTGTATAAATTTATTTATCTTGAGCTTTTTATAAATATATGCTTGGCATACTGATTTTATTTTTCAAATTGTATATGAAAAGCAACTGTTTATAAATGGCATTATTTATACCTATATTTTTTTAATGCATAATAGAATAAATAAACAAATTAAGTTCAATATGCCAAGTATCGTATTTTGGAAAAATTCAAGAAAAGTAAATTTATATATACATATATTTATTGTACCTAAATTATTCTTAATATATTTTTTATGCAGAAACATTTAATCATTCAAGCAATTCTTCAATAAATATTTTTTATTCAACAAATTTTGAATTTATGCTTAAATAATTTTTATGGCAAGGCAGTGGCAGGCTTTTGGAGAGTAGAAACCATTAAAGGCTCTTTTGCGGGCAGTTTTTGGCTAAATTTAATTCTTACAAAACACAAATTGCATGGATAGGGCAAACTTCTGGCTAGCTTTGATTATTAATGGCCTTTAAAAGAATAACTGTGGCCAGTTTGAGGCTGTCTGATATTTTGGTAAAAAGTTAATGGCACACTTGTGGGCATCTTCTTGTGGCCGCGTTCTGGCCGGCGTGACAGTTTTTTGACGGAGCCGTTACGGCAAAGAACAGCGGGGCCGTCACCAAACACTTTGGGCCTATAACGACACCTTTAGTGGCCCACAAGTTGTGTTAGTTGGGGAGTTTCCATCCATGCTAGAAAAAAGGACAATTCAGACCACGGCCGCACCACCCACTACTGAGCCCAACAAGGGGATGCACATTCGTGCACCAGTGCTAACCAGGGCCCATACGGTCACACTGACAAACCTATGTCAGTCTCCACCGTTAACTAGATGACTAGTATTTGCTTGATCACTTGATCCCTAAAGCCACTGACAAAGTCAGCTGACCAGCCGATTGATAGATACGGGAACGATATACACCTCCCGTCTACATGAAACAGAGGCCAAAACAGAGTGTTGGTTTCCCTCAACTGCCAGGATCCTCCTTTCCAGGGACACGGGTCGCCTTGACGGCCAACACGTGGGTGGTTTACAATTCTCCATGAGTCGATATACAGGATGTATTGGCCCATGCAGAATTGCCCTCACCTCCGAAGAGGAAACCACAATGAGAATGAAACAAAGATGAAAGGAAGACAAGAGGAGTAAGAGGAAAATGAAAAGATAAAGATCACTCAAGTGCCCGGGGTTGTGAAGCCCGTGAATACATAAAGAATGTATCCCCCTGGGGGGGGGGGTACATTACTTCGGATACAGTAGAGTATCCGAAAACTTGTGTTTCCCTGTAAATATTACCCTCTTGCTATTACACAGGAACTAATTTGAGTAAACTTTAGCAACGTATAATAACTTCATACAATGTGAAATAGTTTGATATTAAAATGCACCTCAAACAATGTCTCCCTTTATATTATTATGTAATGAAATAGCTTTATGTAACCCTGTAATGTAAATTATTGCTCTTTGCACCACAGATCATACAGGATGTATATTTTACTATACAATTTATAGATGCATATAATTTTTATGTTTGAAAGCGTGTAACACTTAAAATGCGCTTGAAACTATTTTCTCCTATAGGCCGTCATGTAAGGAACGCTTTGCATTGTCCCTGTAATTAAACTATTTATACGATTTTCATAAAATCGAAACAACTCGAAATTTTATTATGCATCAATTATATATTTTAAATTTAAAACGATTCGGTTGGGAAGTTTTTACTCTGTTATAAGAGGACAGACGGACGGACTGAACGACTACTATAAGTGCTACGTATTTACATAATTACGAACGCACGTAAAAAATTTAAAGAAAGGTTTTTTCACCGTGATGTAAAAACTTTATTAGGTATAGACATATAATCGTTGAAAGTAGGAATCGTAAATGAATTTTTTTAAAGGATTATATATGCCGAATTATATTAGTTTAAGTCATGCTTCAAATGCAGTGAACCTATAGCTTAGTGAAAAAATTAGTGTTGCAAAAATATAAGGCATTTATGCTGCAGAAAATAATTTTCAAAAACGTTTCCAAAAAATATGAACAAATCAATACATTTGTCTATACATATTAGTATATAAAATAATAAATTCTAATCTTTATATAACAGAAGAAAATTGTTAAATAAAGCTATTACATTTTTTGAGTAGAGAAAATTAAAAGCACTCTTTTTGTTTTATAAGTATTAAATTGATTTTATAGAAATACTTTGATGGTACAAAATTAGAATTAATTTAATAAAACTGTCATAAAAAATTTATGTTCTAATAACTCGTGATCATTTCTTTTAACGCTATCATTACCATAAACATGTCGTAATTTCCATTTATAAAGAAGTAAAATGTTTTAATTAAACCAGTCTTTTAAAAATTGAAAAAGGAAGGTGCCTAACAATTATTAAATATGATGGAGATATTTTAAAATAAGTTAATGGAAAAATTCTTGTCTGTATTTTAAAAGCAGACATTCATTTTCATATTTTAATTATTTACTATTTTAATTATTTAATTAATTTAATTATTTTATAACATTTTCAAAATTAACACGTAAATGGAGATGTAATGTATATTATTATTAAAAAATGAAAATACATCCATTTTTAGATCCTAATATTCTGTTATTTTCTAATGCAGTGTTAATGTGTAATTAGATATTAATGCTAAGTAGTTTGTAAAATGCAAACACATGATATTGCTGTAAACGTTTTGCTGAGAAATAAAGAGTTTTGCCTAAATTATCAGCAAATACACATGAGAACTTTTATGTATGATGATAAATTACTTGTTTGTAAGAATGGATATACATTTTAAAAAATTCAAATCCGAAATGGGATATTTTGTCGCATGTGTAAATAAACTAAACTTAAATATGGATTTAACAAGCGATACTTTCGATTATTCATTATTAAATAATTGTACAGCATTGATACAGATTTCTTTGTTTTTTGAAATGTATGTATAACAGGTTTCGTTAACTCGCTATAAATATTGTTCGTAATTTTAGAAATCTATAAATATAATTTACTTATTATAGTAAAGCAATCAAATAAATTTGTTATACAGAAAGATTAAAGAAAATATCATTAATTAGATATTTCCATCGACACTTTTAAAATAATAGCTAATGTGTGCTATTTGAAAAACTTTTCGCTAATTATACACTTACTCAACGTTTTTTCAAGAAGACATGCAAACATTGAAGTTAAATCATATTCTTATTTCGATTTAAAATTTCTCTTATATTTTTCACATGTTTAATATCTTTAAGGTTGGTTGGTTGGTTGTATGAGGTTTAATGGCGCAAAATCCTTTCAGGAACGTGCTACGCCTAAACAAAGACTAAAAATACAAAAGTTAAAAAAAGAACAAGATCAAAATATATGGATGGGGGATTCTATCCAGATATAGTCAAGCTAAGAAAAGTTTAAAAAATTAAAATACTTAAATAGATATCGACGATCGGATGGTCTCTATTGTAATGTTTTAAGTATTTTCTTTTTAGAACTCTCATACGAATTTAGTTCTGTGTGGAATGGGTTGGTTGGTTGGTTGAATGGGGTTTTCTGGCGCAAGGTCCCCTTTGGGACATGCTGCGCCAAGAAAATGGTAGAAATGAGAAAAGGTTACATTTTAAAATAAAATGTAAAAAGTGAAAGTTGCATTAAAAATCTGTTATAGATATGAGTTAAGTTGATAAAGGCAATGCGGTGATACATGAAATTAAAAACCAACTAAAACCAGACAAACATATTTAAAATTGTTTAAAAAGATAGAATTCTAAAACTAGTTAAACTTCTAAAACAGTAAGATAATGACACGATAAGCAAACTGGAAAAGTAGTACAGAATACCAAAAATACAACTAAAACAAAGACCAATAAAATAATTAATTTAACTAGGCACATACTCTTGAAACAGTGTTTTCCTCGGAATCCGAGCCACTGCCGTAAGACTCGGCTTCTTGGACATAGCTTCTTGGACATAGTGCTGCAGTTGCCTGCGATCTTTAAAATTTCTTTTGTATGGGCTGAGCGATGAATTTTTCAATTTTTAACGACAGTCTTCCGCCGTGGGGTTTCTGGAGTTGGGGTTTTTATGGTTTCTGTTTGTTTTTTAACCATGTGTTATTTCTGTAATGTTTTTGATTTTGTAGCAGTTTGGATCCCAGCCTTGGTCCCTTCTTTCTGAACACCAGTTTTCACTATTTGACTAGAGTTGGGTTTTTTCGAGTTTAATGCAGATGAGCTCGGGTCATTTTTTGGTGAGGTAACGGCCTTAGTTTCATTTAGAGGTTTGGATAATCCCTTAGATTGAGCTTCAGATTTCTGACTTTTAAATAAAGCAGAAGATTTTTGTGTCTGAGTAGGTGTGTGTAAAATAGTAACAGGTTCTGATGAAGGTAAACAGATATCA
Source organism: Maratus speculifer (assembly GCA_964019185.1). NCBI lineage: Eukaryota > Metazoa > Arthropoda > Arachnida > Araneae > Salticidae > Maratus > Maratus speculifer. Next base: position 428,791,496 of record OZ025290.1, on the reverse strand, counting down.
CGGGATTCTTTGATTGGGGTGTTTATTGATTGTGTTTTGGCTGACTTTTTTGATGACATAGACACGTCAGTCTGGGTGCTAGTATGTCTTACAGATTTAGACTGCTGTTTCAATAGGCTTGAATAAGATACGCCGACAGACGGGGTTCTGGCTTCTACAATTTTACGAGCTTCTGGGTAGGAAAGATTTTGCATTATTTTTACAGTTAGAATTTCTTTTTCACGGATCCAGTTTGGGCAAGAGCGAGAGAAAGCTGTATGATTACCTTTGCAATTTATGCCGCGTTCTGATTTTTCGCATGAATTGCTGTCGTGGTCAACTTCTGCACAGCGTGCACAGGTAAGGGAACCGCGACAGTTTTCGTGTGGCTGTATCGCTGACATTTAAAACAACGTAGAGGATTAGGAATGTATGGTCTGACAGGACAATTCAGGTAAGCAGCTTTAATTCTTGTAGGAAGAGTAGGGCTATTGAAAGTGAGAATGACATGCTTTGTAGGAAGGACTTGGCCATTCCAACGGATAGTGATACTACGTGCATCTATAATATTTTGGTCTTAGGTTTTCTAAGAGTTAATCTTTCGTAGAGAATAAAAGGTCTGGTTCAGAAATAACACCTCGGCTTGTATTTAGAGTTTTATGCACCTGAACAGAAACAGAAAAAGGGCCTACTGTAGAGCTATTAGAAAGAAGCTGTGATTTAGTTGTAGAAACCTCAACTAGTAAATCTCCAGATTTTAATTTTTTTAAAGTATGACCATTCCCTAAGGCAGACTGGAAAGTTTTAGCTATGATAAATGGTGACGTTTTACCAAAGGAGCTATCAGAGTGGCTATCAGTACGTTTAACGATAAAAAAGCGTGTGAAGGAAGAAGTCTGTACAGTTTGTTGCCCTCCACTGGGGAGAGACATAAAAGGAAATGAAGTTTTCCCATCCATGTTAAAAGTAATAAAATTCAGACCGCGGTCGCACCACCCACTACCGAGCCCAACAAGGGGATGCACATTCGTGCACCAGTGCTAACCAGGGCCCATACGGTCGCAAGACAACCCTATGTCAGCCTCCTCCCTTAACGAGATGAATAGTAGTTGCTCAATCACTTGATCCCTAAAGCCAGTGATCAAAGTCAGCTGACCAGCCGAGTGATGCATACGGGACCAAATGCACCTCCCGTCTACCTGAAGCAGAGGCCAAAGCAGGTTGTTGGTTTCCCTCAACTGCCAGGATCCCCCTTTCCAGGGACACGGTTCGCCACGCACGGCAAATACATGGGTGGTTTACTATTCTCCATGAGTCGACATACAGGATAATATCGGCTCATACAGAATTGTCCGCACCTCCGAAAAGGAAACCACAATGAGAGTGAAACAAAGTTGAAAGAAAGGCAAGAGGAGTGAGAGGAAAAATAAAAGAGAAAGATCACTCAGGTGCCCCGGTTGTTGGTTGGTTGGTTGGTTGATTGGAGTTTAATGGCACAAAGTCCCATTAGGGACATGCTGCGCCAAACAAGGATGAAAAGATTAAAAAGTGAAAATAAAGAGTGCGATTGTATAACAAAGATACAAAAGCTATCTGGATGGGTACTCCATCCAGATATGGTCAAAGATGTGAAGAACGACAGTGAAGAGTACAAACCAGCAAAGCACAAAAAGTAAGTCTCATAAAAAGTAGGTATCTGGATGGGAATTCCATCCAGAATGTCAACTTATGAAAACAGGTAAGATCTAAATTTCAAAATAAAATCCGGAGTGTTTTAAAAAAGTAAAAAGTGCCCCATGGGGTGTTTCCCCAATGAGGTTTGTCAAAGTGGGTGATGAAGTATTAAAATATATCCTGTACAAGTGCCGGAGTCCCGGGCAGTCCGTTAAGATATGATGGATGGTCAGAGTATCAAAATGACAATGAGGACACATGGGTGCATCCTCCCTGAATAACAAATGTTTATGAGTGATCCTAGAATGTCCAATTCTCAGACGAGTAAGAAGAACGTCAATTTTCCTTGGATAAATCGCAGGCCAGGTCTCAACTGTAGGTTTAATATGATGCAACTTATTATTGTATTCTAAATTCCAGCTTTCTTGCCATTTATTATGAATAAAATGTTTTATAATTAGTTTAATATCTGAGAATGGTATTTTATGATGTAATGGATTACGAGCAGATTTTGCCGCCTCATCAGCTTTTTCATTACCAGGGATGCCCATGTGTCCAGGTACCCAGCAAAATAAAATATTATAACCACGTCTAGTCAAGTTAGTATAAAAATCTAGGATAGCTGAGACATAAGAATGTTTTTTAAAAGATTTTAAAGCATCAATAGCACTATTTGAGTCAGTATAGATGATGAAAGAAGTGATATGTTGATGAGAGATGTGAGCCAAGGCCCTCTCTATTGCAATTAATTCGGCTGTAAAAACGGAGATAGAAGGATGAAGCCGATAACTAAGGGTAACACCATCACAATAAACTCCACAACCAACAATATTACCATTCTTAGAACCATCTGTATATATGTCCATATGATTACTAAAATTAGCACGGTGCGTGGCAAATAATTGTTTAAAAGCAATAGCGGCTAAATTCTTTCTCTCATAACCTTTAAAAGGATGGAGAGTTGTAATAACAGGCGGGTTCCAAGGGGGATACATATGCAATGGACAGGTGCTCACCTCAACTTTATTTAAAGGGCTATTGTTGATTATACTTCTCATTCTTATACCAAAAGAGGGGATGCAGGATGGACGATGCTGATAAAGAATATCATTGTCTGTGCTTAAAATATATGTATGAAGAGGATGACCAGGATATGAAAGGACACGGTAAAACAATTCTAATGAAAGTTTTTCACGAGTATAGTGTAATGAAGATTCATTACAGTCAACATATAAGCTTACAACAGGAGAGGTACGAAATGCACCACAGCACACACGAAGTGCGCTATGGTGCACAGTGTCAAGTTTCTTAAGAACAGACTTGCAAGCGGAACCGTAGACCTGGCAGGCATAGTCAATTTTTGCACGGATCACAGAACGATAGATCTTAAGAAGAGAACCACGGTCCGCTCCCCAAGAAGTATTAGAAAGGAATTTAAGTAAATTGAGGGATTTTTCGCATTTCGCCCTTAAATGTAAAATATGGGGTAAAAAGGTAAGTTTCTTGTCAAAAAATAGACCAAGATAACGAACATTGTCCACAACAGGGATTTGAGTAGAACCAATAAAAATTTCAGGATCTGGATGCAGATCCCTACGTCTACAAAAATGCACACAAGATGTTTTGTCATGAGATATAATAAAACCATTTTTATTAGTCCAATTCAGGATGCGATTGATAGCAATTTGCAACTGTCTTTCTATAAAACGAATATCCTGTCCCATACACATAATTCGAAAGTCGTCAACATATAAATCTCCTTTTACTGAAGGAGGAAGTTGATTGAGAATGTCATTTATTTTAATAGCAAAGAGGGTGACACTCAGGACACTGCCCTGGGGAACACCCTCTTCTTGTACATAAAAACTAGACAATGAACCACCAATTCGAACTTGAAATAGTCGAGTGGCAAGAAAGTTTTTAATAAAAATTGGAAGGTTGCCGCGAAAGCCCAGGTTAAAAAGATCGAGAAGAATCCCATAACGCCATGTTCTGTCATAAGCTTTTGCCATGTCAAAAAATACTGACACCAAATGGTTGCGTTTTAGAAAGGCAGTCCTGATTTGATTTTCCAAATGGATTAAATTATCAATAGTTGATCTACCACGTCGGAATCCACTCTGAAAAGCAGCAAGATAATTGTTTCTTTCTAAAATATGCACGAGGCGGCAGTTAACCATTTTCTCAAGAAGTTTGCAAAGGCTACTAGAGAGTGCGATAGGTCTGTAATTATTGGGGTTGCCAGCATCTTTTCCTGGTTTAGGAAAAGGAATAACGATTGCTCTGCACCAAGCATGTGGAAAATTTTGTTCCAACCAAATCCTATTGTAAAAAGAAAGGAGGTTATCTAAAGAGAGTGGTGACAGGTGCTTCAGCATAATGTAGGTAATCCCATCATGACCCGGGGCTGACAAGTGACTATCACTCAAACACTTGTTCAGTTCCGAGATAGTAAACGGCTTATTGTAGGGAAAAGAGTTATGAGAGTTAAAATTAATCCTGGTCATTTCAGTTCGTCTTTTGTAAGTTAAAAAGGGTTCCGGATAAGAGTCTGAACTTGAAATGGATGCTAGGGTTTTTCCTATTGTCTCAGCTATGTTCTTAGGAGAGGTGATGGTTTGTCCATTGTGATTTAAAATTGAAATATGACTTTCTGAATATATTCCCATGCATTTTTTTACTTTAAGCCAAAGTTCTTTACTTGAAGTGTTTGAGTTAATGCTAGATACATAATTAATCCAAGATTCCCGTTGACTTTTGCGTCGCACTCTTCTAGCTTCAGCCTTTGCTTTTTTAAATGCCATATAGTTAGTATTATTTGGGTACCTCCGGAAGAGACCCCAAGCTTTTTGTTGCTTTTTCTTTGCATTTTGGCAATCACTATTCCACCAAGGCTTCCTGTGCTTATGAGTAAAAGATGTTTTAGGAATGCTAGAATCGGCAGCACTGATAATACATTCAGTTATATTATCAAGTGCATTGTCAATATTTCCATCTATCATATTAGCTGTGATGTTTGCAAGTGCAGTAAATGCTGGCCAATTGGCTCTCTCATAAATATAACGGTAGATAAAATTGGAAGAATCCGTATCAGGAGCAGTCAGTGTTATAAAAATCGGAAAGTGGTCACTGCCGTGTAGGTCATTAGATACCCAGAAGTTCCAGAAAGGATAGAGCAGTGGAGAGCTAATAGTAAGGTCTATTGCATGAAAGGTACGGGTAGGTTCATGAAAGTAAGTGTTATCTCCATTATTGAGCAGGCATAAGCCGTTGTCAGAAATAAATTTTTCTATGATATCACCACGCCGATTAGAATCCCTGTTTCCCCAAAGTTCGCTATGTGCATTAAAATCTCCAACAATGATGATAGGAGTGGGGAGTTGGAAAAGTAGAGAATCCAGATCTGCAGATTGAATGTTTTGATTTGGAGGTAAATAAATAGTGCAAATTGTTATAAGTTGTTTAATATGTACACGGACTGCAACAGCTTGGAGATTAGTATTTAAAGAGATATAAGAATGGGGTACATTATTGGAGATGAAAAGAGCCACACCACCGATGCCCCTTCCATTAGCTGTCAAATTTTTTCGGTACGTTGAATAGCTGCGTAATTTAGCTTTGTCATTCGGCTTTAGATGAGTTTCCTGTAGAGCTAAGACTAATGGTTGATGGTCAGAGAGGATATTACGGATTTCGTCATGTTTATTGTAATACCCACGGCAGTTCCACGAGATAATATTAGTCATGAATGGGGTTAAATGTGAATATCTATGTCATTTTCTTCAGAGACAGTAGACATGCTACTATCTCCATCGTCCAATTCTGCATCCGGTTCAGGATGAAGATCTACGGCATCGTCATCCTCCATAGAGACCTGTTTTGTATTGTTATTCTTAGGTGTTTTATTCTTTTTCTTTTTTGAAATACTTTCATTATGTGATATAGCAGATTTTAGTATAGGAATTTTATGTTTTTCTACATCAGATCTATGGTTCGATTTTAAAGGTGCTGTTTTAGTAATATTTTGAGGGCTTCTTTTATGGAGTGGAGGTTTAGGATACAAAGACTGCGATGATTTTGAAGAGCTATTTTGTGGTAAGTTAGGAGAAATGGTATTCAGTAATTTTGAGGAGACAGATTTGGTTGATTGATTTATCTTACTAGACTTACTATTCTCCTTTTGTTGGCAATTTGTTTCAGCGAAGGATTCTGTTTGTGTTGAAGCAGTTTGATAAGTCTTTTGGGCAGTTTTAGATAAAGCAGCAGCATAGGATACACCAACTTTAGGTGACCTGGATTCAACTATTTTCTTTGCTTCCGGATATGATATATTGTCTTTAGTACGTATTGTTTGTATTTCTTTTTCTTTTTTCCACATTTCACAGGTTTTTGAGTATGATGGATGATCTCCTTTACAATTTACACAGTGAGCGGCAGCACTACAATTGTCACTTTCATGATCAACTGTACCGCACCGACCACAGACAAGTTTACCCCGGCAATTTGTTTTTGAGTGCCCAAAGCGTTGGCATTTAAAACAACGCAGTGGGTTTGGGATATAAGGTCTGACAGAACATGACAAGTATCCGGCTTTTATATATTTAGGCAGATTAGGTGAGTTAAAGGTAAGTATTATGTGCTTGGTAGGTATCTGAATTTGGTTGGCAGGTATTTGTTCATCTCGGCGATAGATTTTTATTCGTCTGGCAGCTATGACATTTTGTTCTTTTACTCAGGTGCCCCGGAATTGTGAAGCCCGTGAATAACTACAGAAGGTATCCCCCTAGGGGGTGTGTGGAATGGGAGCTTAATTACAATTAGTTTTCGAAAGGAAATCTGAAACCACCACTAAAAACTTTAACGAAGCTATTGAAAGAATGTTTATTCGAAATCCTTTTATCTGTAAATTACGAAAGTTGTTCAATAATTATTGTCCATAGTGTGCATAAATTATTTGTATTGCGATGGTTTATGTGCAATATCAAAATCTAATTCGAAGTCTAACGCCGACCCGGCAGGGATTTTTATTTACTCATTGCGGATTTCCATTAATGTAAGTGGTAAAGACTGAGCAAAAAGATCTCGCTTTACTTTGAGCGCTTCAACATCATGTTTAAACTAATGCCGACAGCAGGCAGTTTTATATCTCTATATTATACTGCATTATTAATTCTGTTTCTCCACTTCCATATTAAATGTTTGTTTTGTGTACCATTGCACAAGTTTTTGTTTTAACGTATACGACCTAGTTATTAATAAAATTTATTTGTATTGCATATTTATAAATTTTAATACTATTAATTTGAATAAAATTCATTATAAGAAGCAGAAATATTTAGTGTCTCTTTTGAAAATATTAATTATAAACATCGTTACTGAATATTTAGTACACGGAAATATTAAAAGCTCAAATAAAATGCATGGATTAGAGCCATAAAATACTATATTATAATAAAACTGATCGAGAAGGAAAAATAATGCACTTTGCGGTTGGTTGGTTGGTTGGTTGTATGGATTTTAGTGGCACAAAATCCCTTGAAGGACATGCTGCGCCAAAACAAAGAGTAATAAGACAAAAAACCAAGAGGACAAAAAAAAAAAAGACTGTCTGGATGGGGAATCCCATCCAGATACAGTCAAGCAAATGAAAAAATTAAAACATAAGTATTATGCCATCCAAATGTCATTAAAGTGCTAAAAGTTCAAGTTATAAAAAACAATGATATAAATGAAGAGATTATATTTCGGAATAAAGTCTAGCTTGTTTTAAAAAGGTAAATAGTGCCCCATGAGGTGTCTCCCCAATGAGGTTTGTCAAGTTTGGTGATGATGAATTAAAATACAGCCTGTACAAGTGCCGTAGGCCAGGACAATCAGTTAAAATATGATGTATGGTCAAGATATCAAAATGACAGTGAGGACACATGGGGGCATCCTCCCGTAGGAAGAGATGTTTATGTGTGATTCTTGAGTGCCCAATTCTCAGACGAGTCAAAAGAACGTCAGTTTTCCTTGGATAAGTCGGAGGCCAGGTCACGATTGTAGGTTTAATACAGTGCAGCTTATTATTGTATTCTAAATTCCAGTCTTCTTGCCACTTATTCTGAATAAAATGTTTAATATCTAGTTTAACGTCTGATAATGGTAATTTATGATGTAAAGGATTACGAGCACGTTTTGCCGCCTCATCAGCTTTATCATTACCAGTGATGCCCATGTGTCCAGGTACCCAGCAAAATAAAATATTGTAACCACGTCTAGTCAAATTAGTAAAAGAATCCAGAATGGCTGAGACATAAGAATGTTTTTTAAAGGATTTTAATGCATCGATTGAACTATTTGAATCAGTATAGATGATGAAAGATCTGTTATGATGATGAGATATGTATAACATGGCCCTTTCTATTGCAATTAATTCAGCTGTAAAAACAGATGTAGCAGGATGAAGCCGATAACTAAGGGTAATGTCATCACAATAGACACCACAACCAACAATATTCCCACTCTTAGAACCATCTGTGTAAATGTCCATATGATTACAAAAGTCAGCACGATGTGCAGCAAATAGTTGTTTCCATGCAGATGGAGCCAAGTTCTTTCTATCATAATTTTTAAATGGATTGAGGATGTTGATAACAGGAGGGTTCCAAGGAGAATATATATGTAATGGACAAACGCTAACTTCAATATTACTCATAGGGCTGTTGATGGTTAGATTTCTCATTCTGACACCAAAAGCTGGGGTGCAAGAAGGACGATGCTGATAAAGAATATCATTGTCAGTATTTAAAAGAAATGTATGAAGTGGATGACCAGGATACGAAAGGATGCGGTAAAACAACTCCAAAGAAAGTTTTTCCCGAGTATAGTGTAATGGAGGTTCATAACAGTCGACATATATGCTTAGAACTGGATAAGTACGAAAAGCACCAGAGCAAACACGAAGTGCGCTATGGTGCACAGTGTCCAGTTTTTTAAGAACAGAATTGCAAGCGGAACCGTAGATCTGGCAGCCATAGTCAATTTTAGAACGAATAAGAGCACGATATATATTAAGAAGAGAAGTACGGTCTGCACCCCAAGAAGTGTTAGATAGTACTTTTATTAAATTTAGAATTTTTTCGCATTTTGTCCTTAATTGTAAAACATGTGGTAAAAACGTAAGTTTTTTGTCAAAATAAATGCCAAGGTAACGAATATTATCCATAACAGGAATTTGAGATGAGCCAATAAAAATTTCAGAATCTGGATGTAGATCCCTACGTCTACAGAAATGTACACAAGACGTTTTGTCCTTAGAAATAATAAAACCATTTTTATTTGTCCAATTAAGAATGTGGGTGATGGCAATTTGTAGCTGTCTTTCGATAAAACGGATATCATGTCCCATACACATAATACGGAAGTCGTCAACATATAAGTCTCCCTTCACAGAAGAAGGGAGTTGTCTAAGAATATCATTTATTTTAATAGCAAAGAGGGTGACACTCAGGACGCTGCCCTGAGGTACACCCTCTTCTTGTTCATAAAAGCTAGATAGAGTTCGCCCAATTCGGACTTGAAAGACTCGAATGGCAAGAAAATTTCTGATAAAAATTGGCAGGTTCCCACGGAAGTTCATGTTATAAAGATCTCTGAGAATTCCGTATCGCCAAGTTCTGTCATAGGCTTTCGCCATGTCAAAGAAGACTGACACCAAATGGTTCCGTTTGAGAAAGGCTGTCCGAATATTATGTTCAAGATGGAGTAAGTTATCGATAGTTGACCTACCACGTCGGAAACCACTTTGAAAAGCAGTGAGCATATGGTTAGTCTCTAAAATATACACGAGGCGGCAATTGACCATTTTTTCAAGTAATTTACAAAGGCTGCTAGAGAGTGCGATAGGCCTATAATTATTGGGATTGGAAGCATCTTTTCCAGGTTTAGGAAAAGGAATCACAATAGCTCTACACCATGCTCGAGGAAAAATCTGTTCCATCCAAATTCTATTGTAAAAAGAAAGGAGAGCGTGAAGAGAGGGTGCAGACAAATGTTTGATCATAATATAGGTGATGCCATCGTGACCTGGGGCAGATAAGCGACTATCTTGCAAACAATTTAAAAGTTCTGACATAATAAAAGGTTCATTATATGAAAAACAGTTATGAGAATTAAAATCAATCCTGGTCTTTTCAGTTCGTCTTTTGTATGATAAAAAAGGTTCTGGATATGCGTCTGATTTAGAAATAGAAGCTAGGGTAGACCCTATTGTCTCGGCTATGTTCTTAGGAGAGGTGATAGTTTGACAGTTAAGTTTTAAAATAGAAATGTGATTCTCTGAGTAAATGCCCATACATTTTTTCACTTTAGCCCACAGTTCTTTACTGGAGGTATTTGAGTTTATGCTTGATACATAGTTAACCCAGGATTCACGTTGGCTTTTACGTCGCACTCTTCTAGCTTCAGCCCTTGCTTTTTTATATAATATGTAGTTATTGTTATTTGGGTACCTCCGAAAAAGACCCCAAGCTTTTTGTTGTCTCTTTTTTGCCTCCTGGCAGTCACTATTCCACCATGATTTTCTGTGTTTATGAGAGGAAGTTTTTGGAATGCTAGCATCAGCAGCACTGATAATACATTGAGTTATATTATCAAGTGCTTTGTCAATATCATCAGCTATCATGTTATCAGTAATTTTTGCAAGAGCAGTAAAATTTTGCCAATTAGCTCTGTCATATACATATCTTTTTGGATAGTTATTAGAATCTCCATCAGGATTAGTCAATGTAGTAAAAATAGGAAAGTGGTCACTGCCATGTAAGTTATCTGAAACCCAGAAGTTCCATAATGGATAGAGTGAAGGGGAGCAAATGGAAAGGTCTATGGCATGGAAAGTACGGCTCGGTTCATGAAAATAAGTATAATCCTTATTATTAAGTAGGCATAAGCCATTGTTAGAAATTAATTTCTCCACGTCGGTTATTACCAGAATTACCCCACAGTTGGCTATGGGCATTAAAGTCTCCTACAATAATTAAAGGCATGGGGAGTTGGAAAAGAAGATCATCAAGATGTGCTGAGTTAATAGTTTTGTTAGGTGGCAGATATATGGTACAGATTGTAATGAGACTTTTTATATGTACACGGACTGTAACAGCTTGTAAATTAGTGTTTAAAGATAAATGAGAATGGGGTAAGTTGCGAGAGATGAAAAGCGCCACTCCACCAGTGGCCCTTTCATTTTCAGTAAAATCTTTTCGGTAGGTTGCATAGCTGCGTAATTTTGCTTTGTCATTGGGTTTCAGATGGGTTTCCTGTAGGGCTAAGCAAAGTGGATGGTAGTCATTGAGAATATTACGAATTTCGTCATATTTATTCTGATAGCCACGACAGTTCCACGAAATAATATTAGTCATAAATGTAGAGGGGGTTAGATATGTATATCTGTGTCATTTTGTTCGGAGACAGTAGACATACTATCTCCGTCGTCCAATATTTCATCCGGTTCAGGATGAAGTTCCATAGCGTCTTCATCCTCTGTAACTCTTTAATTTAAGGAACAGTACTAAAATAAATGAATCTGATTTTTTGATGTTTTATTTTTCTTTTTTGGAGGGAGAGATTCAGGAATGCTGGCTTTAGTCCTTGAAAGATTGTGTTTTTCAACATTTGATTTATTTTGTTTTGAAGATAACGTTTTAGAAGCGAATTGGGTATTTTTATTATTTAGAGGGATTTTTGAAGTATTAGGAAGAACAGACTTTGGAGAGACAGTTTTAGATAAATTGGTAGAAGTTGACTGTGTTGATTTAGATATCGAACTGATATTATTGGCAATTTTATTATCAGTCTGTTTTGGACGAGTTGTTTCTGCAATGTGTTCAGTCTGAGTAGCAATGGTGTGATAGGTTATTAAAGATGGCTTTGATACAACAGTTGCATATGATACACCAACTGTTGGTGTTCTGGATTCAACTATTTTCCTGGCTTCGGGGTATGATATGTCTTGTTTTATTCGTATTGTTTGTATCTCCTTTTCTCTTTGCCATTGCTCGCATATGTTTGAGTATGATGGATGCTCTTTCTTGCAGTTCACACAACAAACTTGTGCATTGCACTGTGAACTGTCATGGCCTACTGCACTGCAGCGCCCACAGGTCAGATTTCCCCGACAATTTGTCTTGGAATGTCCAAACCGCTAGCATTTAAAACAGCGCAGTGGATGGTTGGTTGGTTGGTTGTATGGGATTTTATGGCGCAAGGTCCCTTTGGGGACATGCTGCGCCAAGACAATGTTGAAAAGAAAACAATGTTATTTAAAATTAAAAAATCACACAGCAATGAGATAAGACTAATTAAAAGAGGACAAAAATCATGAAAAACATTAAATGTCAAAAAATTGTAGAATTTGGTTAAAACATAAAACAATGAATAAGATGAGTGAATTTACATAAAAAACAAGATTAAAAATAAACGAATTCACAGTCATGATATAATTAAAATCAATCAATGATGGTGAAAAAGTAGATCGGAGCAATCAATAAAGAAATAACAACATGAAAGTAAATAGAATGTAAAAATATTTTAAATACAGAGTAAAAAGTGAATGTTACACTAAAAACCTGTCGTACATGAGAATCAAGTGCATAATTACGAGAGTTAAATATAAGTATCAATGTCATTTTGATCGGAAACAGTAGACATGCTACTGTCTCCGTCGTCCAGTATTTCATCCGGCTCGGGATGAAGGTCCACAGCATCGTCATCCTCCATTCTTTGATTTTTTTTGTCTTTTTCCTGTGAATTTGTCTGACTTTTTGAGATTTTGTTCTTTTTTGGTGGGGGTATTGCAGATATAGTAGATTTAGTTTTTGAAATATTTTGCTTTAAAGAAGTTTTAGTTGTAATTTGTGCGTTCCTGTTATGAGATGGTATTTTGGAAGTATTAGAATGTAATGATCTTGGAGAGGCAGTTTGTGAAAAATTGGCAGAAGTGGATTGTTGTGTATCAGGCACAAATTCTTCAAATACAATATTTTCATCATCCGAGTCATTGCTACAGGGGTCGGATTCCATTTCCTCATCCACGTAATGCTGCAACTGCTTTGGATCTTTAATATTTTTTATAATTGAGCTGATGCCAGAGCTTTTCTTCCCCCTACCCACAGTCTTCCATTGTGGAGAGGCTGGAGTTGAGGTTTTCTTTTTAAAGGTTTGTATAGGCGGTTTTTTTAAATTATGTTTTCTGGGAGCATCAGGTTTCTGTGGAATATTGGTATTCATGGCAGGTTTTGTCTTAGTTTGGGGTTGAGATGACTTATTGGATAGAGCTGTCGGTTTCTGTTGTTTCTTCTCTATGTCAATTTTTACCGGTTCAGAGGATGGGGTGTTGGTCGATTCTTTAACATGGGTACTGGTTGACTGTGTTACAGTTGATTTACTGGATGGAAATTGGAAATCAGTTTGTGTACCTATGTGTCTTACGGCTGTTGATTGCTTCTTGAGTAAGCTAGAGTAGGTAATTCCGACAGATGGGGTTCTATTTTCAACTAGTTTACGGGCATCAGGATAAGACAAATTTTGAGTAATTTTTATAGTGATTATTTCCTTTTCACGGTTCCAGTTAGGGCACTTGCGGGAATATGCTGTGTGATCGCCTTTACAGTTTGCACAACGTACAGAATTTTCACATGTTTTATTGTCGTGACCGACTTCCGCGCAACGTGCGCAGGTAAGAGATCCACGACATTGGCCATTGGTATTAGTATGGCCGTAACGCTGGCATTTGAAACATCTGATAGGGTTTGGTATGTATGGTCGAACTGGACAGCTTAGATAGCCAGCTTTAATTCTAGCTGGTAAATTGGGACTATTGAAAGTTAAAATAATATGTTTAGTAGGTAGTATTTCTTCATTGCGACGGATAGTGATACGACGTACATCTATGACATTTTGGTCTTTTAAATTTTCTAAAAGTTCAGTTTTAGTAGAGAATAACAGATCAGGTTCAGATATAACACCACGACTTGTATTTAGAGTTTTATGTATTTGTACAGAAACGGAAAAGGTGCCTATTGTAGAGCAATTAGAAAGAATTTGTGACTGTTTAGCTGTAGAAACTTCAACTAGTAGATCCCCAGATTGCAGCTTTTTGATAGAATGGCCATCCCCCAGCACTGACTGGAATGTTTTTGCAACGAGAAATGGTGAAGTCTTTTTAAATGAATTATCAGATAGGCTATCTGTACGTTTAATGATGAAAAAACGAGTGAATGATAGAGTCTGTGCAGTTTGTTGCTCTCCACTAGGGAGAGAAGTAGAAGGAAAAGAAGTGTTTTCATCCATATTTAAAAGAATAAAATTCAGACCCCGGCCGCACCACCCTCTCCCGAGCCCTACAAGGGGATGCACAATCGTGCACCAGTGCTAACCAGGGCCCATACGGTCACAAGACAACCCTATGTCAGTCTCCACCCTTAACGAGATGACTAGTAGTTGCTCGATCACTTGATCCCTAAAGCCAGTGACAAAAGTCAGCTGACCAGCCGATTGATGCATACGGGACCAAATGCACCTCCCGTCTACCTGAAGCAGAGGCCAAAGCAGTGTGTTGGTTTCCCTCAACTGCCAGGATCCCCCTTTCCAGGGACACGGGTCGCCACGCACGGCCAACACGTGGGTGGTTTACAATTCTCCATGAGTCGATATACAGGATGTATCGGCTCATGCAGAATTGCCCTCACCTCCGAAAAGGAAACCACAATGAGAGTGAAACAAAGAGGAAAGGGAGACCAGAGGAGTAAGGGGAAAAGGAAAGGAGAAAGATCACTCAGGTGCCCCGGGGTTGTGAAGCCCGTGAATACCTAAAGAAGGTATCCCCCTGGGGGAAACAGCGCAGTGGATTGGGAATGTATGGTCTGACTGAGCATGATAGGTATCCGGCTTTTATCGATTTTGGTAGGTTAGGTGTGCTAAATGTAAGGATTATGTGCTTTGTCGGTATCTGTACTTGATTGGCTGGTATTGAGTTATCCCGTCGAAAGATTTTAATTCGTCTAACTTCAATGACTTTTTGTTCTTTTAGATTATCCAGTATTTCATCTTCAGAAACATTTAAGAGGTCAGGTTCAGAGATCACGCCACGAGATGTATTCAGAGTTCTGTGTGGGGATATAGATATGGCAATGTTAGCGAAGTGGGTACATTTTTTTAAATTGGCAGCCTGTGTACTATTGGATACTTCAATCAAAAGTTCACCTGTTCGGAGTTTTTTTATAGTTTTGGGTTCACCGACCAATCCAAGGACAGATTTGTTAATCAGAAAAGGTGATGTTTTGTCGAAACTTCCATCTTGTCGTTTCACTACAAAAAATCTCTCCTCTGATTTACCTGCTTTAGAGAAAAAATCCTCCACTCTTTCTCCCTATGATCGTTTTTTATCTTGGTCAACCACTGAGTCTGAAAAAATTTGAGCTAGAACTCAATTCATCTTCCTTTGCACTATTAAGCTGTGGGGCCTCCACATCGCATATCTGATTTCCTTTAGTTGTAGCCATTATTAGAGAGAAATAATAAAACGCCAAGCATCGGGCCTGGTCACCGACCCTTCTTCTTACCGTTACGTCTGGTGCAGGTCTGAAAAGGGCGAAAAACCCAACGTTTTTCGAACATTGGGTTAAACTCGATAGCATCTCCGAAGCTCCGGTTCTTTTCCAAGGAGAATGGGTAGCCGTAGGTAAGCCTTTACAGCTCTGTCCAACCTACAGCCGGCCCTTACGTCGAAAGGCACCAGTCCTCCGGTGTTATTCCTAACCACCACCATGCAAGCATGGCGCCCCCCGTACTAGGAACCAGAGTCCAGAGATGCCCTGCACCCTGGGACTCGATATCAACCTAAAAAGGAAGAGACGAGTCGATGAATTTAAAAGAAACCTCAACACCCAGGGTGTCTCACGTGTATAAAAAAAACCACTATTGTAAAAAAGTTATTTGAGAGGGAGCTTAAAAAAAAGGTGTCTTTTTTGTCTTTAAACATTTTTAATTTTTTTTTCCTTTTTTTTTTTCAAACAAAAGAACGATAACAAAGTTAGTATAACAAAGAACAATGAAAACAAAGTTATTAGTATAAAAATCAAACATGAACGAGAACAAAGAGGGATAACAAACTGAATAGAGAAGATTAAAAAGTGTGAAACAAAGAAAAAAGGATAGACAACTAAAAAGAGAAGAAAAAAGGAAAGGAGAAAGATCGCTCGGGAACCCGGGGTCGCGAAACCCGTAAATACCTAAAGAAGGTATTCCCCTGGGGGAAATGCACTTTGCGGAAAGTTGAAAAGGAATAAATGACATACATGGAGGCGACAGCTCCGACAATCGCCTCAACAATTCAAATTCTAGATTTGAATAAAACTATTCGCATATTGACTATCTTTTTGCCAATTTATATCTTGGTAGAAAATTCATAAAAATCCAATTTTAGTGGTTCACTAATAGGTTTAAAGTTAAAAACAAAAGACTATTTTAATTTCTTCTTCATTTTATGAATTGATAGTTTGGGCGATTCATGGATGAGTTAATGAATAGAATTCACTAAAAGTTGTACTTCATTTCAGAGACGTAGATAGCGATGTTGAACTGAGTAACAGAGAATCGGACAGAGACGACATTTTCAGTGAAGACTGCAACTATCAAGATGAGAATGACGACGATCAACAAGCCAGTCAAAACATCAACGGTCAACATGAAAATAATTTGTGTGGATCAAGAAGTACACCTGTAATATTAGTCGTCAGATCAAGCATAGAAGTCCAAAATCATAATGACGACGGAGATTTAATGGATGCTGATAGACAAAAATCACTAGGGATAAAGAGAAGAATAAGGATGTTTTTGGTTGGTTGATTGGTTGTATTGGGCTTAATGGCGCAAAATCCGTTAAAGGATATTCTGCGCCAAAACAAAGACTAAAAATACTAAATTTAAATAGAGAACATGGTCAAAATATCTGGATGGGGCATCCTATCCAGATATAGTCAGGCGAATAGAGGTTTAAAAAAAACGACGTAGAATTGCCTAACTCGGAATCGCATGACTATAGAAATTAAATTTAGTTAAAATTATAATTTCAGAGGAATCAGATGACGACGCTATATATGGTATCAATGCACTTAGAATAAGCACTTCATCTTCGAGTTCTCATCTATCTGATGAAGATATTGCAGTTTTGGCCGATCCTGATCCCGATGAGCCCGATGATGGCGGCTTGGGTGCCCCAGTCCCAGGTGGTGTTGGGACTCAAATTGGCTGATGTCTTGGGTGCACCTGGCGCTGGCGCTTTTGAGGCTCATCAAGCTCCGCCTGTTGTATTGGGAGGTGCTAATGGGGCCTTGGGTGCCCCTGGCGATGGCGCTATTTTGGTTCAAAAAGCTCCTCCTGTTGTGTTGGGCGGTGTTGTTGCATCTCAACAGGCTCCTATCGTTGCGTTGGGTGCCCCTGGTGATGGCGCTGTTGGGGTTCAAAAAGCTCCTCCTGTTGTGTTGGGCGGTGTTGTATCTCAACAGGCTCCTATCGTTGCGTTGGGTGCCCCTGGCGATGGCGCTGTTGGGGTTCAAAAAGCTCCTCCTGTTGTGTTGGGCGGCGGTGTTGGATCTCAACAGGCTCCTATCGTTGCGTTGGGTGCCCCTGGTGATGGCGCTGTTGGGGTTCAAAAAGCTCCTCCTGTTGTGTTGGGCGGTGTTGTTGTATCTCAACAGGCTCCTATCGTTGCGTTGGGTGCCCCTGGCGATGGCGCTGTTGGGGTTCAAAAAGCTCCTCCTGTTGTGTTGGGCGGCGGTGTTGGATCTCAACAGGCTCCTATCGTTGCGTTGGGTGCCCCTGGCGATGGCGCTGTTGGGGTTCAAAAAGCTCCTGTTGTGTTGGGCGGGGTTGTTGTATCTCAACAGGGTCCTATCGTTGCGTTGGGTGCCCCTGGCGATGGCGCTGTTGGGGTTCAAAAAGCTCCTCCTGTTGTGTTGGGCGGCGGTGTTGGATCTCAACAGGCTCCTATCGTTGCGTTGGGTGCCCCTGGCGATGGCGCTGTTGGGGTTCAAAAAGCTCCTCCTGTTGTGTTGGGCGGTGTTGTATCTCAACAGGCTCCTATCGTTGCGTTGGGTGCCCCTGGCGATGGCGCTGTTGGGGTTCAAAAAGCTCCTCCTGTTGTGTTGGGCGGTGTTGTATCTCAACAGGCTCCTATCGTTGCGTTGGGTGCCCCTGGCGATGGCGCTGTTGGGGTTCAAAAAGCTCCTCCTGTTGTGTTGGGCGGCGGTGTTGGATCTCAACAGGCTCCTATCGTTGCGTTGGGTGCCCCTGGCGATGGCGCTGTTGGGGTTCAAAAAGCTCCTGTTGTGTTGGGCGGGGTTGTTGTATCTCAACAGGGTCCTATCGTTGCGTTGGGTGCCCCTGGCGATGGCGCTGTTGGGGTTCAAAAAGCTCCTCCTGTTGTGTTGGGCGGCGGTGTTGGATCTCAACAGGCTCCTATCGTTGCGTTGGGTGCCCCTGGCGATGGCGCTGTTGGGGTTCAAAAAGCTCCTCCTGTTGTGTTGGGCGGTGTTGTATCTCAACAGGCTCCTATCGTTGCGTTGGGTGCCCCTGGCGATGGCGCTGTTGGGGTTCAAAAAGCTCCTCCTGTTGTGTTGGGCGGTGTTGTATCTCAACAGGCTCCTATCGTTGCGTTGGGTGCCCCTGGCGATGGCGCTGTTGGGGTTCAAAAAGCTCCTCCTGTTGTGTTGGGCGGCGGTGTTGGATCTCAACAGGCTCCTATCGTTGCGTTGGGTGCCCCTGGCGATGGCGCTGTTGGGGTTCAAAAAGCTCCTCCTGTTGTGTTGGGCGGCGGTGTTGGATCTCAACAGGCTCCTATCGTTGCGTTGGGTGCCCCTGGCGATGGCGCTGTTAGGGTTCAAAAAGCTCCTCCTGTTGTGTTGGGCGGTGTTGTTGTATCTCAACAGGCTCCTATTGTTGCGTTGGGTGCCCCTGGCGATGGCGCTGTTGGGGTTCAAAAAGCTCCTCCTGTTGTGTTGGGCGGCGTTGTTGGATCTCAACAGGCTCCTATCGTTGCGTTGGGTGCCCCTGGCGATGGCGCTGTTGGGGTTCAAAAAGCTCCTCCTGTTGTGTTGGGCGGTGTTGTTGGATGTCAACAGGCTCCTATCGTTGCGTTCGGTGCCCCTGGCGATGGCGCTGTTGGGGTTCAAAAAGCTCCTCCTGTTGTGTTGGGCGGTGTTGTTGGATCTCAACAGGCTCCTATCGTTGCGTTGGATGCCCCTGGCGATGGCGCTGTTGGGGTTCAAAAAGCTCCTCCTGTTGTGTTGGGCGGTGTTGTTGGATCTCAACAGGCTCCTATCGTTGCGTTCGGTGCCCCTGACGCTAAAGCTGTTGGTGCTCAACATCATCCTGATATCTTGGGTGCCCCTGTTGTTGGCCCACCACCACCAAACAGAAGAGGAAGACTCCAGGCCAGAAGACTAGCAGAGATGAGAGCTGTCATAGCAGCCGTGCCGCGGTGGAAAAGACAGAATAAGAAAAAGACATTACTAATGTCTTTTTCTTATTTTAGTTTAACATATTAACGAGGTAATTCATTTACCATTTCACCTTTTCCATTTTATGCTAAATTTTGAAATTTTTTCGTGCCTTTTGATTTAAAATTTTTAAGAGTTAAAAATCAAGGAGGGGAGGAAAGACGTGCCAAACTTCTCTCGCCAAAGTTATCGAAAGGATTGTTAAATTGAGACAACTTATTTTAAACACCTTGATATTGAAGATATAAAAAAACGATAATAGCGCAATAATTCAAATAATTATGTACTACTTTATCACTGAACAGTTACATATAAATAATTATGATTCTTAAGACAATGATTGTAAAATTCCAAATGCTAAATTTATGATGCTAATAACGATAATATTTTTATCTTCAGTTTACTGTTTCGATTCATAAAACAAATGAAATTGTAATTAACTCGCTTGTTCGAATTTTCTAGCACACAAACAGAATGCGATCATCGACTAACGAGATATATGTATTCCAATAGCAACGTTTCGGGAAAACAAATTACTGTCAGGGTTGGTTGGTTGGTTGTATAGGGTTTAATGGCGCAAAATCCCTTCAGGGACATGCTGCGCCAAACAAAGACAAAATATATAAAAAACATGGAATTAAACGAATATTTATAAACAAAAAGCTATCTGGATGAGGTAAATATAGTCATAAAAGTGTGATAAAACAAGAATAAAAATAAAGATAGTGAAATGCAAAATTGTTAATTTCAAGAAGGCATTTGGATGGGGTTTCCATCCAGAATGCCAAAAAAGAATGTCAAAGATAAAAAAATAGTGAAATCCTAAATCATAGAATAAAAGCCCGCATGTTTTAAAAAAGTAAAGAGTGCCCCATGAGGTGTTTCCCCAATGAGGTTCGTCAAGACTGGTGATGATGAATTAAAATAGAAGCGATACAAGTGTCGGAGGCCCGGACAGTCCATCAGAATATGACGAATGATTAGATTATCAAAATGGCAGTGTGGACACATGGGTGCATCCTCCCGTAGTAAAAGATGTTTATGAGTCATTCTAGAGTGTCCAATTCTCAGACGAGTCAGAAGAACGTCAGTTTTTCTTGGATAGTTCAGAGGCCAGGTCATGATAGTTGGTTTGATACAATGCAACTTATTATTGTTCTCGAAATTCCAGCTCTCTTGCCATTTATTATGAATAAAATGTTTTATAATTAGTTTAACGTCTGAGAATGGGATTTTATTATGCAATGGATTACAAGCAAGTTTTGCCGCTTGATCAGCTTTTTCATTACCAGGAATGCCCATGTGTCCAGGAACCCAGCAAAATAAAATTTTGTAGCCACGTCTAGTCAATTTAGTATAAAGGTCCAGGATGTCTGAGACATAAGAATGCTTTTTAAAAGATTTTAATGCGTCAATAGGGCTATTTGAGTCAGTATAAATTATGAAGGAGGTATTTTGATGATTAGAAATGTGCACCATGGCTCTCTCAATTGCAATCAATTCGGCTGTAAATATAGATGTAGAAGGGTGAAGTCGATAACTAAGGGTCATACTATCACAGTATATACCACAACCTACAATATTACGATTTTTTGATCCATCCGTATAAATGTCCAAGTGATCGCTAAAAATTGCACGATGTGCAGCAAATAATTGTTTAAAGGCTGTAGGGGCTAAGTTCTTTCTGTCATAACCTTTGAAGGGATGAAGGGTTGTGATAACAGGTGGATTCCAGGGAGGATACATATGCAATGGATATGTGCTCACCCCAATATTATTCAAAGGGCTATTGCTGATTATGGTTCTCATTCTGACTCCAAAAGACGGGACGCAAGATGGACGATTTTGATAAAGAATATCATTGTCAGAGTTTAAAATGTATGTATGAAGTGGATGACTAGGATGTGAAAGGAGACGGTAAAACAACCCCAAAGAAAGTTTTTCACGGGTATAATGTAATGAAGGTTCATTACAGTCAACATATAAGCTTAAAACAGGTGATGTACGAAATGCACCAGAGCAAACACGAAGTGCGCTATGGTGTACTGTGTCAAGTTTTTCAAAAACAGATTTTCTAGCTGAGCCATAGACCTGGCAGGCATAGTCGATCTTTGACCGGATCACAGCCCTGTATATTTTAATAAGAGAAGTACGGTCTGCTCCCCAAGAAGTGTTAGAGAGTACTTTAAGTATATTCAGTGATTTTTCACATTTCGTCCGTAAGTTTAAAATATGAGGTAAAAAAGTAAGTTTCTTGTCAAAAATTAAACCCAAATAGCGAACACTGTCCGCAACAGGTATTTGGGTTGAACCAATAAAAATTTCAGGATCTGGATGCAGATCCCTACGTCTACAAAAATGCACACAAGAAGTTTTGTCATGAGATATAATAAAACCATTTTTATTAGTCCAATTAATAATATGAGTGATTGCAATTTGCAACTGTCTTTCAATAAAACGGATATCCTGTCCCATACACATGATACGGAAGTCATCTACATATAAATCTCCTTTCACTGAGGGAGGAAGCTGCTTAAGGATGTCATTTATTTTAATTGCAAAGAGGGTGACACTCAGGACACTTCCCTGGGGTACACCCTCCTCTTGTTCATAAAAGCTAGACAAAGTGCCCCCAATTCGGACTTGAAAAAGTCGAATGGCAAGAAAATTTTTGATAAAAATTGGCAGGTTCCCGCGGAAGTGCATGTTAAAAAGATCTCTGAGAATTCCGTATCGCCATGTTCTGTCATAGGCTTTCGCCATGTCAAAGAAAACTGACACCAAATGGTTGCTTTTGAGAAAGGCTGTTCGAATATAATGTTCAAGATGGATAAGTTATCGATAGTTGACCTACCACGTCGGAAACCACTTTGAAAAGCAGTTAGCATATGGTTAGTCTCTAAAACATACACGAGGCGGCAATTGACCATTTTTTCAAGTAATTTACAAAGGTTGCTAGAGAGTGCGATAGGCCTATAATTACTTGGATTGGAAGCATCTTTTCCAGGTTTAGGAAAAGGAATCACAATAGCTCTACACCACGCTCGAGGAAAAATCTGTTCCATCCAAATTCTATTATAAAAAGAAAGCAGAGCGTCAAGAGAGGGTGCAGACAAATGCTTGATCATGATATAGGTGATGCCATCGTGACCTGGGGCAGATAAGCGACTATCTTGCAAACATTTTAAAAGTTCTGACATTGTAAATGGTACATTATATGAAAAAGAGTTATGAGAATTAAAATCAATCCTGGTCTTTTCAGTTCGTCTTTTGTATGATAAAAAAGGTTCTGGATATGCGTCTGATTTTGAAATAGAAGCTAGGGTAGACCCTATAGTCTCGGCTATGTTCTTAGGAGAGGTGATAGTTTGACCGTTATGTTTTAAAATAGAAATGTGATTCTCTGAGTAAATGCCCATACATTTTTTCACTTTAGCCCACAGTTCTTTACTGGAGGTATTTGAGTTTATGCTTGATACATAGTTAACCCAGGATTCACGTTGGCTTTTACGTCGCACTCTTCTAGCTTCAGCGTTTGCTTTTTTATATAATATGTAGTTATTGTTATTTTGGTACCTCCGAAAAAGACCCCAAGCTTTTTGTTGTTTCTTTTTTGCCGCCTGGCAGTCACTATTCCACCATGATTTTCTGTGTTTATGAGAGGAAGAAGTTTTTGGAATGCTAGCATCAGCAGCACTGATAATATATTGTGTTATATTATCAAGTGCTTTGTCAATATCATCAGCTATCATGTTATCAGTAATATTTGCAAGAGCAGTAAAAGTTTGCCAATTAGCTCTGTCATATATATACCTTTTTGGATAGTTATTAGAACTACCATCAGGACCAGTCAATGCAATAAAAATAGGGAAGTGGTCACTGCCATGCAAGTCGTCTGAAACCCAGAAGTTCCATAACGGATAAAGTGATGGGGAGCAAATGGAAAGGTCTATGGCATGGAAAGTACGGCTCGGTTACTGTCAGGGAATTAAGCGTGAAGAGTAAGGATGTTTTTTGAGTGGTTGGTTGTATTGGGTTTAATGGCGCAAAATCCCTTAAAGGGACATACTGCGCCAAAACAATGGCGCATCAATTCAACAATTCTTCATTTTATGAATTTATAGTTTGGACGATTCATGGATGAGTTATGAAAGATTTCTTCCATCCAAGTTAGAAAAAATAGAATTCAGTTGGTTGGTTGGTTGAATGGTGTTTAATGGCACAAAATCCCTTTTGGGCCATGCTGCGCCAAAAAAGTGAAAATAGAAAAAAAATGAAGTGATAATATGCATAATAAAACCAATTAAGAGTCCACAGTCCTTAGTGAAATGTATAAAATTACAGATAAAAAATGTTAAAATATAGACAATGAACAATAATTTTAAAGAAACAAAATCACAAAGTAAGAGGGAAAATCAATACGGCACGTATTAAACACAAAGTGCAATTAAAAAATAATGCGGCAATTGTTAAAATAAAAACAAAGTATAAGCTGACACTCAAGTTATATATAAAAAAATTTAAAACGCAGAGTTTAATAAAAGTAAATTAGGCAAGTATTCGTCGAAAACAATGTTCTCTTCGCCTGTACTCTAGTCGAAAGTTTCTTCCATAGTCTCTTCCGCATAATCATGTAGTTGTTAGGGATCTTTTAAATTAGTAATGGACTGGTTATGCTGGGACTTGCGCTGTTTTTTTCTAACAGTCTGCCACTGATGAAAACCTCGGATGGGAACACTCTTTTGCCTTTTGGATCGGTTTAACTTTTTGAACGGTATTGGGTTTGTGGAGTTAAGCAGAATGATCAAGCGTTTTTTTATTAGGTTTAGCTGCCTTAGTCTTTTGATTAGTAACAAGTTTCGGAAGATTAGAAACAGAAGGATCAGGATTATTATTAGATATAGTTGCCTTATTTTTAGTTTGAAGTTCAGTGTCCTTTTTAAGTTGAGCAGGAGATTTTTGTGTTTAAGTAGGTGCGTGTAAAGTAGTAACAGGTTCTGACGAAGGTAAACAGATATCACGGGATTCTTTGATTGGGGTGTTTGTTGACTGTGTTTTGGCTGAATTGTTTGATGACAGACACTTCAGTCTGGGTGCTAATATGTTTTACAGATTTAGACTGCTGTTTCAATAGGCTTGAATAAGACACGCCGACAGACGGGGTTCTGGATTCTACGAGCTTATGGGTAGGAAAGTTGTTGGTTGGAGTTTAATGGCACAAAGTCCCATTAGGGACATGCTGCGCCAAACAAGAATGAAAAGATTAAAAATTGAAAATAAAGAGTGTGATTGTATAACAAAGATAATAAAGTTATCTGAATGGGTACTCCATCCAGATATGGTCAAAAAAGTGAAGAACGACAGTGAAGAGTACAAACCAGTAAGGCACAAAAAGCAAGCCTCATAAAAAGTAGGTATCTGGATGGGAGTTCCATTCAGAATGTCAACATATGTAAAAGGTAAGATCTAAATTTCAAAATAAAATTCAGAGTGTTTTAAAAAGGTAAAAAGGGCCCCATGGAGTGTTTCCCCAATGAGGTTTGTCAAAGAGGGTGATGAAGTATTAAAATATATCCTGTACAAGTGCCGGAGTCCCGGGCAGTCCGTTAAGATATGATGGATGGTCAGAGTATCAAAATGACAATGAGGATTTTTGCCGTCTCATCAGCTTTTTCATTACCAGAGATGCCCATGTGTCCAGGTACCCAGCAAAATAAATAACCACGTCTTGTCAAGTTAGTATAAAAATCCAGGATAGCTGAGACATAAGAATGTTTTTTAAAAAGATTTTAAAGCATCAATAGCACTATTTGAATCAGTATAGATGATGAAAGGAGTGTTATGATGATTAGATGTGTACCATGGCCCTCTATTGCAATTAATTTGGCTGTAAAAACAGAGATAGAAGGATGAAGCCGATAACTAACGGTAACATCACAATAAACTCCACAACCAACAATATTATCATTCTTAGAACAATCTGTATATATGTCCATGTTATTACTAAAATTAGCACGGTGTGCGGCAAATAATTGTTTAAAAGCAATATGGGCTGAATTCTTCCTCTCATAACATTTAAAAGGATGGAGAGTTGTAATAACAGGTGGGTTTCAAGGGGGATACATATGCAATGGACAGGTGCTCACCTCAACATTATCTGGGTAGAAAAGATTTTGCATTATTTTTACAGTTAGAATTTCTTTTTCACGGATCCAGTTTGGGCAAGAGCGAGAGAAAGCTGTATGATTACCCTTGCAATTTATGCAGAGTTCCGATTTTTCACATGAATTGCTATCATGGTCAACTTCTGCACAGCGTGCACAGGTAAGGGAACCACGACAGTTAGTTTTATTGTGTCCGTATCGCTGGCATTTAAAACAAAGGAGAGGGTTAGGAATGTATGGTCGGATAGTTCAAGTAGGCTGCTTTAATTCTTGTTGGTAATGTAGGGCTGTTGAAAGTTAGAATGATGTGCTTCGTAGGAAGCACTTGCCCATTCCGTCGGATAGTAATACGGCGGCTATCTGACATTTCGGTCTTTCAAATTTGTTTGAAGTTCTTTAGTACAGAGTAAAATGTCAGGTTCAGATATTACACCACGGCTTGTATTCAAAGTTTCTAGTATTGTGCTTCTACCGAAACGGAAAAAGAACCTATTGTAGAGCAGTTGGAAGTTCTAATTGTTTGGCTGAAGAAACCTCCACAAGCAAGTCTCCAGATTGCAATTTTTTTACCGAATGACCATCTCCCAAAAACGA
The DNA here is from genome assembly GCA_964019185.1 of Maratus speculifer. Classification (NCBI taxonomy): domain Eukaryota; kingdom Metazoa; phylum Arthropoda; class Arachnida; order Araneae; family Salticidae; genus Maratus; species Maratus speculifer. The sequence continues at coordinate 428,765,551 of OZ025290.1, read as the reverse complement.
CTGGGAAGTTTTAGCAATAACAAAAGGTGAAGTCCTTTTGATCGAACTATCAGAGTGACTATCTGTGCGTTTAATAACAAAAAAATGTATAAAAGGCGATTTCAGTACAATTTGTTACTCTCCACAAGGGTGAGATACAGAAGGAATTGAAGTATTTCCATCCATATTTTAAAAAAAAAGCAATTCATACCGCGGCCGCACCACCCACTACCGAGCCCAACGAGGGGGTGCACATTCATGCACCAGTGCTAACCAGGGCGCATACGGTCACAAGACATTCCTATGCCAGCCTCCTCCCTTAACGAGATGGCTAGTAAATGCTCTACTACTTGATCCCTTAGCCAGTGACAAAAGCCAGCTGACCAGCCGATTGATGCATACGGGACCAATATACACCTCCCGTTTACCTGAAGCAGAGACCAAAGCAGTGTGTTGGTTTCCCTCAACTGCCAGGATCCCCTTTTTCAGGGACACGGGTCGCCATGCACGGCCAGCACGTGGGTGGTTTACAGTTCTCCACGAGTCGATATACAGGATGACATCGGCTCATACAGAATTGCCCTCACCTCCGAAAAGGAAACTACAACGAGAGTGAAACAAAGATGAAAGGAAGACGAGAGGAGTAAGAAGAATTAGAAAAGAGAAAGATCACTCGGGTGTCCCGGGGTTGTGAAGCCCATGAATACATTAAGAAGGTATCCCTCTGGGGGGAAAATAGAATTCAGACAGCAGCCGCATCACCCACTACCGAGCCCAACAAGGGGATGCATATTCGTGACCAGAGCTAACCCGGGCCCATAAGCTCACAAGACATCCTTATGCCAGCCTTCACCCTTAACGAAATGACAAGTAAACGCTCGCTCACTTGATACCTTAGTCAGTGAAAAAAGCCAGCTGACCAGCCTATTGGTGCTTACGGGACCAATATGCACCTCCCGTCTACCGGAAGCAGAGGCCAAAGCAGTGTGTTGGTTTCCCTCAACTGCCAGGATCCCCTTTTTCAGGGACACGGGTCGCCATGCACGGCCAGCACGTGGGTGGTTTACAATTCTCCATGAGTCGATATACAGGATGATATCGGCTCACACAAAATCGCCCTTACCTCCGAAGAGGAAACCAGAACGAAAGTGAAACAAAAGGAAAGGAAAATTAGAGGAGTAAAAGGAAAAGAGAAAGATCACTGAGGTACCAGGGGTTGTGAAGCCAGTGAATACCCAATGGTATCCCCCTGGGGGTCTGGTGGCAGTGTAATTGTCTGATCAGCTATGATGTTGGACAGCTGCACACCTCTCCACGTCTTTGGCATGTGCTGTGTGACAAGTATGAGATCTTGGAACCTTGTGTTCGCTTTTTCTGAGGTGGAGTTCGCCCCGTGTTCATCTTATAGGAGGATAACACGAGGCCACGTATTGTTCTAGTCTGTGAATTTCTTGAGGGTTAGGATATTCGCCGGATGGATTGGCCAGCCAGATCCTTAGTCATGAACCCTGTATAGCATATCTGGGAAGCTCTGGTAATGGAAATTGCAACCCCTTCCGAGAACCATCCAGGAACTGAAAACAGCGTTGCTGAATGAATGGGACGAATTGCCACAGGCATAGATAAACTGCCTTATTTCCAGTATGACTTTACGCTGCGAGGGCTGTATACCTATTAGATGGATCCATACTCTCTATTAACGCATTTTTTTTGTGTATTCTGCAACCGCTGTTCCAGACCTTCAGATCTCCATGTATGTCATGCACGAACATGTGTCTTATGACTGTTGAATGATTATTTTGTATTACATCAACCTACGTTCACACCAAATTTTATTAAAACCGGTCCAATAGTTCTAGAGCTCGTAGATCAAATATGAAAATTCTCTTAATTTCTTACACCAGTGTATTTGCGAAATAACCAGGGATGGATTTTTTATTAGATGTAGCAACCCTAACTTTGTATTTAGTGTACTTTATGGGTAGTGCTGAAGATTTGTTACTGAATATGTTTATACTATAGTGATAGGTTCTGAGGGCGTAACCGCCGTTCTAATTTTTGGCTTGCAGAACATTTAATAGAACAACTGATATCACGGGATCCTTTCTTTTAAGTACTGAGTGGAATAAATGATTGAGATTGGGTACTTATTCGTCTTACAGAATTTGATTGCTGCTTAAATAAGCTATAATATGAAAAACCACAGATGGGGTTCTGGCTCAACTAGTTTTTGGGCTTCATTGTAGGAAAGGTTTTGGCTAATTTTTACGGCAAGAATTTCTTTTTTAACATTCGAAATAGGAGAGAAGCGAGCGTATGACGAGTGATCCCTTTACTATTTGCACAGCGTTCAGTTTTTTCACAAAATTTACCATCATGGCCAACTTCTGCAAACGTGGGAGGTAACAGCGCCACGACAGATTTAGTATGATGGTAACAACACTGGCGTTTTAAGCAACGGAGAGGATTGAGGATGTAATGTCTGTACAGCTTACGTATCCAGCTTTGATTCTAGTTCGTAAATTAGGGCTATTGAAAGTTAGTATGGTATGTATTCTGGAATCAGTTACCCATTCTGGCGGATATAATGCGGCATACATCTATAACATCTTGTTAATTTAAATTTGACAAAAGTCATTTTTTATGAAACAAAAGATCTGGTTTTGATATAATATCAAGTGTAGTATTTTGAGTAGTATGTACTTTAATAAAAACTGAAAATGAGCCTATTTTAGAGCAATTTGAAAGTAACATTGTTTTGCGGTAGACTTCAACAAGTAAATCTCCAGACTGCAATTTCTTGAGAGAATGGTTATCCTCCAAAGCAGACTGAAATTATTTTGCAACTAACAATGGTAAGGTTCTCTTAAAGGTATCAGAAAGGCTGTAAGTGCATTTAATGACAAAGAAGATGGTGAGAGATGGCTGTACATTTTGTTGCTCTCCACAAGGGAGAGAAATAGAAGGGATCAAGTTATTCCCATTCATATTTGAAGTAATAAATATTCAGACTCCCAGCCGCACTACCCCTACTGAGCACAACGAGGGAATGCACATTCGTGCAACAATGCTAACCAGGCCCAATACGGTCACAAGACAACTCTATGTCAATCTCTACCCTTAACAAGATGGCTAGTAGTTGCTTGATCACTTGATCCCTTAGCCAATGACTGAAGTCAGGTGATCAACCGATTGATGCGTACGCGAACATTATGCACCTCCTGTCTACCTGAAGCACAAACCAAAGCAGTATGTTGGTTTCCCTTAACTTTCAGGATCCCCTTTCCAGGAACAAGGGTTGCAACGCACTGCAAACACGTGTGGAGGGTTTAAAATTATTAATGAATCGATATGCAGGATGATATCGGCCCTTGCAAAATTCCCCTCATCTTCAGAGATTAAACCGAAACGGGAGTGAAACAAAGATGAAAGGAAGACCAGAGGAGTAAGGGGAAAAGGGAAAGAGATCACTCAGGTGCCTGGGGTTGTGAAGCCCGTGAATACCTAAAGAAGGTATCCCCTAGGGAGGTTGTTTTTAACTATCTATTAAGAACTATCAGACAGGCTTTGAGCAAGTTTAATAAAAAAGTAAAAGAAATATTCTGATCATTTGTTGTTCTCCACGTCTTAGAGATATAGTAGGAATTTAATAATATCCATCCATGTTTAAATAAATCAGAATTCAGGCCCAAGCCGCACCAAAATTACCACCCACTACCGAAGTCAGTAGGATGTACATTCGTGCAACTGTACTAACCAATACTCATACAATCATAAGACAACCTTATTTCAGTCTCCACCCTTAACGATGAGTAGTTTCTTGTTCCCTTAGCCCGTGATAAGTCAGCTGACCAGCCGATTGGGGCATACGGGATCTATATGCACCTTTCCTCTATCTGAATCAGAGGCCAATTTATTTAAAAAGGAGCAGTTTATTTAAAATATGTGGCACACAATTTCATCCTTTACCATTATCTAATGGAATTCTTTTGTGTGGCCCTGTATATGAATAACAGTTATATTTTCACCACATATTTTATAGAATAGAAGAGGAAAAAGCATCGTTTGATTACATTTCGTAATTTCATATAAATTGTAATGTGTTTGACAAGGTGTAACATCTTTACAATTCATTTGAAACTATTTTTCCCCATAGGCCGTAATGTAAAGGAAAACTTTCTAACATGATTAGTTTGTTAACAGGGGATAGATTAAACATCAATAATGTACCAAAATTACAGGGCAATCCGAGTGTATTTACAGGATTTAGAGCGCGGACAGTCAGACAAACCGAATGCACAAGCACTTTTAAACTTTGTTGGAAAGTGCTAAATATGCAATATGATTAATATATTTAAAGTTTAATTAAAAACAATACTAAAGGTTAATATAGAAATCTTAAGAAAGAAAATAACAAGTTAAAACCCCTATAATGAGTTAAATAGCATAGAATAATTAATAAAATGTAACATGTGAAACACTTAAATAGACAGCATTGCTAATTCGGTAATTCATTCATTAAACATTGCATTGTCTTCACGACATCCAAGTCTTTGTTATTTCACTGACTCCATACTCTTTCATAACGCTGCAAATGTTTTGGATCCTTAATATTTAATACATGGGCTGATTGATGAATTTTTCTCTCTTCCCCACACTTTTCCACCTTGAAGAGGCAGGTGTTGAGGTTTTCCTTATCTCTGATATTGAGCTAGGTTTTTTCGAGTAGTATACGATCTCCAAGGTATTTTTGCTCTTGTGCCAGCCTTGGCATTATTCTGGGGGTTCTGATGATTTCGGAGTATTTTTTGAGGATGGAACTGTCAGTCCCAGTTTTGAGTTTAGATTATTCCTTAGATTGAACTCTAGATTTCTGCCGCCGACAAAAAGGTTTATTATCTTAACAGGTTCTAAGGATCGTAGCAAACGTTCTAGCAAAAGGGTCCCATAGTATTTGAAACTAAGACTGATATCACTGGTTTCTTTAACTGTAGTATTGTTTGATTGTGTTATAGTCGATTCGCTTGGTGGAAATTGGGAATCAGTTTGGGTTTATGTGTTTTACTAATTTTGATTACTGTTTCAGCAGGCTTGAATAAGACACCCTGACAGACAGGTTCCTGGATTCTACGATTTTCCGAGATTCTAGGTAGGGAAGATTGTGTTATTGCATCGGTTATGTAGGTCCGTCTTAAAGAAGGAATCGACCCTGGTTCTAGATGTTAGGAGACTGCCATCAGGGGCAGTCATGAGCCGAAGGATTCTCTCCTGATCTGCGGAGAGACGACGCAGGGCCATTACAGGAACAATCCACCTCATGCACGGCAGTCCCATTCTGCCATCTTTTCGAAAGCGTGAAAAGCACTTGATGGGACATCATGCGAAAGGTGGAGAATCTCCCGAACAAACCTGCGCACCTCCAGATCGATCCTCTTGAGGTTTCCCGCATACAGCTTACCAAGGATTCCACTTCCTACCATTGCACGGAACAGAGGCTCTCGGAAGGCAGAGTAGCCACGCTGCTCAAGAGAACGTGCCAGGGAATTTCACAGAGCACCATGACGCTGCATTCTTAGGCCATGAGTTGAAAAGTATCGCTGAGAAACACTATTCAGAGTTTCAGGTACGCGGCAGCCACGTGTGTAAAACTTCTCAGCATCGCGTCCACTGGCCGACTCCAACACTCGCGTCCACACTCTTGTGTATAAACAAATGTACTGGACCTGAATCGCAGAAATATAGTCCCTACCTGACATAACTGAAGTGCTGTTATAAAGCCAAGCCGACGCAGCCTGGGTTGGTTGGTTGGTTGTATAGGGTTTTATGGCGCAAAATCCCTTAAGGGACATGCTGCGCCAAAAACAAGTTAACTAGGAAAATAAAAGAGTGAAAATAAACAATGAAAAAAGCAATCTGGATGGGGAACCCCATCCAGATGTAGTCAAAGTTAGGAAAGGTAAAGTTTAAGTTCTAAATCAATAAAAAACAAGGACAGGGTAGGAATCGCATCCAAATGTCAAAGAACATATAAATGAAAGTTGTAAACAAACGAAAGAAGTTATAATTCAAAATAAAATCCGGCATGTTTTAAAGTAAAGAGTGCCCCATGAGGTGTATCCCAAATGAGGTTTGTCAAATTAGGTGAAGAAGTCTTAAAATAAACTCTAAGTGTCGCAAACCAGGACAGTCAGTCAAAATGTGATGAATGGTTAACTGAACAAAATGACAATATGAGCACATAGGTGCGTCCTCTCGAAGTAAAAGATGTTTATGAGTGATCCTGGAATGTCCAATTCTCAGACGAGTTAGAATGACATCTGTTTTCCTTGGATAGTTCGGAGGCCAGGTTGTGATGATAGGTTTAACATGGTGTAGTTTATTATTGTGCTCCAGATTCCAACTATCTTGCCACTTATTATAAATGAAGTATTTTATGAGTAGTTTGACGTCTGAGAATGGAATTTTATAGTTTAATGGAATAAGAGCATGTTTTGCTGCTTCATCAGCTTTTTCATTTCCAGGAATACCCATATGTCCCGGTACCCAGCAGAATAAAATACTATAGCCACGTGTTGTCAAATTATTATAAAGCTCAAGGATGGAAGTGACAAATGGATGCTTATTAAATGATTTAATGGTTTCAATAGAACTACAAGAGTCAGTATAGATAATGAAGGATCTATTACGATGATGAGAGATGTGCAACATTGCTCTATGTATTGCAATCAATTCAGCAGCAAATATAGAAGTGGATGGATGAACACGATAACTCAAAGAAGTGTTATCACAAAAAACCCCACATCCAACAGTATCTCCTCTTTTGGAGCCATCTGTGTATATATCAGTGTAAGAACTGTAGTTTGCTCGATGAACAGCAAATAATTGTTGGAAAACAGCAGGAGGCAAATTCCTTTTATCAAATCCTTTGAATGGATGGAGAGTAGTGATATTAGGAGGCTTCCATGGAGGGAACACATGCGAGGAACATGGACTTACCTCAATATTGCTGAGAATGCTATTGTCAATTGCATTCCTGATCCTGACACCAAAAGATGGGATGCAAGATGGACGATGCTGGTATAGAATGTCATTGTCTGTATTTAAAATGTATGAATGAAGTGGATGACCGTGATGTGAAAGAAGACGGTAAAAGAGATTCAATGACAAGTTTTCACGAGTATAATGTAAGGAAGGCTCATTACAGTCAACATAAAAACTTAGAACAGGAGAAGTACGAAATGCACCAGAGCAAACACGAAGTGCGCTATGGTGCACAGTGTCAAGTTTTTTAAGAACATAATTACGAGCAGAACCGTAGATCTGGCAGGCATAGTCAATTTTAGAACGAATAACGGCACGATAAATTTTGAGAAGCGAAGTGCGGTCTGCACCCCAAGAAGTATTTGATAGTACTTTTATTAAGTTTAGCAATTTTTCACATTTTGTCCGTAATTGTAAAACATGTGGTAAAAACGTCAGTTTCTTGTCAAAGTATACGCCGAGGTAACGAACAGTGTCCACAACAGGAATTTGGGTAGAACCAATGAAAATTTCAGGATCTGGATGTAGATCCCTACGTCTACAAAAATGCACACAGGAAGTTTTGTCTTGAGAAATAATAAAACCATTTTTATTTGTCCAATTAAGAATGCGGGTGATGGCAATTTGCAGCTGTCTCTCAATAAAACGAATATCCTGTCCCATACACATGATGCGGAAATCGTCAACATATAAATCTCCCTTCACAGAAGGGGGAAGTTGACTAAGTACGCCATTTATTTTGATAGCAAAGAGGGTAACACTCAGGACACTGCCCTGAGGTACACCCTCTTCTTGTACATAAAAATTAGAAAGAGTTCCACCTATTCGAACTTGAAAAAGTCGAACAGCGAGGAAATTTTTTATAAAGATTGGCAGATTACCACGAAAGTCCAAGTTAAAAAGATCACGAATGATCCCATAACGCCAAGTTCTATCATAGGCTTTCGCCATGTCAAAGAATACTGACACCAAATGGTTGCGTTTTAGAAAGGCAGTCCGTATGTAATTTTCAAGGTGAATAAGGTTATCAATAGTAGACCTACCACGTCGAAAACCACTCTGAAATGCGGCAATGCAATTGTTAGATTCTAAAACATGCACAAGACGGGAATTAATCATTTTCTCTAGGAGCTTGCAAAGGCTGCTAGTGAGTGCGATAGGTCTGTAGTTATTTGGGTCACTGGAATCTTTTCCTGGTTTAGGAAAGGGAATGATAATGGCTTTACGCCATGCGTCAGGAAAGATGTGTTCCATCCAAATACGGTTATAAAACTTGGAGATTATTGAGAGAAGTTGTGCAGAGATGTTTCAGCATGGTATAAGTAATGCCGTCGTGGCCTGGAGCAGAGGGATGGCTATTATGTAAACAGCTATGTAGTTCCGAGATGGTGAAAGGAACATTGTAGTCATAAGTTTGGCGAGTGTTAAAATTGATAGTGGTAGTTTCCATTTGCCTTTTATAGGACAAGAAAGGTTCAGGGTACGAGTCAGAGCTGGAATTTGATGCAAGTGCATTTGTTATGGTTTCAGCAATATTTTTGGGTGAAGCAATTGTGTGGCCATTGTGATTTAGAATAGAGATATGGTTTACAGAATAAAGACCCATACAATTTCTGACCTTTTTCCACAGGATTTTACTGGAGGTACTAGAGTTAATGTTAGATATGTATTGCATCCAGGATTTACGTTGACTATTACGACGCACTCTCCTAGCTTCTGCCTTTGCTTTTTTAAAAGCAATATAATTACTATTAGTGGGGTATCTCCTAAAAATGCCCCAAGCCTTCTGTTGATTCTTTTTTGCGTTCTGACAGTTACTGTTCCACCAAGGCTTTTTGTGCTTGTATGTGGTGCAGGATTTAGGAATGCTTAAATCTGCAGCATTAATGACACACCTGGTAATATTATCAAGTGCATCATCAATATCACAGTCAATCATATCATTTGTAATTTTAGCATGACTCATGAAAGTTGGCCAGTTGGCTCTGTCATAGATGTAATGCTTAAAATAATTATTAGAATCCCTGTTAGGAGCAGTCTTTGTGATAAATGTTGGAAAATGGTCACTGCCGTGCAAATCATTAGAAATCCAAAAATTCCAAGGATAGATAGATGGGGAGCAAATTGCCAGGTCTATAGCATGAAAAGTACGGGTAGGTTCGTGAAAATAAGTATGATCGCCATTATTGAGTAGGCATAAGCCATTGTCAGAGATAAGTTTTTCTATGATATCCCCACGATGATTAGAATCACTGTTCCCCCATAGTTGGCTGTGGGCATTAAAATCTCCAATAATGATGTATGGAGTGGGGAGTTGGAGAAGAAGATTATCTAGATCTATTAACTGAATAGTTTGGTTTGGAGGTAAATAGATAGTACATATTGTTATGAGATGGTCAATATGTACACGGACTGCAACAGCTTGTAGGCTAGTATTTAAAGTAATATGAGATGGGGCAAAGTGTGAGAGATGAAAAGAGCCACTCCACCAGTGGCTCTGTTACTACCTATAAAATCTTTTCTGTAAGTTGAATAGCTGCGTAATTTGGCTTTGTTACTGGGTTTTAAATGGGTTTCCTGTAAAGCTAAACATAAAGGCTGATGATCAGAGAGAAGGTTTCGGATTTCGTCATAGTTATTATGATAGCCACGGCAGTTCCAAGAGATAATATTATTCATGAATGGGTTAGATAAAGGTATCTATGTCATTTTCTTCAGAGATAGTGGACATACTATCTCCCTCGTCTAATTCTACATCCGGTTCTGGATGAAGAGCTACAGCGTCGTCATCCTGCGTACATGATTTTTCTTTATACTGTTTTATATTAGTATCATTTTTTGGATATTTTATTATTCTTTTTCTTTTAGGCATTATTTTCAGGTGGTATTGCAGATTTAATTAATGGTATTTTATGTTTCTCTGCTTCAGATCTACGGGTTGATTTTAGAGGCATATTCTGGGAGCATCTTCTATGGAGTGAGGTTTTAGGCAATAGCGATTGTGATGACTTTGACGAAGCATTTTGCTGCGAGTTAGGAGGAATAGGATTTATAGATTTATTTGAAAGAGACTGTGTTGATTTTGTAGTTTTGCCAGAATAGTTAGATAAGCTATTATCTTTTTGCTTTGTTTGGCAGTCGGTTTCAATAAAGACTTCAGTTTGAGTGGCAATGGTATGGTAAGTTTTTTGTGTTGTTTTAGATAGGGCAGCGGAATAAGATACACCAACTTTGGGTGTTCTGGCTTCTACTATTTTTCTTGCTACAGGATATGGGATATTGTCTTTAGTGCGTAATGTCTGAATTTCTTTCTCCTTTTTAAACTGTTCACAAGACTTAGCATAGGATGGGTGGTCTCTTTTACAGTTTACGCAGCAAGGTTCTGCATTGCATTGGACACTTTCGTGGCCAATGGCACTACACCGGCCACAGGTGAGTTTACCTCTGCATCCTATTTTTGAATCCCCAAAGCGTTGACATTTGAAGCAACGCAGTGGGTTAGGGATGTATGGTCTGACAGAACAAGACAAGTATCCAGCTTTAATATATTTTGGTAGATTGGGCGAGTTAAACGTGAGTATAATGTGTTTGGTAGGAATCTGTACTTGATTTGTTGGTATTTGATCATCACGACGATATATTTTTATTCTTCTAACTTGGATTACATTTTGATCTTTTAAATTGTCAGCTATTTCTTCTTCAGTAATATGTAAGAGGTCAGGTTCAGAAATGACTCCACGAGATGTATTCAATGTTCTATGAGGGCTAACAGAGACAGGAATGTTTGCGAACTGTTTGCATTTTATGATATTTTCTGCTTGTTGGCAATTTTTTACTTCTACTAGAAGCTCCCCAGATCGTAATTTTTTTATAGTCCTAGGCTCTCCAACTAATCCTTGGATAGCTTTGTGGATCAAAAAGGGAGAAGTTTTGTCAAAACTTCCCTCATCACGTTTGACCACAAAGAATCTTCCTTCAGCTTTACCGGCTGCAGAGTTGAGATTATCACATTCCATATTGGAAGTATAATCTTCAACCCTCTCAGCCCAAGATTTTTTAGGATCCTGATTAACACTTTTATTTGAAACACAACTCACCTCAGTAAGTAGTTGTGGGGCCTCCACATCGCATATTTCATTTCCTGTAATTGTCACCATAATGAGAGAGAGAATTTATAAAACGCCAGGCATCGGGCCTGTTCACCGACCCTTCTTACCGTTACGTCTGGTGCAGGCCTCAAAAGGGCGAAAACTATTTTCAACAGACCCCCACGTTTTTCGAACATTGGGTTAAACTCTATAGCATCTCCGAAGCTCCGGTTCTTTTCCAGGGAGAATGGGTAGCCGTAGGTAAGCCTTTACAGCTTTGTCCAACCTACAGCCGGCCCTTACGTCGAAAGGCACCAGTCCTCCGGTGTTATTCCTAACCACCACCATGCAAGCATGGCGCCCCCCGTACTCGGAACCAGAGTTCAGAGATGCCCTGCACCCTGGGACTCGAGATCAACCTAAAAGGGAAGATCCGAGTCGATGAGGTTAAAAGAAACCTTAACACCCAGAGTGTCTCACGTGTATAAAAAAAAACCACTATTGTAAAAAAATTATTCAAGAGGGAGCTTTAAAAAAAGTGTCTTTTTTGTCTTTAAACATTTTTAATTCTTTTTTTTTTTTTTTCTTCAAACAAAAGAACGATAACAAAGTTAGTATAACAAAGAACAATGAAAACAAAATAATTAGTATAAAATTCAAACATGAACAAGAACAAAGAGGGATAACAAACTGAAAAGAGAAGATTAAAAAGTGTGAAACAAAGAAAAAAGGATAGACAACTAAAAAAGAGAAGAAAAAAGGAAAGGAGAAAGATCGCTCGGGAACCCGGGGTCGCGAAACCCGTAAGTACCTAAAGAAGGTATTCCCCTGGGGGAGAACCTCTCCTGGAGCAACTTACCCAATACATGAGGTTGTACAATGACAGAGGCCTCCAAATAATCCAGTTGGAAGTAAGATAAATAGATTTCGTAAAACAATTTACAATTTTGATTTTTCGCTCGATTTAACTTTGAACTGCTTCTTTAGTTATTCAGAATATTGAGGAAGTAAATGATTTTTAAGATTTATTTTCTCATAACTTTTATTTCTTATAGAATTTCATGTTTTTTTTTCTTTTTTTAGGTGCACCGGATGGAGAAGAACACACATGAGAAGAATATTCGGTAATTTTTTCAGAATTTTTAAGTGTGCCAGTATGAAGACTTCCCTTGTGGGTTTCAATTAAATGACATTGAGATAAAAATGTGCACAGTTTAACTAAGTGCCTAGCAGTACTGTGTAGCATTTGTGCTTATAAGTGCATTTTTTTTGGGGGGAGGGATTAGTAAATTCTGTATTTATAGTCATTTAGAAAGAAAAATGCAGTAATTTTATTAAAGTTCCCATTGTGAAAGGCATCCATAAATACGATGATTTTAAAAATATTACTAATTGTGTCTAAATTTATTCTAATGTCTAAATTTATTATTACTTTATCTTTTAATATTTATACAATAGTAGTAATAGACTTTTTTTTTACAACAATAATATGAACTGTCATATTACTTCTATTTTAGTTCCCTACCAGAGACGATATACCAGGGAAGATCGCGATAACATACCCATACTACACATTCCTGAATGTGAGTAATTTGTTTCCTTCACTCAGATAAACTCTGAAAGTTAAACCTTTTGAAATTTATAAATTATGTTATAAACTATACTTTAATATAAATTAAACAATTTTTGATTTTTTGCTCAATTCAAAAATGAACTGGATTTTTAATTAGTCAGCATATTGAGGAAATAAATATAAATTAATATCTTTTTCTCGCATTTTTTAATTAAATTTTATGTGTTTATTTTAGATATACCTAAAGACAAAGATGACCATATAAGGATTTTAACTATTGAAAGAAACCACTACAAAAAAATCTGTCAAGAAAAGGATCTAATAATTGTGAGACTAGAGGCAAGATAAGCAGTTTTCGTAAGATTTTCTCACGCCTCCCCCCCCCCCCCATGTTGATTTTTTATTGAAATGCTAAACTTTTTTACATCGACTTTCATATACGATTTACTAAATTTTATTCAAAACATGCATCCTTGAGATTGTAAAATAGAAGAGTGTCAGACATTTGATGGATAAATTCTGTGAAAATCACGCTGTTTTGTACAAGTCCTATAAAATGTTAATATTTTATTTAAAGAAAATTGACTCATGATTTAAAATAGAACGACGTCCTCAGGTTTGTTTTTATCACTGAATAATTCTTGTCGAAATTAAAAAACCTTTCAATTTATGAATCGTGTAATAAAAACCAAAAGAACATTTCGAAAAATATTGAAACATTTTCATAAATGCTAAATTCCGAACAAGATAATGTATTTGAATTGCAAGCTAGAACTAATCGGAAATAGTATTATTTCTGAAATTTATACTGTTATTTTAGGATTTATTTATTCGAAGAAAGTGACATCACTTAGCTAAATGAAAATATACTTCTATTTTCTATTTAAAATGAATGCTTCACACAAAAAAAATATTTCATCATTTTAACCAGATGAAACATTTTACTAAATATGTCTCTCTTGGTTTTTTAACTGCCATCTTTCAAAAATAAATGATTAAAACAGTATACAATTTTGCATTTTTGTACACAATATAAGAACACTTGGTTTAAAAACTTTCTAATGTCGCCGGTTGACTAATTTAGGCTGTTAATGAGGGCAGTTTCTTATGCATACATTTCTCATTTTACGTTTGTGTTCTTTTATCAATTTGTTTATTCATGTCTCAACACATTTTTTATCATTCGTCCTCAGCGAGCTCCCAGGTCCAATTACAACATAGACTAGTATTTTCGTTTCCCCGACATTGCTCATGCTTTGCGGCAAAGGAGGAGGAGGAGGTAAAAATTGAAATCTTAGGCTATTTTGCAATTAAATCCATTGTGCCAAGTATAATAGTAAAACATTCTAAGAGTTAATCATTCTTTTATTTCTCATAGTTAACAAGGTATATCAGTATTATATAAGCTATTATAGCTAGTCACCTGAGACGTGTTTTTGAATTGATTCGAAAATCTAAAACATTGTTTTTATTCCAAAAAAAATCTAATCTTGAAAAAGGTTGGTTGGTTGTATGGATTTTAGAGGCACAAAATTCCCTGAGGGACATGCTACGCCAAAACAAAGAGAATTAAGACAAAATAAAGAGACAAAATAAAGACTGTCTGGATGGGGTATCCCAGGAGATTTGTCAAGAGAAGAATTAAAACAGGTTCTGTACAAGTGTCGGAGACCCCGGGCAGTCAGTTAAAATATGATGTAAGATCAGGATATCAAAATGACAATGAGGACACTTGGGGGCATTCCCCCGAAGCAAGAGATGTTCATGTGATTCTTGAGTGTTCAATTGTCAGACAAGTCACAAGAACGTCAGTTTTCTTTGGATAAGTCGGAGGACAGGTCACAATTGTAGATTTAATACGATGCAGCTTATTGATGTTTTCTGAATTCCAGTCTTCTTGCCATTTATTCTGAATAAAATGTTTAATATCCAGTTTAACGTCTGAGAATGGAATATTATGGCATAAAGAATTACTAGCAAGTTTTGCCACCTCATCTGCCTTCTTATTACCAGGAATGCTTATGTGTCCAGGTACCCAGCAAAATAAAATATAACCCCGTCTAGTCAATTTCATATAAATATCCAGGATGACAGAGACATAAGCATGCTTTAATATTTTAGTGAGTCAATAGAACTATTTGAGGCTCTGTAGATGATAAAAGAAGTGTTATGATGATGAGATATGTAACATTGCTCTCTGTTGCCCTCAACACGGCTGTAAAAATGGAGTTGGAAGAGTGAATTGATAACTCAGAGAAACACAATCGCAAAAAACAAAGCAACCAACTAAACTCCCATTCTTAGAACCGTCAGTGTAGATGTCCATGGGATTACTAAAATCAGCACGATGTGTAGCAAATAATTGTTTACATGCAGAAAGGGCTAAATTCTTTCTATCATAACCTTTAAAAGGATAGAGGGTGCTGATAACAGGTGGTTTCCAAGGAGGATATATAAGAGCTGACCTCAATATTACTCATGGGGCTATTGTTGGTTAGGTTTCTCATTCCGACACCAAAAGCTGGGGGTGCAAGAAGGGCGATGCTGATATAGAATACCATTGTCAGTATTTAAAAGAAATGTATGAAGTGGATGACCAGGATGTGAAAGGATACGGTAAAACAACTCCAAAGAAAGTTTTCCCCGAGTGTAGTCTAATGAAGGTTCATAACATTCAACATACATGCTTAGAACTGGTTAAGTACGAAATGCACCAGAGCAAACACTAAGTGCGCTATGGTGCACAGTGTCTAGTTTTTTTGAAGAACAGAATTGCAAGCAGAACCGTAAATCTGGCACTATAGTCAATTTTAGAACGAATAACAGCACGATATATATATATATATTAAGAAGAGAAGTACTGTCTGCAGCCCAAGAAGTGTTAGTACTTTTATTAAATCTAGAATATTTTCACATTTTATCCTGGATGGTAATACATGTGGTAAAAACGCAAGTTTTTCAAAATATATACCGAGGTAACGAATATTATCCAGAAGAGGAATTTGAGAATAACCAATTAAAATTTTAGGATCTGGAAATCTTTTTTGGATTGGTTTTATAATTTAACTAGTATTAAGGATTTCGAATATTAGATGCAGATGAAGCAGGGTTTTTTTTACTTTTATATTCGGTTGACTTAACAGTTTAAGATTTTTATGGTCAATTAGTTAAGTATTCTATTTTAACTAGTTCAGATGATGGTGGCCAAAGCTCTAGCTTTGGCATAAGTGTTGTGCTGGCAGTAGAATGCACACTACGTATTTTTATCTTGGTGATACTGTTGTAGATGAGCTATTAGGAGGAAAACAGAGGTCTGTGTGGGTGCTTATATGCCTTGCTGATTTTGACAGTTGTCTTAGTAATCTAGCATAAGAAATCCCGACGGAAGGAGTTCTTGATTCAACAAGTTTACGGGCGTCAGGATAAGACAGATTTTGAGTAATTATAACTGTTAATTTCTTTTTCTCGGTTCCAATTAGAACAAGTACGGGGATATGCTGTATGATCTACTTTGCAGTTTGCACAGCTTTCGGGTTTTTTACAAGATTTATTGTCATGGCCGACTTCTGCACAACGTGCGCAGGTACCAGATCTACGACATGCAGTGCTAGTATAGCCATAACGCTGGCATTTAAAGCAACGGAGAGCGTTAGGGATGCAAGGTCAGACAGGACAATTCAGGTAAGAGGCTTTGATTCTAGTTCGTAAAGTAGGGCTATTGAAAGTGAGAATGACATGCTTTGTAGGAAGGACTTGTCCATTCCGACGGATAGTGATACGACGTGCATCAAGGACATTTTGATCTTTTACATTTTCTAAGAGTTCATCTTTTGTAGAAAATAATAGGTCTGGTTCGGAGATAACACCTCGGCTGGTATATAGAGATTTATGTGTTTGTACAGAAACGGAAAATGTGTCTATTGTAGAGCAATTAGTGAGAAGCTGCGATTGTTTAGCTGTAGATACTTCAACTAGTAAATCTACAGATTGTAATTTTTTGAGAGTGTGGCCATCCCCTAAGACTGAAATGTTTTTGCATTGAGAAATGGTGAAGTTTTTCCAAAGGAACTATCAGAGTGGCTATCAGTACGTTTAATTATGAAATATCGAATGAAAGCGGTATTCTGTGACATTTGTTGCTCTCTAAAGAGAGAGGAGGAGGAAGTGAAGTATTTCCATCCATAGTAGAAAAATAAAATTCAGACCCCGGCCGCACCACCCACTACTGAGCCCAACAAGGGGATGCACAATTGTGCACCAGTGCTAACCAGGGTCCATACGGTCACAAGACAACCCTATGTCAGCTTCCACCCTTAACGAGATGACTAGTAGTTGCTCGATCACTTGATCCCTAAAGCCAGTGACAAAGTCAGCTGACCAGCCGATTTATGCATACGGGACCAATATGCATCTCCAGCTACCTGAAGCCGAGGCCAAAGCAGTGTGTTGGTTTCCCTCAACTGACAGGATCCCCCTTTCCAGGGACACGGGTCGTCACGCACGGCCAACACGTGGGTGGTTTACAATTCTCCATGAGTCGATATACAGAATTGCCCTCCCCTCCGAAAAGGAAACCACAATGAGAGTGAAACAAAGATGAAAGGAAGGCAAGAGGAGTGAGAGGAAAAGGAAAAGATCACTCAGGTTCCCCGGGGTTGTGAAGCCCGTGAATACCTAAAGAAGGTATCCCCCCTGGGGGCCACTATGAGAAAGGACCATGGTTTTTTTAATTAGATGTAGCAACTTAAATTTGGTATTTAGTTGACTTTTTTGGGTTAAACTGAAGATTTTTGTGACTTAATGGGTTGGTATAATGTGACATGTTCCGAGGAGGGTAACCACCTCGGGTCTAATTTTGGGCTTGCAGAACATTTAGTATAACAACCGACATCACGGGTTTTTTTTCGTTGGAGTACAGAGCGGATTAGGTACATCTGTCTGGGTGCTTTCAAGTCTTGAAGATTCCGATTGCTGCTTAAGTAATCTTGAATATGAAACACCCAGAGATGGGGTTCTGGACTCAAGTTTTCGAGCTTCAGGATAGGAAAATTTTTGGCTTATTTTTACTGCAAGAATTTCTTTTTCACTGATTCCAAATAGGAGTGGAGCGAGACTATGACTTGTGATCAGTTATAAAATTGGCTCAGCGTTCAGGTTTTTCACCAAGTTTACCATCATGGCCGACTTCTGAAAACATGGGCAGGTAACAGCGCCACGACAGGTAGTGTTAGTATGACTGTAACGCTGACATTTGAAGGAACGGAGAGCGTTAAGGATGCAAGGCCAGATGGATTATGATGGGACTATTGAAGGTTAGAATAGTATGCTTTGTAGGAATTATCTACTCATTTCTACGGAAATTCTACGGGATTTCTAGGCCAAAGCAGTGTGTTGGTTTCCCTCAACTGCCAGGATCCCCCTTTCCAGGGACATGGGTCGCCACTCACGGCCAACATGTGGGTGGTTTACTATACCCCACGTGTCGATATACAGGATGACATCGGCTCATACAGAATTGCCCTCACCTCCGAAGAGGAAACCACAACGAGAGTTAAAGAGGAAAGGAAGACCAGAAGAGTAAGAGGAAAAGAGAAGGTTCCCGGGGTTGTGAAGCCCGTGAATGCCTGAAGTACGTATCCCCCAGGGGCGGGGTTCATATTTCTTAAATTATGAATTGGTTTGTTTGTTTTCTTTTACAATTTGCGCAGCTTTCATAAATTTTGCAAAATTTACCATAGTGGCCGACGTTTGCACAGCATGCGCAGGTAGCAGAACCAGGGCATGTACTAGTGGGGGTTACAAAAAAAGGTATTTAAAACAACGGAGAGGATTAGGTATATATGGTAGGGAAGGGCATCTTAAGTATGCTGTTTTATTTCTAAGTGGAATAGTGCTGCTATTTATGGTGAGGATATTATGTCGCGTCGGCGAAAGTAGCCCATTTCTATTGTTAGTAATACGACGGACTTTTATTTCATTCTAGTCCTATAAATTTTCTAAGAATTCTTTTGAAAATACAACAGTTCTGTCTCCGATATTACACCACGGCTTGTATTCAGAGTTTGATGATACTTGGACAAACTAAATATGAACATATTTTTATGGAGTTTATTCGAAGTTGTGGCTGGCTGGCTCAAGTGACTTCAACCAGTAAATCCCGGACTGCAATTTTTTTAGAGTACGTCCATCACTAAGAACAGACTGAAATGTTTTAGCATTAAGGAATGGTGGCGTTCTTTTAAAAGAGTTTTCACAGACTATCTGTGCGTTTTACAACAAAGAAACGTCTAAAATTCTGTACGGTTTGTTGCTCTCCATAAGGGAGAGAATTTGAAGGTGAAATACTTCATCCACAGTCGAAAAATTTGTTTCAGACCTCGGCTGCGCCTCCCATTACCGAGCACAAGGGGATACACTTTCGTTCAACAGTGCTAACCAGGGTTCATACTATCACAAGACATTTCTATGCCAGTCTCCACCCTTAACGAGATGACTAGTAGTTGCTCAATCACTTGATCCCTAAAGCCAGTGACTAAAGTCGACTGACCAACCGATTGGTACATACGGGACCAATATGCATCTCCCGTCTACCTGAAGCAGAGGCCAAAGCAGAGTGTTGGTTTCCCTCAACTACCAGGATTCCCCTTTACAGGGACACGGGTAGCCACGCACGACCAACACGTGGGTGGTTTACAATTCTCCAAAAACCCGATGATATCGGTTGATACAAAATTGCTCTCATCACCGAAGAGGAAACCACAACGAGATTTAAACAAAGATGAAAGGAAGACAAGGAGTAAGAGGAAAAGAAAAAGACCACTCAGGTACCAGAGATCTTTAAGCCCGTGAATACCTAAAGAAGGTAAACCCCAGGGATAGATTAAAGAACTATCAGAGAGGCTTTCAGCAAGTTTAATAAAAAACGAGTAAAGGAAACATTCTGATCACTTTGTTGCTCTCCATATCTTAGAGATATAGTAGGAATTCAATTATTTCCATGCATTTAAAAAAAAATCACAATTTAGACCCCAGCCGCATCACCCACTACCGAATTCAACAATGGGATGTACATTCGAACTAATGTGTTAACCAGGACTCATACAGTCATAAGACAACCCTATTTCAATCGCCACCTTTAACGATATGAGTAGTAGTTGCTCGATTCCTTAGCCAGTGATAAGTCAGCTGACCAGCCGATTGACGCATACGGGATCTATACAGTGGCTCACAAAAGTGTTCGTACACTTCAAAAATTTGTACTAAAAAGAAATTTCCCTGAAATTAAATTCGTATATGAAGTCGAGAAATTTTTTATATTATCTCCAAGTTATTCTAAATAACACACAACCTTCTTGTTTAACATTAAAGGGTTTTTCTTTAAATCTAAAAATGAAAACGTAAGATGCTACAGAAAGAAAACGCCACAAAAGTCTTCGTACACAGAAACATTTTCGGATAATTTCATTATTAAAAATATTGTTTGTCGCTTTATTTTTATTTTTGCATTGTATTGACATTTATAAAATCGCTGGGCTATATATTTTGCAGAATTGGTCCGTAATATTCTATTTATTAATTAAAAGTGGTTTGTAATCGTAATGTCACGACTAATAGCGTTTGAAATTAGTTATTTTTCTTCATAATAGTAGTAAATCCTTTCGAAATATTGCAAAATTAGTTAATTTATTCCATTCTATGGTGAAGTATGCGTTAAAAGGCTTTGTAGAAAAAAAATGGATTGAAAACTAGGTATGAAAAAGTCGTCAATCTAAGTTAACGCAATGGGATCAAATACTTACAATTAGAAAAGTCTCAAAAAAATCCCCGTTTAAGTTCTATAAAAGTTGCTACAGAATTTAATGAAACAGTTTCTACTTCATTTTCACCTGAAACTGTTCGACGAGTGGTAAGCCAAGCTGCATTATATACGTATTCTGCCCGTAGAAAAATTTTTGTTAGGGCAAAAAACTGAAAGCTTAGGCTTTCTTTAGCAAAATCGATGATAAATAAACCCGAATCGTATTAAAATAATGTTTTATTTACAGATGAAATCTAATATGCCATTCTTGGTCCAATGAGTGCATAATAGTATGGAGAAAAAAAAAATTAAGAATTTAATTCAAAGAACTTTGTTGAAACAGTTAAGCATGTCAGTGGAGTTGTCCTTGTGTAAGGGTACATATCAGCATCAGGATTAGGTAATTTGGTACATATTGATAGCATAATAAATCACGATCTTTGTTCCAATATTTTAAAAGGCAATTTAAAATTATCAGGCCAATATATGGATAACAGATGCAACTTTGTTTTTTATCAGGATAATGATACAAGGCACATGGCTCTCAACGTTCGCCTCTGGCGTCTTTATAATTGTTCACAAGTTCTGAAAACATCACCTCCAGTTTCTTAATTTAAACCCAGTAAAACATATTTGGAGATAACTGGAAGTTAGAACACGAAAACACAGCATTGAAACAAAAAGCGAAGTAAAAACAGCAATGTTCGATGAAGGCATCAACTTTCCAAGCAGAAAATACAAAAACACTAATTAAATCTATTCCCAGGTGTTTAAAAAACTTTTGTGGTGCTAAATAATATCCTATTAAGTACAACTTTAGTGAAGTATTACAATATTTACAAATATACAGCGATTTTTTTTAAGTGTACGAAGACTTTTGTGAGGTAAATTTTTTGTTATTTTTTGATTAGTGATTTTTTTAAAATAAAGTTTTGCTATGTTTTTAAAATATTGTATGTAGTTTTTTTAATAATGAGTCATAGATCTTATTCTTAAATACCCATTCTAAAATATTAATTTTAATTAATAGATAGAGCCCTATTTCACTGAAATTCCTAAGTGTACGAACACTTTTGTAAGCCACTGTATGCACCTTCCGTGTACTGGAAGCAGAGGCCAAAATAGTGTGCTAGTTTCGCTCTACTACCAGAGATTTATTTTTGCAGATACATGGGTTGCCACGCACATCGAACTCGTGGGGGGGGGGGGGGCTTACATTTCTCCGTGATTAGATATACACTGCTCAAAACAATTAAAGGATATTTGAAGTTTTATATAAAATGAAGATATAAACGAAATTTTTTTGCCGAAAATAGAAGAAGAGAATCCCAAATGCAAATTTTTCTGGTTTTCAATCTGTGGAGTATGAAAATTTTTAGTTCGACGTCAAAAACGTCGCTTCAGCGGCAGCGAATGAAATTTGACTTTCAACTGGATAAAAGAGAATGAAGAAAAGGATGATTGGCATTCAGTGATTGCTTTGTTTCGATGAGTACGATGCCTCAGCGAAGTCATTTGACAGATTCAGAAGCTTGGAGAATTGTTCGTAGGTTAGAAGGGGGCCAAACTCAAGCCAAAGTAGCGCAAGCCATTGGAGTGTCACAAAGTGTCATTTCCAGGACCTGGAACCGTTTTTTGGAGAGTGGATGTGCAGGACGAAGACCAGGGCAAGGTCGTAGAAGCGCAACAACGCCCAATTAAGATCGGTATTTAGCGTTAACAGCTCAGAAACACCGAAACGAACGCTACTCTTCTCCAACAACACCTTCGCTCGGCTACAGGCACTTCGATTTCAACTCAGACTATCCGAAACCGGCTCCATGCTGTAGGTCTGTGTGCTCGCCGACCGATGGTATGTGTTAGATTAACATCAAGGCATCGTCGCGACCGCAGGGAGTGGGCAACCGAGCATGTCAACTGGAGGAGAAATGAATGGAGCAATATTCTGTTTTCTGACGAGTCCCATTTTTCTGTGCATCCGGATAATAGGCGTATTTTCATCTGGAGGGACCGTCGCAGTAGGAATAATCCTGTGTTCGTGCACGAAAGTGTCAGATTTGGCGGTGGAGGAGTGTTGGTGTATGGTGGCATCTCCATTGACGGGCGGACTGACCTCTGCATCATTCGAGATGGAGCTCTGACTGGTCGCCGATATAGGGATGATATCCTCAGACCTATTGTAATCCTTTACGCTGCAGCAATCGGAGATAACTTCATTTGAATGGACGATAACTGCATACCATATCGTGCAAACCTGATGGAGGATTTCCTTTTCGAGGAAGGAATCGTTCGAATGGAATGACCAGCGTGTTCTCCAGACATAAATCCAATCGATCACGTTTAGGACGCTCTAGGAAGACGAGTTTCTGGCCGCCAACAACCCCCACAAAATCGCCAAGAACTGGAAAGAGCTCTTCTGGAAGAGTGGGGCAGAATACCCCAACTCGTCATTAATAGCCTCATAGAGTCCATGCCTCAAAGGTGTTCAACGTTGCTGGCCGCCCGTGGAAACCATAATCCCTACTGAAAATGATTTTCTTTGAAGAAAACACCTTTTCTTTATTCTTTTTTTCTCATATGCACAAATTGTGTTTTTTTCCTTTTGTACACAAATGCGCAATAAAATGCATTTTTTTCTACCAAACATGTGTAATTTATTCTCATATAACCTACTATGTCTGTCGACCATGTATCAATCAACTAAAAAGGTTTCCCAGATACAAAATCCATTTAAAACTGCAATATCCTTTAATTGTTTTGAGCAGTGTACATAATGATATCGGCTTATGCAGAACTGCCCTCATCTCCAAAGAGGAAACTACAACGAGAATACAACAAAGATGAAAGGAAGGTGAGAAATAAGAGGCAAAGGGAAAACCGAGATTACTCAGGCGCTCGGGGTTACAAAGCCCGAGAATACCTAAAGGTATCCCTCCCTGTGGGTAAAAATATAGTCAAATTTCTTCTCTCATTATGTATATTCTCATGTCTCTTAACCCTATACTGGTTGAACTTGACATTAAGGAGAAGGTGTTAAGTGGTAAAATGTCTTCTTTAAAAGCAGGTATTAAAATTTGATAAATTTTGAAGTTTTTGCACTTTCCTTTTTGCAAGTTTAATAATCTAGCGATGACTATACGTTCCTTAACGAAATTTCTTTTATAGTCTAAACCATTTTAAGTATATTTTTATATTTTACTAACAATTCATGTTTCATTACTGTAATCTAATTTATCCAAGATTAATCACTTTAGTTTGTGAAAACTGAAAAATTAGTAAACATTTTTTATATAACAGACATGCCAACCTTCGTCTTTTTAAAAATCAAATATACTACTTTCCAGAAATGGAGTCAACGAAATTATGTAAATTTCTAATGGCTTTCGGAGACGCTTCCGATTAAATAAATTTTCTGGTTCAAATAAGTTTTCACAATTTAAAAAAAAAGCTGGAGGTTGGCAACCAGGTAATAGTCTTTTACTCACCCCATTTAACGCCTAAGAATAGGTTTTTGTATTACGCAATTTTTTTGGAATAGGATTAAATAAATTTCACAGCTTCTAAAGAGTTGTTTTCAGATATTTGATGGCGCTTTTGAAGGATTTATCTTTGTCTTTCAAAGATGAGACTTTACATATCGTTCAATTGCAAGAAAAACTGAGATTACGACAAAAGTATTGTAACAGGTTTGGCAATACATCACCTTTTTTTGCTGTAACATGAAATAATGGCACATACATTATATGTGCATGTAGCAATAAAAAAGCAAAAAATTTAAAACCTTTAAGAATTAATACATGAGATTTTGAGGAACGACAATTTTACTCGTACATGCAATTTTACACCCATTTCTGGACACAAATGGACAAATAGTTTAATTTTTCTAATAGATAGACTTATGAAAATTTACTGTCTGAAAACCCAATTTTGATACAACTATTAATGGAATAATAGTGGTTAATTATACGGGGTCCTATGGCACAAACTCTTTTAAGTGTCATGCTGCGCCAAAAATAAATTTACTACAAATACCAAACAGTGAGAAAGAACAATGTAAAAAGCAATCTTGATGGAATATACCATCCTGATGTTGTCAGACAATAGTAGAAAAAAATGTAATCGTAGAAGCTTATTAAGAAAGAGTACAGCCTTTATTAAATCCCTATCCAGATGTCAGAGTTTGAATAAGTGTATGGGGTTTTCTGTGGATTAGTGACGTAATAAGTGGTGAACGTGTCTTTGTTCGATATGAATATTCTCCAGTAATTGTGGTCTTCAATTATTTTTTAATTATGTCTCATTTAAAAAAAGAAATATTACAACCATACTTCACACCCTTTATTAAATCTAATAAATGTATTTGTGATGCACAAATACGTAGTCATATATTCGTTGCTCATTTCAGCAACATTTCAAAGCAAAAGGGTACATTCCATGTATTTTTTATTGATATAGGTTCTATAGATTGAGTTTTTCCATTTATTTATATCATATAGCGAATAGAAATTGTTACAATATTCTGTGAACACTGACCTACATATATAGAATAAACTGATGAGAGCTGACTGAATAGCACTGATGGGAAATGTCACTTTATTGTGTATTTTCTTACCAATATGCTATACTGGTTGGTTGTATGGGATTTAATGGCACAAAATCCCTTTAGGGACATGCTGCGCCAAACAAAGACTAAAAAAGCAAAAGTATAAAATATCTGGATGGGTTATCCCATCCAGATATAATCAGGTAAAGACAGTAAAAATTATTTGCATAAAATTAGGATATGGAATAAAAAGTATATAAATAGAAAGTGTAATCTAAGAACCTAGAGTATAAAATGAAAAGTAATAAGCAATATAAAATCATATTTCAAAATAAAATCCTGCGTTTTTTAAAAAGGCAAAGAGTGCCCCATGAGGTGTTTCCCCAATGAGGTTTGCCAGAATAGGCGATGAAGTATTAAAGTAAGTCCTGTACAAGTGCCGGAGGCCCGGACAGTCAGTTAGAATATGATGGATAGTCAAGTGATCAAAGTAGCAGTGTGGACACATGGGTGCATCCTCTCTAAGTAGCAGATGTTTGTGAGTAATCCTGGAATGTCCGATTCTAAGACGAGTCAGAAGAACGTCAATTTTCCTAGGGTAATAAGTGGGCCAAACTATAATTGTGGGTTTAATATGATGTAGTTTATTATTTATTTCAGAGTTCCAACTTTCTTGCCATTTATTGTAGATATAACTATTGATGCTATGTTTAATGTCAGTTAAAGGAATCCGATGATATAAAATATTGCGAGCCTGTTTTGCTGCCTTGTCTGCTATCTCATTACCATGAATACCCATGTGTCCGGGCACCCAACAGAATAGGATATTATATCCGTCCCTGATAAGTTGTTTAAAACGACTCAAAATAGAGTAAATAATGGGATGGTATGTAGTGGAGTTAATTGCATCTATAGAACTTTTAGAGTCTGTATAAATGATAAAAGAGGTACAATGATGATGATGTGATATAAAGGATATAGCTTTATCTATTGCGATTAATTCGGCGGTAAACACAGAGACAGATGAGTGTAGTCGATAACTAAATACATTATCACCAAAAACAATTCCACAGCCAACAACATCTCCACATTTAGATCCATCTGTATATATATCTTTAAAATTTTTGTACTGTGCCCGATGATCTGCAAAAAGCTGTTGAAATACAACAGGAGCCAAACTATTTTTGTCAAAAGTATTAAAAGGATGAAGGGAGATGATATTATGAGAGTCCCAAGGGGGGAAAAGGTGCTTTGAACATGGATATGTTTCAATGTTGCTAAGAAAGCTATTGTCAATAATCTGTCTCATTCTAATACCAAAATGTGGAATGCATGAAGGGCGGTGCTGATAAAGAAGTTCATTGTCAGTATCTAGTAAATAGGAATGTAAAGGATGATTGAGATGTGAAAGGATTCGATAGTATAAATCGAGGGAAAGCCTTTCACGGGTGTGATGTAGTGCAGGTTCGTTACATTCAACATAGAGGCTAAGCACAGGGGAAGTACGGAATGCACCAGAACAAATACGAAGTGCACTGTGGTGCACAGTGTCCAATTTTTTAAGAACAGATTTACATGAGGAACCATAGACCTGGCAGGCATAGTCAATTTTGGAACGAATCATAGACCGATATATTTTAAGGAGTGAACCACGATCCGCTCCCCAAGAAGTATTCGAGAGCACCTTGACTAGATTAAGCGAGCGTTCGCACTTTTTACGTAATTGTAGCACATGTGGCAAGAAAGTAAGCTTACTGTCAAAGTATAATCCTAAAAAGCGAACAGAGTCAACAACAGAAATTTGTGATGCTTCAATAAAAATTTCAGGATCTGGATGCAGATCCCTTCGTCTACAAAAATGCACACAAGAAGATTTGTCCTGAGAAATAATAAAACAATTACTGTTTGTCCAATGGATAATACGGTTGATAGCAATTTGTAGTTGTCGTTCGATAAAGCGCATATCGTGTCCTTTACAAAATATTTTAAAGTCGTCTACATATAAAGTACCATGCACATATGGTGGCAATTGGTTAAGTATATCGTTAATTTTTATAGCAAAAAGAGTCACACTCAGGACACTGCCCTGAGGTACTCCTTCGTCTTGAGTATAAAAGTCAGACAAAACCCCACCAATCCGAACTTGAAACAGACGGATGGCAAGAAAGTTCTTAATAAAAATCGGGAGGTTTCCGCGAAAGTTCAAATTAAAAAGATCATGAAGAATACCATACCTCCAAGTCTTATCATATGCTTTCATCATGTCAAAAAAAACTGCAACCAGATGGTTACGTTTTAAAAAAGCATTCCGTATATGAGTTTCTAAAAGAATGAGGTTATCAGTAGTAGACCTACCACGTCGGAAACCGCTTTGAAAGGCAGCAAGACAATTTTTTTCTTCAAGAACATGTACTAGTCGGCAGTTAATCATTTTTTCAAAAAGTTTGCAGAGACTACTAGTGAGTGCGATTGGTCTGTAATTATTTGGATCACTGGGGTCCTTCCCAGGTTTAGGAAAGGGGATAACAATGGCTTTACACCAGGCTTTAGGAAATGTGTGTTCTGTCCAAATTCTGTTGTAGTAAGCAAGAAGGTTATTAAGAGAGGTAGTGCTGAGATGTTTTAGCATGGTATATGTAATGCCATCGTGACCTGGAGCTGAGTTGCGGCTTTTTTGTAAACATTTTAAAAGTTCTGAGGTAGTAAAAGGGAGATTATAATCATAAGAGGAGCGAGTATTAAAATTAATGCGGGTAGTTTCCATCTGTCTTTTGTATGATAGAAAGGGTTCTGGGTAAGAGTCAGAACTGGAATTAGAAGCGAGGGTATTAGCTATTGTTTCCGCTATATTGTTGGGTGAAGCTATAGTTTGACCATTATTTTTTAATATAGAGACATTATTTTCAGAATAGAGACCCATACAATTTTTAACTTTTTTCCAAAGGGTTTTACTTGAAGTGTTATTGTCAATGCTAGATACATAGTTGATCCAGGATTCACGTTGGCTTTTGCGTCGCACTCTCCTAGCGTCAGCCTTTGCTTTTTTGAAAGCAATATAATTAGCATCACTGGGGTACCTCCGAAAAATACCCCAAGCTCTTTGTTGTCTTTTTTTCGCTTGTTGGCAGTCATCATTCCACCAAGGCTTTCTGTGCCGCGTTGTAGAGGATGTTTTGGGAATGCTGATATTCGCAGCACTGGTAATAGAATGGATAATATTATCAAGTGCATTGTCAATGTGACCTTCAATCATATCACTTGTGATTTTGGCAAGGTCGGTAAAAGTTTGCCAATTGGCTCTGTCATATATATAATGGTTTGAACAGTTATTTGAATTCCTATTAGAAGTAGTCTGTGTAATGACGGTGGGAAAATGGTCACTGCCGTGAAGATCATCGGAAACCCAGAAGTTCCAATATGGATAAATAGATGGTGAGCAGATAGTAAGGTCTATTGCATGAAATGTGCGGGATGGCTCATGAAAGTAAGTGTGATCTCCATTATTCAGCAGGCATAAGCCATTGTCTGATATAATTTTCTCAATCATATCTCCACGTTGATTAGTGTCATGATTACCCCACAGTTGACTGTGGGCATTAAAGTCTCCCACAATGATGTAAGGAGTGGGTAGTTGCAGAAGGAGATTGTCAAGATTTGCTGCCTGAATAGATGTATTGGGTGGTAGGTAAATAGAGCAGATGGTAATAAGCCTGTTTATATGAGCACTGATTGCAATGGCTTGCAAGTTGGTATTTAAGTTAATTTGTGAATGGGGTAGATTGCGAGAAATAAAGAGGGCCACCCCACCAGTGGCCCTGTCACTACCTGTAAAGTCTTTCCTGTAGGTTGCATAGTTGCGTAATTTCGCTTTGTCATTAGGTTTTAGATGGGTTTCCTGGAGAGCAAGGCAGAGTGGTTGATGGTCAGAGAGAATATTACGGATTTCGTCACGTTTATTATGATAACCACGGCAGTTCCACGAGATGATATTAGACATAAAAAGAGTGTCAGATATGTGTATCTATATCATTTTGTTCAGAGGTAGTAGACATGCTACTATCCTCATCGTCCAATATTTCATCCCTTTCAGGATGAAGTTTTAAGGCATCATCATCCATACTTGTTTCTTCTTTTTGATTCTGTTGTTGATGGGTTTGATTTCTAGTTGTTTTATTTTTTTTCTTTTTGGATGGGTTTTCAGTAGATGCAGCTGATTTAATACGTAGGGTATGTTTTTCAATATCAGATCTAAGATTTGACTTTAGAGATTGTGTTTTAGTTATATTTTGAGAACTTTTGTTTTTGAGTGGGGGTTTAGGAGTAAGAGATTGCAGTGATTTTGATGTATTTTGTGGCATTTTAGGAGGAGCAGGATTTACATATCCAGAAGAGGGAAACTGAGTCGATTTAGTAGTGGTATCAGAAAGGCTGTTTTCTCTTTGTTTTCTTTTGGAATTATTTTCAGTAGGGAAATCGATTTGAGTTGAAATAGTTTGATATGTTTTCTGGACTGTTTTAGATAAAGCGGCTGCGTATGAAACTCCAACTTTTGGTGTCCTGGATTCAACTATTTTCCTGGCTTCGGGATATGGTATATTATCTTTAGTGCGTATTGTTTGTATTTCTTTTTCGATTTTCCATTTTTCGCAGGATTTTGAATATGATGGATGGTCTTTTTTACAGTTAACACAGCGTGGGGTAGCATTACATTGAGTACTATCGTGGTCGGGATCACTGCACCGACCACAGACAAGTTTACCTCGGCAATTGGTTTTTGAGTGCCCAAAGCGTTGGCATTTGAAGCAACGCAGTGGATTTGGGATATAAGGTCTTACAGAGCATGAGAGATACCCAGCTTTTATATATTTGGGAAGGTTTGGTGAGTTGAAAGTAAGAATTATGTGTTTAGTTGGAATCTGAATTCGACTGGTTGGTATTTTTTCGTCTGTACGGTAGATTTTTATTCGCCTAGCTTCTATGACATTCTGCTCTTTCAAATTTTCTACTATTTCCTCATCAGCAACATGCAAAAGATCTGATTCGGATATTACCCCACGAGATGTGTTCAAGGTTCTATGGAGACTTATTGAGACAGGGATATTTGCAAAATGTGTACATTTCTTTAAATTTAGAGCTTGAGTGCTATTGTATACCTCAATTAATAGTTCACCAGATCGTATTTTTTTTATTGTTTTTGGCTCCCCAATCAATCCTTGAATGGATTTGTGAATCAAAAATGGGGATGTTTTGTCAAAAGTGCCTTCTTGTCTTTTGACTACAAAAAATCTTTCGGAACATGAATCATCTGATCTATCGGCCCAAGAATTGATTTGGCCGTCATTTAAGTCTACTGGCAGGCTTGAGCTTAAAGCAATGAGGGGTTGTGGGGCTACCACATCGCATGTCTTATTTCCTTGATTTGTCGCCATATTAGATAGAGAATTTATAAAACGCCAGGCATCGGGCCTGGTCACCGACCCTTCTTCTTACCGTTACGTCTGGTGCAGGTCTCAAAAGGGCGAAAACTATTTTCAACAGACCCCCACGTTTTTCGAACATTGGGTTAAACTCGATAGCATCTCCGAAGCTCCGGTTCTTTTCCAAGGGAAATGGGTAGCCGTAGGTAAGCATTTACAGCTCTGTCCAACCTACAGCCGGCCCTTACATCGAAAGGCACCAGTCTTCTGGTGTTACTCCTAACAATCACCATGCAAGCATGGCGCCCCCCGTACTTGGAACCAGAGCTCAGAGATGCCCTGCACCCTGGGACTTGATATCAACCTAAAAAGGAAGAAACAAGTCGATGAGGTTAAAAGAAACCTCAACACCCAGGGTGTCTCACGTGTATAAAAAAAACCACTATTGTATAAAAAGTAATTTAAGAGGGAGCTTAAAAAATGGTGTTTTTTTTGTCTTTAAACATTTTAAATTTTTTTTTCTTTTTTTTTTTTTTTCTTTTTTCAAAACAAAAGAACGATAACAAAGTTAGTGTAAAAAAGAACAATGAAAACAAAATAATTAGTATAAATATCAAACATGAACAAGAACAAAGAGGGATAACAAACTGAAAAGAGAAGATTAAAAAGTGTGAAACAAAGAAAAAAGGATAGACAACTAAAAAAGAGAAGAAAAAAGGAAAGGAGAAAGATCGCTCGGGAACCCGGGATCGCGAAACCCGCAAATACCTAAAGAAGGTATTCCCCTGGGGGATATGCTATACTGGAAAAAGCTGTCGACTGACAAAGATAACCTTTACAATAGGATTGTGGAGCGAGTAACGGCTTCAGCGGATACTTCGACACCAATTTCATGCCGATATTATACCTGGTAATGTCCCTGATCAAGCTCCGGAAAATGTAGAAATTAAGAAAATTTATTCTACTATCAAGGAAGGTTCCCGTAAAATGCATAATCAAAGTGTTTTGAAAAAAAGCTATTTTAAAACTACTTATGTATTAAAGAATCAGTTAATTTTAACAACATAATTCAGTAGAAAAAATCTTCGAAAATTTTAATATGTGGCGTGAAAAGGTACATGGCGATCAATCTCTTAAATCGTCATTTTTTTTATTCATTTTGGAAACTGCAGTTAGATTTTTTAAATGAACAAATCTTAATGGTAAATCAGCTTATTTTTTCTATTATATAATATGCTATTTCGTCTCTAAAATCCTTACAAGAAAAATATAACATTGATTCAAACTTACTTCAGAGTTTTCTCATTTTCTGTTATGTTAAACATTGGGGCACATTTTCCATACATTTAAACAACTATAGATATAGAGTATAGAATTGATAAAAAAAAAGTAGATAATGCGCTAACACTGCTAAATTATTCAGTAAAAAGTGTTTTCTCATTACGTGGATCCTAAATTAACTTATTTGAATAAGACCGTTAACCATGGGAGAAAGGCAACATCAATCACTAGTTTACAATTGTTTAAAATTGATAAGTTGGTTGGTTGAATGGGGTTTAATAGCAAAGGTCCCCCGTGGAACATGCTGCGCCAAGAACAAGGTATTAAAAATGATAATTCTTGCTCACATTGATAGTAGGCACATGGCTGAGGAGGTGAAAACCGCCGTAATTCCGAGAACTAGTTTTGTAAGTGACCGGAGATAATACTTTAGAAATACTCAACGACTATCAGAAATTCATTAAGATTGGTTGAATGGGATTTTATAGCGCAAGGCCCCTTTTGGAGCATGCTGTGCCAAGACAAGAGAAAATGAGAATGCAAAATTACGAATAAAAGATTTGCACAAAGTAAAACAAATTAAGTAAACAAAAACAGTAATGAGGTATATAATGAAAATCAATTAAAAGAGTAGAACGATAGTTACTAGATAGAAAGTTATAATTTAAAACTGGTAATTGAAATGATAAAAAAGGTGATAAAAAGTTGGTTAATTAAAATAGAAACATTGTATAAAATGGTATGCATATACAACATAAAACTAGTTTAAACATGAAAAAAGGAAGAAAAATCATGCGTTAAGCATAGATTATGAAGCACTTTTCAGCACTTCATGAAATCTAACAAAATTTCGATAAGGGAAATAAGGGTTTTAGCTAAATATAGCAAAATAAGTATTTCAAATTCTTTTGAACAGTCCTGTGTCTAAATAGTCAGTTGAAATACGTACTATATAATATGATAATTTATTTTCTCAAGAAAATACCTAGTAGCTTAAAAATTCTTTCGGCAATTTATATTAATCGATGGAAACATACATGAATACTTTTGTTTAGCCTTGTAGTTTACCCTGTACCTTTCTTAAATGTCAGTATTAAGGTAAAATTTTAAAATGAAACTCTTAAAAAACCGAAATCTCATTGTCAAAAATTATGATTCTTAGGCTTCCATGTACCCGATTGTTTGCGTTGCCCTGTATATCATTTTATCTATATTTCGCAAACATTTCATAGTAAATTTAATTCAGTTCAGCATAAAAATGCATAACTTATTTAAGAACCACCTTTAAATAATTTACGCTGATATTCAGTAACGTTGGCGAGCTCTTTTGGGTAGCTCTGTTTACGAACTATAGCATTTATACACATGATATAATGAGCACAGATAATGAAACAAACGTGAATATCAAAATTCATTTCATCCTTTATTCATCGGATACATATACAGTACTTCGGAAGGAACATTTGAAATCTTTGGTGTATTCCTGTAAATGCCATGATTATATTATGCACGACTATCGTATATTTTATATTAAGCCACAGTGACATACTAATTTTATTATATATGAAACAGTTTAATTTATTTAAAATATGTCGCACACAATTTCCCCCTTTACCATTATTTTGTGGAATGCTTTTGTGTTACCCTGTATATGAATAACAGCTATATTTTTACGGCATAGGTTATAGAATGCATATTTTAGTGGATCTCGTAAATTCATATAAATTGTAATGTGTTTGACAGGGTGTAACATCTTTAAAATTCCTATGAAACTATTTTCCCCCCATAGGTCTAAATGTAATTGATAACTTGACTGCGTAAATAAACTAATCATGGTAGAATCTTCATTTTTAATAGGGTTCGTGCAAACGTAAACGTCAATAGTGTCCAAAAATTTCAGGACAATCCGAGTGTATTTACAGGATTCAGAGCGGTACCCGACGGCCAGACAAACCGAATGCATAAGCACTTTTCTACTTTGTTGGAAAGTACTAAAAATGTATATAATAGGGTGGATGTGCCAGTAATGGACCACCTTCCAGTAATGGGCCACCTCGCACTTAATTGGTTTATAAAAAATTAATAAATAATAGTTGAGCTTTTATTATTTTTTTTTAAACTCCACCTTGCATGCTTTATAAGCCGGATTAATTTTTTACACTTTTCGTCAAAACAATTAGGAAGCAGAAAATAAAGTTTCACAGTTTTTCTGTTTTTCACTGAAAATATTAATGAACATGCTAAGTGCTGACTTTACTTACTTAGTTTATATCTTTTTTATTTTACCATAAAAATTGAATGTTTTTGTTTGGTTAGCAATATAAAACATTGAATTTAATATACCAATGGCCATTTACAAAAATTTTATTTATTTTTAAGATTTTAGGTGGGGTGGTCCATTACTGGACTGATTATTTCGTGATTTTCCAGTAATGGACCACCCAAGTGACTAATAGAAAAAGTGTTTCAGTAGAGAAAATATTTTGATTTAAGTGAAAAGCTAAATAATCATATTTAATACATAAATTTTACCTATTAGAATTTAATAAAGGCAATTTCTTTATAAATAGTTGCTTTTAAAAAGTCATTCAAAATTGGTACCAAAAAAAGCAGAACATAACAAAATTTAGATGTGCCATTACAAGAAGTTTATTTAAGTTGGTTCAGAAATGTAAAATCATATTTGGAAGAAGGTATTAATATTTTCTTCCGAATTCTAAAGCATACAGAGAGAATTTTTAATAAGGTTAAAACAAAGTTTCTTTTGTGCACTTAAAACAAGGAAAATTTTGGGACCAAAATCAGTTAAAGATGTGCATTATGTAGTACCAAATAATGAAAAAGAACAATTCACAGTTATGGGGTATTTTTCAGCAAATAAGGATTGCTCCATTTCTGATAATATATCCATATAAGCATATCTGAAGGGAATTGTGGAATCAATCTGTGCCAAATTGATGTGCTATATGATTATCTGAAAATGGTTGGATAGTGCAAGAACATTTATCATTTTAAATGCATTCTAAAATTCCATATCGAATAGTTTGGACTATCGGAAAGGGATGACAAAATTGAAGATCCGTTATTTATATTCCATAGTTGCACAGCACATCATTTAGAGGATGATATGAATGAAGATTGGAGACTTTTTTAATGCCTTATTTTATCTAAACTTGATTTCAGTAAAACATTGTCTTTATCTTATAAATCCTTTAAATTTAAATATTTTGTTTTATATCTTTACAATATAAATCCTTTAATGTTAGTTAATATTAAACAGTTAATAATAACAGTTAATAATAATATTTTGTTTTATATCCATAATATAAATCCTTGATTATAATAAATCCATAACTTAAATATTTTGTTTTATGTTTTTTCATTATAAATCCTTTAATGTAATGAATTTCTAACTTAGTTTTAATATTTTGTTTTATTAGTATGCTTTCATTAAGTTCTGGAGCAAAATACAATTGAAACAAGTTGGAAATTGTAGGTGAAGCGTAGCAAATGAGGTGCGTTCGTACGATAACGAAGTTTTAAAAATATACAGATCTTTTTGATATAGTAGACAATACTTCGGATACAGTACAGTGGTTGAACTCTGTGTTTCTATAAACACACAGGAAGTAATTTTCATTACACCTCAGCAATGTATATCATATTCATAAAATGTGGCACAGTTTAATATAATTAAAACATGTCCCAAACAATGTTTCCCTGTATAGCATTATGTAGTGGAATACTTTTGTGTGGCCCTGTAATTTAATAATAAATATTCTTTGCATCTCAGATTGTACAGAATTCATATTTTAGTATATATATACGTCATAGGTTCATGTCAATTTTATTATGTTCGAATGAGTGTAACAACATTAAAATGCATTTGCAACTTTTTTCCCCATTGACTGTAATGCAATGGAATACTTTTGATAGTCCCTGTAATTGATCTAGGCATCTGATTATCATATATATGAAATGACTCGATAAAATTATGTAATAATTATATGTTTTAAATTTCAAACGATTAAAATGCATTTTACTTTTCTTCCCATTAACCGTAATGTAACGGAATCCTTTTGATTTTCCCTGTAATTGATCTATTCATCCGATTTTCATAAAATTTGAAAGGACTTGACAAAATTATGTAATAATTATGTATTTCAAATTACAAACGATTCGGTTGGATAATTTTTGCGTTGTTATAGGACAGACAGACAGGCGGACAGATGGAAGGACTGAACGACAACAATAGACGCCACGTATTTACATAATTACGAACGCACCTAAAAACAATTATCTGTAATTTTTTGTAGGGTGGCCCATTACTAAAACATAGGCGGTCTATTACTGGGTTTTTGGGTGTTTAGACATATTTCTATTATTTAAAATTAAATTTTTATTTCTATTGGGAAATGTAACTATGGGATTAGTTAAATATTGCTGAAAGATTAATATAATATGAAAAAAATTGGAATACAACTATTAATAAAAAATTATTTTATAGATAAATTTCTCAAGGTGGTCCATTACTGGCACATCTACCCTATATAATGGTACATATTTAAAGTTAAAAACAGTATAAAAGATTAGAAAAGAAAGAAAACTAGTTAAAATTCATATAACCAGTTAAATAATAGTATAGATTAGTTAATAAAATGTTAGGTGGAACACCAATAAACAGCAATGCTAAGTTAGCCTCATAGCAAACGAGGTGGCAAACCTTAACCATTGCATTGTCTTCATCGGCATCCGAGTTACTGCTGTATGACCGATTCCATAGCCTCTTCTGTATAGTGATGCAAATGTTTTATCCTTAATATTTTTAATACACGGGTAGATTGATGAATTTTTATTTTCCCACAGTTTCCCACCTGGAATGACACGTGTTGGTTTCCATTAACTCTGATTGCATGCTAAATTATTGATCTATATTCTTTTTCTGAGTAGCATAGGGTCTCAGGTATGTTTGTACCTGTGCCAGCCTCGGCATTAGTCTGGGGTTCAGATGATTTCGGAGTATTTGGGGATGGAACAGATACAGTGGCTCACAAAAGTGTTCGTACACTTTAAAAATTTGTACTAAAAAGAAATTTCCCTGAAATTAAATTCGTATATGAAGTAGAGAAATTTTTTATATTATCTTCAAGTTATTCTAAATAACACACAACCTTTTTGTTTAACATTAAGGGATTTTTTTTAAATCTAAAAATGAAAACAGGAGATGCCACAGAAAGAAGATGCCACAAAAGTCTTCGTACACAGAAACATTTTCGGATAATTTCATTATTAAAAATATTATTTGTCGCTTTATTTTTATTTTTGCATTATATTGACATTTAAAAAATCGCTTGGCTTTATATTTTGCAGAATTGGTCCGTAATATTCTATTTATTAATTAAAAATGGTTTGTAATCGTAATGTCACGACTAATAGCGTTTGAAATTAGTTATTTTTCTTCATAATAGCAGTAAATCAATTCGAAATATTGCAAAATTAGTTAATTTATTCCATTCTATGGTGAAGTATGCGATAAAAGGCTTTGTAGAAAAAAAAATGGATTGAAAACTAGGTATGAAAAGGTCGTCAATCTAAGTGAACGCAATGAGATCAAATACTTACAATTAGAAAAGTCTTAAAAAATCCATGTTTAAGTGCTATAAAAGTTGCTATAGAATTTAATGAAACAGTTTCTACTTCATTTTTACCTGAAACTGTTCGACGAATGGTAAGCCCAGCTGCATTATATAGGTATTCTGCCCATAGAAAATTTTTTGTTAATGCGAAAAACAGAAAGCTTAGGCTTTCTTTAGCAAAATCAATGATAAATAAACCCGAATCGTATTAAATTAATGTTTTATTTACAGATTAAATCTAGTATGTTATTCTTTGTCCAATGAGTGCATAATAGTATAGAGAAAAAAAAATTAAGAATTTAATTCAAAGAACTTAGTTGGAACAGTTAAGCATGGCAGTGGAGTTGTCCTTGTGTGAGGGTGCATATCAGCATCAGGATTTGGTAATTTGGTATATATTGATAGCATAATAAATCACGATCTTTGTTCCAATATTTTAAAAGGCAATTTAAAATTATCAGGCCAATATATCGATAACAGATGCAACTTTGTTTTTTTTTTATCAGGATAATGATACAAGGCACATGGCTCTCAACGTTCGACTCTGGCGTCTTTATAATTGTTTACAAGTTCTGAAAACATCACCTCAATTGCTGAATATAAACCCAGTAAAACATATTTGGAGATAACTGGAAGTTAGAACACAAAAACACAGCATTGAAACAAAAAGCGAAGTAAAAACAGCAATGTTCGATGAAGGCATCAACTTTCATGCAGAAATTACAAAAACACTAATTAAATCTATTCCCAGGTGTTTGAAAAACTTTTGTGGGTGCTAAATAATATCCTATTAAGTACAACTTTAGCGAAATATTACAATATTTACAAATGTACAGCGATTTTTTTAAAG
This sequence comes from Maratus speculifer, assembly GCA_964019185.1. Lineage (NCBI taxonomy): Eukaryota > Metazoa > Arthropoda > Arachnida > Araneae > Salticidae > Maratus > Maratus speculifer. The sequence continues at coordinate 428,727,345 of OZ025290.1, read as the reverse complement.
TGTACGAAGACTTTTGTGAGGTAAATTTTTTGTTATTTTTTGGATTAGTGATTTTTTCAAAATAAAGTTTTGCTGTGTTTTTAAAATATTTTATGTAGTTTTGTTAATAATGAGTCATAGATCTTACTCTTAAATACCCATTCTAAAATATTAATTTTAATTAATAGATAGAGCCCTATTTCATTGAAATTCCTAAGTGTACGAACACTTTTGTGAGCCACTGTAGTCTCAGTTTTGAGTTTAGATGATTCCTTAGATTGAACTTGAGATTTCTCTCGCCGTTTTTCAAGGTTAATAATTTTAAGAGGTTCTGCGGATAATAGCCAACGTTCTAGCAAAGGAATCCCAAAGCATTTGGAACCAAGACTGATATCACTGATTTCTTTAACGGTATTACTGGTTGATTGTGTTATAGTAGATTTGCTTGGAGGGAACTGCGAACCAGTTTGTGTATATATGTGTCTTACAGATTTTGATTGCTGTTTCAGTAGGCTTCAAAAGACACCCCCCGACAGACAGGGTCCTGGATTCTGCGATTTTTCGAGATTCTAGGTGGAAAGATTGTATTATTGCATCGGTTATGTAGGTACCTCTTTAAGAAGGAATCTACCCTGGCTCTAGATGTTAGGAGACTGCCATCAGGGGCAGTCATGAGCCAAAATATCCTCTTCCAATCTGCGGAGAGACATCGCAGGGCCATTACAGGAACAATCAACCTCATGCACGGCATTCCCATTCAGCCATCTTTCAAGCGAGCGTGAAAAGCACTTGATGTTACTTGAGTTATTCTGACAGTGACATTTTCCTTTTCACAGATTCAGTTTGGTAACGAGCAAGAGTATGCTGTATTACTTCTGCAGTTTATGGCAGCGTTCTTGTTTTTTATGATTTAGTATCGTAGACAAATTCTGGACAACGTGCCAAGATAATCTATCCATGATATTAAAAATATTCACTATACACAGAACGAGATCTCGCTGCATACATAAAAAAATATACATGCGGACACTTAAAGGTAGTGCTCAACCTGACAACACAAAGTTATGGGGCTCGTCGATTGGCAACAATACCTTTTCTGTAACTGCAAAGTCCTCTGGCGAGTGCTCCATAGGATGCACTAGATGAGCTAGGATCTTTATATCGACAGGACGCAGCAGATGGAAATCTGAGAGAAAATTGGCTGAATCGAAAGACATGACACCTCGGCAAGATGACATGAGAGCCAAAAACGACACTATTCGGTCCAAGAATTTAAAGTTGTGGCCTTAGGACTTCGTACTTTTAAACTTTTTGGAAATGTGGATCAATCACAAGAACATGATCGATGCAATAGACCTCAAGCTGTAGACCAGCCCTATCGCATCGGTTATGCAAATTCCCTCATAAAGGATTCAACCCTGGCTCAAGATGTTAGGCGATTTAAATCAGGGGCAATCATGAGCCGAAGGATTCTCTCCCGATCTGCGGAGAGACGTCGCAGGGCCATTACAGGAACTATCCACGCCATGCATGGCAGTCCCATTCTGCCGTCTTTCAAGCGAGCGTGAAAAGAACTTTATGGGACCTCACGCGGAAGGTGGAGAATCTCCCGAACAAACCTGCACACTTTCAGGTCGATCCTCTTGAGGTTTCCCGCATACAACTTACGAAGGATTCCACTTCCTACGGTTGCACGGAACAGAGACTCTCGGGAGGCAGAGTAGTCACGCTGTTGAAGAGAACGTGCCAGGGAATTCGATAGAGCACCATGACGCTGTATTCGTAGGCCATGAGTTTAAAAGCATCGCTGAGAAACACGATTCAGGATTTCAGGTACGCGGCAGTCACGTGAGCAAAACTTGCTGAACACGGCGTTCACTGGTCGCCCTAGCTCTTTTGTATAAACAATTGTACTGGGCATGAATAGCAGAAATATAGTCCCTTCCTGACATAACGGAAGTACCGTTATAAAGCCAAGCCGACGCAGCAGGGACGGCACCACATTGCTATAGGCCAGCCCCATCGCATCAGTTATGCAGGACCGTCTTAATGAAGGAATTGACCCTGGCTCTAGATGTTTTGCGGCTAACATCAGGGGCAATCATGAGCGTAAGGATTCTCTACCGATCTACGGAGAGACATCGCAGGGCCATTACAGGAACAAACCACCTCATGCACAGTCCCATTCCGCCATCTTTCACGCGAGCGTGGAAATCAATCGAAGGGACCTCATGCGGAAAGTGGAAAGCTTCCCGAAGAAACCTGCGCACCTTCAGGTCAATCCTCTTGAGATTTCCTGCATACACCTTACCAAGCACAAGCTGGTGATAATATCTTCTCAGGAGCATATGGCAAAGTTTGTCCAAAACGCTGGCATTTAAAGCAACGGAGAGGATAAGGTATGTAAGAACAAACAGGACAACTAAGGGAAGCAGCTTTAATTGCTGTTGGTAATTTTATCTTGTTGGTAATGTTGGGCTGTTGAAAGATGTGAGAATGATGTGCTTGGTCGGATGCACTTAGCATTTCGACGGATAGTAATGCGTCGTACATCATGTTTTGATCTTTTAGGTATAGAATGAAATACTTGGCTCTAATATCACGCCACGGCTTGTATTTAGGGTTTAATGTGCTTTAACAGAAACAGAAAAATTGTAGAAGTTCTGAAAAGATTTTTGTAGAAGTTCTGAATGGCTGGCTGAAGGAACTTCAACCAGTGAATCGCCAGACTTCAGTTTGAATGTGCATCACCAAAAACAGACAAATGTTTTTGCAATAAGAAAAGGTGAAGTTTTCTTAAATAAATTATTAGACAGGCTGTCAATGCGTTTAACTACAAAAAAGTGAGTGAAAGAAGTAATCCGTTTTGTTCTTCACACGGAGAGATGTAGAAGGAAATTTTCATCCATATTAGAAAAATAGAATTCAGACTCCGGTCGCAACCCCCCCCCTACTATCGAGCCACACAAGGGGATGTACATTTGTGCAAACCAAGGCCTATAAGATACTCCTATGCCAGTGTTAAACTTTAACGAGATGGCTAGCAATTACTCGCTTACTTGATTTCTTAGCTAGTGACAAAAATCATCTGACCAGCCGATTGGTGCATACGGGACCAATATATACCTTCCGTCTACCTGCTTTCTAGACATCAAAATTTTTTTTTGAAAAAAGCTGTATCAATGTCCCCCAGTTCCCCCTACTTCATTTTACTAAACCTACACTCATCTTTCTACAATCACATCTTAACCGCCTATGCGTTCAAAATCAGTCACTAACACACATTGACACACCTCTACACATACTGTACCAGTCAGTCGTTCTATGTTCGCAAACTTTCATATCAATCTGAACATACTTTTGCTCACATTTACCAAAACATTCACGTGTTCTTTAAAACGTAACAAATCTAAATGCATACCATCAAATCATAAACCCCTCCTTATACTCCTAAAAACATACCGATTCATATTCGATGTCGACTTATCTCGACATCGCAATTCAAAACCATCAGTTAATTTATCACTCGCTGTCAATTTTATATCTCTCTCCCGTAATTTGTGCATTCATACCTGGAAGAAATTAGGCCCTCTTTCATACACATGTCTATAACTCTTTCACATTACAGGTAAAAGAATAAAAAACCACTCGTATATTCCACTTCATCCATGCATTCAAAATCTTACGGAAATCAACAACAGCCACAGTGGATAAGTAGTGTAAGCAGACAAATATAAATAAAAAAAATTCCAAAAACATTTACTCACTCGAACACTTGAAAATTCAACGGCCTAACCAGACGCAAGAAATTTTATTTTAATGCGCTAGACAATTTTTTAAAGTTTCTCCTATCTTGTCCAATAAAAAAGCTAGAAAAGAAAGTACGAGCAGGGCATGCGTAAATTGAGGATTAAAAATCTCTCCGTAGGTCCGAGGGTTGACAAGAAAAGTGACAACAAAGTAAAGGAAAGCATGGCGTGGCGCAGTCAGCGCGATGCAGAAAAGACATCGCCAAGAAGTGGGTTAAAACTCAGTTTACCCGCGTAATCTTGCTATTGCATAAAAAAACTTTTTTCAAAAATCAAAATTAAATTTCGCTTCATACATTTGAGTTGTTTTTGTATAGATATGATCAATCCTTAATTTATGTAATGTTATATTTATTTACAATTCATATAATACTGTATTGTACTTTATCAGAAATTTAAACATGTCAAAAAGCAGCAAATTTTGTTTCTACAAGTATAACAGAAGCAGGTAGTGGGGAGGAGTGGGTCCTGCCAGTAGATGGAGGAATGGAATAGATTCATTTCCCCCCTTTTTAGTAAGATTAATATACACTGGTGTCCAATATTTAAGCATAATTGGTAATTAAGTAATTATTTTTAAGTAATGAAAGAAATATGAATCGGAATGTGCTGAAACTCAAGGTGTGTAAACAAAATAGTACGCGTCACATATTTTCGCGAAGAGTTTTCCCCGAAATCGAACAGGGGACCGTCAACAAATTGAAAATATCGAAGATCTTTTGGATAACCCTGTCAAATAATAAGCCAATAAGCCCTGTCAATAAGCCAATAAATCATAATGTGCAGTTTGAACGCTTTTGCTACATTAGTTTTGACAGGGTTATCCAAAAGATCTTCGTTCTTTTCAATTTGTTGACGGTCCCCTGTTCGATTTCGGGGAAAACTCTTCGCAAAAATATGTGACGCGTACTATTTTGTTTACAGACCTGGAGTTTCAGCACATTCCGATTCATATTTCTTTCATTACTTAAAAATAATTACTTAATTACCAATTATGCTTAAATTTTGGACACCAGTGTAAATTGCTAATATGCAAAATTTTAGAGCGTAACATAATTAAAACACTGAAAATACATTCATTATTTCAAAATACAAATTTAGTTGATTTTTTTTAATGTCATCGTACTAACAATCTTGCATATTCCTTCTTGTGATGAAAATAAGGAATTTGATAAGGTATCTGACATTATCAACCAAAAATCTTTGTTAGACTATATAGCAGACACTAAAGTATTTGCTTCTTAAACATTGTTTCATAGCTGTCACATACATCCTTGTTAGTAGGGAGGTAGAGAACCATTTCGAAGTTTACAATTATAAAATTGTTTCTGGAAATTATGTTTATACTGTTTAAAAGTATTACGAAGCGTTTTACGATGTATTCTATAAATCAAAATTGTCAAAGTTTACTACCTTATTTTTGTATAACGTTCTATTTCACCCCACTCTGAACTATATATACATATACTTTTGAATTTTAAATGCATATTTAAATACTGAAAAATGAACTTTAAATGCTGCATTTATATTAATCTTCAATAAAATGCTTTAATTTGCCACAGATTAATCCATTTCTAACAAGATTTGATTAAAGATCAAATGAGATCTGCATTAAATCTAAAATTAAAATTCATTTCTTTAAATAAAATTATGGTTTAAAACTTTAAATTGGGGTCAAATTAACGCTCGTATTATAAAAGATTTGGCATTAATCAAAATACAAATTTTAGCGGAAGATAGTTTATTTCAGACTGCTGGCATGCTACATTGAAGACGGAGATAAAAGTTTAATTAGTAATCGGTCAGTCGTAAATTAAAGCTATAAGATATTTACAAAAACATGATAGAACCATTACAGTGCAAGATCTATACTATTAAAATTCGATCATATGTTGTGTATGTATGTGACGCTATCTCTTCCGAATCCGGAAACTGAGAAACGTCGCGTTTGTTTTGAATTGAAGGAAAAATCCAGGGAACATCAGTTGCCCATTCACATCCCGAAATTCCAATTAGTTTGTTAATTATTAATTAAAAACTAATCAGACACGTTAAAATTTTAACCGATTTGCCCCTGCATGTTTGCAATTTGGGCGGAAATGGCGATTCGAAAAAGATCGACTGAGGGAGAAAATTTCTACCCTCTGTTTTCTCGTTTTTAAATTGCCATCGGTGCAGTTATAAACACATCAGAAACAAAAGAATTTGATTTTTGGACACTTCGTTCTTTTCTTGCACTAACCGTCTATTTTTTTTTTTAATTTGTGATTTTTTTTACAAAATTTAAATTTTTAGCGTTTTTTTCGCTATTTTTTCGAAATGCGTTTTTGAATTCCAATCCTGGCAGTTCTGTGAAACAAAAATAGACGCCGGATTCTGAATCCTCATTCTTTTCTGATAATGTCAGTTAATTTTTTTTCATTTTTTTAGATTTTTAAATTTTTTGAAACCTCGTTTTTCTTTAAAAAATTACAGTAAATATTTTATATTTCCCAAAGTTTTTGCACTATCGACTTTTTTTTTTTTTAAATGTATGTCTGATTCTTATCTAGCTATCTGAAAACGATAGAAAAAATCGGTTGAGTGGTTGATTGGATAATGATACATAAGCGATTGTGAACATGAATATTTTATATCTCGCCGATTTGGGCATTTTCTCATTTTTTTTAATTCTTTATCTAAACATGATTTAAAAGTATTAAAAATTTGAAAGAATTGATTGAATAGTTTTTTCTTTTAATTTCCATTGAAGCGGACTTCAAAATGAAAGCATTGATTTGGCCGGCTTTGATTTTCGTAAAACGTATATCCAATCCATAAATTCCACGGAAGATATGTTTGGCATTATGCCAAAATCCATACTTAAACGCGAAATCCTTTTGTTTATAATAAAATTTAAGGGTTTTTAATAAAAATTGCAATAGAAAAAAAGTTATACAACTGGTGCTAATTTCTATAGCTGCTAATGCTACTGGTGCTAATGCTAATTTCTTAGTGCAGCGAAATATAGTTACCTCCATAGATCGAAAAGAATAGTTCAGAAGCAAAGATCACTCCTCAATTAAAATACATTTGTTTACTCAGTTTGAAACATTTTGGACTAAACGGCTGTTTAGTCATTTTAATGATGGTACAATCTTTCGAATATAATAAAATGATATTTCGTGTTCTTCAAGATTTCTTTAGATAAACCGACCAGCGTAGCGGGCGAAGGCCGCTAGTTAACCCTTAAATGTTGTGGCAAAAATTGTCGCATAACTACTGAGATCTGTCAAAGACTGCTTAAGGGGTCAGGTACCTTTCAAATGGTCAAAATTTCGATTTTTTTTATTGCTTTATATGAAAGTATAATCTTTTAGATTCATATTAAAACAAACCCCATAAAAAAATTCTCATTAGAAACGAAGTTATGGGCAAAATAGTAAGACCTCTTTTCATGAAACAGCGATATTTAAAGGGCTAGACTGTTTGTTTACATTTTTCACGCAGCAGGCGCCGGCCGTAGCTGATAAGATTCAAGGATTTCTACTCTTATTTTTCTTTACTCTGTGGTTATTTTCCCTTTCCTTTCAGGAAATCAAGCAGAAATTAGCAACTGCTACTTCAACTTTAAATTCAAGCTATTTAGCTTGATTTAGAAATAAATCTATGCACGTTGTCTTGTTTACTCTTTCGATGCTGAATTTCTGATTTTTTTATAGTGATTTGTTTGCGAATAAGTTTTATTTTAGCTTTAATTTTATTTATTTCGTTAATAATCGTCTGCTACAATGAGTGAAATTCTTAGCGAAAACACACCTAAAAGAGCTTCTGGGATACGACCGAAAAAAAGGAAATTTACTGGTAATGTATATACCAGAAAGTTGACGAAAAGTGAAAATGATTCACTGAATAACAGTGCTTCACAGAGAAAACTTTCTGTAAACAAGGAGTTTGAATATAATTCTAGCTTTGATGGATATCGTATTATGGATGTCAGTCACATGTTTTCCATTCTGGAAAAATTTTTATGCTGTAAAGCTTGTGGTGGTGAAGTAAGTATAACAGAAGAAATTGAATGTGGCTTATCTAAAATTTCGATTTTATGTGAAAATTGTGCTGAAGTTATTAAATTTAAGAATTCTAAGAAGATCGGCGAAAATAACAAAATTTCAGAAATTAACAACAGATATATTTATGCCATTAGATCAATTGGACTGGGGTATGCAGCAATGAAACTTTTGTGGAATCATGGATCTGCCTCAACCGGTTTCCAAAAAATCTTACAATGCTGCGATAAAGGTGCTACAGAAATGCTCTGCATCTGTCGCAGAAAAATCTATGATATCTGCAGCTTCAGAAGAAGTAACTCTGACTGATTCTTCATGCTTAAACATCAGTGGTGACGGTACATGGAAAACTCGGGGTCATACTTCACGAATAGGTGTGTGCACTGTCATTGGTGACAAAAGCGGCAAAGTTATTGATACTGAAGTCCTTTCCTCATTTTGCAAGTCATGTGATGCATGGAAACTAAAAAAAGGGACGCATGAATATAATTCATGGAAAAAAACCCATGAAAATGATTGCCTCAATAACCACGATGGATCTGCTGGAAAAATGGAACTAAGTGGTATGGTTCGAATATTTCAACGTTCAGAAGCCACAAGAAACGTAAAGTACATTGGATATATAGGTGATGGTGATGCCAAAACTTTTCAAGTCATATCAGAGGCCAGCCCATATGGTTCTGATACAAAAGTTGAAAAAATTGAATGCGTGGGTCACATTCAAAAGAGAATGCGCACACGCTTACGAAAACTTAAACAAAACAAAGTAAAATGTAGTGAAGGTAAAGCACTTGGAGGAAAAGGTAGACTTACGGACAACATCATTGCTAAGCTAACAGATTATTATGGAAATGCAATTCGACAGAATAAAAACAATTTACATGAAATGCGTAAAGCTATCTGGGCTGCATATTTTCATACTCGTTCAATGGATGCCGAGCCTCTACATTCATTTTGCCCTACTGGAAGTGAATCTTGGTGCAAATATAATAAAGCAGTTGCTTGTGGTACCATTAAAACATTTAAACACAAGAACACAGTCCCGACTAGTGTAATGGATACTATAAAACCACTTTTTAATGACTTATCGCAGCCAAAACTTCTGTCTAGGTGCTTAGGAGGTAAGACCCAGAACAACAATGAATCGATAAATTCCTTAATATGGAAATTATGTCCAAAAACACAAGGAGTAGGTAAAAGGATTGTGGAAATTGCTACAAATGAAGCAGTTATTTTGTTTAATGATGGCAATCAAGGAAAAATGAATGTAATGCAAGAATTTGGCTTGACAGTTGGTGCACATGCTCGAGGATGCTTGAAACAGTTAGACGACCAAAGGATTGCAACTTCTAATTTACGCTTTCTTCAAAACACAAAAGAAGCAAGAAAAAGTAAGCGAATGAAAGAAATTGCTCAGAAAGATAAATTTCTCTTGGAGGACGGTGAAATTTACAGTGCCGGTGCTTTTTAAATGTGTTAAGTTTTGTGAAAATCTTTGAGCAAAGTTTTTTTCCATCTGTTATCCCATGCGATGATAGTTATCAAAGTATATGTATGTAAATTAGTGTTCAAATTTCTAAAAGGTTTATTTATGTCATGCAATAGAAAACATCAGAATGAATTTATAGATTTTTGTTTCACAAGTCTTCTAAAAAGTTTATCAACCGAATAATCTAAGTAAACAGATGATGTAGTATTGTTCTTGTAAAGGTAAATTTATTTTTATTTCTACTTTTATTTTTCTTGATTTAGTACACAATATTTATTTTTTAATATTTATTAAATTCATGTGTATAAATAAGATAAGTAAATAATTATATAAATTACTGCAATACTTAAAAATAATGTTTCATAATAAGTTCCTAAGTCAATCTTTTCTTTCAATTGAATTTTCACAAAAATAATTTTCGTTTTTACGCTTAGGATTCAATAGCGCACATGATTTCTCCGAAACTGTTGGCTAAAATTTTATAAAAAATTAACAGCTCATACAAAACATTCAAATGTTGAAAATGACGAATTGTTATCAGTGTCATGTAAGAATTTATTAAATAATGAATGGTTATTTAGAAAAATGATATAAGGAAAATTTTTTTTCGTTTTTTCGTTTACGATTCAATAGCGCGCATGATTTCTCCGAAATGGTTGTCTAAAATTTTCTAAAAAATTAACAGCTCTTACAAAACATTCAAATGTTGAAAATGACGAAGTATTATCAGTGTCATGTAAGGATTTATTAAATAATGAATGGTTATTTAGAAGAATGATATGAGGAAAAATTTTTTCGTTTTTATGTTTACGATTCAATAGCGCGCATGATTTCTTTGAAATTGTTGGCTAAAATTTTATAAAAAAATTAACAGCTCATACAAAACATTCAAATGTTGAAAATGACGAATTGTTATCAGTGTCATGTAAGGATTTATTAAATAATGAATGGTTATTTAGAAGAATGATATGAGGAAAAATTATTTTCGTTTTTACGTTTACGATTCAATAGCGCGCATGATTTCTCCGAAATGGTTGTCTAAAATTTTATAAAAAATTAACAGCTCTTACAAAACATTCAAATGTTGAAAATGATGAAGTATTACCAGTTTCATGTAAAAATTTTGTAAATAATGAATAAATATATAGAAAAATGTTGTATCAGTATATGTTATTTGTGTATTTATATTCATTTTGCATGTTTTATAGCACACTATTTACTATTTTTTTATAATGAAACTTATTGAATTTATGTTTTTATATAAATAGGTAAGTAAATAAATATATGTATACTTAAATATCTAAAGATATTTTGCATAATATGTTTTAAAAAGAAATTTTATCTTTAAATTGGATTTTCTCAAAATGCTATTTTTTCAACTTGCGCGCATGATTGCTCGAAAATGGTTGGGTAGAATTTGATGAAATTTTTACAGAAGTTACATAACATATAAATGCTTAAAATGACGAACTACTATCACTTTTGTGTATCAATTTTTTAAGTTATGAATTATTATTTACAAAAAAAGTGCTAAATTTTGTTATTTTTCATATTTTTATGTATTTTTTATACAAAGACAGAATTTAAAGTAACTAGGGTTCGTCATTTTGATTATTGACTATTTTGCTTTATATATAAAGTGATTTTAGGTCTTTATGATATTTTTTATGCATGTCAAGCTGCGCGCAAGACTACGTATGATTTTTCTTCGAGAAAAAAAGACCTTTTGTAATTTTTTAATTTAATTTTATGGTGAAGGTATAAAAATATTCCATGACCTGTAACAGTTACAGGAAGATTATTTAAATATGTGTTAAAAATTTGAAGTTCTTAAAAGCGATAGATTTAAAGATATTGAGATCAATACTGTATGCAAATTTGGCTTCTATTTTAATCGATCAAAGGTACCTGACCCCTTAATCTAAAATTCAAAAGGCTACATTAACTCACAAAATAGTATTTCTGTACTAAAACTTTTGTACCAGACAATTATGGTTAAAGATTACCTATTCAGATGTCTAAGTGCTAGTATTAAGGTCTAATAAGAATAAAGTAATTATATTTAAGCTGTAATTTAAGTTTTAAATTCAGTGTTTAATTCAGACAAATTTTTCCGGGATGGATAATTCTGGCTCAGGGGAGAGGACTTTATAGAGTACCGGGAGGGGGGGGGGATTGCCCATTTTCACCACAGAAAAAAAAAATCTGAAAATTTCCAGGGGACATTTAATTGCTCCGGTGTAGGGGAATGTCCTCCCGAGCCACCCCCTGAATTCAACACTGGTTAAAGTAAAAGCTAAAAAGCAGCGGCCTGAGAGATAGCTAACAGCAGTTGGGAGCATACACTAGTCATTCAGACGGACCCTGGTGAATGTCAAAACTATGATACTTGATTTAAACAGTTATTGCGCTCATTTTAAACATTTTTACTTTATTTTTATGCATAGGATAGCCGAGGGCTATCTACAACCGGGCTAGTTTCTTAAATTTTGTTTTCAGATTAACTTTCGTTATGGATTGGAACTGGATCTGAAATTTAAACTAACCTAATATAAAAAAATAACCAAAATCAAATAGTAAAAATTAGCCCGGTTGTTATCGTCCTCAGCTATCCTATGCAAAAAACAGGTGAAAATATTAAAATTTTAGCGAGACATTTGAAAAAACATCCTCAGATTTAACATTAGCATCCGGTTCTTTGAGTGAGTAGTGTAGGTTCTTAAGGGTTAAATATATTCGCTATAAAGGTTGGCTGCTAACAAGCCCGATTTGTCTTTGCCCATACATATATAAATCATCGTACGTCTTGGAGATCAGATTCATTCTAGTAAAGACATTTCGTAAGTGTTTTTGCAAATGGACAGTAATTACCGAATGATTAACTTACAAAGAGTTCGGACAATCTTAATACTTTTCAATATACCTAAATAATAAAATTAACCCCTTATCTAACGACGGTACTTATAAATATTAAAATTACTTATAAAATTTTATTACGTCAATTAGCTATAATACGGTTTACAATGACTTAGATACATTATTTTGTTCCAAAATCATTATTGGTTACACAAAATAAAATTATTTTTCAAAAGGATGATTTCTTTTGCCTTTGTATCGTTTCAGATTTATTTGCGCTGAGGGAGGGGACGGCGATTTTTCAATTCGGAATAATTTCTATATTTATACTGCAAGAACAACATTTTTATAAATTTTGAAATTCTACGAAATACAAAGAAAACAATAAAATAAAAGATTTGTGAGGTGTTATAAACATCGCACAAAATCCCTGTAAAATCAAATTTAATAAATTCTAAATTCTTCAATACTTCTAAATTCCTTGAATTTCTTTTTAAATGATTATGTAAAACTTTTAGTTCAGTTTAAACAATTTACGTAAAGTGATTTGAATAAAATTTTCATTAATTCATAATTCGGTAGATAAAGGGTTAAAATGTCAAACATATCCTTCATTTTGAAAACAATTATCACTAATTAAACAAATCATGTAATTTTTTTGAATGGCCTAAAATGTCCGAAAGATTTTAACCAGGGTTATTTTTTTAAAGCTAATAACGCTCCGCCGACTGAGTTAGGCCCAGGCTGATCTGGCAATAAGTTTTCCAGATAATCGTATCGGATAATTTCGTCAGACCCGATATAATAATCAACAAAGTATATTGTAGGTTTTTTTCAACTTATTCAAAAACGCTGGATTTGCATTCACTAAATTTTAACATGAATGCAAGACTTAATTAATTCCATAACTTGCGATTTATTATGCTGAGCTGATTCATTTTTTTTCAAAAAAAGAATAAAACAAAGCAGATATAAAATTTTGTCGCCAATCTACTGCTCTGTCACATTTATATTTCAAACAGAATATCACAATAGATTTTGATCATACGAATATTATATTCCCAACATCCATTTATTACTTATCCATTATAAGAGAATCCGTAGAAATCTTATGCGAAAGCAATAAGGTGTGCAATGTTGCCCTGTCTTATAATATGCCCATTTTATGGTTCAACATCCTAAAAATAAAATCCTGACAATTTGAGAAAATGACGTATCAAAATTTCACGGTACAGCAATTAAATTTCTTTTTACCGTTCACTTAGTGTACTACTAACTCAATCTTCAAGCCAAGAGTCTCGTTCATTTTTTTCAAAACAAAGTCTTATATTTCTATTTATAAAAGAAAATATTCTCCGAGGAAGAACCTGTTTGTAAATGATCATTGGTATACGAAATTCAAAGTTTTATATTGCTATTCAAACAAAAAACATTCTATTTTTACTTGAAAATAAAGAAGATATAAGTGAATTAAGTAAAGTCAGATCTTAGCATTTTCATTAAGTTTTCAATGAAATACAGTAAAACTGAGAAACTTTATTTTCTGCTTCCTAATTGCTTTGATGAAAATTGTTAATAAATAATTCAGATTATAAAGGATACAAGGGGGAGCTAAGAAAATAAAAGCTTAACTATCATTTATTATATTTCATAAACCAAAAACTGCGAGGAGACCCATTACTGGAAGGTGGTCCATTACTGGCACATGTTAAAACTTTATCATAATAACAAACCTTTTTTTTACCGATTACATGTACGATTAAAGTTTAATTTTAACAATTTCTACAATTGAGTTTTATAGAAATAGTATTTTGTTAACTTTAGGTTAAATATCATTATCAACTTAATTGATTTTTAATAAAGTTAAGAAAATAAAAAAAATAACTAAATTATTAATTTTAGGTTAAATATCATTTATTTTAGATTTAGATATACCAATATAAAATGCATTGTTTTAATTGTAACTAATTATATAGCAGAACATACATTACTAGATGAAATTAGAAATAACATCCCGTAACTTTCGTAACAGCGATGATGCCTCCTAGTCACTCCCAAATTGTTTGGAAGCATAGATAGTATTTCACGAAAACGCCTTTCCTTACACCTTCTACGGACCAATTGGTCGGAGAAACACAAAACAGTTTTTATGACCAATAATACAATACACTGATAAAAATTTGCTGCATTTTGCTGCAACGCACTCCCCTGCTTGTACAGAAAACGGTTACTTGGCAGTGAAATTGAGCTTTCTCATTGGTTGGAATAGAGATATTCTATACAAGCGGTGGAGTGCTTTGCAGCAAAATGCAGCATATTTTTATCCGTGTAGATATTTCACTGTTTTAAAAACAGTGGCCGGGATCCAGGTGCATTATTCGCTGTTAGAGAAATAAGATTGGCTGATCAGAAGGCTACACGGTAAGAAATTTGATCCTTTTGCTACATCGTCACTCCACCGCTTTTATCGAAAAAGACGACTTCACTCAATTATGGAGCATTCTCATGGGTCAAAAGAAAGATATTCTTTAAAAGCAGGGGAGTGACGATGCAGCAAAAGGGTCAAATTTTTTACAGTGTAGCCACTTTGGCAGGCTTTTCTCAGTTTATTTGAAACAACGACAAGTTCAAAAAAATGCAGGCTTCTGATTGGTGAATTTCGGCTGGCTACTAGCGAAAAATCTAGCTGGATACCGACCAAAATTGACCAATGAGAAAAATTGCTTACAGCAGAAAAATTCGTAAAAATGCACGTTTCTGATTGTTCAATTTCGTTTTGCTAACAGCACAAAATCCTTACAGATTACAATTAGCCCAGGAAAATAGAAAAGGAGGATTTCACATACCAATTTCCGTCTTCAGAAACTTTATAAGGACAGAATTACGTGCCGAACCATAGACCTCACAGGCATAGTCAATTTTTGGTTGGTTGTTTAGGGTTTTGTGGCACAAAATCCCTTGAGGGACATGCTGCGCCAAGACAAAGACAAAAAGAACAATATCAGGGTGTCTGGATGGGGTACCCCATCCAGATATAGCTAGGCAAGTTTAAAAGATCCAACTATATAGAGATCCAGATAACTAGGTCCAAGTTGTAGGAATAAAAGTAGTGAAAAAAATTCAAATTTCAAAATAAAATCCTGCATGCTTTAAAAAGGCAAAAAGTGCCCCATGGGGAATTTCCCCAATGAGGTTTGTCAAAATAGGTGATGATGAGTTAAAATATATTCTGTACAAGTGCCGGAGGCCCGGACAGTCAGTTAAAAGATGATGTATGGTTAGGCAGTCAAAATGACAATGAGGACACATGGGTGCATCATCCCGGAATAGAAGATGTTTATGAGTTAACCTAGTGTGTCCAATTCTCAGACGAGTCAGTAGAACATCAGTTTTCCGTGGGTAATTTGGAGGCCAGCTAATGATCGTTTGTTTGATACGGTGCAGTTTATTATTAATTTCTGTATCCCAACTACCTTGCCAGTTATGATGGATAAAGTGTTTTATAATTAGTTTAACGTCTGAGAATGGCATCTTATGATCTAAAGGGTTAAGAGCAAGTTTTGCCGCTTGATCTGCATTTTCATTTCCAGGAATACCCATGTGTCCAGGTACCCAGCAAAATAAAATTTTACAGCCACGGTTTGTTAATTTATCATAAAAATTCAGGATGGATGAGACATAAGGATGTTTGTTAGATGATTTAATTGCGTCAATAGCACTATTTGAGTCCGTATAAATGATAAATGAAGTGTTATGATGGTGTGAAATGAGTCAATTTTTGAGTGGATTATGGAACGATAAATTTTCAGGAGAAAGCTACGGTCTGCTCCCCAAGATGTGTTAGAGAGCACCTTTATTAGATTAAGCGATCGCTCACACTTTTTGCGTAACTGCAAAACATGAGGCAAGAAAGCAAGTTTTTTGTCAAAATATAAGCCCAAAAAGCGGACATTGTCAACAACAGCAATTTGATAATTTCCAATAAAAATCTCAGGATCTGGATGCAGATCTCTGCGTCTACAGAAATGCACACAACAGGTTTTGTCTTGGGAAATAATAAAGCCATTTTTGTTGGTCCACTGTATAATACGATAAATAGCAATTTGTAATTGTCTCGCGATAAATCGCATATCTTGTCCTTTACATAAAATTTTAAAATCGTCAACGTAGAGTGAACCCTGAACACTTGGGGGGTAACTGGTTCAGGATCTCATTTATCTTGATGGAAAAGAGGGTGACACTCAGGACGCTGCCCTGGTGTACACCCTTTTCTTGTACATAAAAACTTGAAAGAAACCCTCCAATTCGAACTTGAAAAATTCGAACTGCAAGGAAGTTCTTAATAAAAATGGGTAGGTTACCACGCAAGTCAAAGTTAAAAAGATCACGGAGTATGCCATACCTCCAGGTTTTATCATATGCTTTCATCGTATCGAAAAATACTGTCACCAGATGGTTGCGTTTTAAAAAAGCAGTCCGTATATGAGTTTCTAAAAGAATGAGGTTATCAATTGTGGACCTACCCAGACGAAATCCGCTATGAAAGGCTGCAAGACAATTATTCGATTCAAGAACATGCACCAGGCGGCAATTAACCATTTTTTCTAAAAGTTTACAAACGCTTCTAGACAGTGCGATAGGCCTGTAGTTATTTGGGTCACTGGAATCTTTACCTGGTTTCGGGAAAGGAATGATATCTTTACTCCAGGCTTTAGGAAATGTGTGCTCAGTCCAGATTCTATTGTAAAAAGTGAGTAAATTATCAAGAGAGGTAGAAGAAAGGTATTTTAACATGGTGCAAGTAATGCCATCGTGTCTTGGAGCAGATAAACGGCTATATTGCAAACATCTTATAAGCTCTGGTTTAGTGAATGGTAGATTATAGTCATAGAACTGTCGAGAATTAAAATTTATGCTGGTAGATTCCATTTGTCTTTTGTAAGATAAGAAAGGTTCAGGATATGAGACTGAGTTAGAGTTTGATGCCAGTGTACTTGCAATTGTTTCAGCAATATTTTTTGGAGATGCTATAGTTTGACCATTTGTATGTAGGATTGGGATGTGGTTTTCCGAGTACAGTCCCATACAGTTTTTCACTTTTTTCCAAAGAACTTTACTAGTTGTTTTAGAGTCAATTTTGGAGACATATTGCATCCAGCATTCACGCTGGCTCTTACGTCGCACTCTTCTAGCTTCCGCTCTTGCTTTTTTAAAAGCAATATAATTATTGTTAGTAGGGTAGCGTCTTAAAATGCCCCAAGCTTTTTGTTTATTTTTCTTGGCCTTTTTACATTCATCATTCCACCATGGTTTTCTGTGTCGCGGCATAGAAAGTGATTTTGGAATACTAATGTCTGCGGCATTGATAATACACAGTGATATTATCAAGCGCATCGTCAATGTCACCCTCTATCATATCATTTGTTATATTAGCAAGATTGTTATATTGAAAGTTGGCCAGTTGGCTCTGTCATAAATATAACGGTTAAAATACAGTTGGCAAAAAAAGTATTTGTACACTCTAAAATTTATAATTTTTAACTAAATAAAAACAGATATTTTGTCAAAAATGGTTTTAATACAGTCTGTTTATCGTGCGTTTTAAATTACACAACAGAAAATTTCGATAAAGATGTAAAATAATTTTCTAATAGGAAAAGTTTAAAAATTTCTTGCAAAAAAAGTATTTGTACATTTCTCCATCCTGATATGTACTGTGTTTTATAGTGTTTATGGTTCAAAGGACTACTTTCACAGAAGCTGATAATTTTTGAGTTCATATTATATTTTTCTGACATTTAATCTAATTTGCTCTTGAAATAATTGAGTATAGAACCTAATACTAGAGAGGCACCTCTAGATATATGAAATCCTATGATTGAGCATAATAAAAATTTAAATTCGCAACAAGAATTTGTAAAAGCTATTAAATTACTATTTACAACTATTGGATGTATAGTGAGAAACTATGAATAAATTAAAAGCATCGAAATTCAATGAAAACCAGGACTTTTTAGCAAACTAACAATGAGGGAAAAAAGGAGTGTTGTTAAAAAAGCTTTAAAAAATCCTATGCGTTCGGTTCAAAAATTTGCTGGAGACCTTGCGACATCTTCTCGCATCAGAGTAATACCTCAAACAATAAAAAATATTCTTCTCAATGCAGATTTAAAAGGAAGAACCTCAAGGAAAAATCCATTCATCAGCGAAACAAATAGGCGAAAACGCATACTATTCGCTTTCGCATACAGAAGTAAATCATTGGATTTTTGAAAAACAGTAATTTTTTCTGATGAGGGAAAATTCGAAATTTTCTTACCATCAAGCATTCGAAAAACTTGGCGTAAAAATAAAACTGTTCTAGATCCAAAATGTATACTTCAAACTATCAAGCATGTTGGGGGGAATATTATAATCTTGGGGTGCTTAGCTTCTAATGGAGCAGGACATTTAAAATTTATTGACAATGGAAAGACAGGTTTAACATACATTGATGTGTCGCGACATAATTTATTAAACTGTGCCAAGAAATTATGCATAGAGGAAGCTTTTCACTTTCTGCAGGATAAAGACCAAAGCATACTGCTGTAATCATCAGCACATGCTTATGACAATACTCCAAGACGACTGGTAATTCTTCTAAAATCTCTAGACTTGAATCCAATAGAAAATTTGCAGATGCTATTTAATGCAAAAATCCGAAAAAAAAAATCTGTAGTGGTAAAAAACAGTTTTAAAGAAGCTCTTATTGTGTCATAGAATAACATTAACCAGACCGATACAAAAAAGTTGATGGAATCCATGTCACAACATCTAGAAGTAGTCATAAACGCTAAATGAATTCGCACAAAATATTAATTTGTATCATTTTACTAAATTTTCATTAATTATATTACGTTAATATAGTGTACAAATACTTTTTTTGCATTATATTTTTGTATATTTGTTTATTATAATGTAAAAAATCGATTCGTTTAATTTTGTTTTTGCTTCTATAATATTTTAATGCATTAAATTAATGTATTACAGTATTTTTTGCTTAAATCTTTTGTTTAATTTCATTATAATTTAAAAAAATGAAGTGTACAAATACTTTTTTTGCTAACTGTAATTATTAGAGTCCATGTTAGGAGTAGTCCGAGTGATAAAAATTGGAAAATGGTCACTGCCGTGTAAATCGTTTGAGACCCAGAAGTTCCAATGAGGGTAGATAGACGGGAAGCAGATTATAAGGTCAATTGCATGAAATGTGCGGGTAGGTTCATGAAAATAAGTATGTTCACCATTATTGAGCAGGCATAGACCGTTGTCAGAGATTAGTTTTCCTATGATTTCGCCTCGGTGATTAGAGTCTTGGTTGCCCCACATTTGGCTGTGTGCGTTGAAATCTTCCAGAATGATATATGGAGTGGGGAGTTGGAGAAGGAGATTGTCAAGTTCTGATGACTGTATAGATTGACTAGGTGGTAAATAAAGTGTACATATAGTTATGAGACGGTTTGAATGTATACGGACTGCAACAGCTTGCAAGTTTGTATTTAGATTGATGCGACTTTGAGGTACGTTATTAGAGATGAAAAGAGCTACTCCACCAGTAGCCCTATCATTGCCAGAATAATCTTTTCTATAAGTAGTATAAGTGCGCAATTTTGCATTGTCAGTAAGTTTAAGATGGGTCTCCTGTAAAGCTAAACATAGGGGTTGATTTTCATGAAGAATGTTTGGGATTTCGTCGTATTTATTATGAAAGCCTCGGCAGTTCCATGAGATAATATTAGTCATAAATGAGGATGTTAGATATATGTATCTATGTCATTTTGTTCAGAGGTAGTAGACATGCTACTATCTCCATCGTCCAACTCTGCATCCCGTTCAGGATGAATGGTTATAGAATCATCATCCATGCGTGTTTCATCTATATTATTTATCTGTTTTTGCTGATTTTCATTTTTAGGTGCTATAGTTTTTTCTTCTTTGCTTTATTCTCAGGGGCTTCAGATCTATTGCTTGGCTTTGAAGGTGCTGATCTTGATACATTTTGAGTTCTTTTATGGAGTGAAGGTTTAGGAAGAAGGGTGTGTGATGCCTTTTGAGAGGCATTTTTTACCAAATTGGGAGTAGCAAGATTTACTATTTTAGTTGAAGTCGATTTTGTTGTTTTTCCAGGATTATTAGAGGGAGCGATTTCTTTTTGATTACTTTGGTGTTTAATTTCATTAGATATTTCTGTCTGTGTTGCAGTAGATTGATAGGTTTTATGAGATGTTATGGATAAGGCAGCAGCATACGATACACCAACTTTTGGTGTTCTAGACTCAACTATTTTCCTTACTTCGGGATAGGGTATACTTTCTTTTGTGCGTATTGATTGAATTTCTTTTTCTTTCTTCCACTGTTAACAGGATTTAGAATACGAAGGGTGGTCTTTTTTACAGTTTACACAAGAAGGAGGCGCATGGCATTGGACACTTTCGTGGCCGACTGCACCGCACCTACCACATGTGAGTTTACCTCGACAATTAATTTTTGAGTGCCCAAAGCGTTGCATTTAAAGTAACGCAATGGGTTTGGGATATATGGTCTAACAGAGCATGATAAATAACCAGCTTTTATATAATTAGTTAAGGTGGGTGCATTAAAGGTTAGAATAATGCGCATAGTAGGTATCTGGATTTGATTAGGCGGTATCTGTTCGTCCCGGCGGTAGATTTGTATTCTTTTAGCTTCGATTGCGTTTTGATCTTTTAGATTTTGTACAATTTCTGCTTCAGTAACATGCAAGAGGTCTGTTTCTGAGATCACCCCAAGAGATGTATTTAAAGTTCTGTGTGGCGAAATGGTGACAGCAATATTTGCAAAGTGTGTGCATTTTTTCAAGTTCCTCGCTTCTTGATCATTATTTACTTCTATTAACAGTTCACCAGTGCGGATTTTTTTTATCGTCTTTGGTTCACCAACCAACCCTTGAATAGTTTTGTTAATTAAAAAAGGGGATGTTTTGTCAAAGGTTCCCTCTTAACGTTTTACAACGAAAAATATTTCTTTTGTTATACTGATATTAGAATTGGAATTTTTACATACCGTAGAGGAAATAAAATCCTCAACTCTGTCTGCCCATAATTTTCCTTGTTTCAAAATATTAGTGGTGTTAGAATCGCAGCTCAGCATATCATTGTTCTCGTTTTGGTGTGGGGCTTCCACTTCGCATAACTTATCCTTTGAAATTGTAGCCATAATTGAATTTAGAGAGTTAAAACGCCAGGCATCGGGCCTGGTCACCGACCCTTCTTACCGTTACGGGGAAGGGAGGTAAAAACTCTCTTCTCAGGCCTTTCTTAAAAAACGTGAAGGATCCCAAGCAGTTGAAGCAATATGTGGAAGAGGCAATGGAGTCAGAGGCATACAGCAATGACTCTGATGCTGATGATAACAATACAATGTTTGAAGAGTTTGAACCTAATTGACCTCATAGAGTTTCTATTAATCTGAGTTTTAATCAATTTACATTATTATATACACTGTGTTTTCTATTACTTTTCTTGAACAGTTTTTAACGTGTTACATCTTCTCTAAGTTTTTCTATTTTATCCTCATTGACTGATTTTAATTATTTCATGACATGGCATTCCATTATTACTTTCTTCTACTTTACAAGAAGAAAGTATTGGATTCATGAAAATTTTCAATTTCTAGTTTTCGACGGATTTATACGTTTTAGAAGGTCCTGAACACGTTTTGACTATTTTTAGAAAATGTCTGCGAGTCTGTCTGTATGTGACAAGAAATTTGTGGGCGCTCTATCTCAAGGACTAATGCTCGAAATTTCATGAAATTTTATATTCAGTTAGACATTGATATGAATTAGTTCCTATTGGTTTTTGGTGTAAATTGGCCCGCAGGTGGCGCTGCTGTACTACGTTTTTCATGATTTTCAAGATTGCTATATCTCAAGAACTAATGCACAGAATTTCACCAAACTTCAGATTCTGTAACACCTTGATATACATAGACGCTGATTAAGTTTTGGTGTAAATTGGCCAGCAGGTGGCGCTGCTGTACTACGTTTTTCATGATTTTCACGATAGCTATATCTCAAGAACTGATGCACAGAATTTCACCAAATTTCAGATTCCGCGATACCTTGAGATACATAGCCACTGATAAGCTTTTGGTGTGAACTGCCCTATAGGTGGCGCTGCTATGCTACATTTTGCACGATTTTTGCGATAGTTATATCTCAAGAACTAATGCAGAGAACTTCATCAAATTTTAGATTCTGTTACACTAGAATATATAACATAATTAGACGCTGATTACATTTTGGTATTAACCTTGCAACAGGTGGTGCAGCTATGCTGCATTTTGCACAATTTTTCCGATAGCTATATCTCAACAACCAACGCACAGAATTTCATCAAACTTCAGATTTTGTTACAAAATGACATATAACATAATTACACGATGATCAGGTTTTGTTATAAATCCTTCAACTGATGGTGCTGCTGTGCTATATTTTACAAGTTTTTTTAAAAAAAAACTAGCTATATCTCAAGAACTAATGCACAGAATTTCATCAAACTTCAGATTATTTTACACCATAACATAATTAGACGCTTTTTTACGTTTTGGCATAAATTGTCCAAGATATGGTGTTGCTCTGCTACGTTTTGCAATTTTTTTGTTATAACTATATCTAAAGAACTAATGGACGAAATTCCATCAAATTTCAGATTCTGTTAGGTCTTGACATAAACAAATGCTTATTAGGTTTTAGTATAAATTACCCAACATGAGGCACTACTAAGCTGATTTTCTCAGAATATTAATACAATTTTGCGTTTTAGGCTTTTCGAATACCAGAATCTCATTAGGCTAGGTCAAATGTTCGAGAAAATTCGATAGTGGGTAACTTTGCGGTCACCACGTTTTTTTCAAATATTAAAATGTACTTATGAGATAGAAGAAAGTTTCGGGATTGACACATCCAACTAGTTTTTAATGTTTTTATGAAATTTTCACTCACCCACATCATTGTTTATATTTTGTCATTTTTTAGCAACTGGTACAGTTTGTAACAGTGTTTTTTATGGTTTTTGGCGTCTTTTAAATTGGTTTTTATATCTCATTGCTATTTTATTTTTTGGTTTTAAATCACCTGTCTAGTCTCATTTCGACTTTATCTTGGCGCAGCATGTCCTCAAAGGGACCTTGCGCCATAAAAATCCATACAACCAACCAACCATCTTACCGTTACGTCTGGTGCAGGTCTCAAAAGGGCGAAAACTATTTTCAACAAACCCCCACGTATTTCGAACATTGGGTTAAACTCGATAGCATCTCCAATTCTTTCCCAGGGAGAATGGGTAGCCGTAAGTAAGCCTTTACAGCTCTGTCCAACCTAGAGCCGGCCCTTACGCCGAAAGGCACCAGTCACCCGGTGTTGGCCCTAACAGCCACCATGGAAGCATGACGCTCCCCGATCATGGAACCGGAGTTCGGAGATGCCCTGCACCCTGGGACTCGATATCAACCTAAAAAGGAAGAGACGAGTCTATGAGGTCAAAAGAAACCTCAACACCTAGAGTGTCTCACGTGAATAAAAAAAACCTCTATTGTATATAAAAAAAGTAATGTGAGAACTTAAAATGAACAAGGTGTATTTTGTCTTTTTGAACATTTTTTTTTTTTTTTTTTGCAATCTAAAGAACGAGAACAAGGTTAATTGAACAAAGAACTCTGAACAAAAGTTAGTGAAAAAACAAACACGAACAAGAACAAAGAGGGATAACAAACTGGAAAGAGAAGATTAAAAGGTGTGAAACAAAGAAAAAAGGATAGACAACTAAAAGAGAGAAGAAAAAAGGAAAGGAGAAAGATCGCTCAGGATCCCGGGGTCGCGAAACCCGTAAATACCTAAAGAAGGTATTCCCCTGGGGGAAAAAAGAGAGAAGAAAAAAGGAATGGAGAAAGATCGCTCTGGAACCCGGGGTTGCGAAACCCGTAAATACCTAAAGAAAGTATTCCCCTGGGGGATGTTTATGAATGGATGAATAAGTATTGTATTGATAAAAGAGTAATTTAGTGTAACGAACAATGATTAAAAAATATGAGGGGGTCGAGCATATTACAAAAGGTGTTTTTATATTAGAAAACTAAAAAGGTACAATATAATCAATTAGTCGAAGTTACCGGAACTTTATTTTATTGCAAGCCCAAACTGTTTTCAGTATCATTTTAATAATAATATAGATATTTTACTGTACGCAAAACAAAAATGAGGCAAATAAAATGCGATGAAATCGTGAAAAGTGTTCGAAGAAAGTTTTTTTTCCACTCTGTCCCTTGTGACACGTGTTTGGATTAGCTGATGACGAGCTGTATTTTTGAAGCTCGAAACGCGTCCTGTTTAATTTTCTTTTTCATGGTGATTTTACAAAGTTTTTTAGCTTATTTATAACATCGGGTTGTGTATAGCTACCATCTACTAGTAAAGTATGAATGTCTATTCTATGAAAGATTCCGTAGAAAAATGAAACGACAGCATTTATGTCTATCTCTAATATGAGCAAATTGCATTTAAAATGTATATTATAAAGGCCAAATGTATCTGTGCGTGTCGCATACGTCATTTTGCGAATGGCAACACTTTCCCCTGCAATTTCGGTTTTGCAATTTTCGCTATTGCAAATTTTACACTTATGAACATCGCACATTGTCAATTTTTACATCGGCGTATACAGAAAAAAATGTACTTTTAAATGCAATTTGTTTGAAAGCTGTATCTCAATTTATTTTTGAGATGTTAGTTTTTGTGCGAATTTTGTAATCGTGGCAACAGAAATGCGTCACTTTCTCCAAAAATTGAAAAAAAAATGAAATTAAAATTTCGTACGTAAATTTTGAGAAGATTAAAATAATGACGGGTTTAGATTTTACGTGAAATTTTATGATCGTGCCAATTTGATTTTTTTCCCTTATACCAATCGTAAGAGCCTAAATTGATAACTTTATCGTAATAACTTATCTTTATCACGTGTTACTTATTACATATGAGATTAAAGTTTAATTTTAATAACAACAACTGACTTTTATAGAAATAGTACTTTATTAATTTTAGCCTAAAATAATATTTCTTTTAGAGTTAAACTGACTAATATAAGCTGCATTTTTCGCTGTAGCTAATTTTGTACGTTGTTATAAATCAATGAAATAGTTCCTTCTAAAACATTTTTTTTCGTCGAAGTTCGACGGGTTCTACCTCGTAAATTATAAAATGCAAAAATAATTTATGTATTAAAGCAAACAATTAAAATAGGTTTATTAACATTTATGAACGGGAACGTTAAAAAAATATTACATTTTCAAAAATTTTGAAAATTGAGATTCTTTAATGTATGGTAAGTGATAAATCGCAAGTTTTTTTTTTAATTTATCGGAATGTAATCTCATTTTCTAAAACTATAATAGATAATGCTAAACATTTATCTAAAATCGATAGTTTTATTTACATAGTGCTTTTATGTGTAACCTCAAACTTCACAACAGTGGAGATGTTATCCGGTTTTCTACTCATCCGTCCAGTTCTAATAGTCCAGTTCTTCGTACACAAATTATCTTAGAAAAATACATTTTTTTCAATAATTATTCATTATTTTTCCCTTTTTAGTATGATTACATTTATTATCAATGTGCTTTTTGATAGAGAGTAGAAAGTGAACTGTTTTAAAACAAAAGATATTTTTATTTTATTATTATTTTTTAGACGAGGATCTGGTTGGTTGGTTGGTTGATTGAGGTTTACTGGCGCAAAGTCACACTGGGGACATGCTGCGCCAAGAACAGGATGAAGTAAAAACTGAAAAGTTTTTTAAAATTGTTAAAAATATGTAAAAATATAAGTGGATAAAAGGCAAGGTTAAAAGATGAAAGCGTTAAGTGATGAATGTAAATAAAATAAGTACAAAAGATTAAAACACAATTCAGGATAAATAAGAGTTAAATCAGTCAAATCAATAAGATAATAAGTCAACAATATAATAATGGTATACGATAAAAGTTAATATCTTTTAAAGAATTATGAAAATTGTGCAAAACAAACAAACATTGACATAAATGCAAAAACGGTGCAATATTTAAAGAATAGCAAGGTTTTGTTAATGAGTTATACAACCAAAATATAGTTCAAAAGCATAAATATTTAAATTAAAAATAGTAAAATTTCTTAATAAATGTCTGTATTAAATTGAAACATAAAATGTTAAAATACAGCTTAGAACAGATTAATCAATCATTTTTTTTTTTTGCAATTTAAGAAGGCACATATTCTTCATAAACCGTATTTGTTTCATCATTCTCAGATTCATAACTGGATGAGTCCATAGCCTCTTCAGCATAGTTAAGCAGCTGTTTTGGATCTTTTATGTTTTTAATTGCAGAGCTGAGGCAAGATTTTTTGCCCTTTCTCTTCACAGTTTTCCTCTGTGAAGAGACTTGGGTTGAAGGTTTATTCCTATTCTTGTGTGTGCAAGATTTTATGTTTGTTTTTTTAATTGGACATACATTAGGGTTCAACGATTTGTTTTTATCTGATTCTGAAGTAGCCTGTGTCTCATGTTTGGTAGGTTTTGAAGTTTCAGCTAATGAATTTTGTGTTCGTTTATAAAGGTATTCTATTTTGACAGGTTCTGATGATGGTGGCCAGAGCTCTAATTTTGGCATCAGTCTTGTAGTAACGTTACAGTATACATTACGGGTTTTTTTTTCTTTAAATTGCTAGATGAGGGTGAGTCAAACGGAATGGCAGAATCAGTCTGAGTGCTTATGTGCCTCACAGAGTTTGTTTGACGTTTGAGTAGGCTAGAATAAGAGACGCCAACTGACGGTGTTCGGGATTCAGCAATTTTGCGGGCTTCTGGATAAGAAAGTTTTTGGGTGATTTTAATTGCCATGATTTCTTTTTCGAGAATCCAGTTTGGACAAGAGCGGGAGTAAGCTGGATGGTCACCTTTGCAGTTGACGCAACGTTCAGCGTTTTCACATGTTTTATCGTCATGGTCAACTTTTGCACAACGTGCACAAGTTTTAGTGCCACGACAGTTAGTATTTGTATGTCCATAGCGCTGGCATTTAAAACATCGAGGGAGGTTGGGAATATACAGTTGGCAAAAAAAGTATTTGTACACTTCATTTTTTTAAATTTTAATGAAATTAAACGAAATATTTAAGCAAAAAATACTGTAATACATTAATTTAATGCATTATAATATTATAGAAGCAAAAACAAAATTAAACGAATCGATTTTTTACATTATAATAAACAAATATACAAAAATATAATGCAAAAAAAGTATTTGTACACTATATTAATGTAATATAATTAATGAAAATTTAGTAAAATGATACAAATTATTATTTTGTGCGAATTTATTTAGCGTTTATGACTACTTCTAGATGGTGTGACATATCTCACCAACTTTTTTGTAGCGGTCTGGTTAATGTTATTTCATGACACAATAAGAGCTTCTTTAAAACTATTTTTTACTGATACATATTTTTTTTTTCGGATTTTTGCATCCAATAGCATCTGCTAATTTTCTATTGGATTCAAGTCTAGAGATTTTAGGAGTTACCAGTCGTCTTCGAGTATTGTCGTAAGCATGTGCTGGTGATCACAGCAGTATGCTTTGGTCGTTATCCTGCATAAAGTGAAAAGCTTCCTCTATGCATAATTCCTTGGCACAGTTTAATAAATTATGGCGCGACACATCAATGTATGTTAAACCTTTTTTTCCATTGTCAATAAATTTTAAATGTCCTGCTCCATTAGAAGCTATACACCCCAAAACTATAATATTCCCCCCAACATGCTTGATAGTTTGAAGTATACGTTTTGGATCTAGAACAGTTTTATTTTTACGCCAATTTTTTCGAATGCTTGATGGTAAGAAAATTCCGAATTTTCCCTCACCAGAAAAAATTACTGTTTTTCAAAAATCCAATGATTTACTTCTGTATGCGAAAGAGAATACTATGCGTTTTCGCCTATTTGTTTCGCTGATGAATGGATTTTTCCTTGAGGTTCTTCCTTTTAAATCTGCATTGAGAAGAATATTTTTTATTGTTTGAGGTATTCCTCTGATGCGAGAAGATGTTGCAAGGTCTCCAGCAAATTTTTGAACCGAACGCATAGGATTTTTTAAAGCTTTTTTAACAACAATCCCTTTTTCCCTCATTGTTAGTTTGCTAAGAAGTCCTGGTTTTCATTGAATTTCGATGCTTTTAATTTATTCATAGTTTCTCACTATACATCCAATAGTTGTAAATGGTAATTTAATAGCTTTTACAAATTCTTGTTGCGAATTTAAATTTTTATTATGCTCAATCATAGGATTTCATATACCTAGAGGTGCCTCTCTAGTTTTAGGTTCTATACTCAATTACTTCAAGAGCAAATTAGATTAAATGTCAGACAAATATAATATGAACTTAAAAATTATTAACAGCTTCTGTAAAAGTAGTCCTTTGAACCATAAACACAATAAAACACAGTACATATCAGGATGGAGAAATGTACAAATACTTTTTTTGCAAGAAATTTTTTAAATTTTCCTATTAGAAAATTATTTTACATCTTTATCGACATTTTCTGTTGTGTAATTTAAAACGGACGGTAAGCAGACTGTATTAAAACTATTTGACAAAATATCTGTTTTTATTTAGTTAAAAATTAAAAATTTTAGAGTGTACAAATACTTTTTTTGCCAACTGTATGGTCGGACGCGACAGCTTAGGTAAGCAGCTTTAATTCTAGTAGGTAGATTCGGGCTATTGAAAGTCAGAATGATGTGCTTTGTGGGAAGCACTTTTTCATTCCGACGAATTGTTCTACGTCTTACATCTATGACATCTTGATGTTTTAAGTTTTCCATAAGTTCTTCTTTAGTAGAAAATAAAAGCTCTGGCTCAGATATTACGCCACGACTTGTATTTAGAGTCTTATGTGCTTGAACAGAAACAGAAAAAGGACCAATTTTAGAGCTATTTGAAAGAAGTTCTGACTGTATGATGAGATCTCAACAAGTAAATCCCCGGATTGTAATTTCTTGAGCGAATGACCATCCCCCAAAACAGACTGAAATGTTTTAGTAATAACAAATGGTGAAGTTTTTTTGAAAGAACCATCAGATTGGCTATCAAGGCGCTTAATGACAAAAAAAACGCGAGAATGCAGGTTTCTGTCCTGTTTGTTGCTCTCCACTTGGGAGAGAGTTAGAAGGAAATAGAGATTTTCCATCCATAATTGAAAAAAAGTAATTCAGACCCCGGCCGCACCACCCACTACCGAGCCCAACAAGGGGATGCACATTCGTGCACCAGTGCTAACCAGGGCCCATACGGTCACAAGACAAACCTATGTCAGTCTCCACCCTTAACGAGATGACTAGTATTTGCTAGCTCACTTGATCCCTAAAGCCAGTGACAAAAGCCAGCTGACCAGCCGATTGATGCATACGGGACCAATATGCACCTCCCGTCTACCTGAAGCAGACGCCAAAGCAGTGTGTTGGTTTCCCTCAACTGCCAGGATCCCCCTTTCCAAGGACACGGGTCGCCACGCACGGCCAACACGTGGGTTATTTTCAATTCTCCATGAGTCGATATACAGGATGACATCGGCCCATACAGAATTGCCCTCACCTCCGGAGAGGAAACCACAATGAGAGTGAAACAAAGATAAAAGGAAGACAAGAGGAGTAAGAGGAAAAGGAAAGGAGAAAGATCACTCAGGTGCCCCGGGGTTGTGAAGCCCGTGAATACCTAAAGAATGTATCCCCCTGGGGGGGAGACGAGGATCTGGATGCCCTGACACTACCTGTTATGCCCCCGCCAGAAGTGCTGAATCCCCTTCAAGGAGATGGTGAGTAACGTTAAATTACGTTATTCAGTTAAATTACGATTCAGTTAAATTACGTTAATCGAATGAATGAAAATTAAAAATGATATTTTATAAAAATATACTAATTAAGTTCCCGCTGTACAGGTCTGTAGCTTAGTTCATTTAGAAACACAATAATTTGTAGAAGATGAATAAATTTTAAATCTTGAGCTGAAGAATCCAATATATTTTTTCATCTTTATTTATTGCGACATAAGGAAAACGAGCATATTCACTTTCTTAACAAAAATCACTACTACATGTCTATACTTCATACTACGATTTACAGTTTTTATTTTTTAAAAAACTCCACGAAAGTTCCAGAAAAAAATGATTCATCAGTTCTGCCGTTGCCATTTTTCGAAATCGGAAGAAACTTGAATGTAGCACTATTTTCTTTTCGTGACAGTTCACGCAAAGCCATGGGGTCAGTCCTTGTCCATAGAGTTGGTCCCCAAAGCTCCTTGACTCTTACAATACTCTTCAGCATTGTATTGAAAAATGAGGTAAAATCACACTGAATTATTGGCAGAAATTTTGTAACTTTACGGTACATTTGCCTTTATACGATAAAAACATTTTAAATATTGGATGCGTTCTTCATATTTTTTATCAATAATTGCTTTTTTATGAATGTCACATATTCGATCACCAGCAGGATTATATTGCACAGATGTCTTAATCTTGCGTGAAACTAAACAGTTTGAAATATTAGATTAATTTTGAAACACGATTATTCAATCGGTAAATTAATTATAACAGATGCAATTTTTCCATTTTCAGTGAAAAAATCTGTTCCTTCGATTTATTCTGTTAAGCTGATCTAGAGTATCAGACCAGATAAAGTGATCGTTGAGGTTAATTGGGTGAAACAGTCCTCCAGTGTTCGTGTCCGGGATGGCTCAGTTGGTAGAGCAATTGCTGCTTCAGCCAATACATCCCTGGTTCGTATCCTGGCCCGGATTTTTTTCACCCAAAAATGAAAAAAATTACACCAGTTTGAAATAGTCTTAAAAAGATCGTACGATGAAATTTTTCGATCATTTTAAGAGTATTTCAAACTGTTTACTTTCGCGCAGCATTAACAAATAGCAGTAAAAACTGCACAATAAAAAATGCACCTTATATTGGTAAGTCTAACTCTTAAACAAATGGTATTTAACATAAAGTTAACAAATGTCCTTCCGGTAGTACCGGGAGGAAGAGATAGCTTTCATATACCTTATTTATTTATGTATTTATTTTAAATTAAGCTATATAATTCAAAAATACGAAACTCAAATTAGTAGAACTCTATTATATAAGATTGAATACTATACTTAATATAGAGTATTTTTGTTAATACTTTATATTAATGGGAATTTTTAGAAATTAGTCAACTTTTATTCAAACTGGTTTTATTTTAAGCGATTTGTAGGGTCGCCAAACTCCACGATATCAAAGTTTAGGCCATATAAAAAACATGATGGATAAAACAAATCAATGAGTTTGGTCGAAATTTTAATTCATGTGCACATGCATATTCACATCGAAATTGATTACTATAAACGAGTGCTGTCGCGGGTAAACTGATTTTTAAAAATTGTCACCCACATTAGGAATTCAAACTGCTATTTGTCAGGCGTTTTTTAAGGTAAAGACAAAGCACAAAAAAACCGTAATTTATTATTAAGATCGAGCACTTTAGAAAGGACCTTTTTTCAATTTCTAAATTTTTAGTTTCTACCTCATTATACATTTAAAAGATTTTTGACAAACTTAGATGGCCGCCATTTTTAAACAAGGTGGCGGATGAAGTTGGCCAATGAACCCAGTCAAGACAATGGTATGTACTATGTACACACGGAGTTATATCCAAATCAGTTAATAAATAGGCGTATTATCGCGTGACAAATTTCAGACCGGCATTATTTTCTATAAATTTTTCAACTTTGTTGAAAATTGCCATCTCAATACCGTCCATATTTGGTTTAACTTATAAATTTGAACAAATATTTCCACACATAAAATTTGTTATATAAGACCAGGAGAAATTTATCAAAATCTCAGAGTTTGTATTCGTCTCAAGATCACAAACTAATAGCTAGACTTGACTATATTGACGTCATAATTCAGAATCAGGGGTGCCACTGATATCTGAGAGTAAAACTAAACTTCCTTCAATTACGTTTCTTTTTTATAACACAATTATAATATTTTATTAGAGTTTAATAAAGTGCATTGAATTATTGTCTCAACAAAACACATATTATCCACCAGAAAAGATTCTTCAAAAGTGAAACTATCACGGACACAAAAAATATTCTTAATGTAAAAATTTTGATTGATAGTGCAAAAAGATAAAGTTGCCGACAAAAAAAGCCAAAAAAAAAAAAAGAAAGAATGTTGCTTGTAATATTACTTGTAAAAAAGAAAAAGAAAGTGGAAAATAAACCGTCTTATTTCTAGAAACATCTTAAGCTCTGCCATATAAACCTTAAACGGTTAATAGATTGAACTTTAGATATATTTTAAATATTCAATATTTCAAAGTTTTTATAGAGATAGACTCAAATATACATGGATTCAAATAATGACCATTTTTTAAATAACTCTTTTAAAAAGAGTTTACAATATGTTTTTTACAGCGTGTGGATAGTAACGTACGTTCCTGGTAGACGTCAGCAGTATTGGTATGAAGATTCTTTAAAAGAAATTTCTTAAAAAGAGGCTGTATTAAAAATAGACCTTATCTGAAGAATATTAATATTTTCATTTAGTTATGCGTCATTCATTGAGAGGAAAGTACTGAAAAAAATATATATGACTACTGGTAAACTGTATAATAATGCATTTATCTGCAGCAGTAAACATTGTGCATGGGACACTCACATTTTTAAATATAGTTTTAAAACAATGGACAGTGAACATTTTTATTTCGTCCCACGTGTGACGTTGTAGATCTCAGAACACATACATATATAGACGTTATAAATTTTAGTTATTATATAGAAAAGAGTTACAGTTATGAATTTACGGAAATTCAAATTAAATTGTTTCAGTATTTTCAGCAGTTTTAGTAATATGAATAGTACACTTTGATGCTTAGAATTTTTTTTTAAATATATTGTAGGGTTGATTTACTACAAATATCTTAATTATAGAAAAAAGTTTTCCTGGTCAGTCTTACACATTTATTGTTTCTTATAGTAATATATTGAATGAAAGTATTCGAAATGAATAATTGTGATTAGATAAATAGTTTTCTTCGAATTTTCTTTTTTATGTTTTGAGTTTTTATACCATCATTAATCATCTAACAATTTTTTTTGTATGTGCTCCATCAGCTGCAGAAGATGAAGACGACGTCTTCATCATTATTGATGATGACGAAGAAGATGAAGAAGAGGAAGAAGATGCTAGAGTCTTCATTGTTATTGATGAAGATGAAGAAGAGGAGGAAGACTATGTATTTTTAGAGGTGGATGATGAAGAAGAGGTGGAAGAAGAGGATTCCTCCTCTTCATGATTCGAAGACTATGTATACAGTCTTCGAAGTATGCATAGTCTTCCTCTTCGAAGACTGATTTCGTAGAGGTGGAGGAGGTTGGTTGGTTGTATAGGGTTTAATGGCGCAAAATCCCTTTAGGGACATACTGCGCCAAGCTAAGACAAAAAATATAAAAAAACATGGAATTAAACATACGAATTTTTTAAAACAAGAGAGATAGAAGAGCTATCTGGATGGGGTATCCCATCTAGATATAGTAGTAAGAGTGTAAGGAACAATTTTATAAAATTAAAGACAAGTAAAATGTAAAAGTGCTGATTTCAAGAAAGGCATTTGGATGGGGTTTCCATCCAGAATGCCTAAAAGGAATGTTAAATTAAAAAATAGTTAACTCCTAAATCATGAAATAAAAGTCTGCATGTTTTAAAAAAGCAAAGAGTGCCCCAACGAGGTTTGTCAAGAGTGGTGATGATGAATTAAAATAAAAACTGTACAAGTGCCGGAGGCCCGAACAGTTCGTCAGAATATGATGAATGTTAAGATAATCGAAATGACAGTGTGTACACACGGGTGCATCCTCCCTTAATAAAATATGTTTATGAGTCATCCTATAATGCCCAATTCTCAGACGAGTCAGAAGAACAGTTTTTCTTCGATAGTTTGGAGGTCAGGTCATGATAGTTGGTTTGATATGATGTAGTTTATTATTGATTTCTGAATTCCAACTTTCTTGCCAGTTATGATTAAAGTGTTTTATAATTAGTTTAGTGTCTGAGAATGGTACTTTATGGTGTAATGGATTAAGAGCAAGTTTTGCTGCCTCATCTGCTTTTTCATTACCAGGAATACCCATATGTCCAGATATCCAGCAAAATAAATTATGATAACCACGTCTAATCAATTAAATATAAAAATACAGGATGACAGTGACATAAGCATGTCTTTTAAAAGATTTAAGTGCGTCAACAGAACTATTAGAGTCATTGTATATGATGAAGGAAGTGTTTTGATGATGAGATGTGCACCATGGCTTTCTCTATTGCGATTAACTCAGCTGTAAATAGAGAAACAGAAGAATGAAACTGTTAACTCGATGAAACATTATTATAAAAACGCCACAACCAACTCTATTTCCACTCTTTGAGCCATCCGTATAAGTGTTGGTAAAATTCCTATAATCTGCACGATGTGCAGCAAATAATTGTTGAAAAGCAGCAGCAGGCAAATTCTTTCTATCGTAATTTTTAAAAGGATGAAGTGTTTTAATATGAGGTGGATGCCAAGGAGGATAAATATGCAGTTGACAAGTACTCACCTCAGTGTCATTCAGGGGACATTCATGTTGATTATGTTTCTCATTCTCACTCCAAATGATGGGATGCAAGATGGGCGATGCAAGTAGAGAAAATCATTGTCAGTATTTAATATTAAAGGTATGAAGTGGATGGCCAGGATGTGAAAGGATACGGTAAAACAAATCTAAGGAGAGCTTTCCACGAATATGGTAGAGTGAAGGTTCGTTACAATCCACATATAAGCTTAAAACTGGAGAGGTTCGAAATGCACCAGAGCAAACACGAAGTGCGCTATGGTGTACTGTGTCAAGCTTTTTAAGAACAGACTTACGTGCCGAGCTATACACTTGGCAGGCATAGTCAGTTTTTGAACGGAAAAGAGCACGATAGATCATAAGAAGAGAGGTCCGGTTTCCTCCCCAAGAAGTATTAGAAAGTACCTTAAGTAAATTGAGCGACTTTTCACATTTACTCCTTAGATGTAAAACATGAGGTAAAAATGTTAGTTGTCAAAATAGAGGCCTAGATTCCAGTTGTCTACAACTTGAATGTGGGTTGATCCGATAAAAATTTCAGAATCAGGATGCAGATCCCTACGTCTACAAAAATGCACACAAGAAGTTTTGTCATCAGAGATAACAAAACCATTTTAATTAGTCTAGTTAAGAATATTTCGTACAGGAATTTGTAGTTGTCTTGCAATTAAACGTATATCCTCTCCCATACACATAATCCGGAAATCGTCAACATATAAATCTCCCTTCACAGAAGGGAGGAGTTGACTGTGAATAACATTTATTTTAATTGCAATGAGAGTGACACTCAGGACACTGCCCTGAGGAAGATCCTCTTGTGTATAAAAATTAGAAAGAACTCCAATGCGAACTTGGAAAATTCTCAATGCAAGGAAGTTTTTTATAAAAATTGGAAGATTTCCTCGAAAGTCCAGATTAAAAAGGTCGCGGAGGATACCATAACGCCATGTTCTGTCATAGATTTTCGTCATGTCGAAAAATACTGAAACCAAATGCCTTCGTTTAAGAAAAGCTGTCCTAATGTTGTGTTCAAGATGGATTAAATTATCGATAGTAGACTTCCCACGTCGAAATCCACTTTGAAAAGCGGCAAGGCAATTTTTCGTTTCTAAAACATGCATGAGGCGGCAATTGACCAACTTTTCAAGAAGTTTGCAAAGGCAGCTAGAAAGGGCAATAGGCCTGTAGTTATTGGGATTAGTTGCATCTTTTCCTGGTTTAGGAAAAGTTATAATAGCTCTGCACCAAGCATTTGGAAACTTCAGCTCAATCCATATCCTGTTAAAAATGGATAGGAGATTGTTCAGAGAGAAAAGAAAGGTGCTTGAGCATAATATAAGTAATCCCATCATGACCTGGGGCAGATAAACGACTTTCATTCAAACATCGTATCAACTCCGATATAATAAATGGTTTATTATATGCATATGAGTAATGTGAATTAAAATTAAGCCTGTTAAGTTTGTCTTTTATATGTTAAAAACGGTTCTGTGTATGAGTCAGAGCTTGAAATGGATGCTAGGGTATTTCCTATTGTCTCAGCGATGTTTTTAGGTGAAGCAATGGTTTGCCCATTACGTTTTAAAATAGAGATATGACTTTCAGAGTACAGTCCCATACATATTTTCACTTTATTCCAGAGCTCTTTATTTGATGTGTTAGAGTTAATGCTTGAGATGTAGGTGACCCAGGATTCACGTTGGTTTTTACGCTTTAATTTTCTAGCTGGGTAGGAAAGATTTTGCATTATTTTTACAGTGAGAATTTCCTTTTCACGGACCCAGTTTAGGCAAGAGCGAAAGGTCTTTTTGGTCTTTTCTAATATTTTGGTCTTTTAGATTTTGCAAAAGTTCATTCCTGGTAGAAAACAAAAGATCCGTCTCGGATATTACGCCACGGCATGTATTAAGGGTTTGATGTGCTTTAACAGAAACAGAACAGGAGCCCATTTTATTAGAGTTAAGTAGAAGTTCTGAATGGTTGGCTGAAGAAACTTCAACAAGTAAATCCCCAGACTGCAACTTTTTTTAGGGAATGTAAATCACCAAAAACAGATTGAAATGTTTTCGCAGTAAGAAAAGGTGAAATATTCTTAAATGAATTTTAATGGCTGTCAGTGCGTTTTACTACAAAAAAGCGAGTGCAAGTAATATTCTGTTGCTCTCCATATGGGAGAGATATAGAAAGAAGTGAATTTCCATGCATATTAGAAAAAAAGAACAATTCAAACTCCACATTCGTGCACCAGTGCTAGCCAGGGCCGATACGGTCACAAAACAAAGCTATGTTAGTCTACACCCTTAACGAGATTAATAGTATTTGCTCGATCACTTGATCCCTAAAGTCAGTGACAAAAGTCAACTGACCAGCCGATTGGTTCATACGGGATCCATATGCACCTCCCGTCTACTCTAAGCAGAGGCCGAAGCAGTGTGTTGGTTTTCTCAACTGCCTCAACCCTAAACTACCCCTTTTCCAGGGACACGGGTAGCCACGCACGGCAGACAGGTGGGTGGATTACAATTCTCCATGAGTCTATATACTAAAATCAGGATAGAGTACTATGTATATATAAATCGTTTAAGAATCGGAGGTTCCAAGCCATAAAACAAATAAGAAGAGACATAAAATTATGCAATTTAAAAAAATTGGCATATTTTTTAAGAAAGTAAAGGGTGTTTCATGAGGTGTTTCCCCAATAAGATCAAGGATCTAACCATTGGTCAAGGTTGGTGATGATGGTTGGATGGGGTTTTATGACGCAAGGTACCCTGAGGGACATGCTGCGCCAAGAACAAGGCAGGAATAAAATAAAGATTAAAATGTAAATAATGTAAAAAGTGAATATTACATATGATTGAAGTGGAAAAAGGAAATGTGGTGATACATGAAAATAAAAAAAACAAGTCCAGTGAATGATGTTTAAAAGATGTAAAAAGCTAAAATTCTACAACTAGTTATAATTCTGAAGCAATAATACAAGAAAAAAAAATCAAAACAAAACACTACAGGAAAACCTAAAATAGAACTAAAAGACCAATATAAAACAAATTAAGTTCAACCAAGGACATACTCCTCAAGCATAGTGTTTTCCTCGGAATCCGAGCCACAGCCGTAAGTCTCGGATTCCATAACCTCTTCAACTTAGTGCTGCAGTTGCCTGGGATCTTTAAAAATTCCTAAAGCATGGACTTAGTGAAGAATTTCTTTTCTTTAATGACAGTCTTCCACAGTGGAGTGCTGGAGTTTGGGTTTTCTTGGTTTGTGTTTTTTTAAGTATATCCGATTTCTGTGATGTTTAAGAACTTTTAACAGTTTTAGTCCTTGCCTTGGTCTCTTCAGTGTGAATGCAAGTTTTCAAAGTTTAACTAAAGCTGCTTTTTTTAAAAGTTCGATGCAAAAGGATTACGGACATTTTTTAACAGGTTCTGTGGATGGTAGCCAATTTTCTGATAAAGGAGTCTCATAGCATTTAGAACCAAGACTGATATCAGGGGATTTCGTTAACTGGGGTACTAGTTGATTGTGTTATGGTTGATTTACATGGTGGAAATGTGGAATCAGTTTGGATACTTGTGTCTTAAGGATATTGAATGAGTATGCTGAAGTAGAAAATTCGAACGGCGAGAGTTCTGGTTTCTGCAAGTTTGCGGGCATCAGGGTAGGATAAACCGAGTAATTTTAACGGTAAAAATTGCTTTCTCCCGATTAAAATCAGGACAAGTTCAAGAATATGCTGTATGATTACTTTACAATCTACACAGCGTTCGTTTTTTCACATGATTTTAGTATCATGGCCGACGTCTGCACAACGTGCGCAGGTAACAGATTCACAAAAAGTAGTGTTGGTATCACAATAACACTGGAATTTAGAACAAGGGAGAATATTTGGTATAATGATCGTAGCGGACAGCTTAGGTAACCAGCTCTACTTTTTTTGATAGTAAGGCTATTAAATGTTAGGATAATATGTTTTTATGCAACACTCTTCCGTTGACACGGATAGAAATACGACTTACACCTATGACATTTTGGTCTTTTAAATTTTCTAAAAGTTCATATTTTAAGTTCTTGATAAAGATATTTCAAGATCAGTTTCAGATATTAAACCATGACTTATCTAGAATTTTATGTGTTTATACAGACCTACAGATAAGTTACCTATTGTAGAGAGATTCGAGAGAAATTTTAACCGTTTAGTTGTAGAAATCTATACTTTAAAAAACGAGGATTGCAGTTTTCAGAGAATTACCATCCCCTAATACATACAGGAATTTTTTTTTTGCAATGAGAAAAGGCGAAATCTTTTAAAAAGACTATCAAAGAGACTATCGGTACATTTAATGACAAAGAAGCGAGTAAATGATGATGTCTGTACGATTTGTTGCTCTCCACAAGGGAGAGAAGTAGAACGAAGTGAAGATTTTTAATCCTATTTGAAAATAAAATACAATTCAGACCCTGACATTACCCACTACCGAGCACAACAAGGGGATACGCATTCGGGCAACAGTACCAACCAGGACCCTTACGATCACAAGATATTTTTACGCCAGTCTCTACCCGTAACGAGATGGCTAGTAAGTACTCGCTCGTTTGATCCCTTAGCCAGTGACATAAGCCAGCTGACCAATCGATTAGTGCCTATGGGTCCAATATGCACCTTCCGTCTACCTGAAGCCGAGGCCAAAGCAGTGTTAGTTTCCCTCAACTGCCACGATCCCGATTTCCAGGAACACGGGTAGCCACGTGGGTGGTTTGCAATTCCCCATTTATCGATCGATATACTAAGTGATATCGGTTCATTTAGAACTGCCCTCTCCAAATAAGAGGAAACCACAACTAGAGTGAAACAAAGATAAGCTAAGAGAGATGAGAAAAGGAAGGAAAACATAAGATCGCTCAGGCACCCGGCGCTTTAATGTCCGTCAATATCGAAAGCCCCTGGGGGATGGTGATGAGTTAAAGTAAGTTCTGTATTAGTGCCGGAGGACCGAACAGTCAGTTAAATGGTCAGGTAATCAAAATATGGACACATGAGTACATCCTTTCCAAATAAATATTTATGTGTGATCCTAGATTGTCGAATTCTCAGACGAGTTAGAATAATGTCAGACTTTCTTGGGTAAGTCTTTAACCAGGTCTTGATAGTTGGTTTAATACAACGCAGTTTGTTAGTGTGTTCTAAATCCTAACTTTCATGCAATTTATCAAGAACAAAATGATTAATAAGCAGTTTTACGACTGAGTATGGAATTGTAACAGAGTTGGAGCAAATTCGGGTCATCAGCTTAAACATGCATTTTAAATAAAATGATATTCATTTTCAGTCTCATCCACTTACTCGTTACCCAGAATACCCATATGTCCAGGGATCCAGAAGAATAAAATATTGCAGTCACGTCTTGTCAGTTCATTATAAAAACCTAAAATAATGCGAAATGATTTTTTTAATGATTTAATTGCGTCAGTAGAGCTATTTGTGTCGGTATAAATAATGAAAGAAGGATTATGATAATGAGATATGTAAAGCATGGCTCTCTCTATTGCAATCACTTCAGCTGTAAAGACAGAAATAGAGTGAAGGTGACAGCTTAAAGAAGTGTTATCACAAAATACTTGAAAACCAACTGTGCCGCCATTCTCGGAACCATCTGTATAAATTTCGGTATAGTTATTGAATTTTGACCGGTGTCCAGCGAATAACTTTTTTCGAACCTTTTAAAAGGGATGAAAGGAGAAAATAGGAGTTTACAGGTTTTGGGAACAAATGCAAGGGACTAGGTCTCACCTCTATATTGCTCAAGGGACTATTATAAATAATGCTTCTTATACTGTCAGCAAAAGATGGAATACAAGATGGTTGAGGCTGAAAAAGAATATTGTATTTAAAATGCATGTTTAAGCTGATGACCTGGATGCGACAGGATACAATCCAAAATTCAAAACTGTATTTTCACAAATGTACAGTAATGCTGGGTCATTACAATCAACAGAGACTTAAAACTGGGAGAAGTACGAAATGCATCAGAGCAGACACAGGATGCATTATGGTGCACAGTGTCAAGTTTTCTAAAAACAGAATTACAAGCTAAACCATAGACCAGGCAGGCACTGTGAATTTTAGACTGGATCACAGATTGATATACTTTAAGAGAAGTACGATCTGCTCCCCAGGAAGTGTTCGATAGCACTTTTATTAAATTTAGTGCTTTTTCCCCCATTTTGTCCTTAATTGTAAAATGTGCGGTAAAAATGTTAGTTTTTTGTCAAAGTAGAGGCCGAGGTAACGAACACTGTCCACAACCAGTATTTGGGTTGAACCGATAAAAATTTCAGGATATGGATGCAGGTCCTTTCGTCTACAGAAATGCGCACTAGTAGTTTTGTCGGGAGAAATTGCAAAAACATTTTAATTAGTTTAAGAATACATGGCGATTTCAATTTGCAATTGTCTCAAGAAAACGCATATCCTGTGCCATTCACGTAATTCAAAAATTGTCAACATACAGGTCTCTTTACTGAAGGGTCTAGTTGGTTAAGAATGTTTTTTTGATTGCAAAGACTGTGACACTAAAGACACTACCGTGGGGTACAGCCTTTTGTACATCAAAGTTTGATAAAATTCACCCTCTTTTATCTTGAAACAGTCAGGTGCCAAAAAATTAATAAAAATGAAGAGGCTCCTACGAAATTTAAAGTTGAAAAGATCATGAAGAATCCCATACTGCCCTGTTCTGTTTTAGACTTTCGCCATGTCAAAAAATATTGACACCAGATAGTTGCGTTTAAAAACAGCTGTCCGAATGTAATTTTCAAGATAATGAGATTATTAATAGTATACCTACTACGTCGAAAACCACTTTGAAATGCGCCAGGCAATTGTTAGATTCTAAAATGTGCACAAGGCGAAGTTGACCATTTTTTCTAGAAGTTTGCAAAGGCTAGAGAGTGCAATGGGTCTGTAATTATTTGGGGTTAGTAGAATCCTTGAGGGATGAGGACTGCTTAACAGGAGGCTTGAGGAAAAACTTGTTCGATCCAAATTCTATAATAAAATGCAGGCAAGTTATATAGACAGACTGGAAAGATGTTTTAGCATAGCGTATGTAATACTATAGTAACCAGGAGCAGATAAGCGGCTGTTTTGCAAACATTTTTGGAGCTTTGAAGTAGTAAAAGGGATATTATATGTACGAGAATGGCGCAAATTAATATTAATGCGGATTGTTTCCATTTGTTTTTTATATAATAAAAATGGCCCGTGATATGAGACAGAGATAGAATTGGATACAAGTGTATTTTCCATTGTTTCAGCAATATTTTTTGGTAAAGCTATTGTTTGGCCATTGTGATTTAGGATTGAGACATGGTTTTCAGAATAAACCCATACAGTTTACCTTTTTTTCCAGGACTTTATTATAAATATTAGAGCTAATTTTTGATACATATTCCTTCAAGGATTCACGCTGGCTTTTACAACTCACTCTTCTAGCTTCCGTGATTTCTTTTTTGAAGGCGATATACGTAATACAGTGGGTGATATTATAAAGTGTATCGTCAATATCACAGTCAATCATGTCATTAGTAATTTTTGCCCGATTTGTGAAAGTTGCCCAATAGGCTCTGTCATAAATATAACGCTTAAATAAGTTTGGAATCCCTGTGTGGATTAGTCTGTGTGATTAATTTTGGAAAATCGTTAATGCCGTAGAAATCATTAGATAACCAGAAGTTCCATTATGGATAAATAGATGCAGAGCAAATAGCGAGATCTATAGCATTAAATGCGCGTGTTGCTACATGAAAACACGTCTGACCACCATTATTGAGTAGGCATAAGCCACTTTTAGAAAGAAGTTCCTCTATAATATCATCACGTGGATTATGAGAGTTAACCTACAGTTGGCTATAGGAATTGAAATCTCCGGCGATGATGAAAGACCAGCACTACCAGCAAATGAAGGTTATCAAGATTAAAAAAACTAATAGTTTAGTTAGGTGGTAAGTATACAGTGCATACTGTAAATGACTTGTACATGTACACGGGCAGCAACAGGTTGTTAGTTTTTAAAGGGATATAACAGTTGGGTAAATTGCGAGAAATTGACGGTCACTCCCCCAGTGGCCCTGCCACTACCAGCAAAGTCTTTCCTATAAGTAACATAATTTAGTAATTTCGCTTTATCATTTTTTTAAAATGAGTTTTCTGGAGAGCTAAACAGAGAGATTGATAGTCAGAGTCACGGATGTCACGGTTTTCGTCATGTTTATTGCGATAGGCACAGTAGTTCCACACGATGATATTAGTCATGAATGGGAGTGTTAGATATGAATATCCATGTCATTTTGTTCGGTTGGTTGTATTGATTTTTGTGGCGCAAAATGCTTTCAAGGACATATCCTTTTTAATGTTTTCAATATTTTATCTTTGGGCTGGCGCTATAATACATTTAAGTAAATTAGAAAATCTATATCGATGGGGTTACTCCATTATGGTCATATTAAGGTCTAAGCATCAGTGTAAAATAGAAAATAAGAAGCGCTTACAAGTAAAAAAAAACTAGTCATTGGGGCCATCGTAATACTTACCCATGATGAATTTGCATGATATAATATAGAAAATAAAAAATGTGAAAACTTTATACAATGCTTCGCAATTCCAGAACAAAATTTAAACGTATATTTTAATATTATTAATATACATAGTAATGCTCTATTTATGAATTGCTGATGAACCCATTTCGACAAATTATATAAAATGTGAAACTACTCAAGTAGCACCGAACTGCGTAAAAGAAATATCCTTATAACTCAAAAATAATAATCCTATTTTACTAACAGTTTACTGCGTCGTATTAAGCGTCTCATTTCCAATTTAAATATATATCTGAATTGAAATTTGAAATACAGGGTCACGAAAAATCGAAGAATGTGGAAAACAGGATTACAAATATCTCGGCTACTAATAATCCGATCGACTTTGTTCTTTATGAAAAATTTGTTATTTTATTGCCTTTTAAATACACTCCTTAAAATACAAAATTTCGAAAAAATTCATGCATCTTTCATCAGAACGAATT
Source organism: Maratus speculifer (assembly GCA_964019185.1). Lineage (NCBI taxonomy): Eukaryota > Metazoa > Arthropoda > Arachnida > Araneae > Salticidae > Maratus > Maratus speculifer. The sequence continues at coordinate 428,683,325 of OZ025290.1, read as the reverse complement.
TTTCAAGAGTCCGAAAAAATAGTTCCGGATAACCGAGGTTACTGATATTAAATAGGCTTCGTCCCATTCTTACATACTAAGTACATACAAAATTTCAAGTCTCTATCTCAATTTCTTCGTGAGATAGCGCGTTTACAGACAGACTGACAGACAGAAAGACTGACGAAAATTTTTTTTTCTAAAAATGTTTTTCGGAATCTCCACCATCTAAAACATGTAAATCTCTCAAAAAAATTTTCTATTTTCAAAACGATTGCAAGACTTACCCTATACTACATATGATGGGCAAGTAAATAGAACAAATGCATCTGGATGAGGTCTTCATTCGGATGCCAAACAAGAATTTCAATTTTATTTTGTTCGGAGGCAGTAGACATGCTACCATATCCGTTGTCTGCATCAGATTCGGGATGAGGGCCATAGCGTCGTCATCTCCATAGCCTTTCGATTTGTTTTGTCATTTTTCTTTTAATTAGTCTGATTTTTTGATAATATATTTTTTGGAGGGGAGTTTCAGACGCTGTAGATTTATTTATTGAAAGATTTTGTTTTAAAGATGTTTTAATGGTGATTTGTGTGTTTCTGTTATAGAGTGGTATTCTGGAGATATTAGATTGTATTGACTTTGAAGAGTCAGTTTGTGATAAATTGCCAGAAGTAGATCATGTTTTGGATATCAGTTGAGTTATGGGAGATTTTTTGTGGAATTATCCGAGGAGGGAGCTTATGTAATGAACATGAGTTCACCTCAATATTGTTTAAATGGCTGATGCTAACAAAGCCCCTTATTCTGACTCCAAATGGTGGTATGCAAGATATTGTCAGAATTTAAATTATATGTATGAAGAGGATGGCCATGATGTAAAAAGAATGCGATAGTACAAGTCCAATGAAAACTTATAACGAATATGGTGTAATGCCGGTTCATTACACTTGACATACAGTTGGCAAAAAAATTATTTGTACACTTCATTTTTTAAAATTATAATGAAATTAAGATTTAAGCAAAAAATACTGTAAAACATTAATGCATTTTAATAATATAAAAGCAAAAACAAAATAAAACGAATTGATTTTTTTACATTATAATAAACAAATATACAAAAATATAATGCAAAAAAGTATTTGTACACTACATTAATGTACTATAATGAAAATTAGTTAAATGATACAAAATATTTTGTGTGAATTCCTTTAGCGTTAATGACTATTTCTAGATTGTGTGACACAGATTCCATTAACTTTTTTGTAGCGGTCTGGTTTATTTTATTCCATGACTCAATAAGAGCTTCTTTAAAACTGTTTTTTGCTGATACATAATTTTTTCCAATTTTTGCATCCAATAGCATCTACAAATTTTCTACTGGATTCATGTTTGAACCACCAATATAAACACAGTGCGAATCTTGCTATGGAAATGTACAAATACTTTTTTTGCAAGAAAATTTTAAACTTTTCCAGTTATAAAGTTTATTTTACATCTTGATCGAAAATTTCTGTCGTTTAATTTAAAACGCACATTAAAAATACTCTATTAAAACCATTAGTGTATAAATATCTGTTTTTATTTAGTTAAAAATTTAACATATTAGAGTGTACAAATAATTATTTTTCCAACTGTATCTATAAAATCCAAATTTTAAGGAATTTTTCTAAAGTTCGTTCTTTTTTTTACCTACCTTAGGGTGGATTTTTCGAAAATCCCCTCTTAGTGGCACTCAATGTTATAAGAAGCATTTTTACTCTAATTTTCAAGATTTTTGGTTCGGTAGATTTTTTTGTGCTGTGATTAATACGAAATCCAGACTTTATTTTATATATATAGATTAAAAAGGTTCAGGCACCTTATTTAAAATATACGAAATTAGACTTAAAATACGTAAAATTGTTGTATAAACAGTGTATAAGATTATGTACAAGAAATATATAAAACCAACATATAAGAACATATTTTAAAAAGATAAGAGGTAAAATCAAGTAGTCATTCTCCAAAAATAATTTTCTCTTCGTCTGCAATAGTCATAAGTCTCTTTCATAGCCTTTTCCTCGTAATTATGCAGCTGTTTTGGATCTTTCAAGCTGCTAACATGTAGGTCATGTGATTTTCGGTGTTTTTTGTCATAGTTTGCTGCTGTTGAGAACCTCGAATAGTTTTATTTCCTTTTGTTTTTGATTTGATTTTACAGCTTGAGCAACATTGGGTTTCTGGATATTAGAATGTAGAATGATCAAGTGTTTTTTAGTAGGTGCAACTACACTGGTGAAATAAATTAAGAGAATTTCCATATTTTATCGAATTGCATGAAAAAAACTGAACTGAAGGGAAAACCACTGTTTCTAGATAAACATGCAAATCTTGTACGGCAAGTACGTAAGTGTACACGTGTGTGTAAATGGAGCGAGCCGAAAAACAGGGTTTAAAGGCGCGTCGAGGGTAAAAGGAACAGAGTTCGCTAGGACACCTCGGTGAATTTCTTCGTGTTATTTTTCAGCAAACTTAAATTCACATTGGAAGAGTAACAATGTGTAACCACTAACGTTTAGATGATGGAATGTGGTGGCGAATTTTGGGGAGGCTAGAGGCTGGCCATTCGCAAGTCCAGATACGCAGAAAGTTCAGTTTAACACCCTGCGTCTTGTATAAACTATTAAAACAGTTCCAGGGCACTAGATCCATCGATAGAATTGGTTGGTTGGTTGGTTGTATTGGATTTTGTGGCACAAAATCCCAACTGCTGCACCAAAACAAAGACTAAAAATACTAACAAATAAATAGAAAGCATGGTCAAAATATCTGGATGGGGTATAGTCAAGAAGACAAAGTTAAAAATATAAGATAGTTAAAACATGCAAAAGCCCATCTGGACATCGTTAGTGAGTATCCAAATTAAGATAAAATATTATATATCAAAATAAAATCCTGCTTGTTTTAAAAAGGTAAAAAGTGCCCCATGAGATATTTCCCCAATGAGGTTTGTCAAAATGGGTGATGATGTATTAAAATATATTCTGTACAAGTACCGGAGACCCGGACAGTCAGTTAAAAGATGATGAATTGTTAGACAATCAAAATGGCAGCGAGGACACATGGGTGCATCCTCCCTAAATAACAAATGTTTGTGTGATATTAGAATGACCAATTCTCAGACATGTCAGAAGAACATCTAATTTCCTTGGGTAATTCGAAGGCCAGGTCGCGATTATTGGTTTAATATGGTGCAATTTATTACTAACTTCTGAATCCCAACTTTCCTGCCATTCATTATAAATAAAGTTTTTGAGAAATTGTTTAACGTCTGAGAAAGGAATCTTATGATCTAAAGGGTTAAGAGCTAGTCTTGCCGCACGATCAGCATTTTTATTTCCAGGTACACCCATGTGCCCAGGTACCCAGCAAAATAGAATGTTATAACCACGGTTTGTCAGTTTGTCATAAAGATCCAGTATGGCTGAGACAAAAGGATGTTAGCCAGAAGACCGACTGTTTGTGTCAAGCTCACGTCTACAAAGAGGAGAGTGATTAGCATGGTGAAGGCAGCATAGTGATTAGAATATGAAGCAATGGGCGACATTTCTGTTCTTTGAAGAGGCCAGTATTAACCTAAACACCGTTTTGCCTTATTTTCCTATGGAAAGAGCCAGGGACCCGCTACCTTGCCCTCCAGTGTCCGAGAAATCAATTATGGCGGTGGCAGTGGTTGGTTGATTGGGATTTTATGGCGCAAAGTCCCTTTAGGGACATGCTGCGCCAAGACAAAGTCAAAACTAAATCAAAAGTAGTAAACCAACATTAAACGAGATGAAAGAATTATATAAAGTCAGATTAATTTAATGCCATGCATAAATAAAAACAGTTAAAAGCGTCAAATGGTGATTGAAAAACAAGCTATATATAATTTAATGCATTAAAATACAACGTAATAGCCGTTGAAATATAGACAAAGTGTGAGATGCAGATACACTACATAAAAACATTGGCCCTTTGCAGGTATTGGAAGTTCTATGCGCTGTAACAGAAACGGAAAAAGTGCCTATTGTATTGCAATTTGACAGAAGTTGCGATTGGCTGGCTGAAGAAACTTCAACCAATAATTCCCCAGACTAATTTTTTGTGAAAGAGGCCATCACCAAAAAAAGATTTGAAAGTTTTAGCAATAAGAAATGGTGAAGTTTTCTTGAAAGAATTATCGGAAAGTCTATCGGTGTGTTTAATAATAAAAAAAGGAGAGAAAAGAATCATGTACAACTTGTTGCTCTCCACATGGGAGAGAGTCGGAAGGAAATATTTTTCCATCCAAGCTAGAAAAAATAGAATTCAGACCCCGGCCGCACCACCGAGACCAACAAAGGGGATGCACATTCGTGCACCAGTGCTAACCATTGCCCATACGGTCACAAGACATCCTTATGCCAGCCTCCATCCTTAACGAGATGACTAGTAAATGCTCGCTCACTTTATCCCTTAGTGACAAAAGCCACCTGACCAGCCGATTGGTGCATACGGGACCAATATGCACCTCCCGTCTACCTGAAGCAGAGGCCAAAGCAGTGTTTTGGTTTCCCTCAACCACAGAGTACGGAACAGAGAATCAACTTTCATATACTGTAATGGCAACTTGTTTAACATGGGATTACGCATAGACAGTAGCGATACGAGCGGATCACTCTGAAACTACGATCATAACATAAGAGAGGTTGCTAATTCGGCGAAACATCGCTTCCTTGGCGACAAATAAGGGAAAAAAGAAAAAATACAGCGACGGCTCGCTGCTTCTTGTTTTGAAATTTATGAAAGAATTATTTTAATATGAAATAATTTTGACGTATTCGTCTTGCAAACAATGCATGTGTCTCTTCTTAACATAACGACCTAATAATTTAAACTTGAAAATTCAGGAACAATAACGGTAATAATTACGAATCAATATAAGCGCGGAAATCGAAGATCAAATAGCATAAGCACGTGTGCGAAGATAATCAAATCAGCATTCAGCAAGAAGTGCCAAGCCAGAATATGGTTACAGTTAAACAGAAATCACGAGGATAAAAAACGACAACGCGATGGTTTAGTTTTTAAGTGATCCACTGAGGGCGTTCTTTTCAAGCCGAGTTGAGGCTCTGTCCGTACTCTGTGCCCTCAACTACCAGGATCCCTCTTTCCAAAGACATGGGTCGCCAAGCACGGCCTACACGTGGGTGGTTTACAATTCTGTACGAGTCTATGTACAGGATGATATCGGCTCATGCAGAATTGCTCTCACCTCCGAAGAGGAAACCACAACGACAGGTAAGAGGAGTAAGAGGAAAAAAGAAAGATCACTCAGGTACCCGGGGTTGTAAAGCCCGTGAATACCTGAAGAAAGTATCCCCCTGGGGGGCCGGTGGCAGGGTAATGGCTGGTCAGGTATGATGTTGGACGGCTGCACACCTCTCCACGTCTTAGACAGATGCTCTGTGACAAGTGTGAGGTATAGGAATGAGATCTTGGAACCTTATGTTCGCCTTTACCGAGGTACAGTTGGCCCCGTGTTTATCTTATAGGAGGATAACACGAGGCAACATAGAGCTCTTCTGGTCGGCGAATTTTTCAAAAGAGATGATATTCGCCGGATGGATTGGCCAGCCAGGTCTCCAGACAAGAATACTGTAGAACATATCTGGGAAGCTTTGGTGAGGGCAATTGCAACACCCCTCCGAGAACCGTCCACGAACTGAAAACAGCATTGCTAAATGGATGGACCAATGGATAAACTGTCTTATTTCGTGTATGACTTCACGTTGAGAGGCCTGTATACCTGTTGTTAGAGGGAACCATACTCCCTATTAATCCATTTGTTTTGTATACTCTGCAACCGCTGTTTCAGACCTTCAGACCCCCATGTATTTTATGCACGAACATGTGTGTCTGTTATAACTGTTAAATATTTATTTTGTTTGTATTATATCAACCTATGTTCACACCAAATTTTATTAAAATTGGTCCTAAGTTCTGGAGATCGTAGATCTAAAATTCTCTTAATTTCTTACACCAGTGTATTTGCGAAAGAACCAGGGTTTTTTATTAGATGTCGCAACTTTAACTTGGTACTTAGTTGAATGTTTGGGTAGAGCTGAATATTTGTTATCTTGTTATACTATTGTGACAGGTTTTGATAAAGGTAACCATCGTTCTAGTTTTGGGCATGCAGAATATTTAGTAGAACAACTGACATCACGGGATTTTTTCTTGTAAGTACTGAGTGGAATAAATGATTCTGCCTGGGTGCTCATTTGTCTTGCAGATTTTGATTGTTGCTTAAATAAGCTTGAACATGAAACAGCCACAGATGGGGTTCTGGCTCAACAAGTTTTCGAGCTTCATTGTAGGAAAGGTTGAATTTTTACTGCAAGAATTCTAATTTTTACTGCAATTAATTTTTCTGTTCTAATTTTTACTGCAAGAATTTCTTTTTCACGGTTTTAAATAGGAGAGGAGCGAGAATATGATGTGTTATCACCTTTAAAATTTGCACAGCGTTCAGTTTTTTCAGAACATTTACCATCGCCGACTACGGCAAACGTGGGCAGGTAACAGTGACTCGACAGTCTTAGTATGACTGTAACACTGGCATTTCAAGCAACGGATTGGATTATGGATGTAAGGTCGGTTTGGACAGCTTAGGTATCCAGCTTTGATTCTAGTTCATAAATTAGGGCTATTGAAAGTTAGTATGATATGTATTCTGGGAATCAGTTACCCATTCTGACGGATATAATGCGGCATACATCTATAACATCTTGTTAATTTAAATTTGACAAAAGTCATTTTTTATGAAAAAAAAATCTGGTTTTGATATAATACCAAGTGTAGTATTTTGAGTAATATATACTTTAATAAAATCTGAAAATGAGCCTATTTTAGAGCAATTTGAAAGTAACTGATTGTTTTGCGGCAGACTTCAACAAGTAAATCTCCAGACTGTAATTTCTTGAGAGAATGGTTATCCCCCAAAGCAGACAAATTATTTTGCAACTAACAATGGTAAGGTTCTCTTAAAGGTATCAGAAAGGCTGTAAGTGCATTTAATGGCAAAGAAGATGGTGAGAGATGGCTGTACATTTTTGTTGCTCTCCACAAGGGAGAGAAATAGAAGGAATCAAGTTATTCCCATTCATATTTGAAGTAATAAATATTTAGACTCCCAGCCGCACTACCCCTACTGAGCACAACAAGGGAATGCACATTCGTGCAACAATGCTAACCAGGCCCAATACGGTCACAAGACAACTCTATGTCAATCTCCACTCTTAACAAGATGGCTAGTAGTTGTTTGATCACTTGATCCCTTAGCCAATGACTGGAGTCAGCTGATCAACCGATTGATGCGTACGGGAACATTATGCACCTCCCGTCTACCTGAAGTACAGGCCAAAGCAGTGTGTTGGTTTCCCTTAAATGTCAGGATCCCCTTTCCAGGAACAAGCGTTGCAACGCACTGCAAACACGTGTGGAGGGTTTACAATTATCAATGAATCGATATGCAGGATGATATCGGCCCTTGCAAAATTCCCCTCATCTTCAGAGATTAAACCGAAACGGGAGTGAAAAAGATGAAAGGAAGACCAGAGGAGTAAGGGGAAAAGGGAAAGAGATCACTCAGGTGCCTGGAGTTTGTGAAGCCCGTGAATACCTAAAGAAGGTATCCCCTAGGGAGGTTGTTTTTAACTATCTATTAAGAACTATCAGACAGGCTTTGAGTAAGTTTAATAAAAGAGTAAAAGAAATATTTTGATCATTTGTTGCTCTCCACGTCTTAGAGATATAGGGTAGATGTGCCAGTAATGGGCCACCTTCCAGTAATGGGCCACCTCGCACTTTTTGGTTTATAAAAAGATAATAGTTAAGCTTTTATTATTTTTTTCTCAACTCTACCTTGCATGTTTTATAAGCTGGATTAATTTTTTACACTTTTCGTCAAAACAATTAGGAAGCAGAAAATAAACTTTCACAGTTTTTCTGTTTTTCACTGAAAATCTTATTGAACATGCTAAGAGCAGACTTTACTTACTTAGTTTATATCTTTATTTTTAGGTAAAAAATGAATGTTTTTGTTTGGTTAGCAATATAAAACATTGAATTTAATATACCAATAGCCATTTAGAAAATTTTATTTATTTTTAAGATTTTAGGAGGGGTGGCCCATTACTGGATTGCTTATTTCGTGATTTTCCAGTAATGGACCATCCAAGTGACCAATACAAAAAGTGATATTTCAGTAGAGTTCGTTGGTTGGTTGGTTGAATGGGGTTTAATGGCGCAAGGTCCCCTGTGGGACATGCTGCGCCAAGAACAAGGTAGGAATAAAACAAAGTCAAAATTGAAAATAAAATGTAAAAAGTGAAAGTTACATTAAAAACTTGTAGATATGAATTAGGTGGATAAAAGCAATGTGGTGATACATGAAGTTAAAAACCAATTAAAACCAGACAAAGATATTTAAAAGTGTAAAAAGATAAAATTCTAAAACTAGTTAAAATTCTAAAACAATAAGATAATGATACGAAAACCAAACTGAAAAGTACTACAGAAAACTTAAAATATAACTAAATCAAAGACCAATAAAAAAATAAATTCAATTAGGCACATACTCCTCAAACATAGTGTTTTCCTCGGAATCCGAGCCACTGTAAGTCTCGGATTCCATAGCTTCTTGAACATAGTGCTGAAGTTGCCTGGGATCCTTTAATTTTCTTACACAAGGGCTTAGCGATGCATTTTTCAATCTTTTAATGGCAGTCTTCTTCCGTGGGGATGCCGGAGCTTGGATTTTTAAGGTTTCATTTCGTTTTTTCTGCGATTTCTGTAATGTTTTTGAACTTGTACCAGTTTGGTTCCCAGCCTTGATCCCTTCTTTCTGAGCTCCAGTTTTCACTATTTGACTAGAGTTGGGTTTTTTAGAGTTCAATGTAGATGAGTTCAGGTCATTTTTTGGTGGGGTACCAGCCTTTGTCTTATTTAGAGGTTTGGATAATTCCTTAGATTGACCTTGAGATTTCTGACTCAGTTTTTCAAGATAAGTGATTTTTACAGGTTCTGTGGATGGTAGCCAGCGTTCTAATGGCGGATTTACAACACATTTAGCAGGGAGAGAAATATCTCTGCTTTCTTTAATTGGTGTGCTAGTTGATTGTGTTTTAGTAGATTTATTAGGAAGATATGAGGAATCAGTTTGGGTACTTATGTGTCTTACAGATTTCGATTGGTTTTTAAGTAGGCTGGAGTAAGAAATTCCGACAGATGGGGTTCTGGTTTCTACAAGTTTGCGGGCTTCAGGATAAGACAAATTTTGAGTTATTTTAACTGTGATAATTTCTTTCTCTCTGTTCCAATTAGGACAAGTACGGGAATATGCTGTATGATCTCCTTTACAATTTGCACAGCGTTCGGGTTTTTCACAAGATTCATTGTCGTGGCCGACTTCAGCACAACGTGCGCAAGTAACAGATCCATGACAATTTGTCTTAGTATGCCCTTAAAGCTGGCATTTAAAACAACGGATAGGATTTGGTATATAGGGGCGGACTGGACAGCCAAGATAGCCAGCTTTAATTCTGGTTGGTAATACAGGGCTATTAAATGTTAGAATGATATGCTTTGTCAGTAAAACTTGTTCATTCCGACGGATAGTGATACGGCGTATCCTATTGCATCTTCGTCTTTTAAATTTTCTGTTAGTTCATCCTTAGTGGAGAATAAAAGGTCAGATTCGGATATTACACCACGACTTGTATTTAGAGTTTTATGAGCTTGGACGGACACGGAAAAAGTACCTGTTGCAGATCAATTAGAAAGAAATTGTGATTGTTTGACAGAAACCTCAACTAGACCCCAGATTTCAGTTTTTTGATAGAATGTTCATCCCCAAGATTGGAATGTTTTAGCAACGAGAAACGGTGAAGTCTTTTTAAAGGAGCAATCAGAGTGGCTATCAGTGCGTTTTACAATAAAGAAGCGAGTGAAAGAAGGTGTCTGTACACTTTGTTGCTCTCCACGGGGGAGAGAAATAGAAGGAAATGAAGCTTTTCCATCCATTATAAAAAAATATAATTCAGATGCCGGCCGCACCACCCACTACCGAGTCAAACAAGGGGATGCACATTCGTGCACCAGTGCTAACCAGGGCCCATACGGTCACAAGACAATCCTATGTCAGTCTCCACCCTTAACGAGATGACTAGTAGTTGCTCGATCACTTGATCCCTAGAGCCAGTGACGAAAGTCAGCTGACCAGCCGATTGATACATACGGGACCAAATGCACCTCCCGTCTACCTGAAGCAGAGGCCAAAGTAGTGTGTTGGTTTCCCTCAACTACCAGGATCCCCCTTTCCAAGGACACGGGTCGCCACGCACGGCCAACACGTGGGTGGTTTACAATTTTCCATGAGTCGATATGCAGGATGACATCGGCTCATACAGAATTGCCCTCACCTCCGAAGAGGAAACTACAACGAGAGTGAAACAAAGAGGAAAGTAAGACAAGAGGAGTGAGAGGAAAAGGAAAGGAGAAAGATCACTCAGGTGCCCTGGGGTTGTGAATCCCGTGAATACCTAAAGAAGGTATCCCCCTGGGGGCTTCTTCATTTTGGGAACAACAGATTTAGTGCTTAATCTATAGACAATTATTTTCAGAATTTTCAAGCAATGATTATGAGACTTTTACAAAAGTTGCTCTAAACATTAAGCTGACCCAATGTGCAAATGAAATTTTCATATCGTTGACTTGATATCGTCGATCGATTATCGTTGACTATCGAAAATGAAAAAAAGTATTTAGTAAAGGCCCTCATTTACCATACAATATTTATTATTTTTTTAATTTTGACTATAGAGTATTGTGTGCAATATTATTTTTGTCATATTTTCAGAAAAAAATGTTCTTTATATTTAGAACACTGCAAATTATAAACAAAAACCTTGGCAAAATTTGGGACCGTTTTTATAAAAACCCTAATTTCTTTACAAGTATACATGCTATTCACATAAAAATGAAGAAAGTTAATTACAATAAGCCACTTACGAATAAGCCACTTAATCGTAATCTACAGTTTGAGCGCTTTTGCTTCTATGGTTTTGACAGGGTTATCTAAAAGGTATTCATTATTTTTTAATTTGTTGACGGTCCCCTGTGAAGTTTCGGGGGAAAATGTATGACTTGAACTATTATATTTAGGCACTTAGAGTTTCGGGACTATTTCTGATGTATTTTTTTAGATATTTAACAAAATGGCTAAAATCGCAGGTGGACAATCATCAATGGCCAGGTAGTGTACAAAAGTAACAGTTTTGACTCAAGGACTCCTCGGCATGTTAGTGTATAATTTTTCGAATGATTTTTTGTAACTATATTGAAATATTTGTTGACTTATTCACACGGCCAGAAAGATGGCATTTGATTAGCTTTTATCATATTTTTAATTCACAAAAAGTTATTTTTGCATTATTTATACATGAGTTCACATGTGATCCACTTAAGTTCAAAACTACCTCCACCGAGGCACATTTGAACAAATTTAGAAATTTTATAGAAGTATGATCTAAAATAGAAAATCCCGTATAAATGCATTGAAAGACTATATATAAGATATGTAAAATGAAAATAACTGGGTCCCATTTGACGAGTTGTTTTAGACTTTAACTACATTTTAATATAAATAAATAAAACAGTTTGATTTTTCGCTCGATTTAACTTTGAACTGCTTCATTAGTTATTCAGTATATTGAGGAAGTAAAGGAATTTTAAGATTTATTTCTCATAACTTATTTCTTATAGAATTTTATGTTTTTTTTTAGGTGCACCAGATAGAGAAGAACCTCTCCTGGAGCAACTTACCCAATACATGAGGTTGTACAATGACAGAGGCCTCCGAATAATCCAGTTGGAAGTAAGATAAATCGATTTCGTAAAACAATTTACAATTTTGATTTTTCGCTCGATTTAACTTTGAACTGCTTCATTAGTTATTCAGTATATTGAGGAAGTAAATGAATTTTAAGATTTATTTTCTCATGACTTTTATTTCTTATAGAAATTTATGTTTTTTTTTCTTTTTTTAGGTGCACCGGATGGAGAAGAACACACATGAGAAGAACATTCGGTAATTGTTTTAGAATTTTTAAGTGTGGCAGTATGAAGACCTCCTTTGTGGGTTTCAATTAAATGACATTGAGCTAAAAATGTGCACAGTTTAACTAAGTGCCTAGCAGTACTGTGTAGCATTTGTGCTTATAAGTGCATTTTTTTTGGGGGGGGGGGATTAGTAAATTTTTTATATTAGTCATTTAGAAAGAAAAATGCAGTAATTTTATTAAAGTTCCCATTGTGAAAGGCATCCATAAATATGATGATTTTAAAAATATTACTAATTGTGTCTAAATTTATTACTACTTTATCTTTTAATATTTATACAATAGTAGTAATAGACTTTTTTTTACAACAATAATATGAACTGTCATATTACTTCTATTTTAGTTCCCTACCAGAGACGATATACCAGGGAAGATCGCGATAACATACCCATACTACACATTCCTGAATGTGAGTAATTTGTTTCCTTCACTCAGATAAACTCTGAAAGTTAAACCTTTTGAAATTTATAAATTATGTTATAAACTATACTTTAATATAAATTAAACAATTTGATTTTTTGCTCAATTCAAAAATGAACTGGATTTTTAATTAGTCAGCATATTGAAGAAATAAATAAATTAATATCTTTTTCTCGCATTTTTTTAATACAATTTTATGTGTATTTTAGATATACCTAAAGACAAAGATGACCATATAAGGATTTTAACTATTGAAAGAAACCACTACAAAAAAATCTGTCAAGAAAAGGATCTAATAATTGAGAGACTAGAGGTAAGATAAGCAGTTTTCGTAAGATTTTCTCACGCCTCCCCCCCTCCCCCCCAATGTTGATTTTTTTATTGAAATGCTAAACTTTTTTACATCGACTTTCATATACGATTTACTAAATTTTATTCAAAACATGCATCCTTGAGATTGTAAAATAGAAGAGTGTCAGACATTTGTGATGGATAAATTCTGTGAAAATCACGCTGTTTTGTACAAGTCCTAAAAAATGTTAATATTTTATTTAAAGAAAATTGATTAATGATTTAAAATAGGACGACGTCCTCAGGTTTGTTTTTATCACTGAATAATTCTTGTCGAAATTAAAAAACCTTTCAATTTATGAATCGTGTAATAAAAACCAAAAGAACATTTCGAAAAATATTGAAACATTTTTATAAATGCTAAATTCCGAGCATGATAATGTATTTGAATTGCAAGCTAGAACTAATCGGAAATAGTATTATTTCAGAAATTTACTGTTATTTTAGGATTTATTTATTCGAAGAAAGTGACATCACTTAGCTAAATGAATATATACTACTATTTTCTATTTAAAATGAATGCTTCACACAAAAAAAAATATTTCATCATTTTAACCCGATGAAACATTTTACTAAATATGTCTTTGTTTTTTAACTGCCATCTTTCAAAAATAAATGATTAAAACAGTATACAATTTTGCATTTTTGTACACAATATAAGAACACTTGGTTTAAAAACTTTCTAATGTCGCCGGTTGACTAATTTAGGCTGTTAATGAGGGCAGTTTCTTATGCATACATTTCTCATTTTACGTTTGTGTTCTTTTATCAATTTGTTTATTCATGTCTCAACACATTTTTTATCATTCGTCCTCAGCGAGCTCCCAGGTCCAATTACAACATAGACTAGTATTTTCGTTTCCCCGACATCGCTCATGCTTTGCGGCAAAGGAGGAGGAGGAGGTAAAAATTGAAATCTTAGGCTATTTTGCAATTAAATCCATTGTGCTAAGTATAATAGTAAAACATTCTAAGAGTTAATCATTCTTTTATTCCTCATAGTTAACAAGGTATATCAGTATTATATAAGCTATTATAGCTAGTCACCTGAGACGTGTTTTTGAATTGATTCGAAAATCTAAAACATTGTTTTTATTCCAAAAAAAAATCTAATCTAGAAAAAGGTTGGTTGGTTGTATGGATTTTAGAGGCACAAAATTCCCTGAGGGACATGCTGCGCCAAAACAAAGAGAATTAAGACAAAATAAAGAGACAAAATAAAGACTGGATGGGGTATCCCAGGAGATTTGTCAAGAGAAGAATTAAAACAGGTTCTGTACAAGTGTCGGAGACCCCGGGCAGTCAGTTAAAATATGATGTAAGATGAGGATATCAAAATGACAATGAGGACACTTGGGGGCATTCCCCCGAAGCAAGAGATGTTCATGTGATTCTTGAGTGTTCAATTGTCAGACAAGTCAAAAGAACGTCAGTTTTCTTTGGATAAGTCGGAGGACAGGTCACAATTGTAGATTTAATAAGATGCAGCTTATTGATGTTTTCTGAATTCCAGTCTTCTTGCCATTTATTTTGAATAAAATGTTTAATATCCAGTTTAACGTCTGAGAATGGAATATTATGGCATAAAGAATTACTAGCAAGTTTTGCCACCCCATCTGCCTTCTTATTACCAGGAATGCCCATGTGTCCAGGTACCCAGCAAAATAAAATATAACCCCGTCTAGTCAATTTCATATAAATATCCAGGATGACAGAGACATAAGCATGCTTTAATATTTTAGTGAGTCAATAGAACTATTTGAGGCTCTGTAGATGATAAAAGAAGTGTTATGATGATGAGATATGTAACATTGCTCTCTGTTGCCCTCAACACGGCTGTAAAAATAGAGGTGGAAGAATGAATTGATAACTCAGAGAAACACAATCGCAAAAAACAAAGCAACCAACTAAACTCCCATTCTTAGAACCGTCAGTGTAGATGTCCATGGGATTACTAAAATCAGCACGATGTGTAGCAAATAATTGTTTACCTGCAGAAAGGGCTAAATTCTTTCTATCATAACCTTTAAAAGGATTGAGGGTGCTGATAACAGGTGGTTTCCAAGGAGGATATATAAGAGCTGACCTCAATATTACTCATGGGGCTATTGTTGGTTAGGTTTCTCATTCCGACACCAAAAGCTGGGGGTGCAAGAAGGGCGATGCTGATATAGAATACCATTGTCAGTATTTAAAAGAAATGTATGAAGTGGATGACCAGGATGTGAAAGGATACGGTAAAACAACTCCAAAGAAAGTTTTCCCCGAGTGTAGTCTAATGAAGGTTCATAACATTCAACATACATGCTTAGAACTGGTTAAGTACGAAATGCACCAGAGCAAACACGAAGTGCGCTATGGTGCACAGTGTCTAGTTTTTTGAAGAACAGAATTGCAAGCAGAACCGTAAATCTGGCACTATAGTCAATTTTAGAACGAATAACAGCACGATATATATATTAAGAAGAGAAGTACTGTCTGCAGACCAAGAAGTGTTAGTACTTTTATTAAATCTAGAATATTTTCACATTTTATCCTGGATGGTAATACATGTGGTAAAAACGCAAGTTTTTCAAAATATATACCGAGGTAACGAATATTATCCAGAAGAGGAATTTGAGAATAACCAATTAAAATTTTAGGATCTGGAAATCTTTTTTGGATTGGTTTTATAATTTAACTAGTATTAAGGATTTCGAATATTAGATGCAGATGAAGCAGGGTTTTTTTTACTGTTATATTCGGTTGACTTAATAGTTTAAGATTTTTATGGTCAATTAGTTAAGTATTCTATTTTAACTAGTTCAGATGATGGTGGCCAAAGCTCTAGCTTTGGCATAAGTGTTGTGCTGGCAGTAGAATGCACACTACGTATTTTTATCTTGGTGATACTGTTGTAGATGAGCTATTAGGAGGAAAACAGAGGTCTGTGTGGGTGCTTATATGCCTTGCTGATTTTGACAGTTGTCTTAGTAATCTAGCATAAGAAATCCCGACGGAAGGAGTTCTTGATTCAACAAGTTTACGGGCGTATGGATAAGACAGATTTTGAGTAATTATAATTGTTAATTTCTTTTTCTCGGTTCCAATTAGAACAAGTACGGGGATATGCTGTATGATCTACTTTGCAGTTTGCACAGCTTTCGGGTTTTTTACAAGATTTATTGTCATGGCCGACTTCTGCACAACGTGCGCAGGTAACAGATCTACGACATGTAGTGCTAGTATAGCCATAACGCTGGCATTTAAAGCAACGGAGAGCGTTAGGGATGCAAGGTCGGACAGGACAATTCAGGTAAGAGGCTTTGATTCTAGTTCGTAAAGTAGGGCTATTGAAAGTGAGAATGACATGCTTTGTAGGAAGGACTTGTCCATTCCGACGGATAGTGATACGACGTGCATCAAGGACATTTTGATCTTTTACATTTTCTAAGAGTTCATCTTTTGTAGAAAATAATAGGTCTGGTTCAGAGATAACACCTCGGCTGGTATATAGATTTATGTGTTTGTACAGAAACGGAAAATGTGTCTATTGTAGAGCAATTAGTGAGAAGCAGCGATTGTTTAGCTGTAGATACTTCAACTAGTAAATCTACAGATTGTAATTTTTTGAGAGTGTGGCCATCCCCTAAGACTGAAATGTTTTTGCATTGAGAAATGAAGTTTTTCCAAAGGAACTATCAGAGTGGCTATCAGTACGTTTAATTATGAAATATCGAATGAAAGCGGTATTCTGTGACATTTGTTGCTCTCTATAAGAGAGAGGAGGAGGAAGTGAAGTATTTCCATCCATAGTAGAAAAATAAAATTCAGACCCCGGCCGCACCACCCACTACTGAGCCCAACAAGGGGATGCACAATTGTGCACCAGTGCTAACCAGGGTCCATACGGTCACAAGACAACCCTATGTCAGCTTCCACCCTTAACGAGATGACTAGTAGTTGCTCGATCACTTGATCCATAAAGCCAGTGACAAAGTCAGCTGACCAGCCGATTTATGCATACGGGACCAATATGCATCTCCCGTCTACCTGAAGCCGAGGCCAAAGCAGTGTGTTGGTTTCCCTCAACTGCCAGGATCCCCCTTTCCAGGGACACGGGTCGCAACGCACGGCCAACACGTGGGTGGTTTACAATTCTCCATGAGTCGATATACAGAATTGCCCTCCCCTCCGAAAAGGAAACCACAATGAGAGTGAAACAAAGATGAAAGGAAGGCAAGAGGAGTGAGAGGAAAAGGAAATGATCACTCAGGTTCCCCGGGGTTGTGAAGCCCGTGAATACCTAAAGAAGGTATCTCCCCCCTGGGGGCCACTATGAGAAAGGACCATGGTTTTTTTAATTAGATGTAGCAACTTAAATTTGGTATTTAGTTGACTTTTTTGGGTTAAACTGAAGATTTTTGTGACTTAATGGGTTGGTATAATGTGACATGTTCCGAGGAGGGTAACCACCTCGGGTCTAATTTTGGGCTTGCAGAACATTTAGTATAACAACCGACATCACGGGTTTTTTTTCGTTGGAGTACAGAGCGGATTAGGTACATCTGTCTGGGTGCTTTCAAGTCTTGAAGATTCCGATTGCTGCTTAAGTAATCTTGAATATGAAACACCCAGAGATGGGGTTCTGGACTCAAGTTTTCGAGCTTCAGGATAGGAAAATTTTTGGCTTATTTTTACTGCAAGAATTTCTTTTTCACTGATTCCAAATAGGAGTGGAGCGAGACTATGACTTGTGATCAGTTATAAAATTGGCTCAGCGTTCAGGTTTTTCACCAAGTTTACCATCATGGCCGACTTCTGAAAACATGGGCAGGTAACAGCGCCACGACAGGTAGTGTTAGTATGACTGTAACGCTGACATTTGAAGGAACGGAGAGCGTTAAGGATGCAAGGCCAGATGGATTATGATGGGACTATTGAAGGTTAGAATAGTATGCTTTGTAGGAATTATCTACTCATTTCTACGGAAATTCTACGGGATTTCTAGGCCAAAGCAGTGTGTTGGTTTCCCTCAACTGCCAGGATCCCCCTTTCCAGGGACATGGGTCGCCACTCATGGCCAACATGTGGGTGGTTTACTATACCCCACGTGTCGATATACAGGATGACATCGGCTCATACAGAATTGCCCTCACCTCCGAAGAGGAAACCACAACGAGAGTTAAAGAGGAAAGGAAGACCAGAAGAGTAAGAGGAAAAGAGAAGGTTCCCGGGGTTGTGAAGCCCGTGAATGCCTGAAGTACGTATCCCCCAGGGGCGGGGTTCATATTTCTTAAATTATGAATTGGTTTGTTTTCTTTTACAATTTGCGCAGCTTTCATAAATTTTGCAAAATTTACCATAGTGGCCGACGTTTGCACAGCATGCGCAGGTAGCAGAACCAGGGCATGTACTAGTGGGGGTTACAAAAAAAGGTATTTAAAACAACGGAGAGGTTTAGGTATATATGGTAGGGAAGGGCATCTTAAGTATGCTGTTTTATTTCTAAGTGGAATAGTGCTGCTATTTATGGTGAGGATATTATGTCGCGTCGGCGAAAGTAGCCCATTTCTATTGTCAGTAATACGACGGACTTATTTCATTCTAGTCCTATAAATTTTCTAAGAATTCATTTGAAAAATACAATAGTTCTGTCTCCGATATTACACCACGGCTTGTATTCAGAGTTTGATGATACTTGGACAAACTAAATATGAACATATTTTTATGGAGTTTATTCGAAGTTGTGGCTGGCTGGCTCAAGTGACTTCAACCAGTAAATCCCGGACTGCAATTTTTTTAGAGTACGTCCATCACTAAGAACAGACTGAAATGTTTTAGCATTAAGGAATGGTGGCGTTCTTTTAAAAGAGTTTTCACAGACTATCTGTGCGTTTTACAACAAAGAAACGTCTAAAATTCTGTACGGTTTCTTGCTCTCCATAAGGGAGAGAATTTGAAGGTGAAATACTTCATCCACAGTCGAAAAATTTGTTTCAGACCTCGGCTGCGCCTCCCATTACCGAGCACAAGGGGATACACTTTCGTTCAACAGTGCTAACCAGGGTTCATACTATCACAAGACATTTCTATGCCAGTCTCCACCCTTAACGAGATGACTAGTAGTTGCTCGATCACTTGATCCCTAAAGCCAGTGACTAAAGTCGACTGACCAACCGATTGGTACATACGGGACCAATATGCATCTCCCGTCTACCTGAAGCAGAGGCCAAAGCAGTGTGTTGGTTTTCCTCAACTACCAGGATTCCCCTTTACAGGGACACGGGTAGCCACGCACGACCAACACGTGGGTGGTTTACAATTCTCCAAAAACCCGATGATATCGGTTGATACAAAATTGCTCTCACCACCGAAGAGGAAACCACAACGAGATTTAAATAAAGATGAAAGGGAGACAAGGAGTAAGAGGAAAAGAAAAAGACCACTCAGGTACCAGAGATCTTTAAGCCCGTGAATACCTTAAGAAGGTAAACCCCAGGGATAGATTAAAGAACTATCAGAGAGGCTTTCAGCAAGTTTAATAAAAAACGAGTAAAGGAAACATTCTGATCATTTTGTTGCTCTCCATATCTTAGAGATATAGTAGGAATTCAATTATTTCCATGCATATTAAAAAAATCACAATTTAGACCCCAGCCGCATCACCCACTACCGAATTCAACAATGGGATGTACATTCGAACTAATGTGTTAACCAGGACCCATACAGTCATAAGACAACCCTATTTCAATCGCCACCTTTAACGATATGAGTAGTAGTTGCTCGATTCCTTAGCCAGTGATAAGTCAGCTGACCAGCCGATTGACGCATACGGGATCTATATGCACCTTCCGTGTACTGGAAGCAGAGGCCAAAATAGTGTGCTAGTTTCGCTCTACTACCAGAGATTTCTTTTTGCAGATACATGGGTTGCCACGCACGTCGAACTCGTGGGGGGGGGCTTACAATTCTCCGTGATTAGATATACACTGCTCAAAACAATTAAAGGATATTTGAAGTTTTATATAAAATAAAGATATAAACGAAATTTTTTTGCCGAAAATAGAAGAAGAGAATCACAAATGCAAATTTTTCTGGTTTTCTATCTCTGGAGTATGCAAATTTTGAGTTCGACGTCAAAAACGTCGCTTCAGCGGCAGCGAATGAAATTTGACTTTCAACTGGATAAAAGAGAATGAAGAAAAAGAATGATTGGCATTCAGCGATTGCTTTGTTTCGATGAGTACGATGCCTCAGCGAAGTCATTTGACAGATTCAGAAGCTTGGAGAATTGTTCGTAGGTTAGAAGGGGGCCAAACTCAAGCCAAAGTAGCGCAAGCCATTGGAGTGTCACAAAGTGTCATTTCCAGGACCTGGAACCGTTTTTTGGAGAGTGGATGTGCAGGACGAAGACCAGGGCAAGGTCGTAGAAGCGCAACAACGCCCAATGAAGATCGGTATTTAGCGTTAACAGCTCGGAAACACCGAAACGAACGCTACTCTTCTCCAACAACACCTTCGCTCGGCTACAGGCACTTCGATTTCAACTCAGACTATCCGAAACCGGCTCCATGCTGTAGGTCTGTATGCTCGCCGACCGATGGTATGTGTTAGATTAACATCAAGGCATCGTCGCGACCGCAGGGAGTGGGCAACCGAGCATGTCAACTGGAGGAGAAATGAATGGAGCAATATTCTGTTTTCTGACGTGTCCCATTTTTCTGTGCATCCGGATAATAGGCGTATTTTCATCTGTAGGGACCGTCGCAGTAGGAATAATCCTGTGTTCATGCACGAAAGTGTCAGATTTGGCGGTGGAGGAGTGTTGGTGTATGGTGGCATCTCCATTGACGGGCGGACTGACCTCTGCATCATTCGAGATGGAGCTCCGACTGGTCGCCGATATAGGGATGATATCCTCAGACCTATTGTAATCCTTTACGCTGCAGCAATCGGAGATAACTTCATTTGAATGGACGATAACTGCATACCATATCGTGCAAACCTGATGGAGGATTTCCTTTTCGAGGAAGGAATCGTTCGAATGGAATGACCAGCGTGTTCTCCAGACATAAATCCAATCGATCACGTTTAGGACGCTCTAGGAAGACGAGTTTCTGGCCGCCAACAACCTCCACAAAATCTCCAAGAACTGGAAAGAGCTCTTCTGGAAGAGTGGGGCAGAATACCCCAACTCGTCATTAATAGCCTCATAGAGTCCATGCCTCAAAGGTGTTCAACGTTGCTGGCCGCCCGTGGAAACCATAATCCCTACTGAAAATGATTTTCTTTGAAGAAAACACCTTTTCTTTATTCTTTTTTTTCTCATATGCACAAATTGTGTTTTTTTCCTTTTGTACACAAATGCGCAATAAAATGCATTTTTTTCTACCAAACATGTGTAATTTATTCTCATATAACCTACTATGTCTGTCGACCATGTATCAATCAACTAAAAGGTTTCCCAGATACAAAATCCATTTAAAACTGCAATATCCTTTAATTGTTTTGAGCAGTGTACATAATGATATCGGCTTATGCAGAACTGCCCTCATCTCCAAAGAGGAAACTACAACGAGAATACAACAAAGATGAAAGGAAGGTGAGAAATAAGAGACAAAGGGAAAACCGAGATTACTCAGGCGCTCGGGGTTACAAAGCCCGAGAATACCTAAAGGTATCCCTCCCTGTGGGTAAAAATATAGTCAAATTTCTTCTCTCATTATGTATATTCTCATGTCTCTTAACCCTATACTGGTTGAACTTGACATTAAGGAGAAGGTGTTAAGTGGTAAAATGTCTTCTTTAAAAGCAGGTATTAAAATTTCTGATAAATTTTGAAGTTTTTGCACTTTCCTTTTTGCAAGTTTAATAATCTATCGATGACTATACGTTCGTTAATGAAATTTCTTCTATAGTCTAAACCATTTTAAGTATATTTTTATATTTTACTAACAATTCATGTTTCATTACTGTAATCTAATTTATCCAAGATTAATCACTTTACTAATTTTTCAGTTTTCACAAACTAAACATTTTTTATATAACAGACATGCCAACCTTCGTCTTTTTAAAAATCAAATATACTACTTTCCAGAAATGGAGTCAACGAAATTATGTAAATTTCTAATGGCCCTCGGAGACACTTCCGATTAAATAAATTTTCTGGTTCAAATAAGTTTTCACAATTTAAAAAAAAAGCTGGAGGTTGGCAACCAGGTAATAGTCTTTTACTCACCTCGTTTAACGCCTAAGAATAGGTTTTTGTATTACGCAATTTTTTTGGAATAGGATTAAATAAATTTCACAGCTTCTAAAGAGTTGTTTTCAGATATTTGATGGCGCTTTTGAAGGATTTATCTTTGTTTTTCAAAGATGCGACTTTACATATCGTTCAATTGCAAGAAAAACTGAGACTACGACAAAAGTATTAACAGGTTTGGCAATACATCACCTTTTTTTGCTGTAACATGAAATAATGGCACATACATTATATGTGCATGTCGCAAAAAAAAGCAAAAAATTTAAAACCTTTAAGAATTAATACATGAGATTTTGAGGAACGACAATTTTACTCGTACATGCAATTTTACACCCATTTCTGGACACAAATGGACAAATAGTTTAATTTTTCTAATAACTAGACTTAAGAAAATTTACTGTCGGAAAACCCAATTTTGATACAACTATTAATGGAATAATAGTGGTTAATTATACGGGGTCCTATGGCACAAACTCTTAAGTGTCATGCTGCGCCAAAAATAAATTTACTACAAATACCAAACAGTGAGAAAGAACAATGTAAAAATGAATCTTGATGGAATATACCATCCTGATGTTGTCAGACAATAGTAGAAAAAAATGTAATCGTAGAAGCATATTAAGAAAGAGTACAGCCTTTATTAAATCCCTATCCAGATGTCAGAGTTTGAATAAGTGTATTGGGTTTTCTGCGGATTAATGATGTAATAAGTGGTGAACGTGTCTTTGTTCGATATGAATATTCTCCAGTAATTGTGGTCTTCAATTATTTTTTAATTATGTCTCATTTAAAAAAAAGAAATATTACAACCATACTTCACACCCTTTTTTAAATCTAATAAATGTATTTGTGATGCACAAATACGTAGTCATATATTCGTTGCTCATTTCAGCAACATTTCAAAGCAAAAGGGTACATTTTATGTATTTTTTTATCGATATAGGTTCTATAGATTGAGTTTTTCCATTTATTTATATCATATAGCGAATAGAAATTGTTACAATATTCTGTGAACACTGACCTACATATATAGAATAAACTGATGAGAGCTGACTGAATAGCACTGATGGGAAATGTCACTTTATTGTGCATTTTCTTACCAATATGCTATACTGGAAAAAGCTAGCGACTGACAAAGATAACCTTTACAATAGGATTGTGGAGCGAGTAACGGCTTCAGCGGATACTTCGACACCAATTTCATGCAGATATTATACCTGGTAATGTCCCTGATCAAGCTCCGGAAAATGTAGAAATTAAGAAAATTTATTCTACTATCAAGGAAGGTTCCCGTAAAATGCATAATCAAAGTGTTTTGAAAAAAAGCTATTTTAAAACTACTTATGTAGTTTTAAAATAGTACTAAGTAGTATTATTTTAAAACTACAGAATAATACTACTTAGTACTATTATGTATTACTAATACAGAATTAGTAATATACTGTACTGTACTGTACTGTATATTACTAATACAGTACAGTATGTAGTTATTGTATTAAAGAATCAGTTAATTTTAACAACATAATTCAGTAGAAAATCTTCGAAAATTTTAATATGTGGCGTGAAAAGGTGCATGGCGATCAATCTCTTAAATCGTCAATTTTTTTATGCATTTTGGAAACTGCAGTTAGATTTTTTTAAATGAACAAATCTTAATGGTAAATCAGCTTATTTTTTCTATTATCTTATATAATATGCTATTTCGTCTCTAAAATCCTTACAAGAAAAATATAACATTGATTCAAACTTACTTCAGAGTTTTCTCATTTTCTGTTATGTTAAACATTGGGGCACATTTTCCATACATTTAAACAACTATAGAGTATAGAATTTATAAAAAAAGTAGATAATGCGCTAACACTGCTGAATTATTCAGTAAAAAGTGTTTTCTCATTACGTGGATCCTAAATTAACTTATTTGAATAAGACCGTTAACCATGGGAGAAACGGCAACAGCAATCACTAGTTTACAATTGTTTTAAATTGATAAGTTGGTTGGTTGAATGGGGTTTAATGGCAAAGGTCCCCCCTGGGACATGCTGCGCCAAGAACAAGGTATTAAAAATGATAATTCTTGCTCACATTGATAGTAGGCACATGGCTGAGGAGGTGAAAACCGCCGTAATTCTGAGAACTAGTTTTGTAAGTGACCGGAGATTATAATACTTTAGAAATACTCAACGACTATCAGAAATTCATTAAGATTGGTTGAATGGGATTTTATAGCGCAAGGCCCCTTTTGGAGCATGCTGTGCCAAGACAAGAGAAAATGAGAATGCAAAATTACGAATAAAAGATTTGCACAAAGTAAAACAAATTAAGTAAACAAAAACAGTAATGAGGTATATAATGAAAATCAATTAAAAGAGTAGAACGATAGTTACTAGATAGAAAGTTATAATTTAAAACTGGTAATTGAAATGATAAAAAAGGTGATCAAAAGTTGGTTAATTAAAATAGAAACATTGTATGAAATGGTATGCATATACAACATAAAACTAGTTTAAACATGAAAAAAGGAAGAAAAATCATGCGTTAAGCATAGATTATGAAGCACTTTTCAACACTTCATGAAATCTAACAAAATTTCAATAAGGGAAATAAGGGTTTAGCTAAATACAGCAAAATAAGTATTTCAAATTCTTTTGAACAGTCCTGTGTCTAAATAGTCAGTTGAAATACGCACTATATAATATGATAATTTATTTTCTCAAGAAAATACCTAGTAGCTTGAAAATTCTTTCGGCAATTTATATTAATCGATGGAAACATACATAAATACTTTTGTTTAGCCTTGTAGTTTACCCTGTACCTTTCTTAAATGTCAGTATTAAGATAAAATTTTAAAATGAAACTCTTAAAAAACCGAAATCTCATTGTCAAAAATTATTCTTAGGCGTCCATGTACCCGATTGTTTGCGTTGCCCTGTATATCATTTTATCTATATTTCGCAAACATTTCATAGTAAATTTAATGCAGTTCAGCATAAAAATGCATAACTTATTTAAGAACCACCTTTAAGTAATTTACGCTGATATTCAGTAACGTTGGCGAGCTCTTTTGGGTAGCTCTATTTACAAACTATAGCATTTATACACATGATATAATGAGCACAGATAATGAAACATAAATGTGAATATCAAAATTCATTTCATCCTTTATTCATCGGATACATATACAGTACTTCGGAAAGAACATATTTGACATATTTGGTGTATTCCTGTAAATGCCATGATTATATTATGCACGACTATCGTATAATTTATATTAAGCCACAGTGACATACTAATTTTATTACATATGAAACAGTTTAATTTATTTAAAATATGTCGCACACAATTTCCCCCTTTACCATTATTTTATGGAATGCTTTTGTGTTGCCCTGTATATGAATAACAGCTATATTTTTACCGCATAGGTTATAGAATGCATATTTTAGTGGATCTCGTAAATTCATATAAATTGTAATGTGTTTGACAGGGTGTAACATCTTTAAAATTCCTATGAAACGATTTTCCCCCATAGGTTGAAATGTAATTGATAACTTGACTGCGTAAATAAACTAATCATGGTAGAATCTTCATTTTTAATAGGGTTCGTGCAAACGTAAACGTCAATAGTGTCCAAAAGTTTCAGGGCAATCCGAGTGTATTTACAGGATTCAGAGCGGTACCCGACGGCCAGACAAACCGAATGCATAAGCACTTTTCTACTTTGTTGGAAAGTACTAAAAATATATATAATAGGGTAGATGTGCCAGTAATGAACCACCTTCCAGTAATGGGCCACCTCGCACTTAATTGGTTTATAAAAAATTAATAAATAATAGTTGAGCTTTTATTATTTTTTTTTAAACTCCACCTTGCATGCTTTATAAGCTGGATTAATTTTTTACACTTTTCGTCAAAACAATTAGGAAGCAGAAAATAAAGTTTCACAGTTTTTCTGTTTTTCACTGAAAATATTAATGAACATGCTAAGTGCTGACTTTACTTACTTAGTTTATCTTTTTTATTTTACCATAAAAATTGAATGTTTTTGTTTGGTTAGCAATATAAAACATTGAATTTAATATACCAATGGCCATTTACAAAAATTTTATTTATTTTTAAGATTTTAGGTGGGGTGGTCCATTACTGGATTGCTTATTTCGTGATTTCCCAGTAATGGACCGCCCAAGTGACTAATAGAAAAAGTGTTTCAGTAGAGAAAATATTTTGATTTAAGTGAAAAGCTAAATAATCATATTTAATACATAAATTTTACCTATTAGAATTTAATAAAGGCAATTTCTTTATAAATAGTTGCTTTTAAAAAGTCATTCAAAATTGGTACAAAAAACAAGCAGAACATAACAAAATCTAGATGTGCCATTACAAGAAGTTTAAGTTGGTTCAGAAATGTAAAATCATATTTGGAAGAAGGTATTAATATTTTCTTCCGAATTCTAAAGCATACAGAGAGAATTTTTAATAAGGTTAAAACAAAGTTTCTTTTGTGCACTTAAAACAAGGAAAATTTTGGGACCAAAATCAGTTAAAGATGTGCATTATGTAGTACCAAATAATGAAAAAGAATAATTCACAGTTATGGGGTATTTTTCAGCAAATAAGGATTGCTCCATTTCTGATAATATATCCATATAAGCATATCTGAAGGGAATTGTGGAATCAATCTGTGCCAAATTGATGTGCTATATGATTATCTGAAAATGGTTGGATAGTGCAAGAACATTTATCATTTTAAATGCATTCTAAAATTCCATATCGAATAGTTTGGACTATCGGAAAGGGATGACAAAATTGAAGATCCGTTATTTATATTCCATAGTTGCACAGCACATCATTTAGAGAATGATATGAATGAAGATTGGAGACTTTTTTAATGCCTTATTTTATCTAAACTTGATTTCAGTAAAACATTGTCTTTATCTTATAAATCCTTTAAATTTAAATATTTTGTTTTATATCTTTACAATATAAATCCTTTAATGTTAGTTAATATTAAACAGTTAATAATAACAGTTAATAATAATATTTTGTTTTATATCCATATTATAAATCCTTGATAATAAATCCATAACTTAAATATTTTGTTTTATGTTTTTTCATTATAAATCCTTTAATGTAATGAATTTCTAACTTAGTTTTAATATTTTGTTTTATTAGTATGCTTTCATTAAGTTCTGGAGCAAAATACAATTGAAACAAGTTGGAAATTGTAGGTGAAGCGTAGCAAATGAGGTGCGTTCGTACGATAACGAAGTTTTAAAAATATACAGATCTTTTTGATATAGTAGACAATACTTCGGATACAGTACAGTGGTTGAACTCTGTTTCTATAAACCCACAGGAAGTAATTTTCATTACACCTCAGCAATGTATATCATATTCATAAAATGTGGCACAGTTTAATATAATTGAAACATGTCCCAAACAATGTTTCCCTGTATAGCATTATGTAGTGGAATACTTTTGTGTGGCCCTGTAATTTAATAATAAATATTCTTTGCATCTCAGATTGTACAGAATTCATATTTTAGTATATATATACGTCATAGGTTCATGTCAATTTTATTATGTTCGAATGAGTGTAACAACATTAAAATGCATTTGCAACTTTTTTCCCCATTGACTGTAATGCAATGGAATACTTTTGATAGTCCCTGTAATTGATCTAGGCATCTGATTATCATATATATGAAATGACTCGATAAAATTATGTAATAATTATATGTTTTAAATTTCAAACGATTAAAATGCATTTTACTTTTCTTCCCATTAACCGTAATGTAACGGAATCCTTTTGATTTTCCCTGTAATTGATCTATTCATCCGATTTTCATAAAATTTGAAAGGACTTGACAAAATTATGTAATAATTATGTATTTCAAATTACAAACGATTCGGTTGGATAATTTTTGCGTTGTTATAAAAGGACAGACAGACAGACAGGCGGACAGATGGAAGGACTGAACGACAACAATAGACGCCACGTATTTACATAATTACGAACGCACCTAAAAACAATTATCTGTAATTTTTTGTAGGGTGGCCCATTACTAAAACATAGGCGCTCTATTACTGGGTTTTTGGGTGTTTAGACATATTTCTATTATTTAAAATTAAATTTTATTTCTATTGGGAAATGTAACTATGGGATTAGTTAAATATTGCTGAAAGATTAATATATTATGAAAAAAATTGGAATACAACTATTAATAAAAAATTATTTTATAGATAAATTTCTCAAGGTGGTCCATTACTGGCACATCTACCCTATATAATGGTACATATTTAAAGTTAAAAACAGTATAAAAGATTAGAAAAGAAAGAAAACTAGTTAAAATTCATATAACCAGTTAAATAATAGTATAGATTAGTTAATAAAATGTTAGGTGGAACACCAATAAACAGCAATGCTAAGTTAGCCTCATAGCAAACGAGGTGGCAAACCTTAACCATTGCATTGTCTTCATCGGCATCCGAGTTACTGCTGTATGACCGATTCCATAGCCTCTTCTGTGTAGTGATGCAAATGTTTTATCCTTAATATTTTTAATACACGGGTAGATTGATGAATTTTTACTTTCCCACAGTTTCCCACCGGGAATGACACTTGTATGTTTCCATTAACTCTGATTGCATGCTAAATTATTGATCTATATTCTTTTTCTGAGTAGCATAGGGTCTCAGGTATGTTTGTACCTGTGCCAGCCTCGGCATTAGTCTGGGGTTCAGATGATTTCGGAGTATTTGGGGATGGAACAGATAGTCTCAGTTTTGAGTTTAGATGATTCCTTAGATTGAACTTGAGATTTCTCTCGCCGTTTTTCAAGGTTAATAATTTTAAGAGGTTCTGCGGATAATAGCCAACGTTCTAGCAAAGGAATCCCAAAGCATTTGGAACCAAGACTGATATCACTGATTTCTTTAACGGTATTACTGGTTGATTGTGTTATAGTAGATTTGCTTGGAGGGAACTGCGAATCAGTTTGTGTATATATGTGTCTTACAGATTTTGATTGCTGTTTCAGTAGGCTTCAAAAGACACCCCCCGACAGACAGGGTCCTGGATTCTGCGATTTTTCGAGATTCTAGGTGGAAAGATTGTGTTATTGCATCGGTTATGTAGGTACCTCTTTAAGAAGGAATCTACCCTGGCTCTAGATGTTAGGAGACTGCCATCAGGGGCAGTCATGAGCCAAAATATCCTCTTCCAATCTGCGGAGAGACATCGCAGGGCCATTACAGGAACAATCAACCTCATGCACGGCATTCCCATTCAGCCATCTTTGAAGCGAGCGTGAAAAGCACTTGATGTTACTTGAGTTATTCTGACAGTGACATTTTCCTTTTCACAGATTCAGTTTGGTAACGAGCAAGAGTATGCTGTATTACTTCTGCAGTTTATGGCAGCGTTCTTGTTTTTTATGATTTAGTATCGTAGACAAATTCTGGACAACGTGCCAAGATAATCTATCCATGATATTAAAAATATTCACTATACACAGAACGAGATCTCGCTGCATACATAAAAAAATATACATGCGCACATTTAAAGGTAGTGCTCAACCTGACAACACAAAGTTATGGGGCTCGTCGATTGGCAACAAGACCTTTTCTGTAACTGCAAAGTCCTCTGGCGAGTGCTCCATAGGATGCACTAGATGAGCTAGGATCTTTATATCGACAGGACGCAGCAGATGGAAATCTGAGAGAAAATTGGCTGAATCGAAAGACATGACACCTCGGCAAGATGACATGAGAGCCAAAAACGACACTATTCGGTCCAAGAATTTAAAGTTGTGGCCTTAGGACTTCGTACTTTTAAACTTTTTGGAAATGTGGATCAATCACAAGAACATGATCGATGCAATAGACCTCAAGCTGTAGGCCAGCCCCATCGCATCGGTTATGCAAATTCCCTCATAAAGGATTCAACCCTGGCTCAAGATGTTAGGCGATTTAAATCAGGGGCAATCATGAGCCGAAGGATTCTCTCCCGATCTGCGGAGAGACGTCGCAGGGCCATTACAGGAACTATCCACGCCATGCATGGCAGTCCCATTCTGCCGTCTTTCAAGCGAGCGTGAAAAGAACTTTATGGGACCTCACGCGGAAGGTGGAGAATCTCCCGAACAAACCTGCACACTTTCAGGTCGATCCTCTTGAGGTTTCCCGCATACAACTTACGAAGGATTCCACTTCCTACCGTTGCACGGAACAGAGGCTCTCAGGAGGCAGAATAGTCACGCTGTTGAAGAGAACGTGCCAGGGAATTCGATAGAGCACCATGACGCTGTATTCGTAGGCCATGAGTTTAAAAGCATCGCTGAGAAACACGATTCAGGATTTCAGGTACGCGGCAGCCACGCGAGCAAAACTTGCTGAACACGACTTTCACTGGTCGCCCTAGCTCTTTTGTATAAACAATTGTACTGGGCATGAATAGCAGAAATATAGTCCCTTCCTGACATAACGGAAGTACCGTTATAAAGCCAAGCCGACGCAGCAGGGACGGCACCACATTGCTATAGGCCAGCCCCATCGCATCAGTTATGCAGGACCGTCTTAATGAAGGAATTGACCCTGGCTCTAGATGTTTTGCGGCTAACACCAGGGGCAATCATGAGCGGAAGGATTCTCTACCGATCTACGGAGAGACATCGCGGGGCCATTACAGGAACAAACCACCTCATGCACAGTCCCATTCCGCCATCTTTCACGCGAGCGTGGAAATCAATCGAAGGGACCTCATGCGGAAAGTGGAAAGCTTCCCGAAGAAACCTGCGCACCTTCAGGTCAATTCTCTTGAGATTTCCTGCATACATCTTACCAAGCACAAGCTGGTGATAATATCTTCTCAGGAGCATATGGCAAAGTTTGTCCAAAACGCTGGCATTTAAAGCAACGGAGACGATAAAGTATGTAAGAACAAACAGGACAACTAAGGGAAGCAGCTTTAATTGCTGTTGGTAATTTTATCTTGTTGGTAATGTTGGGCTATTGAAAGCGACAATGATGTGCTTGGTCGGATGCACTTAGCATTTCGACGGATAGTAATGCGTCGTACATCATGTTTTGATCTTTTAGGTACAGAATGAAATACTTGGCTCTAATATCGCCACGGCTTGTATTTAGGGTTTAATGTGCTTTAACAGAAACAGAAAAATTGTAGAAGTTCTGAAAAGATTTTTGTAGAAGTTCTAAATGGCTGGCTGAAGGAACTTCAACCAGTGAATCGCCAGACTTCAGATTGAATGTGCATCACCAAAAACAGACAAATGTTTTTGCAATAAGAAAAGGTGAAGTTTTCTTAAATTATTAGACAGGCTGTCAATGCGTTTAACTACAAAAAAGTGAGTGAAAGAAGTAATCTGTACGTTTTGTTCTTCACACGGAGAGATGTAGAAGGAAATTTTCATCCATATTAGAAAAATAGAATTCAGACTCCGGTCGCAACCCCCCCCCCCCACTATCGAGCCACACAAGGGGATGTACATTTGTGCAAACCAAGGCCTATAAGATACTCCTATGCCAGTGTTCAACCTTAACGAGATGGCTAGCAATTACTCGCTTACTTGATTTCTTAGCTAGTGACAAAAATCATCTGACCAGCCGATTGGTGCATACGGGACCAATATATACCTACCGTCTACCTGAAGCAGCGACCGAAGCAGTGTGTTGGTTTCCCTCAACTGCCAGGATCCCCCTTTCCACGGACACGGGTTGCCCTGCATGGCAAACACGTGCATGGTTTACAGTTCTCCATGAATGGATATATGGGTCGCATTATTCAGAATTGCCCTCACCTCCGGAGAGGAAACCACAACGAGGGTGAAACAAAGGTGAAAGGAAGACAAGAGGAGAAGAAAAGAAAAAGAGAAAGGTCACTCAGGTACCTGGGGTTTTGAAGCCCGTGAATAAAAAGGTATCCTTGTAGGGGCGAAATTCGTTAAGGAAAGTAAATACTTCAGGTATTGAAATACAATTTGGCTACTTTGATCGACATTTATAATAGAAATTGATTTAAAAAATAAGATGATTGTTATAATTATAAAGATCGTCCCTGTTAATAGAAATGAAATTATATCTAACTTCAATTACTAATATTCATAATTTGTACTGTTGAGCTTTTAAAAAAAATCTTTTTTAATTAAGCATTTTTGGGAACCTGATTCTTAATTCATCATACCCCAGCAAAGTTGAAGTTTGTGCTTTTAAAATTTAATGAACACGTAAATATAGACTTCTTTTTATATATTGAATTGGTTGTTTTAAATAACATCGGTTGCCTGTTTAGTGTATAATTATATCAGAACGAATTTGTATAATTTGGACAGTTTTTTATGGAAATTTCTACTACTCCGCCACCAATTTATGCTTTGAACAAAGAACTTCAAAGAGTCAAAAGAAAAATTTCCAAAGTTTTTCAAGAGCCTTTTAGAGTGTCAAACACCGTGAAATCTATTATCCTACATATGTTTCTTTCGGCTATACATCGTCATCTTCGTGAATTTCATGATGCTCTGACCCTATTTCTCCAGAACAAAGAAAGCTTTATGACCAAATGCCACTAAAAACAGTTCTTTATGGATCTTTATTCTAAAGCACAGGAGCTGCAAATATCTATTTTGTTTTACAAAATTGTGCTAGGTGAAACTAGCATATTAACATGTAATTATCGATGCCATTTTTTCAGAATTATTAGCGATATGTTAGAAACGAATGTTATGTGCATAGTTAAAAGATTATGCATTTTAAACAAATCATAGTTTAAACTTTTCACGAGCTTTTTCTAAGTTATTGCAAAGTTTTTTTTTTTAACATTACACAACAAAGTTAAAATAGTGTTTATAATTTTGGCATGCTCTAACTCTTGTAAATATGCTCCGAATTTTTTGGAGCTTATTGACTTTTACCCTAGCACGATTACTAATTCAAATCAAATTTCTTGCATGATTAGTTTATTTACAGGGACAGTTAAAATCGTTCCATTATTACAGCCTATGGGGGGAAAATCGTTTAATAAAATTTGAGTATCTTACATCCTATCATACATATGATAATATAAAAAATTTACGACGTGCAGTGAAACATACATTGTATAAAATATGGGGTGAAAAGAATAGCTGCAATTCATTTACAGGTTCCCAAAAGAATTCCAATACATAATGGAAAATGGGGGAGAATATTCCAGACATTTTAATTATAGCAATTTTATCTTAGCTTAATATAAAATAGCTTAATATAAGTCATTGAGGCTTAATAAGTTATTTCACACATACTAAGTGACTACACATACTACACAGACTAAGTGAAAAGGATTTACAGGAACATACAAAAACATTTTAAAATATATATACGATCCGAAGTACGGTGTATTATCGATGATTGTTGCTGGATGGACGAAACTCGTTTTTAAAAATGATATTCTCTTTTAAGTTTCACTAAATTTATGCATATTATACGGTGTGTATAAATGCTATAGTGGATATACAAGGCTTAATAGAAGAACTCACAAATGTTAATATAAACGTGAATTACTTGAAGGTGGATTTTAAGTTATACATTTTGACGCTGAAATGCATTCAGTTTACCAAGAAGTGTTTATAGAATATAGAAAAACTAATATTCACAGTCGCGAAAAGAATACAATATGTGGTCACTTAAGGATGGTAATTTAAGGATGGTAATGTGTTTAATAGCTTTAAGAGTGTTTTAGTTTGAATTAAATTTTAGCTCAATACTAGCGTGTAATAAAAGTATTAGGTAAATTACAGCGCGGAACAAAAGTATTCAAGTATATTTCCATCTATTACTTTAAATTGACGAAAGTGAAATTTTAACCTGTTAGGCTTTATTTTTTGCTTAATTAAATATATCTATTATATATATACCTCAAATAACAGATCAAATACAGAGCTGTTCAAAAATATTGGAATAAGTATTTGGAAATGGACAATAAGATTTTTTTTCTCCCCTTAGTAAGAAAAGGACCCACATCTAATAATCTAAATTTCATTAATACATTTGTTAGTTCACGCAAATTGTTTTGTATTTTAAAACCTTTTAATTATTATAACTGCAAATAAAACAATTTTTAATTAAATTTGTTTTTACCAGAAGTTAATTCTTGTTACGCACAAGGAAAACCTAGAGTCACTTTCCTCAAAGACCTCCATGAAGGCTGGGTCCGCAGATCAGCAGTGTTTTCAGGCAGCTTTTGCAACACTTGTGGGGCTTGGACGGTGTCGTTTCAGTGGCGACGGTTGATAATCCCGTCAGACTGCAGCACTTGGGTCGTGCACCTAGTGTCCCTGCTTTCCGTTCCTGACTACATGGAGCCGCTCGGCTCTGAATGTGAAAACTTAGTTTTACCAGAAGTTACATCCTTTAAGAAACGATGTAACACTCATGTCATAAACAATTATTAATACATTTAAGTTTATGATATAAATAAATAATACATTTGATTTATTAATGTGTATGTAAGATAATTTAAGCAATTTTTTAAATTACGTATCGTTACAAAAATGTACAGAATGTTTTATAAAAAAGAAGTATTTTATAAGAAAAACGCCTTGAAATTTCTGAAAAATAAATAAAAAAACCCTGCAAATAATCAACTGCTTAGAATGCTGTAAACTAATAGGAACTCATACTTGAAAAACTTTCATATTTAAACCAATTTCTTTTAAATTATGTTAAGTCTAATACGGCAATGCATTTGAAAATCACCTGATTGCTTCCCAGAACTAAGATTGTTTTCTTACACAGAATAGCATAGGATTTACAACTGGGCTAGTTTTTAACCTTTTCTATTTTGATTATATTTCTTTTAATATGATAATATCCGGTTCCAACCGGTTTCGAAATTTTCAGTAATTTAAGAGAAATCTGAATCTAAAATTGAAAAAAGTAATAAACCGGTTGTATATAGTCCTCCTAAACAATCAAAGAAAAAAATCCATGTAAAAATAAAATGTGGGCGAAATATTTAAATAACGCCCCCGATAGACTAAACATAAGTTTTTTTGAGTGACTAGTGTGGTATCTTTAGAGACTGTCCCTCCGCATGGGGGCGGGATTGTTCTATACGTATCCTATGGGTGGCATTTTTCTAAGATCTTTCGCATTTTGACATTTTAAAATATTTTTTCATTGGATAACTGAGGTACCTCTCAAGATTGCTCCTTGATTAGTTTTCGATTTTGATCACAGGTATTTTCTGTAAAGTTACTTTCATTTCCAAAACCGGTTCAGAAAGTGAAGACAATTTTAAAAATTAAAAATCTTACTTACCGGAAAACTGAGAAAATCTTTTAAGATTGGGGTTGCGGGTTGTGAATGGTGCTGTTTTTTGTCAGGGGGGCGGAGAACCCCTAAACTTCACGTTTTCATAATCAGTCTTCGTCCGCTACGCTGGTTGCCCTGCATACATCGATTCTTCATTCTTCCGCTTCTCCACAGCCCGTTGGGCAGTGGCAACTTTGTCCCTTTCTGAGGAGGGGGGGGTCTATCTTAAATTTCCTTTAAGTATTGCTGGAAAACAGTCATCCATCGACTGGCCATCAAGGCTCTGTACACATATTCGTCAAGGCGCGTATCAAACTCGCCTGCTTTTTGCGGAGTTTTCCGCAATTCACGTTTGATTGCGAACCACAATGCCTCTATGGTGTTCGTATGTGCACCATTCTCAGAATTCACATACTTCAGACTGGTTTACTTGCTTATGTTTGTAGCCTTCATCCTCCAAACAAACGTAGCCTCTCCAACAGTTCAAAATAACAGTTCCAGGAAGGATGCATTCTTTGATAACTTATTAGCAAATATCCCTTGTTCCGT
Source organism: Maratus speculifer (assembly GCA_964019185.1). Lineage (NCBI taxonomy): Eukaryota > Metazoa > Arthropoda > Arachnida > Araneae > Salticidae > Maratus > Maratus speculifer. The sequence goes on along the minus strand of OZ025290.1, from coordinate 428,647,291 downwards.
TTTGGAACTACTTTAAAAAACATTTAATTGTGCCTCTTTGAACATCTCAACACCCATAAACCTTTCACATACCTTCCTCTCCGATAGGGGGAACTGGGGTACATTGATACTTGGGGCACATTGATGCACCCCGTGTACAGCACACAGGATCATTACAGGAAGTTTCCCAACAGCTCCAAAAGGTGATACTAGTGAAATTAACTACATACAGAAAGTTAAAATTATTTAATAGTTTGATGAAATGGGATGGGTGATTAATTGTTTTTGTAGGTCAAAAGTAAATTTGAGTTGTACAATTCAAATGGTATTATACAAGTGTTCTCGTATTTTCAACCGAAATGAATACCCTCCCTGGCAAGTAAAGCTACTCTTTATCAGTTCCTCATTCTTTATTGTTAGATAAATTATAAAGTGTTGGATTTGCGACTCATTTTATTCAAAATGACTGCATGGGGCACATTGATACAGTCTTTGTCGGGGCACATTGATACAACCTAAATCCTTTTCTAGTTCATTTTTCATTACCTTTTATTATTTTTTTTACCATGCACTCCTTAATTCAACCATTTTTCGTCAAAAATTTTTGCTACTAGTTTTCAATGAAGTGGAATAGCTCTAATTTCTTTATATTAGAACATTTTATTGTATTTTTTCAAACAGAAGACGTACAAACATACACAATATCTAGTGTAGTAGAATTAACAAAAGAAATGGACAGCAGCGTGGCAAATCTCAAATTTATATCAATTCTCCAGGGAAAAAAGTATTATCGACATCAGAAAAGTTAAGAGAAACAAGCTGCAGAACAGTACAGGATAATTATATTATAAACATAATTTTTAATATAACTATCCTTTATTTTCTGTTTGTAAACCGATTTATAGACAGAAAGCCTGGTAATTCTTTCACCTTTCCTAAGAAAGAAGATAATTCTGGGGTTAATGTGCCAGATATGACAAAGTTACCACAGCCAACAAACAGACAAGGAACAGCCAGAATATCAGGTCATTATACATTTCATTTTGATTGTTTTAATATCGCTTACAAATAAATTGTGTGTGGTTTTAATGTCTATAAATGTATATAAAATGGTTTGTTAACTATTTTTCTATGAAAAATATGCATTGGTGTTATTTTGTCTCCATTTTTTCCAGACGTGTCAAAGTATCAACCTGCCCCGGGGATGGGCACATAGATACAAATTACTTTTTGATTTTTTAAAAATTACATGCAAAAATATATAAAACAACGATTGTACATTTTTATAACACACTACACAGGTTTTGCTGACATCACATAGAAAAATAACTTGAAATTTCTGCTTTCTAGACATCAAAATTTTTTTTTGAAAAAAGCTGTATCAATGTCCCCCAGTTCCCCCTACTTCATTTTACTAAACCTACACTCATCTTTCTACAATCACATCTTCCCCGCCTATGCGTTCAAAATCAGTCACTAACACACATTGACACACCTCTACACATACTGTACCAGTCAGTCGTTCTATGTTCGCAAACTTTCATATCAATCTGAACATACTTTTGCTCACATTTACCAAAACATTCACGTGTTCTTTAAAACGTAACACAAATCTAAATGCATACCATCAAATCATAAACCCCTCCTTATACTCCTAAAAACATACCGATTCATATTCGATGTCGACTTATCTCGACATCGCAATTCAAAACCATCAGTTAATTTATCACTCGCTGTCAATTTTATATCTCTCCCGTAATTTGTGCATTCATACCTGGAAGAAATTAGGCCCTCTTTTATACACCTGTCTATAACTCTTACACATTACAGGTAAAAGAATAAAAAAACAACTCGTATATTCCACTTCATCCATGCATTCAAAATCTTACGGAAATCAACAACATCTACAGTGGATAAGTAGTGTAAGCAGACAAATATAAATAAAAAAAATTCCAAAAACATTTACTCACTCGAACACTTGAAAATTCAACGGCCTAACCAGACGCAAGAAATTTTATTTTAATGCGCTAGACAATTTTTTAAAGTTTCTCCTATCTTGTCCACCAAAAAAGCTAGAAAAGAAAGTACGAGCAGGGCATGCGTAAATTGAGGATTAAAAATCTCTCCGTAGGTCCGAGGGTTGACAAGAAAAGTGACAACAAAGTAAAGGAAAGAATGGCGTGGCGCAGTCAGCGCGATGCAGAAAAGACATCGCCAAGAAGTGGGTTAAAACTCAGTTTACCCGCGTAATCTTGCTATTGCATAAAAAAACTTTTTTTTTCAAAAATCAAAATTAAATTTGCTTCATACATTTGAGTTGTTTTTGTATAGATATGATCAATCCTTAATTTATATAATGTTTTATTTATTTACAATTCATATAATACTGTATTGTACTTTATCAGAAATTTAAACATGTCAAAAAGCAGCAAATTTTGTTTCTACAAGTATAACAGAAGCAGGTAGTGGGGAGGAGTGGGTCCTGCCAGTAGATGGAGGAATGGAATAGATTCATTTCCCCCCTTTTTAGTAAGATTAATATACACTGGTGTCCAATATTTAAGCATAATTGATAATTAAGTAATTATTTTTAAGTAATGAAAGAAATATGAATCGGAATGTGCTGAAACTCCAGGTGTGTAAACAAAATAGTACGCGTCACATATTTTCGCGAAGAATTTTCCCCGAAATCGAACAGGGGACCGTCAACAAATTGAAAAAGATCGAAGTTCTTTTGGACAACCCTGTCAAATAATAAGCCCTGTCAATAAGCCAATAAATCATAATGTGCAGTTTGAACGCTCTTGCTACATTAGTTTCGACAGGGTTATCCAAAAGATCTTCGTTCTTTTTCAATTTGTTGACGGTCCCCTGTTCAATTTCGGGGAAAACTCTTCGCAAAAATATGTGACGCGTACTATTTTGTTTACAGACCTGGAGTTTCAGCACATTCCGATTCATATTTCTTTCATTACTTAAAAATAATTACTTAATTACCAATTATGCTTAAATTTTGGACACCAGTGTAAATTGCTAACATGCAAAATTTTAGAGCGTAACATAATTAAAACACTGAAAATACCTTCATTATTTCAAAATACAAATTTAGTTGATTTTTTTTTAATGTCATCGTACTAACAATCTTGCATATTCCTTCTTGTGATGAAAATAAGGAATTTGATAAGGTATCTGACATTATCAACCAAAAATCTTTGTTAGATTATATAGCAGACACTAAAGTATTTGCTTCTTAAACATTGTTTCATAGCTTTCCCATGCATCCTTGTTAGTAGGGAGGTAGAGAAACATTTCGAAGTTTACAATTATAAAATTGTTTCTGGAAATTATGTTTATACTGTTTAAAAGTATTACGAAGCGTTTTACGATGTATTCTATAAATCAAAATTGTCAAAGTTTACTACCTTATTTTTGTATAACGTTCTATTTCACCCCACTCTGAACTATATATACATATACTTTTGAATTTTAAATGCATATTTAAATACTGAAAAATGAACTTTAAATGCTGCATTTATATTAATCTTCAATAAAATGCTTTAATTTGCCACAGATTAATCCATTTCTAACAAGATTTGATTAAAGATCAAATGAGATCTGCATTGAATCTAAAATTAAAATTCATTTCTTTAGATAAAATTATGGTTTAAAACTTTAAATTGGGGTCAAATTAGCGTTCGTATTACAAAAGATTTTGCATTAATCAAAATACAAAATTTTAGCGGAAGATAGTTTTATTTCAGACTGCTGGCATGCTAGATTGAAGACGGAGATAAAAGTTTAATTAGTAATCGGTCAGTCGTAAATTAAAGCTATAAGATATTTACAAAAACATGATAGAACCATTACAGTGCAAGATCTATACTATTAAAATTCGATCATATGTTGTATATATGTATGTGACGCTATCCGGAAACTGAGAAACGTCGCGTTTGTTTTGAATTGAAGGAAAAATCCAGGGAACATCAGTTGCCCATTCACATCCCGAAATTCCAATTAGTTTGTTAATTATTAATTAAAAACTAATCAGACACGTTAAAATTTTAACCGATTTGCCCCTGCATGTTTGCAATTTGGGCGGAAATGGCGATTCGAAAAAGATCGACTGAGGGAGGAAATTTCTACCCTCTGTTTTCTCGTTTTTAAATTGCCATCGGTGCAGTTATAAACACATCAGAAACAAAAGAATTAGATTTTTGGACACTTCGTTCTTTTCTTGCACTAACCGTCTAATTTTTTTTTTTTAATTTGTGATTTTTTTCCGATTTTTTTAAGAAATTTAAATGTTTAGCGTTTTTTTCGCTATTTTTTCGAAATGCGTTTTTGAATTCCAATCCTGGCAGTTCTGTGAAACAAAAATAGACGCCGGATTCTGAATCCTCATTCTTTTCTGATAATGTCAGTTAATTTTTTTCAATTTTTTCGATTTTTAAATTTTTTGAAACTTCGTTTTTCATAAAAAAAAAATTACAGTAAATATTTTATATTTCCCAAAGTTTTTGCACTATCGACTTGCTTTTTTTTAAATGTATGTCTGAATCTTATCTATCTGGAAACGACAGAAAAAATTGGTTGAGTGGTTGATTGGATAATGATACATAAGCGATTTTGAACATTAATATTTTATATCTCGCCGATTTGGGCATTCTCATTTTTTTAATTCTTTATCTAAACATGATTTAAAAGTATTAAAAATTTGAAAGAATTGATTGAATAGTTTTTTTTAATTTCCATTGAAGCAGACTTCAAAATGAAAGCATTGATTTTGCCGGCTTTGATTTTCGTAAAACGTATATCCAATCCATAAATTCCACGGAAGATATGTTTGGCATTATGCCAAAATCCATACTTAAACGCGAAATCCTTTTGTTTATAATAAAATTTAAGGGTTTTTAATAAAAATTGCAATAGAAAAAAAGTTATACAACTGGTGCTAATTTCTATAGCTGCTAATGCTACTGGTGCTAATGCTAATTTCTTAGTGCAGCGAAATATAGTTACCTCCATGGATCGAAAAGAATAGTTCAGAAGCAAAGATCACTCCTCAATTAAAATACATTTGTTTACTCAGTTTGAAACATTTTGGACTAAACGGCTGTTTAGTCATTTTAATGATGGTACAATCTTTCGAATATAATAAAATGATATTTCGTGTTCTTCAAGATTTCTTTAGATAAACCGACCAGCGTAGCGGGCGAAGGCCGCTAGTTAACCCTTAAATGTTGTGGCAAAAGTTGCCGCATAACTACTGAGATCTGTCAAAGACTGCTTAATCTAAAATTCAAAAGGCTACATTAACTCAAAATACTATTTCTGTACTAAAACTTTTGTACCAGACAATTATGGTTAAAGATTACCTATTCAGATGTCTAAGTGCTAGTATTAAGGTCTAATAAGAAAAAAGTAATTATATTTAAGCTGTAATTTAAGGATTAAATTCAGTGTTTAATTCAGACAAATTTTTCCGGGATGGATAATTCTGGCTCAGGGGAGAGGACTTTATAGAGTACCGGGAGGGGGGGGGGATTGCCCATTTTCACCACAGAAAAAAAAATCTGAAAATTTCCAGGGGACATTTAATTGCTCCGGTGTAGGGGAATGTCCTCCCGAGCCACCCCCTGAATTCAACACTGGTTCAACTAAAAGCTAAAAAGCAGCGGCCTGAGAGATAGCTAACAGCATTTGGGAGCATACACTAGTCATTCAGACGGACCCTGGTGAATGTCAAAACTATGATACTTGTTTTCAACAGTTATCGCACTCATTTTAAACATTTTTACTTTATTTTTATGCATAGGATAGCCGAGGGCTATCTACAACCGGGCTAGTTTCTTAAATTTTGTTTTCAGATTAACTTTCGTTATGGATTGGAACTGGATCTGAAATTTAAACTAACCTAATATAAAAAAATAACCAAAATCAAATAGTAAAAATTAGCCCGGTTGTTATCGTCCTCAGCTATCCTATGCAAAAAACAGGTGAAAATATTAAAATTTTAGCGAGACATTTGAAAAAACATCCTCAGATTTAACATTAGCATCCGGTTCTTTGAGTGAGTAGTGTAGGTTCTTAAGGGTTAAATATATTCGCTATAAAGGTTGGCTGCTAACAAGCCCGATTTGTCTTTGCCCATACATATATAAATCATCGTACGTCTTGGAGATCAAAGATTCATTCTAGTAAAGACATTTCGTAAGTGTTTTTGCAAATGGACAGTAATTACCGAATGATTAACTTACAAAGAGTTCGGACAATCTTAATACTTTTCAATATACCTAAATAATAAAATTAACCCCTTATCTAACGACGGTACTTATAAATATTAAAATTACTTATAAAATTTTATTACGTCAATTAGCTATAATACGGTTTACAATGACTTAGATACATTATTTTGTTCCAAAATCATTATTGGTTACACAAAATAAAATTATTTTTCAAAAGGATGATTTCTTTTGCCTTTGTATCGTTTCAGATTTATTTGCGCTGAGGGAGGGGACGGTGATTTTTCAATTCGGAAATATTTCTATATTTATACTGCAAGAACAACATTTTTATAAATTTTAAAATTCTACGAAATACAAAGAAAACAATAAAATAAAAGATTTGTGAGGTGTTATAAACATCGCACAAAATCCCTGTAAAATCAAATTTAATAAATTCTAAATTCTTCAATACTTCTAAATTCCTTGAATTTCTTTTTAAATGATTATGTAAAACTTTTAGTTCAGTTTAAACAATTTACGTAAAGTGATTTGAATAAAATTTTCATGAATTCATAATTCGTTAGATAAAGGGTTAAAATGTCAAACATATCCTTCATTTTGAAAACAATTATCACTAATTAAACAAATCATGTAATTTTTTTGAATGGCCTAAAATGTCCGAAAGATTTTAACCAGGGTTATTTTTTAAAGCTAATAACGCTCCGCCAACTGAGTTAGGCCCAGGCTGATCTGGCAATAAGTTTTCCAGATAATCGTATCGGATAATTTCGTCAGACCCGATATAATAATCAACAAAGTATATTGTAGGTTTTTTTCAACTTATTCAAAAACGCTGGATTTGCATTTACACTAAATTTTAACATGAATGCAAGATTTACTTAATTGCATAACTTGCGATTTATTATGTTGAGGTGATTTTTTTTTCAAAAAAAGAATAAAAGAGCGTAAAGCAGCTATAAAATTTTGTCGCCAATCTACTGCTCTCTCACGTTTATACTTCAAACAGAATATCACAATAGATTTTGATCATACGAAAATCATATTCCCAACATCCAATTATTACTTATCCATTATAAGAGAATCCGTAGAAATCTTATGCGAAAACAATAAGGTGCGCAATGGTGCCCTGTCTTATAATATAACCATTTTATGGTTCAACATCCTAAAAATAAAATTCTGACAATTTGAGAAAATGAACGGTACAGAATTTCACGGTACAGCAATTAAATTTCTTTTTACCGTTCACTTAGTGTACTACCAACTCAATCTTCAAGCCAAGAGTCTCGTTCATTTTTTTCAAAACAAAGTCTTATATTTGTATTTATAAAAGAAAATATTCTCCGAGGAAGAACCTGTTTGGTAAAAAGGTGGTAAAGGACCAAGATGTTTCTTAAATAAAATTAACTTTTAACATCTATAGTTTATTATTTAATCGCCTTTTAAGTAAGCCTGAACATACTAAAGTTCATATTATTCAAAATATTTTATACAATTCTGAAATTAAACTTTTAGAATTTGTCACTTGGGTGGTCCATTACTGGAAAATCACAAATTAAGTGTTCAGTAATGGACACCCCTTTTAAAATCTCAAAAATAAATAAAATTTTGTAAATGATCATTGGTATACGAAATTCAAAGTTTTATATTGCTATTCAAACAAAAAACATTCTATTTTTACTTGAAAATAAAGAAGATATAAGTGAAGTAAGTAAAGTCAGCTCTTAGCATTTTCATTAAGATTTTCAATGAAATACAGTAAAACTGAGAAACTTTATTTTCTGCTTCCTAATTGCTTTGATGAAAATTGTAAATAAATAATTCAGATTATAAAGGATACAAGGGGGAGCTAAGAAGAAAATAAAAGCTTAACTATCATTTATTATATTTTATAAACCAAAAACTGCGAGGAGGCCCATTACTGGAAGGTGGTCCATTACTGGCACATCTTTAAAACTTTATCATAATAACAAACCTTTTTTTTACCGATTACATGTACGATTAAAGTTTAATTTTAACAATTTCTACAATTGAGTTTTATAGAAATAGTATTTTGTTAACTTTAGGTTAAATATTATTATCAACTTAATTGAGTTTTAATAAAGTTAAGAAAATAAAAATATAAAATAAAAAAATAACTAAATTATTAATTTTAGGTTAAATATCATTTATTTTAGATTTAGATATACCAATATAAAATGCATTTTTTTAATTGTAACTAATTATAAAGCAGAACATACATTACTAGATAAAATTAGAAATAACACCCGGTAACTTTCGTAACAGCAATGATGCCTCCCAGTCACTCCTAAATTGTTTGGAAGCTAAGGGCGTGTTCAGCAATGTCACCGGTAAGTAACCGGTAAGATTGGTTAGTTACCAATGCGTTCAGTGCTGTAACCGGTAAGCAACCAACGTCGTTCAGCACAAGTGACCGATGTGACCGGTAAGTGACCGAACTAACCGGGGAAAAATCTTGGTTAGTTGGGTCACGTGATCGGTTACATGTTATTTAGTTAAAAATAAATGGCAACTTCAAATCAACAGGCGGTAGATTCGGTTTCGTTTTCTGTTGTTCGATGTCAAAATGGAATATAGATGGCGCTACATGACATAACTAACCAGTGCGTCCAGAAAATCAGTCAATTGGTTAGCTACCGGTTACTTACCATTCCGGTAAGTTACCGGTTACATTGGTCACTTTGGTAAGTTCGCTGAACACGCCCATAGATAGTATTTCACGAAAACGCCTTTCCTTACACGTTCTACGGACCAACTGGTCGGAGAAACACAAAACAGTTTTTATGACCGGTAATACAATACACTGATAAAAATTTGCTGCATTTTGCTGCAACGCACTCCCCTGCTTGTACAGAAAACGGTTACTTGGCCGTGAAATTGAGCTTTCTCATTGGTTGGAATAGAGATATTATATACAAGCGGTGGAGTGCGTTGCAGCAAAATGCAGCAAATTTTTATCAGTGTAGATATTTCACTGTTTTAAAAACAGTGGCCGGGATCCAGGTGGATTATTCGCTGTTAGAGAAATAAGATTGGCTGATCAGAAGGCTACACGGTAAGAAATTTGATCCTTTTGCTGCATCGTCACTCCACCGCTTTTATCGAAAAAGACGACTTCACCCAATTATGGAGCATTCTCATGAGTCAAGAGAGAGATATTCTTTAAAAGCAGGGGAGTGACGATGCAGCAAAAGGGTAAAATTTTTTTACAGTGTAGCCGCTTTGGCAGGCTTTTCTCAGTTTATTTGAAACAACAACAAGTTCGAAAAAATGCAGGCTTCTGATAGATGAATTTTGGCTGGCTGCTAGCGAAAAATCTAACTGAATACCGACCAAAATTGACCAATGAGAAAAATTGCTTACAGCAGAAAAATTCGTAAAAATGCACGTTTCTGATTGGTCAATTTCGTTTTGCTAACAGCACAAAATCCTTACAGATTACGATTTGCCCAGGAAAATAGAAAATGAGGATTTCACATACCAATTTCCGTCTTCAGAAACTTTATAAGCCGACAAAATATTTCCTTTCACAACGTCTCTGCGTTAGGGTGCCTGTATATTATAGAGGTAACTAACGGATGAAAACATTTGATTGGTTAGGACGATTCTGGACAAAATAGAATCGACAAGATAGTGTTTCATAATTTGTCTTAATCATACACTGTAAAAAATATGACTGTTTTGCTACATCGTCACTCCCCCGCTTTTATAGAAAATCACTCTTTTGGCCAATGTGAATGCTGCATGACACCCTAAAGTCGTATTTTACTATAAAAGTGGTGGAGTGACGACGCAACAAAATAGTCATATTTTTTACAGTACATACACTGTTAAAAATCTGATTTTTGTTGCATACTCGCTCCGCCGCTATAATTACGGTATAGAAAAAAGTTATTTGTATGTATCATGGAGCACTCATATTCGTAGGAATAGAGATTTTATACAATGTTTAAAAATTTGCACCATTTGCTGGAGCGTTACTCCATCGCTTTTATAGAAAACGACTACTTCACTATGTTATGGAGCAGTCTCATTGGTTAGAATAGAGATATTCTATAAAAGCAGTGGATTGACGCTGCAGCAAATGGTAAAGATTTTGAACAGTGTACACAAGCGGTAGAGTGGGTATACAGCAAAATGTAGCAGATTTTTAACAGTGTAACTATAGTGTCTAGCAGATATAATGTCGAAATCGGCCATAAAAATGTGCTAAAAATTGTATCCGAAAAATTTACAACGAAGCTGAATAACAAGGTGTCGTTCGAAATAATAAAGGGCGTGTTCAGCGAACTTACCAAAGTGACCAATGTAACCGGTAACTTACCGGAGTGGTATGTAACCGATAGCTAACCAATTACAGATTCTCTGGACGCACTGGTTAGTTTTGTCACGTAGCGCCATCTCTAGAAATAGTAGATTGCCAATTTGATTTAAACAAACTTTCATGTTACCAATCACGTGACCCAACTAACCGGGACTTTTCCTCGTTTAGTTCGGTTCCTTACCGGTCACATTGGTAACTACCTCTGAACGACATCGGTTGCGTACCGGTTAGCAGACTGAACGCTTTGGTAACTAACCAATCTTACCGGTTACTTACCGATGACATTGCTGAACACGTCCATAGATTTGCTTCTTATAGAGTTCCTTTATCAAACAATTTAGACATACTGGAAATATTTTTTTTTTCAAAAAACAAGCTCAAAATAGCTTAAAGCCTGCCATTAATGCCATGTTATTATTGATTTACTATTTTATTGGCATATTAATTTTTATTGTTATATTTTATCGCTGAATTGTTAAATTCAATTGGCACGAAATAGCATAATGGGGAAAAAGTGCCGCAAGGAAAAAATAAACGCTTCTCGTTCTCCAATTTTCAAATTACACTGTTAACATTCTGTACGATTTGCCACAGCGATACTCCACTGTTTTTATAGAAAACGCTTGCATTTCTGCACTGTAAAATAACGGAGGATATTCCACATCTGCGTTCGAGGCTATAAAAGGTCACGTGGTACCGCTAATTTATCCAAAGAATTTCTAACTGATAAGCAGGGAGGCTGCTACTGCTTTCCCTATGAACTATTTCATTGGCTGGTGGGGATTTACATTGCATCTAACGAAGCTTTTTCTTTTTTACCCTAGAAGCTTTTGCCTTGACCAAGTGATCAAAACGTAAATGGTCTCCATTGACCCTTTTGCTGCTAAGTCACTCTACCGTTTTTATAGAAAACGATTACTTCAGTCTATCATGGAGCATTCTCATGGGTCAAAAGAGAGATATTCTATAAAAGCGGAGGAGTGACAATGCAGCAATAGGATCAAATTTTTTACAGTGTAAGCACTGTTAAAAAGTTGACCCTATTGCTGCAGCGTCACTCCCCAGCTTTTATAGAATATCTCTTTTGTGACCAATAAGAAGGCTCCATAACGTTGTAAAGTAACAGTTTTCTGTAAAAGCGGTGGAGTGACGAAGCAGCAAAAGGGTCAAATTTTTAACAGTGTATTATGAAGAATTCTAATTTATCAGTAAAGATATTTTCTACAAAAGCGGTCTGATGACGTTGAAGAAAATGGTACAGATTTTTATCAGTGTGATTCTTTAGCTGTGTCGCAGGATATTGCTAATTTACAACAAGAAAAGTGACCAATACATCCTATATTGACTAACTGCATAAAATACTATATTTTATAAAAATTAGTCCGAAAATAAAGAGTTGTTTGTTTCGAATAACTACAACGTCAGCAAAAAAAAATATCGACACTTTCGATTTTAGATGTTTTGTTAAATATCTTGAACTATACATAAGATATTATTCTGAAACTCCAGGTGTTAAAGAAAAATAGTGCAGGTCATAGATTTTTAAGAAGATTTTTCCCCGAAATTCCATCGGGGACTGTCAACAAATTGAAAAACAACGAAAATTTTTTGAATAATCCTACCAAAACTAATGTATCAAAAACGTTCAAACCGCAGATTATCAATAAGTGGCTTATTGTATTTAACTGCGTTATACAATATACAGGGTGTCCCAAAAGGTCGTTTACAAACTTAACATGCTGGTCTGTCATATCATGATGAACAATATTAAATAGGAAACTAAGGGTCCCAAACGTCTTCCAAAGGAGATATGCGCCATTAAAGTTTAGGGTCCAAAAATTCAAATGATTGTAAAAAACAGAAAAATTGGTCGATTCGCTTGCGGTTTTCACTAAAACTATTCTTTATGTCAGTATTTTCTTGAAAATAAATTATAAAGATAAATTTCAAAAAATGTCGATAGAGGGCGCTTTAGACTTTGGAGTAACGATAAACTAGTTTTTACCATTATTTTTTGCATCTCATTAAATTTTTTTAGAAGCTTAGACATAAACTTAAATTTTAAGCTCAAAATCTAAATCGTTGGAAGTGGTTAAGTAGCTCAAACTGAATTGCGGGGAGAGGTTCAAATTTCAAATGTTTATAAAAAACGGAAAAATTGGTCAATTGATTTGCGATTTTCACTAAAATTATTCTTTATGTCAGTATTATCTTGAAAATAATTAATAAAGATAAATTTCAAAAAATGCCGATAGAGGGCGCTTTAGACTTTGGAGTAACGTACAACTATTTTTTTCGGTTATTTCTTGCATCTCATAAATTCTTTTTAGAAGCTTAGATATAAACTTAAATTTTGAGATGAAAATCTGAATCGTTGGGAGTGGTTAAGTAGCGCAAACTGAACTGTGTTCCATGGGGGTGGAGAGGTTCAAATTTCAAATGATCATAAAAAACGGAAAAATTGGTCGGTTTTCACTAAAACTATTCTTTATATCAATATTTTCTTGAAAATAACTTTTACAGATATCTTACAAAAAATTCCGTCAGAGGGCGCCTTAAACTTTATAGTAACCAACAACTATTTTTAACCTTTTTTTTTTTTTTTTTTTTTTTTTTTTTGTATCTAACAAAATTCTTGTAAAAGTTCAAACTTAAATTTTGTGCTCAAAATCTGCATCGTTGTGAGTAATTAAGCGGGCAAAAATTGAACTGCGTTCGAGGGGTGGGGAAGGTAACATTTCAACTCCTGAACACAGTTCAGTTTGCGCTTCTTAACCCCTCCTATCGATTTAGATTTTGAGCACAAAATTTAAGTCTAAACTTTTGCAAGCATTTAATTAGATTAAAAAAAAAAAGGTTAAAAATAATTGTTGGTTATTCTAAAGTTTAAGGCGCCTTCTAACGGGTTTTTAAAATTTATCTTTACAATTTATTTTCAAGGAAATATTGACATAAAGAATAATTTTAGCGAAAACCGACCAATTTTTCCGTTTTTTATAATCATTTGAAATTTGATCCTCCCCACCCCCATTGAACACAGTTCAGTTTGCGCTACTTTACCACTCCCAACGATTCAGATTTTCATCTCAAAATTTAAGTTTATGTCTAAGCTTCTAAAAAAATTATGAGATGCAAAACATAATGGAAAAAATAGTTGTACGTTATTCCAAAGTCTAAAGCGGCCTCTATCAGCATTTTTTGAATTTTATCTTTATAAATTATTTTGAAGATAATACTGACATAAAGAATAATTTTAGTGAAAAATGCAAATCAATTGACCAATTTTTCCGTTTTTTATAATCCTTTGAAATTTGAACATCCCCCCGCAATTCAGTTTGCTCTACTTAACCACTTCCAACGATTTAGATTTTGAGCTCAAAATTTAAGTTTATGTCTAAGCTTCTAAAAAAGTTTAATGAGATGCAAAAAATAATGGTGAAAACTAGTTTATCGTTACTCCAAAGTCTAAAGCGCCCTCTATCGACATTTTTTGAAATTTATCTTTATAATTTATTTTCAAGAAAATACTGACATAAAGAATAGTTTTAGTGAAAACCGCAAACGAATCGACCAATTTTTCTGTTTTTTATAATCATTTGAATTTTTGGACCCTAAACTTTAATGGCGCATATCTCCTTTGGAAGACGTTTGGGACCCTTAGTATCCCATTTAATATTGTTTATCATGATATGACAGACTAGCATGTTAAGTTTGTAAACGACCTTTTGGGACACCCTGTATATGAATATAGTCTGTATACTAGAAGTGAAATTAAAGTTTTTTTTTAAAAAATTTCCAAATTTTTCCAAGTTTTTTTGCTTATAATTTGCAGAATTAAAAAAAACAATGTTCTTATAAAAAAAAAAAATGTGACAAACAATATTGTACATAACAACATGGAATCAAAATTAAAAAAATATTATAGATAGTACGAAAAATGAACAGGTTTATTAAATAAGGTTTCAGTGTGCATGCGTGAACTCATTCAAAATATAATTTGCATAATATGTCAGCTAAATGTATATAGCAAATTTTGTAGAAGTCTCAAAAACATAGCTTGGAAATTCAGAAAATTACCGTCGATAGAATAAGATCAAATTCAGTTATTCCCAAAATGAAGCAAAAAAAAGGGGGACTGAATCCATATTCCATTGATTATTGTCTACACGATATTGCACGTACTACTATATTTGGATACAGCTCCTCATATTTTTGCTTCATTTTAGGAATAACGGACATTGATCTTATTCTATCGGCGATAATTTTCGGACTTTTCAGGCTATGTTTTTGAGACATTCACAAAAGTTGCTGTATATATTTAGCTAACACATTAAGCGAATTATATTTTGTTGGGATCATGCATGCGCACTGATTTGATTACTTGTTCATTTTTTATACAATTATTAATATTTTTTAATTTTATAGAGTGTTATGTGCAATGCTGTTTCTCATAGTTTCTGAAAAGAATATTGTTTTTTATTAAGAATTCTGCAAATTTATAAGCAAAAGACTTGACAAAATTTTGGGAACTTTAAAAAAAAAAACCTTATTTTTAATTCGAGTATACATGCTATAGTAAAAAAAATGAACACAGTTTATGGCAATAAGCCACTTAATGATAACCTGCAGTTTGGAAGTTTTTGCTACATTATTTTTGACAGAGTTATCCAAAACATCTTCGTAGTTTATCAATTTGTTAACGGTCTCCTATGGAATTTTGGCGGAAAATCTTCGCGAAAATATACGACCTGTACTATTTTGTTTACACACCTGGATTTTCAGAATAATGCTTTGTGTATAGTTCTAGATCAAGGCCACCTTATCATAATATCAAGGCCTCGCATTCAGGAGAAAATCTATTGTTGAAATTGTCCCTATAATAGCCAACTTATAATATGACTTTGTCTCATAAGTAACGCCACCTGGTGCATGCTACTGCTAATAATCCATGCACAAATTTATAGGGAAAAAATGGAAAATATTTCAGTTTCTCACATTAGATGGCGCTACCAACTGGAAAATCATGTGGTTTTTGACCACGTGTACTGCGGTCAAAGGAAACTTAGCGAATGACAAGCCTTGTTATTGTGATAAGGTAGCCTTGTCCTAGATATTCAAGAAAACGTGAAAAATCACAAGTATCAAGATTTTTTTGTTGACGCTGTATAATTGAAGCTATTACTATTAGCAATATTTAATTGAAGCCTTAGAATAACATTGTGCTTTTTGAGAGTAGCTCTAACTTAGAAACCTATTATAATAGTGTTTTTCTATTAGAGTTGCTACACATAAAACACAAAATTTGATAGGTTTACGCATATAGTACAGAGGAAGAATAGAGATGCAATATGTCATAAAAATGTTTTGAAATATGTATCCGATTATCTTTCAAATTAAAATGCTCTCATTCCATCCAAACAAAATAAGCACGTGGAACAAGGACTGAATTCTTAGACATCGCCCGACAATCACTTTCAGAATTTTTAAGCTATGTGTTTGAAACTTTTATAGATGTTGCTCTATTTACTAATTAGCTAACAGAACATGCTAATGAAATTTAGATAGCATTTACGCATGTACAACGAAAAATTATTTAGCGAATCTGTTCATTTTTCATACAACTTTTATTATTTTTTAATTCTTATTATAAAGTATTGTGTACAATGTTATTTGTTGTATTTTGTTAAAACGAATATTATTTTATATTAAGAATTCTGCAAATTATTAGCAAAAAAACTTTTGGGACTGTTTTTATAAAAACTTTAATTTCTCTATGGGTATACATACTATTCGCATAAAAATAAACATAATTTACTACAATGAGCTTCTTAATCATAATCTACAGTTTGAACGCTTTTATTAGATTAGTTTTAACAGGGTTATCCAAAAGACATTCGTTTTTTTTTTTCAATTTGTTGAGGGTCACTTATGGAGTTTCGGGGAAAAACTTTCACGGAAATGTATGACCTGTACTATTATGTTTACACACTTAGAGTTTCAGGATAGTTCCTCTTCTATTTTTCTAGATAGTTAACAAAATGTCTAAAATCACAAGTGGCCGGCCACCTTTGGCCATATAGTGTATATAGGACATTTAAAAGACAAATTCGTTTAAGATTATAATACAACAAATAAATTTTATAAGGTATTTTAATTTGTAAATTATAATTTATAACTATATAATTATTGAAATTAACAGATATATACGAATAATAACTGTTTTCCTAAATATTTTATTTATTTATTTATTTATCTTTTGTATTAAAACAATATTTTTATGCAACAAAAGCATAAGAAAATGAGGGAAAATAATGATTCAGTTCGTATTCGAATATATATTTCTATTCATTCGAACATCAACGTGTTTCTGACAACTACAGTGACATGTAAAATGATTGTATTAGAAATAATGCATCCGGTTTAGTGAGTAGCTTTTCAAAAACATCCAGAATAATTAATTAATTGTAATTACATTTGGAATTTAAAATAAAATATCAGTTACTATCTGTCTTTAATATTTTAAAAGTTTAATAATGAATAGATGCAACATTGAATAAAAAAACGTTCGTATTATGTTCGCTCAGAAAATGAATCTTTGTTATAATTAATGTGTTTGTTAAAAATGCATAGAATTAGTTAATAACCCGGGTTTTATATCTGAAGCAAATGCATTGAAAATGTTTTTAGTTCAAAATTATATGGACAACTTTAGAAACAAACAAACAAGATTTGCGTGTATAAAAAGCTATAGGTTCTATAATGCTTTAAACTGCGATGAAGAATATGCAATTGATGATTATACTTAATTTAAAAATGCATATTGCACAAAATATTTTTTGCACGACTGTTTTGTTTATTTTAATTATAATCATAAGCGTTACGTGGGTAGTATTATGTAAGATGATGCAGCAATTTACTTAAAATTCAATTTATATATTTATACTACTAGGAAATGCAATTGGGCTTCCCGTATTGTAGAATATACATGAAAACAACTACTTATAGCAGCCATCCAAAGGAAAATAGTTTCGGAAGAGCTTAGTATATATATATATATATACATATACTGGGTGTCCCAAAAATGACTGATGGATTTTAAAATTCAATAACTTGCAAACGGTGACAGCTATTTAAAAAAATTTTGCAGGAAGGTTATGCATAATGTCAGGAGTTTGTTTACCGCAACTTTTGATTTTAGTTCGAATTTCAAACAGTAGAAGGTGTGACGGCGATTGAAGGCCAGGTGATCAGTGCTGAGTGAGGTCAGTTTCGGCGTCGACCTGGTTTTTAATTGCCGTCAGCGCCATCTATTGTTTGAAATTCGAACTAAAATAAAAAAAATTACGACCAAAAAACTGCTGACTTTATACATAACCCTCCTGCAACCATTTTTTTAATAGCTGTCGCCGTTTGCAAGTTATTCAATTTTAAAATCCATCAGTCATTTTTGGGACATCCGGTATATACATAGTATGCTTACATGTACACACACACATACACACACACACACATATATATATATATATATACATATCAACAAATCATGAAAGAAAAGTAATATTTGGAATTTGCAGAATCATAGTAAACTCTTAAGACTTCAAAAACTATAGAACTACAAATAAAGTGTGTGGTTTCACCTTCACATCAGCCATGAAAGCAAAATTATACTAATTTGGAGTTACCAGCAAACATGATACCAAAATAAAGTGAATAAAAACACTAAAAGAAAATCATAATACATGATTGATTAGAATAGATAAATAAAATACAGAAACATGAACCCCTAATATGATGCAGAAAAAAAAGGATTTCATAACCACATGCAATTGTTGCCAATCGCCCCTCCTTTAAAGACACTGCAAAAGTGGACCAATGAGTCGCAGCCTTAAGATACAAATTTCATTATATTGGACAAGCCCCCTCTATAGTATAATGAACCTATCCAATCATCCATGAAATGTTTTAATGCTGCCATCTGGAGGAAATAAATACCCATTAAATGATTATGTACTTATTTTTAGAAGTTACTCAAATTCATTATAGCTATTGGAAGATGCCTTGCATATTCATAGTGTACATATAAATAAAATCTAAAATATTTTATAAAATGTAAAATTCTATAAATAATAATAAGGAATTGATTTATTAAAACTTATAAAATCATAAAATTGATTTACGCCGCTGAGACTTAATATTTTCAGCATAATATGAAATGCATAGCATTTACAGGGACACACAAAGTATCTTATATTCATATCCGAAGTACTGTACACTGGTGTCCAAAAGTTATTGGTAATTAAGTAAGTAATGAAAGAAATATAAATCGAAATGTGGTGAAACTCCAGGTGTGTAAACAAAATAGTACGCGTCATATATTTTCGCGAAGAGTTTTCTCCAAAATTGAACAGGGGATCGTCAACAAATTTAAAAAGAACGAAGATCTTTTGAATAACCCTGTCAAAACTAATGTAGCAAAAGCGTTCAAACTGCACGTTATGATTAAGTGGTTTATTGTAATGTACTGTGTTTATTATTATAAGGATAGCATGTATACTCGTAGAGAAATTAAGGTTTTTATAAAAAAAGTCCTAAGTTTTTTGCTTATAATTTGCAGAGTTCTTAATATAAAATAATGTTCTTTTCTAAAAATATGACAAACATCATTGTACACAATACCTTGTCATCAAAATTTAAAAATAAAAAAAATTGTATGAAAAATGAGTAGATTTAGTATATAATTTTTCATTGCGCATTCGTCAACGATATCAAAATTTCATTTGCATATTATGTTAATTAAATGTTTAGAGCAACGTTTGTGCAAGTCTCAAAAACATAGCTTAAAAATTCTGAAAATTATCGTTGATAGAATGAGATCAAAATGTTTTGTTCCCTAAATGAAACAAAAAGATGAGGGGTTGTATCCATATTCCATTGTTTAGTGCCTACGCAATATTGTACGTACAACTATATTTGGATAAAACCCCTGAATTTTTTGCTTCCTTTTAGGAATACGGATTTTGAATTGATTCTATAGACGATCATTTTCAGAATTTTCAAACTATGTTTTTGAACCTTTTACAGAAGTTGCTCTGTACATTTAGCTAACACAATATGCAAATGGAATTTTGATATCGTTGACGCATGCGCAATGAAAAATTATTTACTAAACCTACTCATTTTTCATACAATTTTTATTATTTTTAAATTCTGATGACAGAGTATTGTGTACAATGATGTTTGTCATATTTTCAGAAAAGAACATTTTTTTATATTAAGAGCTCTGCAAATTATAAGCAAAAAACTTAGGACTATTTTTATAAAAACCTTAATTTCTCTACGAGTATACATGCTATCCTTATAAAAATAAACACAGTACATTACAATAAGCCACTTAATCATAATGTGCAGTTTGAACGCTTTTGCTACATTAGTTTTGACAAGGTTATCCAAAAGATCTTCGTTCTTTTTCAATTTGTTGACGATCCCCTGTTGGATTTCGAAGAAAACTCTTCGCGAAAATATATAAAGCGTACTATTTTGCTTACACACCTGGAGTTTCACCACAAATCGATTTATATTTATTTCATTACTTACTTAATTACCAATTATGCTTAACTTTTGGACACCAGCGTACGTTATCGACGATAGCTGATGGATGGATGAAATATATTTTCAATTATGATATGCGTTTTAAAGTATTACTAAATGTCTGCAAATTACATGGTGTGTATAAATGTTACAGTTGATATACAGGATTACACAAAAGTGCTCACAAAGGTTACCGATTGTGAGGGTAATTAACTTAAAAGTAGTTTTTAAGTAAGTTATGCATTTTTACGTTGAACTGCTTTCAGTTACTAAGAAAAGTTTGTAGAATATAGGTAAAATGATATACAGGGTCACTCAAAATATTAGCTGCATGGTCACACGTAAATGATAATTTCTGGAAATGTGATTTAAATAGTTTTAAGTGTGTTTTTCTTTGAACTAAATTTTAACAAAATACTGGAGTCTAATACAGGTACTACGGAAATAACAGAATTGAACAAAAGTATTCAAATATTTTATTTTCCTATTATATATACATATATCAACCGACGGATGAAATGCAGGGCTGTTAAAAAGTATTGAAATAGATATTTGGCTATGGACAATAGCATCTTATTACCCTACATAACAAATGTTTGTTCAAGATTTCAGGAAGTGTTGGAAAGTGTTTCATAATCTATGCTTAACACATGATTTTTCTTACTTGTCACTTGTAGGTGGTCTTTGGATATATTTAGATACAATAGTATTCTACTTTTTTTAGTCTGTTACCTATTTTTATGAAAAAACAAAGTTAGTAAAATCAGTAAATTACATTAAAATTAATACATTCTAAAATACACCAACGTTTGTCATTCCTATTCTTTTTTATATGTTTATACATATGTAATCACGGTCGAGAAAATATATGTGAAGAATGTTTGAATTCACGCTTGTGTTTAAGAAAAATCTAAAGAGGAAGATTGTTGTGCACTTGTTTTATTGATAAGAATTTCTACCTGCACCTCCCACCCCTCCTGCATTCGGGGCAAATACAACAAGATTTCATTATTGTTGAACGCATTATGTAACGAAAAGCTATAATAAAATAATTTAAAAAAAAGTACCTACTTCTTTTAACTATTATAAAGTAATATTTTGTTGATTGCTCTTCAATACAATCAATAAAGTATGCCAAAAATACATGTAAACAATTTTGTATAGCATTCCAAGCAAAAGAAATAAATTTTAAAAGAAAAAAAAATCAACTTTTCATAACGATGTTTTTATGGGGGGAGGGAGGAGGAGGTTCAAGGGATGATACCGTTTGAAATTGAAAGGGGGGGGGGGTAGGAGCCCAAAAATTAGGGAAAAGTTGATGATGTTATATCTGCACAGACCTTAAAACAACAAAACGGCGCTATTTTAGCATGTTTGTTTCTTAAACATGAAAATGTTTGCTCCAGGATAAACCCTTAACTGCTGTGACAAAAATTGCCGCATAACTACTGTGAGCGGTCTGCCAAACCGCTTAATTTAAAGATGAATAAAATGTTAAATTAACTCTCAGAATACTATTTCTGTATTAAACTTTATATAAAGGACTATTGTAAATAAAATTCAGCTATTTAAAAATGTCTGGAGATAGTAATAGGGCTCCAAACGAAACAAAATTTGACCAGTATCTACAGTTAAACTAAAAATTCCGAGGTAAACTACAAAACTTAAAAAACTCAGCGGTCTGTGAAACCGCTAGCAGTAGTTATGGGTTAATATCATCTGAGAAAAAAAGATGCTTCAGGATTATATATATTTTTGAAATTGAACTGATTAATACGTTGAGTGCCTCGTATGTAGGTCCAAAATCATAGTTCACTCGCGACAACTCGCGCATGAGATTTTCTTTCACCATCGTACCCTTTTTAAGACTATTTTTAAGGTTATTTTTCATTTTAATAAAATTTCAAAATATGATTTCGATTACTTTACCTCTTTTTTCAATAAAAGTACTAAGCCAAACAAAATATTTGATATTAAGTGACTGTAAAGTAAAAGAAAAGAATTAAGCACCGTGAGAGAAATTCTCATAGCGAGTTCTCCCGGGTTAAGTGAAATCCAGCCATCTCATTAGTCGTGTGGTAAGGGTGAAAATCACGAACTTTTCAACAAAGTTGAAATGTGTTTTTAATTTCGATTTCTCTGTCCGTCTGTCCGTAGTCTAACTCATGTAAATATACTCGAATTGCATTGCAATTTTTGGAAGTTATTGACGTTTATCCTGGCACGAACCCTATTTCAAATGAAGTTTCTAGTATGATTAGTTTGTTTACAGTGACAATCAAAAATTTATGGTTTAGTTTTTAAGTGATCCACTGAGGGCGTTCTTTTCAAGCCGAGTTGAGGCTCTGTCCGTACTCTGTGGAATCACCCATATACGTCACTGAAGCTTAATATATGATATAGCCATGGATAATTCGAAATGCATACCACTTACAGGAATACACAAAAGATTTCAAATAGTACATTCTATCCAATGTGCTGTATATCTATCTGACGATGACTGATGGATGGATGCATTTTAATTATGATCTGCGTTTTTAAGTTTCACTAAATCTATGCATAATGTATGGTGTGTGTAAACGTTGATTTACAGGGCTACACAGCAGACCTCACGCGTTACTGAATATGAGCGTAGATTACTTAAATGTGGTTCTTAAATAAGCTATGCATTTTTACGCGAAACTGCTTTCAGTTTACTAAGAAATGTTGTAGAATATAGATAAAAGGATATACAGAGCCACGAAAACAATTGGATACATTACGCCTATTAATGATAATTTCCGAAGGTTTAAGAGTGTTTTAGATTAACCCTCTGAGGGTCTTGCAAAAGGATACAATTGCAATGTTGTTTTCTCTTCATTGGGTTTTGAATGCTAAAAAATGACTCTTTCAGCATTATAAAAAATTACAAATATAAATGTGACCTTTGTGAGTATTAATAATTCTTTAGTGTATTGAAAATTTACTAAAACTACAACATTATATTATCATAAATATTGCTTATATTGTGTTGGAACCTAGAGTTTAGTGAACAGAATATTACATATCAAACACTTAGAGGTTTAATTAGTAACTTATGTATAATAAAGGTACTAAATAAACTACTGGGCTGAACAAAAGTATTCAAGTATGTTTCCATCTATTATTATAAATTGCCGAAAGAGAAATTTACACCTGATAGGAATTTGTTTGCTAAAGTAAATTTCTCCATTATATAATATATATATCTGTCGAATGACAGATCAAATACACGGTTGTTCAAAAGTATTGGAATACACATTTGGCTATGGACAGTAATACTTTATTTCCCTAAATAACGAAGTTTTGTTAAAGATTTCAGGAAGTCAGAGAAAGTGTTTCATAATCCATTCTTAGTGCATTATTTTTCTTACATTTTATAAATTGTGTAACGGAAATCTTATATAACGGCAAAAACAGAAAAGTAGACAAAATAGACTTGGCACTCAACATTTTAATGTTTTAAAAACTCTGCTTGAGAACGTTTCATGAAATTTATTGGCAGTATATTTGTTTCTGCAGAGGTAGACTTTTATGAATCGCCTGTAATGTAAAATTAGTCGAAATGTGTTTCCGTAAAACTTTTTGCCAGAACAAAAATCACGTCTCTTTTCTTAATGTAGCTGGTTGTACATCGAGAACAAATTAAAAAGTATGATGTTCTAATTCCATTTCCGGTTTGGATGTTTGTATAGTGTGTTATTTAACTTTTAAAAAACCGCAGTCTGGTTATCTTTTGTTTTCAAAGGATCTCCAAAGACTGTTTGGTTCAGCATTTTTCATATACCTGTTTAATATTTTACCAACGCACTTTTAAATATTTATTCATGTTATATAACAATTCTTATCAGATGATGGTACAAACGTTATAATTTTACAGTTCATCTATAGCACCAAGTGTTGTAAATGGTATAGTAGCTATCTTTCGGTAGCAATGTCTTTGGCACTCTTTACGAGTAACGAACTTCAAAAGTAGCCATAACAAAAAAAAAATAATTTAACAGATTATTTTGAAACAATAATAAGTTTTATTGGGAGTGGAGCAGCAGACATAAACGAAAATAAAAAATTAGCTTGAAGCACGAGAAAGCTAGAGAAGGAAAATATTTTCTTCAAAAGAACTATAAATTCAACGTTTTGCTAAAAAAAGATCTCTTGGATAATTTTTAAGAACCAAAAAAAGATGCATTTACCACTTCCCTGTCTAATCTTTTGCGAATATATTTTAAAATATTTATTCAGGCTATAGAACTATGTTTATAAGTTCATGGTTCAATCGTTAAAATTTTACGATTCATCTACAATACCATGCGTTGGAAAGCGGGATAACCATCTTTTGAAAGCAACTTCTTTGGCTTTCCTTGCAAGTAACGAACTTAAAAGATAGGCATAGAAAACATAATTGAATAGTTTATCTAGAAAGAATAATAAGTTTTATTGGGAGAGGAGCGACATACTTAAACGAAAATAAAATATAATCTTGAAGCATAAGAAAGATAGAAAAGGGGGGGGGGGATAAATTCTCATAAATACGCACTAAACTCAACATTTGACTAAAAAAAACCTCTTTGATAGCTTGTAAGAACGAAATAATCGAATCACAAAAGTACATGCTCTGTTACCATGTACCATGTTACCATGGACACTATAAATGTCAATTAGAACAGGGAAATATTATTATAAAAAGAAACCTCATGAATTTCAAATGTGTTTTTATTTGATATGCATTATTTAAGTTCTTACCATGTGGGAGAATTTAATTTAAGATTCTATTTCCAAAATAGCTAATGGAAACTTAAATGGCAAACTCCGCCTGTAGAAAATTTACCGGTCAAATCACGAAGCGAAGAAAATGCTCAATTAATCCTATGGGTGAGATGCTTCTAAAATACATCGAATCCAATGACTACCGCAGTATAGAAATTAAGTAAACTTCTGTAGCACCTAATTATCATATTTAACTGTCATTGCAGAAAAATAACCGTAAAAATCAAATTCCCGGGAATTAAGACATACTTTATGAAAATTAACGCAATTACAGAAGAGATAAATTATTCACTCAAAAATGTTAAAACTGTAAACTCCACGATCGCACTGAAAACTCTAGCAAAACACAAAAACCGGAGAGTAATTTCATAAAAGCACTAAAGTTCATAGACACTATACTTTATATGATTTGAGGAAATGTTGAGCCAATTTTTAACTGTGTACCTTTCTTTCAAGAGAATAAGGGAATGAATGAAATAAGAGAGAAATAGCATAGGCTACCCGTAAGACATGGTGACGTCACTGCAAGGTCGTTGTGAAGTCACATTATGACTTTGTGACCAGCGATTGTCGATGCGAAGTCACAGTGACTAAAATGTGAAGTCGTTATGGCCGTTTTAGAGCTTTTTTGTGACGTCACATTGTGACCACTTTGTGACGTCACAATGTGACCAATTTGTGAAAAGTGTGTCATTTGTGACTACTTTGACATTAACATTGTGACGAACTGTGAAAATGTTTTTAGAAAGTCACATCTTAGTCACAATGTGACGTCACTAAGTGGCGGCATTTTCGTCACAGATGTGATATGACCAAAGTGACTCGCAGTGACGTCATTGTGACGTCACTATGACCATGCGTGCTATGAGGGTATAGAGTGTAACGATTTCTAACGCAGCTAACAATTATAGGGTTTGCCAAGAAAAATTACTAGATTCATAGAAACATGAGATAAGCTATACTGCTCTGAATCACAGGCCCTTATTACCGCATTGACAAATAGGGACATTGCCCATGGGCCCCCAAATCCATACATTAAATTATAAAATATTTGATTTTTTCATTTCCAACTCTTCCATATGTGGAAGTTATTTAAATCACCTTAAAGTAATATGGCAAACTGCTAAAGTTATATAAAAGAGTTTTGTTCTGCATTAAGGAAAAAGATGTACTTTCATTAGTTAAGGTATTTAATTTAGAATTGGCGGAAATAAGATTTTTCTTCTATTTATATCCAAGGTGTGAAAATGTGTTTAAGCATTACATTTACACATATGAGTGACCATCAGTTCTATTTGGATGACGTTGCAATGATTCAAAAGCCCCCCCCCCCACACCCTAATTTACCTTTCCCCAGGGCCCCAATTAGTCATAATCAGACGACTTTTCTCTCGCATGCACTTTGTCGCGTATATGTAGCGGCCAATACCCGGAGCCTGGCCAATTCTAGAATTGGCCAGCCAATACCCAAACTGGCCAAGCTTCTTGGCCAAAACCAAAAATACATGAAATAAATAGCGTATTTCGGGTTTTAGCCGGCCAATTCGCGAACTGTCCGGGAAACCTTGGCCAACACCCGAAATATGATGCATAGGCACCAATTGTTTTGTAATTAAGATAATGTAACCTTAAAATGCAGAGTAAAAAAGATTCCCATTGATTATATTGAAACGAAATATTTTTCTGTACCCAACTAAATTAACCAAAAATTGTACAGAATTCCCTTTCAATGTCGAAATTAATTGATAAACCAAATAAGATGACAATTACAAGTTAACCGGAACCTTTGCTCGAGTTAGAGCACGGACAGGCTGACGGCTAGATTATTTGAATTCACAGACACTTTTAACTAAGTTAGAAAGGATTAAGCCAAATACTTATAACTATTTCGCGAATTGGCCAATCGCATCTGGCCAGTTCGCGAATTGGCCAGTCATTTTTAAACGTTGCTGGCCAATTCGGGAATTGGACAGCCAGTTCTAGAATTGGCCAATTTCGGGTATTGGCCGCAACATACATACAAATTAACCATACATAAACTGGCACACATTCAACACATCACATTCAACATATTGTGTAGTGTGATCTAATTGCGAGCCCTGTGGCAGAATTATTTTTAAAGCTTTCACCGACTAGTTTCATTAACAGCTAATTCATTTTGCTAAGACATATTTTTTACCTGTAGAAATAAGTGACAAACGAAAGCATCCGAAAGAAGACGCTGAAGAACTATTATACCATGAATCAGGTATTTGGTCTTATATGTTTTTCAACTACGGTTAAAAAAAGCGAATAATCTAAATTTAATGAGTCAGCTTTAGATGAATTATTTAGAATATTTATAGTAATTTATGAATAATAAATTATTCCATGACTTAAGATTTATTGAATGAGTACAATATTAAAATGCTGCAATTCGTAGCAATGCATTACAGATTTGAAAACTATAATTAAATGAATTTATTGGTATGAGGAGAGGCATTGCATATAGTACTTATCCATTTGAATTCATTCAAAAATTATTCTGAATACATACGCAATTTTACTTCTTGCTAAATGTTGTGAATAAGGTAATTCTTATTCTTCATATGAAAACAAATAATAAACTTATCCTTTTTAACCCAGTTAAATTAAAGTCATTTTTTTAAAAACGTATTTTTGCAACACCTATTCACATCTATATTAATAAAAGCCTAAACATGTGACTGTCTTCAACAATTCCCGGTTGACCGGTTCACATTTAATATGCCAGCGCGGCCATTTTGGTACATTTATGTTTGCCGGACATAGGTGATAGATCGTCAAATATTGTTACACTCTCATCATGTTTTTTTAAGAGGACATACCGTAAAATGGGGTGAATAGGAACAGCGGGGTGAATAGGAACGAAACTTCCCGATCATACAAATAAATTCATTATAAATGTATGTGATGATATTTTTAGTTCCCAATTTTTTTATAAGAAGGTATTAACATTAAGAGTTGGGAAATTCAGTTTTGACATGTTTGCACCTGTACTGGAGTATATAAAAAAACATCAAGAGAATCCTCAAAAACCTCATTTTTTTCAATATCTTCAAAACTTTGTATGTAACTACAGTATTTTTGTATTCTAAACCAAAGAGAGGGAATTTTTAATTAATGATAGACCTGTAAACGATATGCTGTATTAAATTCTACTTATTTCTAAACTACATAATGAAAAAAATGAAAAATGGCTTATAACATTATAGGTTTGAGATTTACGGGGTGAATCGGAACACGTTTCACCCATGGTTTATTTTTCTATATAGTAATAGTTTCATGTAATATATGAAAACATATGTATGAATATGTATTGTAACAATATTTAGTTTGTTCTAATTACTTGAAGAGTTTAAAGAAATTACTTGATTAAACAATAAAATCAACGCCTAACCCAACAGACATGGAACACACAATAAAAGAATTTAAAAATGGCAAATTAGTTAAAAAAACTGCACAGAATCATTCTCTGATATCCGCAACATTGCACAAACATCTCAAAATGAAAAACCAATTAAAAAAAAGAGGGATGCAAACAGTACTAAGGGATGGGGATGAGGGCGTATTAGTAGATCATATTAATCCATGCATCAATTGGGGCTACTCAATCGATTCACTTACCCAATGACTACTAGTAAAGGATAACACAGAACAGGGGTGAATTTGAATTAAATTCTATTTCTGTAATTAAATATAATTTCTTAAAGTATATTTTAAATTTTCTTAATTTTAAAATTGTTTTCTAATTTTTAAAAAGGCATATATTTATTTGTATATAAAATAAAAGCTTGTTTCACAGTAAATACGTGTTCCTATTCCTCCCTTATCATTATTACCTGTTTTTATTAATCCTATTAAAGTTTGAATGGGATATATTATAGCATAGATAAAGATTATAGCATTTGTTCCGATTCACCCCTATCTGCGGGGTGATTCGGAACACCATTAAAAAAATAAATAATTTATATATAAACAGTAAAAATGTTTCATTTTTGCTTAAAAAGTAAAGAACAAAACAAGACCGAAGTTTTTAGTAGAAAAATAAAAATAACAAAAAATCAGTTGTTGCTTTTTTTTCCGTTAAAGTTGAAAAGTGTTCCGATTCACCCCATTTTACGGTACGAACTTTAAAAGTGAAAATAGGCAAGAAAAATCATGTTTAACATTTAATTTCTCAGAATGTACTTGCTTTATGACCATAACTTTTTTACTAATTATAAATTGAAGCATTATAATTTAAAAGATATTTTTCATATTCTTATAAAAGAAAGAAAGTTTATCTTTTGTAAGGGTTTAAACAGTAAGTTTTTTTAACAGATACAACTATTTGCGCGCATAATTTCAAACAAAATATCCAATGGAATACAAAAAGTGAACTGTAATAACATATTACAATACTTTCTCTTTAATCTGAACCTAAATTTGTTCCAATTTAGGCTAAAAATATATTTTTAAAAACTTTAAAATAACAATTATTTTTGAATAAAGTCGGAAGTATGACCAGCATGAAAAATAGGAATGGGGGGGATGTAAAAATTTAGTTTTAGTTTGAAGGATCTGATATATTACACAATCTGTGAAAGTTTCAAGAAAAAAATTACATAGTTTCAGAGATATCCTGAGCGTAAGGTGAAAAAAACACATTTTAAGATAAATGGCTTTAAATTTAAATTATTAAATAATTCACCATCGAATTCACCATAGTTCTGAATCATATCTCTGGAAATAATTGGAATATTTTCCTGATTTTTTTTTTTTAAATGAGCAGAAATGTTCATAACTCCACATATGTTTTTTGTGAAAAATCTATTTTTTTAAGCTTAAAGGTCGTTTGTCCTCTTTAAATAAACTTACCAAAAATGTAATTTGAAATATATAACCTTAATTTAAAACTAATAATTTTGTAATAAATTTTCCAAATACAATTAAAATACATGCCTTCCATTCGCCTCATTAAAAATAAGATAAATAAATAAAAGTATTTTTCAAATTAGGTACTTGTCGAGAAAAGAAATTTAGCAACGAATTTTTTTGCAGTCTATTAACTTTTTCATATACATGAGAAATTTTTTTGCACATGTACACAGTTAATTTTTTATGCATAATGCATTTAACCCCTGTTATACCGGAATAGAATTTGTATGTAAATAATATATATGTATAAATAAAGTGTTTATATACATAAATACATATATATACAATTTTTTTTTTTTAAATGGCACTGCTGTAATGTGTACGAACAGGGTTTGATACAATCATTTTTGACATTATTTTTGCCGAAACATTCTTTTCGAATACCAATTACATATTTATTTTTTAAAAAAATCTATTATATTAAAAGGAAATAACAATAAATAAGAAAAGTTTCATTAATATCTAAAAAAAAATATATGTAACTTTAAAGAAAAATAAAAACAACAATTAACAATATGTAAGAAAATAAATTATTAAACTATAAACAACAATAGCTGGGCCACCATGTCAGGCAAAACAAATACTATTTTGGCCGATAATTAAGAACCACAATGTGTATATGACGGATACACCAAATTTTTCATAGCTGTTTATATATTTTGAAATATACCTCCTTTTCTAACAGCAGAAATGCTCCAAGCTATTTGATAAAAATAATGAGCTTCCTATAGTAGTAAAGTACATAAATAAATAATAGAAATAATAATAATCAAAAATTAAAAATCATATATCAAAACATTTTATTTCAGTATCAAGACAATGTTTTTTGTTACACACCCGAAAAATAAAAGCTAGCGAGTGAAAAAAATGCTACTGACAAGATTTGTGTCCACCCAACTTAAAAATACCGCTACTTGTACTCAAAATTATTATTTGTTTTCATAAAACTACTTAAAATTTGAAATTTTTAGAAAAATCGTTATAATAAAACTATTAAACTATTGAATTTTGTTGTGAAAATTTGATGACTTTGGCGATGAAATTTGAAAATTTTGCATTTTTAAAAATATTGGAAAAATGATTTTGATTTTTTTTATTGTTGTTGTTGTTTTTTAGAATATATTCCTTAGAATATATTCGTTGTTAAAAATTGTATGGAATATGGTTACATTTTAAAATAAAATTAACATATATTTCTTCATTAAATTTAAAATAAATAAAAGGAATTCAAATTAAAAAGATTTCCGATCGCACGAATCGGTACAAATTTAAGCAGTATTACAAAATATCTCCTTCCTTTTTCTAAAAAAAGTATTTCACGTGAAATAAAGCAAAAGAACATTTCCTGAAGTTAATTCTTTTGAAATGTTTTACAAACTATCCACGCTCTTTTACTTTAATGAAAATTGACTTTTTTATGGCTCGAGTTACATTGTAGCTTTACATTTCATTTCAGATAAAAATAGTTTCAATTTAATTTAATGCGAAAAAAAAAGTTAATCTGCTTTTTTTCCTATCAAAAAGAGGGTGGGATAGGTTTTGTTCACTGATTTAATTTTCTATTTAAATATTTTTAGTAGATATATTCACACATAAAATGGAATATAGATTATAGTTTCAATAATTTTTTTTAAAGACTTAGTCATTTAAATGAAATCTATCATATATAAAATATTCTTTAGAAGATATTGATTATAGTTATAGTGACAGAGTGGTTAATTTTTCTTTTCTTTGAAGAACAAGCTTTATTAAAACAAAACATGTCCCCAGCATGTTTTATGCATTGATTATGAAACACTTTCCAACACATTCAGAATATTCTAAAAAATTCACAGGTTATTAGAGTGTAAGATGACGTCTAAATAATAAATTTGAAAAAATCCCTGTCGGCTGGGCCTATAGGCGGAGGTAGATTTCGAAGAGTGCTCATTTCAACCAAAAAAAAAAAAAAATATATGATTAGAGATAAACCCAGTTTAATAACTTCATTTGGCCGTTTATGAAAAATTTTTAATTTCATTTTTCTGCAAAAACTGGTTTTATCAGAATCATCTTAAGAAAAATTCAGCTCAAATGCCCATTTTGACAACATATTTTGAAATAAATTCTGAATTTATTAAAAAATCGACCAAAACAGTACATTATACAGTTCCTAAATTACAAAAAACTGTTAGTTGAATGCATTTGAGAAAAAAATTGAATTTAAAAATGAGTCATAAAATAACCGATTTGTTGTTTGAATACATCCTTAATTCTTTAATCATGATTGCTTCGGAAAATTTTGTGTGAAATACTCACTTTGACAGCATTTTTAAAAATATATTCTATCTTTATCAAAAAACTGGCCAATGAGTCACAGTATATAGTTCCTAAATAAGAAGATCTGTAAAGTTGATGCGTTTGAGAGCGAAAATGGATTTTAAAACGCGTCATAAAAAACGCAATTTGCTGTGTGAAAACTTCCTTAAATTTTCAAATCACGAAGACTTCGGGAAATTCTGTTCAAAATACCCTTTTTGGTAGCCTTTTTTGAAATATACTCCGTCTTTATCAAAAAACTGACCAATGCATCGAATTATATAGTTCCTAAATAAAAGGATCTGTAAATTGGATGCGTTTGAGAACAAAAATGGATTTAAAAACGAGTCAGAAAAAACGCAATTTCTTATTTGAACACTCCCTTAAATTTTCTGTCACGATGATTTCGGAAAATTCTGTTCAAAATACCCTTTTTGGTAGCCTTTTTTGAAATATACTCCGTCTTTATCAAAAAACTGACCAATGCATCGAATTATATAGTTCCTAAATAAAAGGATCTGTAAATTGGATGCGTTTGAGAACAAAAATGGATTTAAAAACGAGTCAGAAAAAAACGCAATTTCTTATTTGAATACTTCCTATGATTTGGGGAAATTCTGTTCAAAATACACTTTTTGGTAGCCTTTTATGAAATATATTCTATCTTTATCAGAAAATTGACCAATGCGTTACTTTATACAGTTTCTAAATAAGAGGATCTACCATTTGGATGCGTTTAAAATCAAAAATGAATTTAAAAATGTGTCAGAATATAAGCAGTTTGGATTTGAGGTTTTTTTCTCCAACTCCTATTTTTGTTAAATTTCTTTTTGCTATACGAATTAGTCCTAAGAAATACTTGTCAATATAAAAGTTGTAGATATTTTTGAGAAGATGTAAAATAAATTTAATCAGATTTGATATCTTAAAAATTGACGGAGTTATGGGTTTTTCTCTTTTTTCATCGCCCTTTTTCTTTTCGTTTTTATTTTTTTTCATCGGTAAATATTGGTCCTATCAGAAACTTGTAAATACAAAAGTTTTAGATAATTTTAAGAACATTTACAAAAAATTTAGGTAGACTTGATATCTTGAAAATTGACGAAGTTATGATTTTTTTTCTCTCAAAACCCCTGTTTTTTTCGCCCCTTGAGCCTACTTCTAAATTTATCAAAAATCTGTCATGCATAAACTTTTGGCCCATTTTTAAGAAGTAATATAAACTTTAAACCGATTCGATATCTACTTTAATTTAGAAGTTATGGCGTTTTTTCGGTTTTCAAAAAACGCAAAAACGCCCCCTATTCCGACCCCCTTGGTCCGATTTTGCCCATTAACGAACTTAGCTGAGATTTTATCCCCTTTGATTTTATGTACCAGTTTGGTGAAGATTGATGAAGAATTATAGAAGTTATCGTGTCCATAAAAAAGTGGGATATATAGATAGATAGATATATAAACTGGTGCGATTGCAATAGGTAGTATTTCATACGAAATCTACCTAAAACGCATAACGCATTTGAAAAGAAAATTTTGTTATTACCATCAATAACAATAATAATAATAATAATAATATATACATGCATATATATTTAAATTTTATTAAATTAAATTTTCTTCTATGAATCAAGAAGAAGAAAACTTTACAATATTACTGGTGTTTGGCACCCATCTTGGTTACGCAACTGTTATTGAAATTTTTTTTTACATATTCCTTTTTTTTTTTTTTTTTTTTTTTTTTTTAAAGCAACTCAAAAAATTAAATTTTTAAAAACCGTTCAAATTATAAAAATAACATATTTTTTTCTGTTATTTATTTTTTAGCATATCTTGAGATATTTTTTTTGTCATTTCATCTTATTAATATTTCAAATATCACACTTTTTTCACAAATATGATTTTTTAATGGAAACTTAGATGAAATTATAAAAAAATTTGTGTCCAGAGCCCGTGCGATAGACAGGGCCTATAATGTACTGTTATAGACCACGTACCTGGGCGAATTTCAACGTGGGCCCTCATTGGTAGCTCAGAGAATCTCTACGTGGCATTCTAGTTCCCGCCAAGTGGTCTTAAAAATGTCTTTTGTTACAATACACACAATAGCTTGTATCCTAGTTTTCAGTGTTTCGACGTCAGCAACTGGAGTGGCAAAAACTGTCTCGTTTATAGCCGCAAAAGAAAAAATCCAAACGAGTAAAATTTGGAGAAGGCCAGGGTATACTTCCTGCTCTTAGTCACTGTTGTAAGAGAAATCGCACCATATATTACATAAAAAAGCTACTAAAACTGATTTAATCAATGTTATGACATGTTACGTTAATATACAAACGGTTGATTTTTAATAAATCATCAAAAACAGGACAAGACTTTCGGATAACCTTGTACATCATTTATAGTCTGTATCCAACGTCATCCATAGATTACTGTTGTAGATATTAGTAAAGATTAGAACTTATAAAATGCGTTATAATCAATACTTAGACTACTATAGTCATAACACTCAGTGTAACTTACTACCTGAAATACTAAGCGCCGTCTAAAAAAAATTACACAAATGTTTCCCTGTGAAATGCTTGAGACACACTTCTCCCGCTTCATTGCTGATATGGGAAGTCATAAATAGTTTCCACTTTAATCTCCAAAATAGTACTGTATTTAAACTGTACCTTAAATTTGGTTAACATTAAAATTGTAACATTTGGATAATTTAACATTAATTAGTCTAACATTAAAATTAACCGACATATGAAGCTTTAAAATTCATGATTCAAACCACTTTTCTGTTACTGAAAACGGATGAATTGAACAAAATTTTAAGGGAACGTAAACTAAGTGCTTAAAGTATTATAAAGGGCGTCCATTTCCAACTCTGTCCAGTGGTTAATTCCTAAACCATTTGTCACAGACATGTTATTCCAATTACAAAAATCTTTCGATTCAGATAAAGAAATAGTTTAAAAGCGATTTAATTGAAGGTGCTGCCACTGTTTCACGGAAGTATTAATTTTTATTAATTAAATTCCAGATTGGTTAAAATAATTGCAGACGTGAGTTTTAAAATTAATCTTTGTCGAGAAAATCGAATTTTGGAAAATCGCGAAAATCTCTCAGATGCATCCTTTGGTTTTTATTATAAATTTAGAAATTTTAGTGTTACATTATTGGTATAGATTGGTATAGATTGTTAGAGAAAACACAAGCGAAAAGGCAAGTTTTGAAATTCACATTAACAATTTTTTTTTAAAAAATATGTTTTATTTTGTAAGCAAATAAAGTTGTTTCTTTTCAAGATTTTATTTTAAAAAACTGTTTTTTGATAAGCTTTTATTTTACTTATAACGTTCGCATGTACGTTTTTCTAGTTCATAATTTGTATTCTAATTTTATCTCATTAAATATCCGATTGAAGTTCAATTCGCACACTTATTTAAATATGATGACGATGTTAATGACGATGTAATATTAATACGATTTTTGGTACGTACCATTTATTTATTTTATAGAACTTCATCCAAATTCTATTAGGTTAAGCAATCTAATAAAATTTTAAGAATGTACATGTAATGTTTGGTTAATATTAAATGTTATTAGATTAACCTTATATTTGCACTTATCATTTATTTCAATATATGAAATTGAACATTTTTAAATCGTGAATGATATTCAATATATGTTATTTTTTATTTTTTTTAACTTTTAATACTTTCGGAATTTTGAAAATTCTTCGGTCCCAGAAATTTTCAGTTGTTCATAGTGAAGTTAACTATATTTACAAAAAAATATCCTGCATAAATATTTATTTTTATATTATTTGCAAATTAAAAAATATGAATATTTTTCCTGCTCTCAAAGGACTGATTTAATTAATTTCTCTATTTTATTAAAACTAAAATTGTTGTTAAAGTAATTCCCTTGGCAACGGAAAGATAAAAGGAATAAAATATCGTTAGTTATTCCAAAATAATTTCTTTATGTGAAGCGAAATGCGAGAATAATAAAATTAATAAATTTTTTTATCGAAAATGAATTGATATTAAAGCGTTTGTGAATGTTAGCATTAATAAGGATAAAAATTATTTCTATTAATTTGAGCAACAGAAAATTGATGCATTTTCTTTCATCAAATTATTTAAATTTTTATTTAATGGATTATCTAAAATTGAATTCGGAAAATTACTCAGAATTTGTTATATATACGTTATTTTAATTAATCTTTAATGTTCTCGTAAAATTTCAGCACTAAAGCCAATGTTATTTTAGACTTGATAAATAAAAATGACTATCTTATTAACTAATTTTAGTTTCAAGGTATTTTGTAAAAACAATTTAAGTACATAATTTACAAGGTATTGAGTGGCTATAAATACCGGGTGTTCCAAAAATGACTGATGGATTTTAAAATTCAATAACTTGCAAACGGTGACAGCTATTTAAAAAATTTTGCAGGAGGGTTATGTATAATGTCAGAAGTTTTTTTACCGTAATTTTTTATTTTAGTTCGAATTTCAAACAATAGGTGGCGCTGACGGCGATCGAAGGACAGGTCGTCGTTTCACTCAGCATTAATCACCTGGCCTTCAATCGCTCTCAGCGCCACCTGTTGTTTTAAATTCGAGCTTAAATAAAAAAATTACGGTAAAAAAAAGCTCCTGACATTATACACAACCCTCCTGCAATTTTTTTTTAAATAGCTGTCACCGTTTGCAAGTTATTGAACTTTAAAATCCATCACTCATTTTTGGGACACCCGGTACTTTCATTGTATAATTATGATTTTTATTCATTAAAATATGAAAAATTTTATTTGCTATGCAAACATAAGTTTTATTTATTTTTAAAAAGTGTATTCAAGTCTTTCTTAGTTTATTTTATTCATTCTTTTAACCGTTTCATAAATTCAGACGTTAAATGTATGTGTATTGCAAATATTTCGTATTTGTTTAAATAAAACTTTCGATCATGAGAAATATATACATCCAAAGTTTACTTTTACTCATCACTTACTTGATTTTTTTAATTTCAACAAGTTGGAAATTGCAACGTCAAACATAGCAAATGCGGTGCGTTCGTACTGTAACAAAGTTGTAAAAATATTCAGTTTTGTGTAATTTTATATAGCACTTCGGTTAAAATATAGTGGCCGGAATCTTTTGTGTGTCTCTGTAAGTAATATTTGCATTTCTACTATACATGATTAACTTGCAGTAAACCTCAGCAACATATATACATTTCAAAAATGTGAAATAATTTAATAGGATTAAAACGCGCCCCAAACTGCGTTTTCTCCTATATCATTATGTAATGGAAAACTTTTGTGTGTCCCTGTAAATTAATGGGAAATATTCTTCACACTACAGATTGTACAGAATGTATGTTTTAGCATGTACTTCCTAGATCCACATCAATTCTATTATGTTCGAAAGAGTGTAATATCATTGAAATGCACTTGAAGATATTTTTTCCATTAATCGTTATGTAACGGGATACTTTTGATTGACCTCGTCATTAAAATACGCATCTGACTGTCATAAAATTTGAAATGACTCGATAAAATTATGCAACAATTATATATTTTAAACTTCAAATGATTCCGTTGCGTAGTTTTCGCTCTGTTACATGCGGGCAGACGAATGGACTGAACGACAGTTGTAGGTGATACATATTTAGATATTTATGAACGCCCATTAAAGCGTCATGGACTTTTCTTTCAACCAGTTTAATATGGCTGCAGATAATATTTAAAGCAAATTACTTTTTTTTACTTAATAAACCTAAGTCATGAATTTCTTATTTAACGAAACGTCTCTAATTGATTTTTTTTATCCATAATAAACTCTTTCACCAGAAACATAAAAACAGAGCAGTTTAAAAAGAAAGTAAACGAATATATAATTAGTTTCTTTCTGCCCTTTTTGATTGCTTATATTTATTCATTGTTAATAAAGCTGCGATATTAAAAGGCGTGAAAAATCACAAGCATTGAATTGCGGGACTAAATCAATCGCGATATAATAAATTCACCGAAACGCAATCACAATATAATCAAATCTCTTCATCTGAAAATATAATTATTGAAATTCGAAATAACTTCGTGGCTGATTAACCGTTAATTTATTTTTTTATGCTTATGAATAATTTAAAGCAGGAAAGTACTTTTTTGTTACGATTAACACTTAATTAACTTTTCCCCATGCATTAGATAATTTCTCGAACGATGGAATTGCAAATTTATTTCTTAAACAAGTTACTTGAATTTCCTTGATCAGGAAAAAAAATTACTGGCTGAACTACACGGCGCGGAGTTATTTGGTATTTTAAGGTTGTCTATAAGTATTAATTTCAATATTAAATTCAGTAATAACTGCCACCATAACTGCCAGTGAATCATATATCACTGGCTCACCGTAAATCTAGAAAAAACTGCCGTTTTTAAAACTTGTTGAAAAGTTTAAAATTTTTGCTTTTAAACCAGTACTTTTATAAAGTACCATGAGCCTAAATAAATATATTCTTAATTCTGTTTTATTATTATTTTTTTTTTTTTAGAAATGACTATCAGACTATGCCCACTAAGCTGTTATATTTTCCAAATGATAATTGAATCAAACGAAATGGGGAATCCCACTTTGAATTTTAAAGTAATATGGACTTTCACCTGGGAAGTCATTCCGCATTTGCTGGATACGAAGCAAAATGCATTACTCATTATTATCTTACGCGTTAGACAAAATTAGTGCTATTCAGAAGCAACTATTTTATGAAATGGCTTTTATGAAAGGAAAATGTTCTCAACCGCCGCGATGGGCGGCTCATCTTCGTCGGAGACCCCTACCTACGTCCTGAACAGTAAGACTCTCTTGTGCGCAAGCGCGCGACGACCACTGATAAACTACCACGAATAGCGTCAGAATTCTTCACACAAGACTCGAATGCCTTACACTCAAATTGAAAAGGAAAAAAAAAGAAAGAATTTGAAACCGGACAAATTTAAAAGAAAAAGTAGATAGTTTAAAGACACAAAAAAAAAACGGTTAGTGGGTGGCTGGGGCGATGAAACTAACGATTGCCTCAACTTAAATCCCGAACATATTTGTTACCGCATAATTAAAACAGAGAGAATCACACTGAGTGCACAGACTGATCACTGAACTTAAACAACATTCAGGTTATTAATCTTCGTTTGTTAGTTTTTGAACAGCCTGTTGCTAAGAGGGCTTCTGGTAGTTTAAATGAAATCTTTCTCGCTGTTACATTATATGTCGTATATAATTCGTCTTCCTCTGGCAGCTCTACTACTGTTTTCTATTTCCGGATTTCAGCATATTAAATATAGCCAAAATGGTATAAATTATTTACACACAAAGTGCAGTGTTTAATATTCATAATTAAAAGAGATGTGGATTATGTAAAAGTAGATTTTCAAAGTTGAATTGTTTAAATAAAATTCATAAAATGCCATATTCACTTCCATTTCTTCTTATATACAAAGTGCAATGTTGCAACCATTCACATGTAAAAATTTCGATAAATGATTCTCAGAAAAAAATATACCTATTTTGATTCAATACAATCTTACCAATCTTCGGTAATCGGGTCTACAGTCAAGACTGATGTCAGACATTACAAGTGTTTGCGAAGATATGGTACAAATGTACCACAGTTAGTCACAGAACAAAGTTAATTAACGCAACAAATTACATTCAATTAAAAAGTATCAAAATTTCTGTTGACTGAATTACAGATGTTTATCTGTGCAATAAAACTTTTTGAGAGTGATAAATTAAGTTAATTATGCTACATTTTTAGAAATAATCTTTTTGATGAATACGATATTTTTTTAATTGCTAATGAGCATAGTAACACGGAGAAATAAATAGGCTTATCGTTTCCAAGATTACATTAATTTTTAGTCTGTCGCCTAAATAAACCCCATAATATTTAATTTGTCTCTTACAAGGAAGGTCTCCATACTGGGCATGCTCAGAATTTTATGAAAAAATACTAAGTGAAGTACTTATGTATGTAATAAAGAAGCAATCAAAATTAGCGCCGGAATCACAAAAGAAAATATGTAAAAAAATAAAATATTTTCGTATTTTGGCGTGAAAAGACGAAACAGTCACTCGATTTGGCGTGCACCCTTTTCCTTGCGAAAAGCAAACGACTATAATGCAACTCAAAACTATTGGATATTTAGAATGCGTGTAAATGGTATTTAATGAATATAAACATAAACAATGAGGGACTTTAATATATACATAAATATACATATAGTATTACATACATATATATTACTTGTTGAAATAGTTATTTAATTAATCACTGGAAAAAATGTCTTCGTAGATTAAAAAAAAAATCATTCTGAGAAAAAATATCTTCATATATTCTTGCGTAGTGAAAAAATAAAAGCCACATGTTTCCATAGCAACAAAAGTTAATCGACAATTCTCAATTGGACGTTGAGCTTGAAACAAATTTAAATTATGAATTTCGTTTGAAATCTCAAATTTTGATGATTAAATTAGAATATAAATATATATAAATATCGATGTAACAAAATTATTCTTAAAACAAAATAAAACCTACAAAAAATAAAGTTATTTAAATTAAATTTATCAAAACAATGAAGCTTTTATTTTCCTTGAAGTGTATTTGACCTAAAGTTTTTTTTTGAAATTATATTCCATCGCCAAGCGGCGATAAATCGCCATATAACGAAATTTTCATTATTTTTTTATAGTTACTGAATGGAGATCCCACCGAATTTTTTTATAAACGTATATATCCACACGAGAAGAATATTCTGTAATTTTTTCTGATTTTTCGGGGTATGTCCGTATGGAGACCTTCCTTGTTAGTTTAACAGCTAGGGAACTGCATCAGCCAAAACTGTTTTATAAAATTCACAACTTCGTCAATTCGTAAAATATTAAATCAGTTTACATTTATTATAAATCTTCTTAATATTATCTGCAACTTTTATATTAACAAGTTTTTGATAGGAGTAATTCTTTCAGCAATAACAAATTATCCTTTTAACATGATTGTGATAAAGCTAGAACTTGTAGAAAAATTAAATTAAAATTTCTCAAAAGCGGCTAGATAAAATTGTTAATCTGAGATCATCTCTAATCTTGATTTAGTTTTTATTTGTCTATCTAAAAATAATGTTGAACGTTACAATGAATAAATTTTATGAATTAAAATATTTTCTTAAAAAATATTATCTTTCGCAATATTATTTTGTATTCTACACATAAAAAAAGTCAAATACATTTTTTTTTTATTCCAAGACTAAAAATTTCATTTTGTTTGTCGCTTAGCATTAAAATTATAAAATTATACTATTAAAATTAAAATGGAATTTTTTGTTCTTATTTGAAATCGAAGTGAAGTGGAAGAATTAATTTCAAAAATAGCATCTTCTTTTAGGTAGCTTTCATTACAAAAAGTAATAAAAAGAATATTGCCCAGTTAAACTGATGGCATTGAGCTCACAGGCTACGCATACTAATTGTACATTACATCCTTATATTTTCAAGGGTTAATTCCGTTCGAAAAAAAATTTAATAAGGGGAAACAGCTCTCCTATATATAAATTTTGAACGAAAACTTAATTCTGCATGAAAAACCCATTTATATCAATCAAGGGGAGGGGCATTAGAACCCCCGTTCCCCATTTATATTCATTCAAAGAGCACCTAATAATAGTCACGGAATCGCCCCATGAGAATGATCCTATATCTAAATTTTGAACGAAAACTTAATTCTGCATGAAAAACCCATTTATATCAATTAAGGGGAGGGGCATGACCCCCCGTTCCCCCTCTTATACATACCGAATGAACTCCAAAAACTAATCAGGGAAGCGCCTTATCAGACTATACCTATGTACAAAATTTCAAGCGGATCGGATATTTTTATCATGAGTTATCGCGTTACGTACGAACATACATACAGAACGGGCGGGCACATAAGCTCTCAGGCTATGATAGCCTGTGAGCTAAGAAAAGAATATCGCCCAGTTAAACAGATGGCATTGAGCTCATAGGCTACGCATACTGATTGTACATTACAGCCTTATATTTTCAAGGGTTAATTCCGTTCGAAAAAAAAAATTAATAAGGAGAAACAGCTCTCCCCCCTTTTTTTTATACTTGATCATTGAACCTCCTAAACTATCAAGGACATGCTTTATCATATAAAAAATCTATATCCAAAATTCAGAGCAAATCGGATAATTCTTAATAAAAACCCATTTAGCATTTATATAATTTAAGAGGAGTTATCCCCCTCTTGTATACTTAACCATTAAACTTCCAAAACTATTCAGAGATTTGAACCAAATCTGACAATTCTGCTTCAAAAACCCATTTATATAAATTAAGGGGAGGGGGGCATTAGAACTCCCGTTCCCCCTGTTTATACTTATACAATGAACACCTAATAACAGTCACGGACTCGCCTCATCAGAATGATCCTATATCTAAATTTTGAACGAAAACTGTTAATTCTGCATGAAA
The DNA here is from genome assembly GCA_964019185.1 of Maratus speculifer. NCBI lineage: Eukaryota > Metazoa > Arthropoda > Arachnida > Araneae > Salticidae > Maratus > Maratus speculifer. The sequence goes on along the minus strand of OZ025290.1, from coordinate 428,604,590 downwards.
ATCACGTTTATATCAATTAAGGGGAGGGGCATGAGCCCCCCGTTCCCCCTGTTTATACTTATTCAATGAACACCTAATAACAGCCACGGTATCGCCTTATCCGAATGATCCTATATTTAAATTTTGATCAAAAACTGTTAATTCTGCATGAAAATCCCGTTTATATCAATTAAGGGGGGGGGCATGAGCCTCCCGTTCCCCCTGTTTATACTTATTCAATGAACACCTAATAACAGCCATGGACTCGCCTCATCCGAATCATCTTTATCTAAATTTTGAACGAAAACTGTTAATTCTGCATGAAAATCCCGTTTATATCAATTAAGGGGGGGGGGCATGAGCCCCCCGTTTCCCCTGTTTATACTTATTCAATGAACACATAATAACAGTCACGGAATCGCCTCATCAGAATGATCCTATATCTAAATTTTGGACAAAAACTGTTAATTCTGCATGAAAAACCCATTTATATCAATTAAGGGGAGGGGCATGAGCCCCCCGTTCCCCCTGTTTATACTTATTCAATGAACACCTAATAACAGCCACAGTATCGCCTCATCCGAATGATCCTATATCTAAATTTTGAACGAAAACTGTTAATTCTGCATGAAAATCCCGTTTATATCAATTAAGGGGGGGCATGAGCCCCCCGTTCCCCCTGTTTATACTTATTCAATGAACACATAATAACAGTCACGGAATCGCGTCATCAGAATGATCCTATAACTAAATTTTGGACAAAAACTGTTAATTCTGCATGAAAAACCCATTTAAATCCATTAAAGGGGGACATGAGCCCCCGTTCCCCCTCTTATACATATCGAATGAACTTCAAAAACTAATCAGGGAAGCGCCTTGTCAGGATATACCTACATACAAAATTTTAAGAGGATCGGATATTTTTATCATGAGTTATCCCGTTACGCACATACGAACGAACATACAGAACGGACGGGCACATAAGCTCTCAGGCTATGATAGCCTGTGAGCTAAAAAGCTACCTATTGCAGTCGTCCGGAGGAAAGCACTTCCGGAAAATTTTGGTATATTTTCACCGATCATGACCCCCAGACCCCAAAACCACCCTCCGTTCAAATGTTGACATATATATATATATATATATATATAAAACCACACATATATATATATATGATTTTTGTCATGCGATAACTAACGTATTTATGAACCGATTTGAATGAAACTTGGTATGTACATAGTACATACAAATGTCTCGACCGAGTTCGTTGGCCAGCATCATCCGCCATTTTGTTTAAAAATGGCGGCCATTTTAAATTTTTAAAAAATTTTAAAATTTAAAATTGAATGCGAAAAAATTAAAAGTTGAAAAATATTTTTCTTTTACGTGTTAGAACTTAAAACAAAGATTCCAGAACACTTTTTATTTTGTCTATATCTTAAAAAATGATTGAGTTATAGCACTTTGAATTTTTCTTATGGCTGACATTTTGAAACAATCTGATTTTTGTCACGTAATAACACGCGCATTTATGAACCGATTTCAATGGAACTTGGTATGTACATAGTACATACAAGTATCTCGACCGAGTTCGTTGGCCAGCATCATCCACCATTTTGTTTCAAAATGGTGGCCATTTTAAATTTTTTTAAAAATATTTAAAATTTAAAATTAAATGCGAAAAAATTAAAAGTTGAAAAATATTTTACTTTTACGTATTAAAACTTAAAACAATGATTCCAGAACACTTTTTGTTTTGTCTATATCTTAAAAAATGATTGAGTTATAGCACTTTGATATTTGCTTATGGCTGACAGTTTGAAACGGTCTGATCTGAACGATCCATCATGTTGCTTTAAAATGACATACATTTTATGATATCGTGGAATGTGGTGACTCTCTAAATCGCTTAAAATAAAACCAGGTTGAGTAAAAGATGACTAATTTCTAAAAATTCCTATTAATATTCAGTCTTGACAAAAACTAGTATTCAATCTTATAAAATCACTAATTTTATAAGATTATTTCCACTAATTTGAGCTTAGTATTTTTGAACAATGTAACTTACTTTAAAATAAATAAATAAATGTATAAGTATATGAAAGCTACCTCTTCCTCCCGGCATTGCCGGAAGGAATTTTTCTTTTCTTTTTTTCAGAATGTAAAACTAAAAAAAATATATATATATATGCATGCATAAATGATACTTTGTTGATTGGAATCAATTGTTACAAATTAATTTTTTGCATTCTTATGACAGTAGAAAAAAACAGTTTCGTTTTTCAGAGAAATGTAACGAACTAAAATTTCATTAAAATATTTCATAAAAAGGGGAAAGAAAAAAATGCATTATTTATTTATCATCTAAATTAAGTTATTTGCATTTTTTAAGATTTCTGATTATACGTATTTCAGATTTTTTTTTAAATTATTGTTAAAGGAAATATGCGAAACTTTTTATGCATGTACCTGAAGAAATGCCTGTCCTTATTTAAAGCAGCATTTGTAGAAATAATAATTTAAGATATTCCAAAAGTCGTTAACACATTTAAAAAATTTATATTAAGAGTATACTGATTGAAAAAGTCCCGGATAAAAATGTTAAGTCTACGGGAGCATTCTTTTCAAATATCTCGCTCAAATTTTAATATTTTGGCGGGATTTTTTTATATATAAGATAGCTGAGGACGGCCTATGACCAGGCTAGTTTTTACTTTTTAAACTTTGATTTCAGATTTAAAAAAAAAAAATAACTTTCGAAACTGGTTAGAACCAGTTCTGAAACTGAAACTATCATAATATTAATAATATATATAACCAAAATCGAAAAAGTAAAAACTAGCCGGGTTGTAGATCGTTCTCAGCTATCTTATATATAAAAAAAAACCCCGCCAAAATATTAAAATTTGAGCGAGATATTTGAAAAGATAGACTTAGCATTATCATTCGGGTCTTTTTCAGTCAATAGTGTGGGATCGTAAATCAAGTAATTGTCGTACAGCAATACGTTTTGGACTAAAATAATTCTCACATACAAAAGTGTTTTTTTGAGGGGGGGGGGAGATAACAATAATTAGATCAAAACTAGGATCATTAATTGCGCAGCGCATTTTTTAGTGTTTCTCCATCATCATTTTACAGACATTTCTCTTAAATATAAAAAAATTAAAAATATATGACGGAATGAAATTTTCGCCTTGCTTTTAACATAAAATGTATAGTATGAACTTTAAAATGTTCAGGTTTACTTCAAAGGCGATTAAAATAATCAACTACAGATGATAATGGTTAATTGTATTTGAAAACATCTTTGTACATTCAAGCCTTTAATATACCAATATTACCAGTTAAATATTTGTTTTTACCGTTCACCTAAAATATTACTAATTCAATCTTCAAGCCACGAGTCTCGTTCATTTTCAAAACGGAATCATATATTTGTATTGATAAAAGAAAATTTTCTCTGAGGAAGAGCCTGATTAAAAGATTGAAAGTACTAAGATGTTTTTTTTAAATAAAATTAACCATTAACATCTATAGTTGATTATTTTAATCGCCTTTAAAGTAAATCTGAACATTTTATTTTGTGACATTTGTCTTGTTTTACCTTTTGGTTCCTTGCAGGGATTTCCATGTCCATATTTAAAGATATTTGTATCTTTTTTTTAACTTTTTATTCATAATACACAATTATATAATTCTTTTGAATTTTTTTTTAGAAATATTGAAAAAGAAAATTTATACGAATTGATTATTTCCAGCTGAGCGAAAAATTGCCCAGGCCGGAAATCGAACCTGGATACTTGGCTTACAAGGCCAATGCTTTACCTGTTAAGCTATCTGGGCGATCATTAACCTAAAGTTAATAAAATGTTGTTTCTATAAAACTCAGTTGTAGAAATTGTTAAAATTAAATTTTAACCATACATGTAAGCAGTGAAAAATAATGAAGATATGTTATTGTGATAAAGTTATCTATTAAGGCTCCAAAAATGAAAAAGAAAATATTCCTCTTTGACTGAATTTCAGAATTTTTTTTCCGTGAAATCTAAACGCGACATTGTTTTCACCATTTCAAAATTTACATACGCATCTTTCATATCTGTATTCACATTTTTTTACATTTGTATATTAATTTTATCATTTTGATTTAAACTTGCAGTCTCGATGCTACTAGATGAAGCAAATTCTAAACTGTTCTTTTGACTAAAAATGAAATTTTGTAAATGAAACCAAAATTCACCAGGTTCTATAACACATGATATTCTTGACACAGCACGTATTATTTGGATTTAAATTTTACTGAGACAACGACAACATAAAGATGTAGCAATCATTTTTTCCTCTTTAATTAAAAAAGAGAACTCCTGTTGCTACGATTACAAAAACAGTATGAAAAAACTACAAAACAATTACTATTTCAAAAATAAATTAAGATACAGTTTTCAAATAAATTGCAAATAAGTACAATTTTCTCCCATAAAACGGTGTAAAAATTGAAAATTTTCGATGTTTAGAAGTTGAAAATTTTGCATTAGCAAAAATTGCAAAAACAAAGTTGCATTTCAAATTTCAAAGTGTTGCCATTCGCAAAATGACACATGCGTTTGCACAGATACGTTTGGCCTTTATAATACAGATAGATATAGATAACAGCAACCGTTCAGATGGTGGCAAGGGACTTTAATGGGGCATACACTGTAAAAAAAAGGGTCTATCTACTAAAAAACCTTTAGTGATCCTTGTAATTACTAAAAATTTTTTAGTAATCTTAGTCGGTTACTAGAAAATCTGTAAGAATTATAAGAAAAAAGTTAGCAACGAATAGAGTTAATAGTTTTATGTTTTTAATAGCTATTACTAAAACTCACTTGGTGTAGCCTTGATAGCATAGTAATTATAGTAACGGACTCCAGACTAAAAGGTCCCGGGTTCGATACTGGCCACCGCCAAATACGCCCCGAATGTATGTAGTGTAAGTACTCGTTAGTAAAGGGGTTATGAAAATCCTGTCGGAGCAGTTAGCAATGTTTGGTGCTGCCAACTATTGTAGTTTTGCCGAAAATCTTCCGCTTCAGAAGTCTGGATGCAGCTCGAAGGAACCTCCTGCCCTTCGGACGCACATAAAGGTTATTAAAAATCATTTTGGAGCTATAACTAAATTTTGCTTAATGATTCATACTAAAAATTTTTAAGTTAGTTATACAAAAAATTCTTTTGTACAGTATACAAAAGAAATGCTTGATTCACTTGCAAAAAAAAGTTTGTAATGGTTACTAAAAAATTCTGTGGAATACAAATTTACTAAAAAATTTTTAGTAACCTCTTGAATTTTTTTACAGTGTACTGAATACTCATGTAGCAACAGTATTGCAATTGCAATTTTCATAATACTTCATTTCAAATTCTACTTTAAATTTTTAATTTTTCAAAATATTATTAATATTCATTAATAAAGATACTGATTTTATACGAAAACAGTAGTTATTTCAGAATGAAAATTGAGTGGACAGTTTGAAAATAAATTCATGTAGGGGATCCGAACAGAATAATATGAATCTCTAATCGAAAGATGAATTATTGATGATGAATATTGAATAATGAATATTTTACAAAATAATATGAATACACAAAACTTCTAAATGAATTTTATTACATTATGGAAAGTAAAAGTTTTTAAGGTAGTTTAATGTATATATAATCTAATAAACATTGAAATAGGAAATACGAGAAATATGATGAGTAGAAATAATGATAATGATATTTGTAAAGTAATAGAAATCATATCACGTCAACATTAAAACTTATGAGTTACAAACGTGTGTCAAGAAGTTTAAATGAATAATAATAATAATTATCGAAAGCAAAGTTAAACAGCGAGTCTTTTGTGATAAAATGAATTAAACTCTTACTTTTTAGACTTTACGCTACATATATGAGTTTTTTATTTAGTTTTTTATAATTGTATATATTTAGTTTTTTATAATTGTAATTGCTACTAATAAAAAAGGATAACATTTTCATAATCTGTTCACTAAAGGATACCTCACTAAGAGAAGCGAAAATTGCATGGTTTGGCTGCATTGATAATGTTTTTTCCTGTGCACGGTTAGATATATAAAACATGTAAGAAAATACATGCTTAAATATAGATTATAAAACACTTTCCAACACTTTTTGAAATCTTTAACAAAACTTTGTTATTTAGGGAGATGAGGTGCTACTGTCCATAGCCAAATATGATGTCCATAGTCCATAGTCAAAAAATTTTGAACAGCCCTATATTTGATCTGTTGGTTGATAAATATACTATATAATGGAAAATTTAGTTTAGCAAATAAATTTCTATCAAGTTGAGACTTTTCTTGCAACAGTTTATAATTCTAAAAGAAACATACTTGAATACTTTTTCTCAGATCTGTAGTTTATCTGGTACATTTATTACACACCAGTATTTAGCTAAAATTTATTTTAAACCAAAACACTCTTAAAACTACTGAAATCACATTCCCAGAAATTATCATTTATAGGTGTCTATATATCCAATTCTTTGCATTGCCCTGTATTTCATTTTATCTATATTTTCAAACATTTCATAGAAAAATTGAATGCAGTAAGTTATTTGTGTTTATATTCACTAACGTTTGAGATCTCTTGTGTGTATCTCTGTATGTCATGTATAGCATTTATACACATTATATAATATGGATAGATTTAGTGAAACTTAAAAGAACGTATAATAATTAAAATGCATCTTATCCATACATCAGCAATCATTGGATACATGTACAGTACTTCGGACAGAATAAAATATTTGAAATATTTTCTGTGTCCCTGTAAATACAATGCACATTATATTATACACGACTATATCTTATAACTTATATTGAGCTCAGCAATTTATATCAATTTTATTAGTCACAAAATAGTTTAATATAATTAAAATATGTTGCTCACAATTTCCCCCTTTACAAATATGTAATGGAATTCTTTTGTGTGGCCCTGTAAAGAAAAAATAGCAGATTTTGGCATTGAATATTTTATAAAGAGCATATTTTAGTGCAATTCGTAAATGCATATAAATATTAATATGTATGGCAGGGTGTGACATCTTTAAAATTCATTTGAAACGATTTTTTTCCATAGGCGGTAATGTAATGGTAAACTTTTGACTGTCCCTATAAATAAACTTTTCATTCTAGAAACTTCAGTTGAAATAGGGTTCGTTCTATGATAAGCGGCAACAAAATCCAAACATTTTAGGACAATCGGAGTATATTTATTGGAGTTAAAGCGCGGATAGACGTCCAGACAAACCGAAATCATAAATACTTTTCAACTTTGTTGAACAGTGTTAAAAAGCGTGAAGAAACTTTCCAGCAGTCAGTGTTGTTGGACTATTTGAAAAAAAGATTAATATTTAATAAAAAATAATATGAGATATATTAAATATATTAAGTTTTTATAATTAGTAGAAACATATGACAGTAATTTACTGTTAGTTGTTTTATTATTTTATAAGAAATTATTTCACTTAAAAATTAGAATTAATGTTCAGCGGGCACAAATGTGGTCGTTATTTATTCGCAAAATTTTATCATTATTGAGTTAGAATTAAGAGGTTTTCATAATCATTGAAGTTATTTCAACGAAATACTCGAAGTCGGTCAGTTTATGCAGGAGAATTATTTACGGTAAAATGCACCTTTTTAGAAGATTTAATGTAAAGTAGGTAAATAAATCAAACGAGTATAATAGAATAATTCATAAACATCTGCCGCAAGAATATTTGAAAAGTTTCTTTTTATGAATGAATAATTTTAATTTTCGTTAAACACTTTACAATTGCACTAATGTAAGAGACACCAATTGTGTATATGTGATGTAAAATATAAAGGAAATATGAAAATATATCTTTCACTTTCATAATTAAATTATATTTGTAAACATCATACATTATAAAATCATTCACTTGCTTATTCTATGAAATGAAACAAATATGCGCAATTATGCAGATGCATTCTCGCAGATGTTGATATTACGAAGTTACCTAAATATAGTATCTAAAATTGTTTTCACATTCATTAAAGTTATTTCAATGAAATACTCGAAATCTCGTAGTTTATGTAGGAAAATTATGTGTCATAAATGCATCATGTTCCATATTTTAAGTTTATTAAGGTGAACTTTTTCTTACAGTAGAATACACCTTTTAAAAATATATAATATAGAGTAGGGAAATAAATCAAAGAAGTATAATGAAATATTTCATAACCATCTCCCTCAAGAATATTTAAAATGTTTCTGGTTATGAATGAATAATTTTAATTTTCGTTAAACACTTTACAATCGCACTAATACACTATATTGCCATTGATTATTGGACACTTGCGATTTTAGACATTTTACTAAATATCTAGAAAAATAAAATGAAGAAACATCTCGAAACTCTTAGTGCATAAATATAATTGTATACGCCATACATCGCCGTGAAGATTTTTTACCGAAACTCCATAGGGGACCGTCAACAAATTAAAAAAGAATGAATATCTTTTGAATAACCCTGTCAAAACTAATGTAGCAAAAGTGCTCAAACTCTAGATTATGATTGAATGCCTTATTGTAATACACTGTGTTCATTTTTATGCAAATAGCATGCATACTCGCAGAGTAATTAAGTTTTTTATAAAAATGGTCCCAAATTTTTCCAAGTTTTTTCCTTATAATTTTCAGAGTTCTTAATATAAAATAATATTTTATTCAGAAAATAGGACAAACAACATTGCACACAGTGCAGACAGTACCCTGTAATCAGAATTAAAAAATAATAAAAATTGTATGAAAAATGAGTAGGTTTACTAAATAATTTTTTGCTGCGCATGCGTCAAAGATATCAAAATTTTATTTGCATATTATGTTAGCTAAATGTATAGTGCAACTTTTGTATAAGTCTCAAAATCATAGCTTGAAAATTCTGAAAGTAATCGTCTATAGAAAAAGGACAAAATCCGTTGTTTCCAAAATGAAGCAAAAAAATGAGGGATTTTATCCATATGTAGTAGTACATCCCGTATTGTGTATTCTATATTGACACTAATCAATGAATATATGGATACAGCCCCTCTTGTTTTTGCTTCATTTTGAGAATAATGGATTTTCAACTAATTCAATTGACGATTATTTTCAGAATTTTCAAGTTATGATTTTGTGACTTTCACAAAAGTTGCTCTATACATTTAACTAACATAATATGCAAATGAAATTTTGATATCGTTGACGCATGCGCAGTAAAAAATTATTTAGTAAACCTACTCATTTTGTACAAAATTTTCATTATTTTTTAATTCTGATTACAAGGTACTGTGTGCAATGTTGTTTGTCATATTTTTTGAAAAAAATATTATTTTATATTAAGAACTCTGAAAATTATAAGGAAAAAACTTGGAAAAATTTGGGACCATTTTTATAAAAACCTTAATTACTCTGCGAGTATGCATGCTATTTGCATAAAAATGAACAAGGCGTATTACAATAAGGCATTCAATCATAATCTAAAGTTTGAGCGCTTTTGCTACATTAGTTTTGACAGGGTTATTCAAAAGATATTCATTTTTTTTAATTTGTTGACGGTCCCCTATGGAGTTTCGGTAAAAAATATTCACGGCGATGTATAGCGTATACTATTATATTTATACACTAAGAGGTTCGAGATGATTCCTCATGTATTTTTCTAGATATTTAGTAAAATGTCTAAAATCGCAAGTGTCCAATAATCAATGGCAATGTAGTGTATATGAGGTACAAATTGAGTATCTGTAATGTTAAATACGAAAAATACAATCTTTCAGTTTCGTAAATAATTGATATTTCAAAACATCGTGTATTATAAATTGAATCACTTACTTAATCTCTGAAATGAAACTTATATTCATACTATCTCGCAGAAGTCATATTATGAAACCACCTAATCATATTTTCGAAATTGTTTTCATATCCATGAAAGTTATTTCAACGAAATACTCGAAGTCTGGTAGTTTATGAAGGAAAATTATGTCTCGTAAATACATCATGTTACACATTTAAGTTTGTTAAAGTGAGCCTTTTGTTGGGGAAAGGGTTAGGTTTTTTAAGGTCTTGGTTTGTTTTTTACGAAGGAAATATAAAAAAATAATATCCTTCGCTTTTATAAATTGATATCTGTAAACATTGTGTATTATAAATTCATTCACTTGCTTATTCTATGAAATGAAACTCATATTCTTAATTATGCAGATGTATTCTCGCAGATGTTGATATTATGAAGTTACCTAAACATAGTATCTAAACTGTTTTCACATTCATTAAAGTTATTTCAATGAAGTACTCGAAATCTCGAAGTTTATAAAGGAAAATTACGTGTTGTAAATGCATCATGATCCACATTTTGTCCAGGGTAGATTTTTCTTACGGAAGATTTAATATACAGTAGGATTGGATTATTTTTGTCGCCCGATTATCTACGCTAGGGATATAGGACCAGGGGGGAGTGCCCTTCGTGGGGGTCTTTCTAAAGGGACCTAACCCGTATTTAAGCAAGGTTCAAATAAAACCACGAAAACTCCGAACGGTTAGGCCGACAGCCGCGATTGGGTTCGAACCCAGCACCTGCCGTCTACCATTTGAGAGGTCCGTACCTCTCGGCCACTAATATACAGTAGTAAAATAAATCAAAGGTGTATCAAAATATTTCATAACCATCTCCCACAAGAATATTTAAAAGGTTTCTATTTATGAATGAATAATTTTAATTTTAGTTATACACTTTACAATTTCACAGATATATGACACCAACTACGTACATGCAATGTAAAATACTTTGGAAATATGAAGAATAGTATCCTTCACTTTCGTAATTCATTGATATTTGTAAACATCGTGTACCATAAAATTTAATCACTTACTTAATCTATGAAATGAAATTTACATTCATACTATTTCACAGATTTTGATATTATGAAGCCACCTAAACATAGTTTCGAAAATTGTTTTCATATTCATGAAAATTATTTAAACGAAATAATCGAAGTCTGATAGTTTATGTTGGAAAACTATAATAGTTGTATAAAGTCTTATAAATACATCATGTTCCACAGTTTAGGTTTATTAAGGTGAGCCTTTTCTTACATTAGAAGGCATCTTTTTAGAAGATTTAATGTAAAGTAGAAAAATAAATCAAGGGAGTATAATAAAATATTTCATAACCATCTCCAACAAGAATATTTAAAAGGTTTCTATTTATGAATGAATAATTTACATTTTTCTTAAACATCTTGCGATTACACTAATTTGTGGCATCAACTGTGTACATGTAATGTAAAATACGAAAGAAATATGAAAAATAATATCATTGACTTTTGTAATTAATTAATATTTATAAACATCGTCTATTATCAATTTATTCATTTGCTTTTTCTATGAAACGACACGCATATCCGTAATAATGCAGATGCATTCTCGTAGATGTTGATATTATGAAGTTACCTATACATAGTACCTAAATTTTTTTTCACATTCATTAAAGTCATTTATGGAAATACTCAAAATCTCTTAGTTTATGTAGGAAAATTATATATCATAAATACATCATGTTCCACATTTTAAGTTCGTTAAGAGGAGTTTTTTATTACAGTAGAATACCCCTTTTAAGGAGATCTAATGTAGAGTAGGGAAATAAATCAATGGAGTATAATAAAATATTTCATAGCAATCTCATAACAATATTTCATAACATAAGAATATTTAAAAGGTTTCTGTTTATGAGTGAATAATTTTAATTTTCGTTAAACATTCTACAATTGCACAAATATTTGAGACACCAATTGTGTATATGTAATGTGAAGTACGAAGGAAATAGGAAAATAATATCTATCGCTTTCATAATCAATTAATATTTCCAAACATCATGTAATATGAATTCATTCTCTTGCTTGTTCTATAAAATGAAATGCATATTCGTAATACTTTCTCACATATGTTAATCTTATGAAGATACCTGAACATAGTTTCTAAAATTATTTTCACATTCTTTAAAAATATTTCAATGAAGTACTCGAAGTCTGGTAGTTTATGTAGGAAAATTATGTGTTGTAAATGCATCAGGTTCCACATTTTAAGTTTGTTTAGGGAAGCATGTTCTTACAATAGAATGCAAGTTTTTCGAAGTTTTAATGTACAGTAAGGAAATAAATCAAAGTTGTATCAAAATATTTCATAGTCACAAAGAATATTTAACAGGTTTCTATTTATGAATGAATAATTTTAATTTTCGTTAAACATCTTGCAATTGCACTGATACCGGGTGTCACAAAAATGACTGATGGCTTTCAAAATTCAATAAATTTCAAAGGGTGACAGCTATTATTTTTTTTTTTGCAGGAAAGTTATGTATAATATCAGGAGTTTTTTTTTTTTTTTTTTTACCGTATTTTTTATTTTAGTTCGAATTTCAAATAATAGGTGGCACTGACGGCGATTGAAGGCCAGGTTGACGCTTCACTCACCACTGATCATCTGGTCTTCAATTGCCGTCAGTGACACCTATTGCTTGAAATTCGAACTAAAATAAAAAATTGCGAAAAAAAAAAAAAAAACTCCTGACATTATACATAACCCTCCTGCAAAATTTTTTTAAATAGCTGTCACTGTTTGCAAGTTATTGAATTTTAAAATCCATCAGTCACTTTTGGGACACCCGGTACATGACCCCAGCTGTGTACATGTAATGTAAAATACGAAAGAAATATGAAAAATAATATCATTCACTTTTGTAATTAATATTTGTAAACATCGTGTACTATAAAATTTAATCACTTACTTAATTTATGAAATGAAATTTATAGTCATACTATCTCACAGATTTCGATATTATGAAGCCATTTAATCATAGTTTCTAAAATTATTTTCTTATTCATGAAAGTTATTTCAATGAAATACTCGAAATCTTGTAGTTATGAAGGAAAATTATCTGTCATAAATGCATCATGTTCCACATTTTAAGTTTGTTAAGGTGAGCTTTTTCTTATAGTAGAATGCACCTTTTAAAGAGATTTAATGTACAGTAGGGAAATACAGGGTGTATCTAAACTACTGGGCAAAACTTTAAGGGGTGATAGTACACATCAAGAAAAATAATATTAAATGGGAAACAAAGGGTCCCAAACGTCTTCCGAAGGAGATAGGCGCCATCAAAGTTTAGGGTCCAAAATTTGAAATGATTATAAAAAACGGAAAAATTGGTCGATTCGTTTGCGGTTTTCACGAAAACTATTCTTTATGTCAGTATTGTCTTGAAAATAAACTATAAAGATAAATTTCAAAAAATGCCGATAGAGGGCGCTTTAGATTTTGGTGTAACGAACAACTATTTTTTACCATTATTTTTTGAATCCCATTAAATATTTTTAGAAGTTTAAACATAAACTTAAATTTTGAGCTCAAAATCTGTATTTAAGTAGCACAAACTGAACTGTGTACGATGGTAGTGGGTAGGTTCAAATTTCAAATGATTATAAAAAACATAAAAATTGGTCAATTGATTTGCGGTTTTCACTAAAATTATTCTTTACGTGTGTATTGTCTTGAAAATAAATTACACAGATAAATTTCAAAAAATGCCGATAGAGGGCGCTTTAGACTTTGGAGTAGCGTAAAACTAGTTTTTTTCGTTATTTTTTGCATCACATTAAATTTTTCAGAAGCTTAGACATAAACTTAAGTTTTGAGCTGAAAATCTGAATCGTTGAGAGTGGTTAAGTAGCGCAAACTGAGTTGTGTTCAATGGGGGTGGGGAGGTACAAATTTCAAATGATTATAAATAACGGACAAAATTGGTCGATTCGTTTGCGGTTTTCTCTAAAACATTCTTTATGTGAGTATTTCCTTGAAAATAAATTTTAAAGATAAATTTCAAAAAATTCCGTTAGAGGGCGCCTTAAACATTAGAGTAACCAACAATTATTTTTAACTGTTATTTTTTTTTAATCTAAATAAATGTTTTAAATGCTTAGACTTAAATTTTGAGCTCAAAACCTGAATCGTTGGGAGTAATTAAGTAACGAAAAATTGAACTGTGTTCGGAGGGTGGGCAGGGTAACATTTCAACACCAGAACACAGTTCAGTTTGCTCTTCTTAACCCCTCATAACAATTCAGAATTTGAGCTCAAAATTTAAGTCTGAGCTTTTTCAAGCATTTAATTAGATACAAAAAATAACAGTTAAAAATTATTGTTGGTTATCCTAAAGTTTAAGACGCCCTCTAACGGATTTTTTAAAATTATTTTTAAAACTTATTTTTAAGGAAATACTGACATAAAGAATGGTTTTAGAAAAAACCGCAAACGAATCGACCAATTTTTTCGTTTTGTATAATCATTTGAAATTTGAACCTTCCCACCCCCATTGAACACAGTTCAGCTAGTGCTACCTAACCACTCTCAACGATTCAGATTTTTAGCACAAAATTTAAGTTTATGTCTAAGCTTTAAAAAATTTTATTGAGATGCAAAAAATAACGATAAAAAATAGTTGTACGTTACTCCAAAGTCTAAAGCGCCCTCTATCGACATTTTTGAAATTTATGTTTATAATTTATTTTCAAGACAATACTGACATAAAGAATACTTTTAGTGAAAACCGCAAATCAATTGATCAATTATTCTGTTTTTTATAATCATTTGAAATTTGAACCTACCCACTCCCATTGAACACAGTTCAGTTTGCGATACTTAACCACAGGTTTTGAGCTCAAAATTTAAGTTTATGTCTAAACTTCTAAAAAAATTTATTGAGATGCAAAAAATAACGGTAAAAGGTAGTTGTTCGTTATTCCAAAGTCTAAAGCGCCCTCTATCGGCATTTTTTGAAATTTATCTTTATAATTTATTTTCAAGACAATACTGACATAAACAATATTTTTCGTGAAAACCGCAAACGAATCGACCAATTTTTCCGTTTTTTATAATCATTTCAAATTTTGGACCCTAAACTTTGATGGCGCCTATCTCCTTCGGAAGACGTTTGGGACCCTTAGTTTCCCATTTAATATTATTTGTCTTTATGTGTATTATCACCCCTTAAAGTTTTGCCCAGTAGTTTAGATACACCCTGTATATCAAAGGCGTATAATAAAATATTTAATAACCATCTCCCACAAGAATATTTGAAAGGTTTCTGTTTATGAATGAATAATTTTAATTTTATTAAATACTTTACAATTGCATTAACATAAGAGAGACCGATTGCGTACATGTAATGTAAAATACGAAGGAAATATGAAAAATAATATCTTCCACTTTCATAATTAATTGATATTTGTAAACATCATACATTATAAATTAATTCACTTCCTTATTCTATGAAATGAAACTCATATTCATAGTTATGCAGATGTATTCTCGCAGATGTTGATATTATTAAGTTGCGTAAAATAGAATCTAATATTGTTTTTATGCTCATTAGGGGAGACCCGAACCCCATTTTTAGCCAAAATCATCAAAAGCTCAAAAAAAAAAAAAATTTTATCACAGAAAACGATAAAATACATATTTGCGAATACCCATATAAAAGTTCAGAAATCGGGGACACTTGGAACAGGCAGCAAATGAGCTTTTTTAATTGTAGTCACTATAGAGTTTAAAGGACTAGCGGCCATTTAAAATGTGTTTTCCTGAAAATGACTTTTTTCATATTTTGCCTAAGTTAAAAATACTAAGGCTCAGTGGTAAAATGGTTTAGAATCAAAATGTTTATGTTTTTAGAATCCTAAAAAAAATTGCAACAAAAGTAAGGAGATATATATTTTTTAACTATTTCTGAAAATTTTACATAAATTGGTAAACATGAATATTATAACAAATTTAAGGAAATTTACCATGCGTATTTTTTTTTTTTTTTAGCTGATTAAAATAGAAAATTAAAAACATCTCTCCCTAGGTCTTTTCCATATACTATAACACTATTTAAGAAATTTTAGTAATACCAAAAATTAAAAAATTGAATGAGGAGTAGTAATTTGAAAAAGTGTATTTTTCGACAAAAAAAAAAAATAAAATAAAATAAAATAAAAATAAAAATAAAAAAAAAATAAATAAATAAATAATCATAAAAATCCCCATAAAAAATGTACTTTTTAATAAAAAGTGAATTTTTTTGCTAATTATTCCTTACAAAAACATTCTTAAATAGTACACCAAAATTCATTACTTTAAAATCAATAATAACAATTTTGGTTTTTTTTCTTACGGGTCTCGCTTAAAGTTATTTCAATGAAATACTCGAAATCTCGTAGTTTATGTAGGAAAATTATGTGTCATAAATGCATAATGTTTTCTTCATTCAATTTGGTCTGATACTATGAATCAGCTCAACAGATGAAATCGAAAATCAATATATGTAAACGCTGCATACAGAATTATATTACATTAATTTACAACACGATTTTTCAAACGGTAAATCAATTATAAGTGATGTAAATTTTCCATGTGGATGAACCACGTCTATGTGGTGTTTCACCCAGATGAAATATTTAAATCTCTTATAATTAATTTGCCGTTTGAAAAATCGTGTTATAAATTAATGTAATATCAGATATTTTTATCAACTATATCTATTTTTTAAAGTCTACTTTATTAAATTGCCCAAATTTCAAGGAGGTACAGAAGGACATCTCGCACCAACCACGGATACCCAAAGGTTTAATTAGTTCAAAACCACGCACGCCCCACCCCCTCTCATGCAATGATACAAAATTAATATTTAAGTTGATTTTATACCTTTAATAATATCCCCCCCCCCCACAAAAAAATCCCTGTCGGCAGGGCCTATAGGCAAAGGTAGATTTCGAAAAGTGCTCATTTAAAAAAAAAAAAAAAAAAAAAAAAAAAAAAAAAAAAATGATTAGAGATAAACCCAGTTTAATAACTTCATTTGGCCATTTATGAAAAATTTTTAATTTCATTTTTCTGCAAAAACTGGTTTTATCAGAATCATCTTAAGAAAAATTCAGCTCAAATGCCCATTATGACAACATATTTTGAAATAGATTCTAAATTTATTAAAAAATCGACCAAAACAGTACATTATGCAGTTCCTAAATAACAAAAATCTGTCAGTTGAAAGCATTTGAGAAAAAATTTAATTTAAAAATGAGTCATAAAATAACCGATTTGTTGTTTAAATACATCCTTAATTCTTTAATCGTGATTGCTTCGGAAAATTTTGTGCGAAATACTCACTTTGACAGCATTTTAAAAAATATATTCTATCTTTATCAAAAAACTGCCCAATGCGTCACAGTATATAGTTCCTAAATAAGAGGATCTGTAAACTGGATGCATTTGAGAGCGAAAATGGATTTTAAAACGAGTCATAAAAAACGCAATTTGCTATGTGAAAACTTCCTTAAATTTTCAAATCTCGAAGACTTCGGGAAATTCTGTAAAAAATACCCATTTTTGGTAGCCTTTTTCAAAACATATTCTGTCTTTATCAAAAAACCGATCAATGCATCACATTATATAGTTCCTAAATAAGAGGATCTGTAAATTGGATGCATTTGAGAGCAAAATGGATTTAAAAACGAGTCAGAAAAAAACGCAATTTCTTATTTGAACACTTCCTTAAATTTTCAGTCACGATGGTTTGTGAAAATTCTGTTCAAAATTCCCTTTTTTGTAGCCTTTTTTGAAATATTTTCCGTCTTTATCAAAAAACTGACCAATGCATCACAATATATAGTTCCTAAATAAGAGGATCTGTAAATTGGATGCGTTTGAGAACAAAAATGGATTTAAAAACGAGTCAGAAAAAAACGCAATTTCTTATTTTAATACTTCCTTCAATTTTCAGTCCCGATGACTTTCGGAAATTCTGTTCAAAATACCCTTTTTGGTAGCCTTTTTTGAAATATATTCTGTCTTTATCAAAAAATTGACCAATTCTTCACTTTATACAGATTCTAAAAAAGAGGATCTACCATTTGGATGCGTTTAAAATCAAAAATGAATTTAAAAATGAGTCTGAATGTAAGCCGTTTGGATTTGAGGTTTTTTCTCCAACTCTTATTTTTGTTTAATTTCTTTTTGCTATACGAATTGGTCCTATGAAAAACTTGTCAATATAAAAGTTGTAGATATTTTTGAGGAGATGTAAAATAAATTTAATCAGATTTGATATCTTAAAAATTGACGGAGTTATGGATTTTTCTTTTTTTTTCAGCGCCCTTTTTCTTTTCGTTTTTAATTTTTTTCATCAGTAAAAGTTGGTCCTATCAAAAACTTGTAAATACAAAAGTTTTAGATAATTTTAAGTACATTTATAAAAAATTTAGTTGGACTTGATATCTTGAAAATTGACGAAGTTATGAATTTTTTTCTCTCAAAATCCCTGTTTTTTTCGCCCCTTGAGCCCACTTCTAAATTTATCAAAAATCTGTCATGTATATACTTTTGGCCCATTTTTAAGAAGTAATATAAACTTTAAACCGATTCGATATCTACTTTAATTAAGAAGTTATGGCGTTTTTTCTGTTTTCACAAAAACGCCCCCTATTACGACCCCCTTGGTCCGATTTTGCCCATTAACGAACTCAGCCAAGATTTTATCCCCATTGATTTTATGTACAAGTTTGGTGGAGATTGGCGAAGAATTATAGAAGTTATCGTGTCCATAAAAAAGTGATATATATATATAAACTGGTGCGATTGCAATAGGTAGTATTTCTTACGAAATCTACCTAAAAATCTAGATTCTCGTTGCTAAATTTATTTCTTCACCAACCTTTTTGCAGGGATTTACTAATTTTAAATCTTTGCCTTACCTCTTGATTCTATTGCCTAGGCTATGTTAAAGGTTATTACCGAAAACGTCTCACATCCAATAATTGAATATATACCCCTGTACGCAATTGCACACCCATTGGTTGTAGACATAATAACACATTCGCATTACCAGTGGACGTGAGGTTCTGCATTCGAAATTAGTAGACGGGAGGTGCTAGGTTCAAACCTAATCGCGACCGTCCACCTAATCCTTCGAAATTTATTATGGTTTTCTTGAAATCTTCGATTTCCATGAGTAAATATGGCTTAAGTTACTTTAAAAAGACTTCCATGGAAGGGCACCTCCATTTCATAAGGCCTATATCCCTTGTGTTCATAACTGGTCTTCATAAAACACAACAACAACAAGCTCTTTCGCCACAAGAGAAACTGAGAAAAAACACAGACCACACAGTTTTCTGAAGAATTTGCATCGGTAAAAGAAGACAAACAAAAGAATATAGTTGTAAATAATTTCCTACTTATTTTTTACTTTCTTCTATCTTCAATAGAAGAAAGTATTGTAATCGAAATTTTTTTCGACTTCCGGTTTTCGGCGGATTTACACGTTTTAGGGGTCAGAGATTCCAAAAAACATGTTTTTACAAAATGTCTGTCTGTCCGTGTGTCTGTGTGTGTGTCTGTGTGTATGTCTGTGTGTGTGTCTGTGTGTCTGTATGTCGCCATTCTACCATCAAAAAGTGTATGAAGTTATGCATAGAATTGAACCAAATTTTTTGTGAATGTTTTTGGCTGTGGCAAGCAGGTCCGCCTTCAGTTTTGAAATATTCCGCCGGAAGGGGGCGCTGCAATCGCGATTTTTGTGCCATTTTCAATATTGTACCGACCAAAAGTATATGAAGTTATGCATCGAATTGAACCAAATTTTTTGTGTATGTGTATGAGTATGGGTAGTTGGTCCTCCCTGAATTTGAAAAAAATCCGCCGGAAGGGGGCGCTGCAATCGCCATTTTTGTGCCATTTTCAATATTGTACCGACCAAAAGTATATGAAGTTATGCATCGAATTGAACCAAATTTTTTGTGTGTGTGTATGACTATGGCTAGTTGGTCCTCCCTGAATTTGAAAAAAATCCGCCGGAAGGGGGCGCCGCAATCGCGATTTTTGTGCCATTTTCAATATTGTACCGACCAAAAGTATATGAAGTTATGAATAGAATTGAACCAAATTTTTTGTGTATATGTATGACTATGGCTAGTTGGTCTTCCCTGAATTTGCAAAAAATCCACCGGAAGGGGACGCTGCAATCGCGATTTTTGTGCCATTTTCAATATTGTACCGACCAGAAGTACATGAAGTTATGCATCGAATTGAACGAAATTTTTTGTGTAAGTGTATGGCTATGGCTAGTTGGATCGCCCTGAATCTGAAAAAAATCTGCCGGAAGGGGGCGCTGCAATACCGAATTTTATGCTATTTTCAATATTGCACCACATAAAAGTGTATGAAGTTAGTTCTAGAACTGAACTAAACATTTTGTATATGATTATTTGTTGGTAAGGCAAATAAGTCCTCCCTGAATTTGAAAAAAAAAATCTGCTTATCATTCTATTGTCCATCGGCTCGTGCAGAGACGGAAATTCATTTTTACTCCGATTAATTGATTGAAGCAGAAATTTAAGATGAAAATGAAAGTTGGTAAGGTATTGAATTAAAATTATTAAAGCATTAAAATGAGTAACTATTTCTTTTTAATATTAAAATGTATGTATGAGATAGAAGAAAGTTTTGGGATTGGCACATCCAACTAGTTTCTTTTTGTAAATATTCTACTTGCAATATAATCTTAAATTGCATCATAACAGTATTTATTTAATTTAAAACAGTATTTTTATGTAATTTAAATGTTAAAAGACCGACAATTTAAAGAACACTAGAGTGAGTAGTTAAAAATATGTTTTCAATTTTAATTATGTCATTGAATATTTTCTTATGCATGAAAACACAATTTATCCCCCTCCCCCCAAAAAAAGAATTTTTATTAAACTAATGCTGTGTATAAATAAATTTGAATTCTCCATTCTTGATACAATGTATGATAATATAAAAACCGGGGCATATCTTTGTTTTATCTAAAACAGTAAATTAATTTAAGGAAACTTTCATGGAAAAATATTTAATTTAAATTAAATTTAAGTGGAAAGAAATTAAACTTTTAAAGATTAAAACAACATACACTTGTTTTAGAAAATAGTAATTTAATTCATTAAAATTTTAATTGACTTCAATCTTTACATATAAAAACATTTCATATTTATTTAAACATGTCAAAACATGTCAACTCTTTAATTTAATTTTTATTTGTGACACCTTCTAAGTAAATAAATATGAAATGTTTTTATACGTGAATGAAAAAAGGTGAAGTGATTTTGTTTTAGTTTTTGAAAAAACGAAAGCTAACAACAGTTTTAACATTCAATCTTTACAGTTTGATTCAAAACAAATTATTTCATTAAATGATGAAAAAAAAGTCGTAAAGGTCCATTAATTTAAAACTATTTTTCTCTTCATTTGAAAATCTCCATCATTATCACAACTATTCTTTTATTTTCTAAAAAAAAAAATATATATATATATAAAATGAAATAAATTAAACTTTGAACAAAACTTAATGAAAATCAGCGGCTAATCGCATTCATTGCTGCATAAGATAAAATCCACCTGCTGCACAAGAGTTAATCAATGTGATAAGTTTCAGAATTAATGGATAAACTTTTGTTAAAAGCTTTATAACTTTTTACGAAATATCGATCTTAGGAGTATATTTTGGAAAGGTGATTGCAGGTAAGTGGACTAAATGTTTGGCAAAGATAAAGTCCGAAAGTATACAAGAACTGATTTAAATATAATTTTACTCTTGTTATATCTTCATTTGTATCTATACAAGAGTCATTAAAACATACTTTTCTAGAAAAGCAATTTTAATTTCTCCTCTTAAACCTTTCGGGTCCGAATTTTTTTAGAGTCTGAGAAAAAAAAAACCCTTCTTTTTCAATAATTTTAATCTTAGTTATCCAAATAGACTTACAAAAGTTTAAAAAGTATCTCATCATCTAAAACACAAGAAATGCATTTATCCTGTGTACCATTTACAGCAGTTTTATACGATAATAGGCTAAAGAAAAGTTCTTGGAGACATTTAGAAAACTTCGAATTACAACCGTGTTTGACATTTATTATAGCTTCTTAAGGTTTTCACGTTTTATCATACATAGCTTGTTCAGAAAAGTAACGGGTATTTTAAATTTAAATAGTAAAATATATACATAAAATAAATGAATCACAATTGTGCAAAGATAATTAAGAATATTTTTATTATTATTGGTATTACTGAATGTCAAAACATTAATGAGACCATAATAAGAAAGACATAGTCATATATTGTCATTTCAATAGGATAAAAGTAATTAAATAACTTTTAAGACAAAATAAAACTATGAAATGACATGTGTTATTAATAGTACATCAGACCTGAAATGCTTAAGTCGCCAGATTACTTTCAAATTGATCGAAAAATCGATTTTTGTTTTTATAAATTAAATAAAAGTCTGTTTAATTACGAATATTTTGACACTTCATTTTCATCCGTACAGCAATTGTATAGCAAAGTATTGTGAATTTTGTTAATACACCCCTCAAAATTATTCACACAAAAATTAAAATTTTAAACGGATTTTTCTAAATATTTGTATTTCTTCACTGTCATGTTTTAAAAATGCTAAGTTTTTTGTATTTTAGAAATTTAAACTTTTATTTAACCTTTCTTTTATTATATATATCTTAATACTGCGCATAAAATTACCCTTAAAGTTTTCGTATTTTAAGGAGTAGTTAAAAATATGCTTTCAATCTTCATTATGTCACATACTATTTTCGATTCAATAAAGACACAATTTATTACAGCCTCCTCCCCCCAAAAACCTTTTATTAAACTTATGCTCTATGTAAATAAACTTGAATTTCCCATTCTTGACACGATGTATGATGATATAAAAACTTGGGCATTTTTTTTTTAAATCTAAAACAGTAAATTAATATTGTTAAGATATAAGAATTACTTAATTTAATTTAAGTGAATAGAAATTAAATTTTGGAAGATTAAAAAAAAATACATTTTTTTTTAGAAAATAGTAATTTAATTCATTAAAATTGTAATTGACTCTCCAATCTTTGCAGTTAGATTCAAAAGAAATTATTTCATTAAATAATGAAAAAAATCGTAAAGATCCATTAATTTATAACTATTTTTCCCGTCATTTGAAAATCTCTATCATTATCACAACTATTCTTATATTTTCTAAAATAAATAAATAAAATAAATAAAACTTTTGAACAAAACTTAATGAAAAGCAACGGCTAACTTCATTCATTGGTGCAGAAGATAAAATCCACCTGGTGCACAAGAGTTAATCAATATGATAAATGTTGGAATTAATGGATAAACTTTTGTAAAAATCTTCATAACTTTTTACGAAATATCGATCTTAGGAGTATATTTTGTAAAGGTGATTGCAGGTAAATGGACTAAACGTTTGGGAAAGACAAAGATCGAATGTTTATAAAAAGTGATTTAAATATATTTAAACTCTTGTTATATCTTCATTTGTATCGATACGAGAATTATTAAAACATGCTTCTTTAGAAAATCAATTTTAAATTGTCATCTTAACCTTTTCGTATCCGAATTTTTATACAGTCTAAGAAAAGAATACTTTTTATTTCATTAATGTTAATCATAGCTATTCAAATAGACTTATTAAAGTTTAAACATTATCGCTTCGTCTAAAACATAAGAAATGTATTTATTCTGTGTACCATTCACAGCAGTTTTATATGATAATAGGCTAAATGAGAGTACTTGGGGACATTTGGAAAACATCGAATTACACCTGGTTAAACATATATTACAGATTCCTAATATTTTCACGTTTTATCATACATAGATTGTTGAGAAATGCAACCTGTATTTTAAATTTAAATAGTAAAATATATACAAAGAGGTGCAAAGAGAATTAAGAATATTTTTATTATTATTGTTAATAATGAATGTCAAAACATAAATTAGGTCATGATAAGAAAGGCATAGCCATATACTGTCTTTTCAATAGGTTAAAAGGAATTAAATAACTTTTAGGACAAAATAATACTCTATGAAAATACATCTATTATTAATAGTACGCGACACCCAGACCCGAACGGGTTACGTGACCAGCTTACTTCTAAATTAATCGAAAAATCGGTTTTTGTTTTTATAAATTGAATAAAAATCTGCTAAATTATGAATATTTTGACATATTATATTCAGCAATTATATAGGGAAGTATTGTGAATTTTGTTAATGCATCTAGAGAAATTATCCACACAAATTAAAATTTGAAAGAGATTTTTCTAAATGTTTCTATTTTTTCACTTTCATATTTTAAAAATGGTAAGTTTTTTTTTTTGTATTTGTATTTGAGAAAGAAATTTAAACTTTTATTTAATCTTTTTTATTATGTATGTCTTAATAGTACGCATAAAATTACCCTTAAAGTTTTTAAGGAGTATTTTAAACTATGTTTTCAATCTTTATTATGTCACATAGTATTTTCTGTTGAATAAAAACACAATTTATCAACCCCTCTTCCCCCCAAAATACTTTTATTAAACGTATGTTCTATATAAATAAACTTGAATTTTCCATTCTTGACACGATGTATGATGATATAAAAACTGAGGCATATTTTTTTAATCTAAAACAGGAAATTAATACTGTTAACATATAAGAATTATTTAATTTAATTTAGTTTTAAGTGAAAAGAAATTAAACTTTTGAAGATAAAAATGAACATGCATTTTTTTTAGAAAATAGTAATTTAGTTCACTAAAATTTTGATTGACTTTCTAATATTTACAGTTTGATTCAAAAGAGATTACGTTATTAAATCATGGAAAAAAAATCATAATGATCCATTAATTTAGAACTATTTTTCTTCCGTCATTTGGAAATATAAACCATTATAACTACTATTCGTTTATTTTCTAAAAAAATAAATAAAATAAATAAAATTTTTGAACAAACTTAATGAAAAGCGACGGCTAATCTCACTCATTGGTGCAGAAGATAAAATCCATCTGGCGCACAAGAGTTAATCAATATGACAAGTTTCGGAATTAACGGATAAACTTTTGTTAAAAGATTCATAACTTTTTACGAAATATTGATCTTAGGAATATATTTTGACTGACACCTTTTACCAAAGTTGATTGCAGGCAAGTGGACTAAACGTTTGGGAAAGATAAAGTTCGAAAGCTTATAAGAACTAATTTAATTATAATCCAACTGTTGTTATATCTTCATTTGTTTCGATACAAGAATCATCAAAACCTACTTTTTTAGAAAAGCAACTTTAAATTGTCACTTAATCCTTTCAGGTCCGAATTTTTTTATAGTCTGAGAAAAAACTTCTTTTTATTCCAATAATGTTAGTCGTAGCTATCTAAGTAGATTTACTAAAGTTAAAAAATAATCTCATCGCCTAAAACCTGAGAAATCTACTTATTATGTGTACCATTCAGTGTATTTTATTTGATAGTAGGATAAAGAAGTGTTCTTGAATACATTTGCAAAACATCAAATTACAACGGGGTTTAATATATACTACAACTTTCTGGAGTTTTTATGTTTTATCTTACATAGCTTGTTCAGAAAAATAAACTGTATTTTAATATAAAATAATTTTAACTTTAAGTAATTAAAAAAAAAATTAACTTTAATTTAAAGTAATATATATATATATATATATATATATATATATATATATATATATAATAATAATAATAATAATAATAATAATAATAATAATAATAATAATAATAATAAAGGAATAGCAAATGTGCAGAGAGAATTAAGAATATTTTTATTAATATTGTTATTACAGAATGTCAAAACATGAATTAGGTTATAATAAGAAATTCACAGCCATTTGCTATTATTTCAATAGGTTAAAAGTAACTAAATAATTTTTAAGACAAAATAACACTCGATGAAAAGACATGTACTGTTAATAGTACAAGAAACCTGTAAGGCTTAAGTGGCCAACTTATTTCTAAATTGATTGAAAAATCAATTTTTGTTTTTAGATATAAAAAAAAAGTCTGTTTAATTATGGATTTTTTAATACGTCATTTTCACCCATATAGTAATTACATCGTGAGATATCTTAAATTTTATGAACATATTCAGCGCAATTACCCACACAAATTAAAACTTTATATGTATTTTTCTAAATGTTCGTATTTCTTCACTTTCATGTTTTAAAAGTACTAAGTTTTTTTCATCTTTTATTTATTTTTTTACGAAAGAAGTTTAAGCCTTTCTTAAAATTAAGAGAAACTTAGCACTCATTCAAATTGGTAATTTTATAGTACCAAACTCAATGGTATAGCTACAATTTATAAAACGATAGTTATGATGCTATGCTCATCGTTTAACATAAAGCTTTTGTAGCATAGAATATCTTTAACTGTTCTAGCACGAAGTTTCAATTTAAAATCTTTTCTTGAATACATTGCTTTATAATTCAAAAAAATGCATTTTGCACAAAACATTGGAATTGGACAAATTTGCACTTTTTCATAAAGTAATAGAAATTTATAATCTGCAAATAGAGAGTCAATAGAAATCTACAGCAGTTTTTAGTGAATATATACTTAAAATTAATCAAAATTCATTGATATAACAATTTTGCTTGTAATGTATTTTTTTTTAATTAAAGTTTTGCAATTCCTGAGTGCATCGAATTTTGCAAGGTTTTTCTTTTATTTCTTTACTAAAATGCACTTTTTAATTAAACCATTTTGCATGTTTTCTTAAAATTAGTATCACATGCTATTAAGCAGTAATTGGTTAAATATAAAAGATACAGCCTGTGTTATTGTCATCAAAATACAACTAAAGCATCTCTTGTTGAGCTTCAATTATCCTGTCATTTAATATGCATTTAGTTTAATGAAATTATGAATAAATATTTTATACAGCTTTTAATAACGCTATAAATTCATGAAGATAATTTTAAGGAAAATTAATAAATATCTATTGACATAAAGAGTAAGATATTTGATGAAATATCTTTAAATTTAATGAAGTATTTCTAAAAATTTATTTTGTGTATCACATGGAGATATAAAAATAATTCAATATTCGAAGTTATGAACTTAATTATATAATTAAGTTATTATTAAAGATGAGGTATTTTTAATTAAGACTTATGTAATCTATTAATTGTAACTTATAGTCAGTTTTTAGTTAGTTTAAATTTAAAAGTAAGTAGATATCAGTGAAGTGACAATTTTCGTTAATTTGCGTTATAAGATTGCATCTAATTTTAGAACACTTTATTAAAATTTAATTCTAATCAAAACCTTTTTCATGCTTTCTACAAAAATCGAACTTATACTATTTATTTATTCAAAATATTTTGCAGTAAATGGCTAAATATATATAAAACAAAAAGATATTTTCTTTAAAAGAGAGCTAAAGCATCTATGACGTAATCTAATGAATTTATTAATAAAGAGGAGGTGTTTTTAATTAAGATTCGTGTAATATAGTAAGAGAAATTTATTGAAAGTTTTTAGTTAATTTAAACTTAAAAATAAGTAGATATCAGAGAAGGGACAGTTTTGCTTAAAAAGTATTTTTTTTAACAATATTGATTTACATTACAAAATTGCATCTAATTTTGCAAAATTTATTTTATTTGTTCTCGCCTTTATTAAAATTTAATTACTAATCAAATCCTTTTTCATGTTTTGAAAATTTGAACCACATTCTATTAAGTAGTAATTAGTTAAAAATAAAAAAATGATATTGTCCTTAAAAGACAGCTAAAGCATCTATCATTTAACCTTTATTATCACGTCGTTGAATATGCTTTTAGTTTAATGAAAGAATCAACATAGATTTTATACAGCTTTTAAAAAGGACTATAAATGCACGTAGAATGTTCCAAGGATAAGTATATAGTTTTTTTATCGATCAAAGAGTAAGGGGCTGTGCATATGTAACGTTATCATTTTAGGAGGGAGAGGGAGTCTTCCATATGATATCGTAAGATATCTCCTGGGGGAGGAGGGGGTCTCTTGATATCGGTATCATTTTTGTTGCAATAAAAATTTTCTCTTTTTATTTGTTACATGGTCTTTGGTCCAAAATAATATGTTGTCATTTTTGTCAGTCTGTTATCTTTTTTTATGAAAATGTAAAGCTGTTATTAAAATCACTAAATTATTATAAAATTATTTAATCCTAAAGTATGGAGTACCACAATGTAGAGGTTTTCATTCTTCTTCATATGTGTATGTACAGACAGTGTGTCCACTCTCAACGGTGGCCGATGGCTAATTTCTAAATAGTTTTTTATAGACTTATAGTTCCAATTGCAAAAATGCTTCAAAAAAGTTAAGAATTGTTTTTAAACGATTTAGGTAAAAAAAAAATAATAAAAAGTTACAAAAAATTAAATTTTTATACGGTCCCAAGGTGCCGATATTTAGTAAAAATTTTCCATCACTCTAACAAGCAATATAAAAAAGATACCATTCATCTAACATTAAAATTTACGGTATTTACATATTAACGCCACCGCAGCAGAAGTTGCGATAATGCGCCAGTAAAGAGCAACCTCGTTGTTTCCACGCGCACGCACTTATCTTTTGATTTCTTGTTGTCTAGTTGTTTGCTGATTTTTGACGCCATTTTTTATTGTTTCGAAAATGCGTATTTGGGATTTACCAAACACAGATGAAGAAGCAATTATATTTTTTCAAAAGCGAAGTATTTTACCAAAAATACGAAAATGTACCAATTCCCATGACATGAAACTTTATTTTGGTAAACCTAATTTTTGGAAGTGCAATTTAAAACAATGTGATCAGCAAGTTGGACTCAGAAAAGACAACTGGTTTGAGGGAAGCAGATTTCCAATTTGTTCAGCTTTGCGATTTATATACTGCTAGTGCAAGGAGTTGACATCAATTAAATTTTGTGAAAAACAACTTGTTAAACCTAAAACTGTTGTAGATTGGAACAATTACATGCGTGAATTATGTGTCCTGGATACACTGTAAAAAAATTCAAGAGGTTACTAAAAATTTCTTAGTAAATTTGTATTCCACAGAATTTTTTAGTAATCATTACAAACTTTTCTTTACAAGTGAAACAAGCATTTCTTTTGTAAA
Organism: Maratus speculifer; assembly: GCA_964019185.1. Lineage (NCBI taxonomy): Eukaryota > Metazoa > Arthropoda > Arachnida > Araneae > Salticidae > Maratus > Maratus speculifer. The sequence goes on along the minus strand of OZ025290.1, from coordinate 428,575,516 downwards.
CTGAACAAAAGACTTTTTTGTATAACTAACTTAAAAATTTTTAGTATGAACCACCAAGCAAATTTTAGTAATAGCTCCAAAATTATTTTTAATAACCATTACTGCGGCCGAAGGGCAGGAGCTTTCTTCGAGCTGCATCCAGACTTCTGAAGGGGAAGATTTTCGGCAAAACCGCAATAGATGGCAGCACCAAACATTCCTACTTGCTCCGACAGGATTTTCATAATCCCTTTATTAACGAGACACTACATACATTCGGGGCGTATTTGGCGGTGGCAAGTTTCGAACCCGGGACCTTTTAGCCTGGAGTCCGTTACTATAACCACTATGCTATCAAGGCCACACCAACTGACTTTTAGTAAGAGCTATTAAAAATATAAAACTATTAACTCTTATTCGTTGCTAACTTTTTTCTAGTAATTCTTACAGATTTTTTTGTAACCGACTAAGATTACTAAATTTTTTTTAGCAATTACAAGGATCACTAAAGTTTTTTAGTAGAACGACCCTTTTTTTTTACAATGTATGGAGAACAAACCACACAAGAAGGTAGGTGGTCCAGACTGCATTGCGGAAATTGATGAAAGTTTGTTTACTAAACGTAAAAATAATTGTGGTCGAGTGTTACTTGAACAGTGGGTGTTTGGTGGTAAGTAGAGAAACAAAAGATTCGGTTGTTGTCACTGTTCCTGATAGAACTGGCTCTACCCTTCTTGATAAAATTATTGAAAACATTGCAGATGGTAGCACAATTTATTCTGACAGTTGGAAAGGTTACCGAACGAATAAAATAGAGATAGAACGATTCCAACATGTTAAAGTCAATCATAAATACAATTTTATTGATCCTGATACAGGAGTTCATACACAAACAGTTGAGAGAATGTGGGGCAGTGCTGAATGGAGGAACAAGAGACATAGAGGGACATCGAGACATCATTTGGAATCGTATTTAGCAGAGTTTATATGGCGACAGCATCAGGTGAAAGAAAATAAAGACTGTTTTGAATCTATGTTAAACTGAATATCGGCCCACTTTCCACCGAAATACGATTGACTAATTTGTTTTGAATGTGTTTTGAATTTTGAAAGTGTTTTGTATTTTGATATTGTTTTGATTTTAAATAAAGTATGTCCTTTTATGATTTGACGGAAACATTTTAGGTTTACATTGGCGGTACATAAAAACCGCCATGTTTTATGATTTGACGAAAAAATTTTAGGTTTACATTAACGATACTTAAAAACCGCCAAATCTCTAGGTGCGGTGACGTTGATGCGTAAGTACCAAATTTACTTAAAGTAAAAGTAATGAACATAATTATACAATAGAGCTAGAAATTAAGTGGCGGAAATACTTGGACTTGACAAGAAAGATACCTTTAAGTCAAAAATGTACTTTATTGTTCAATATAATTTCGTTTTACTTCGATTCACTCAGCCTAACGTTTTTCTATTTTTTATCTTCCCTCAAAAATACTCTCCAACTCTTCAAAATAGGTGTTTATTTCAGTAATAGGCTCATCGTAGAGTACTTTTTTTTCCATCGAGCTGTTTTTTTTCAAATTTGAAAACATAAAATAATCGCGAAAGACTAAATCTTGCTAATATAGTGGATCAAAAGCAGTTTATAACATAATTCATAGAATTTTGCTTTAAAGATAACATAGGTATGCACGTGTGCATTGTCTTGATGACAAAGATTATTATTTCACCAAATGCGAACTTTTTCTTTCACAAAATTGTTGACACGATCCAGTAAATTGACATAATATTCTCCATTGGTAGTTTTTCCTTTTTCAAGGTAATCGACGAGGATTGTGCTGAATTCATCCAAAGACACTGTAGCCTTGATTTTAGTAGCATTTAAAGCTGTCTTAGCCCTGTTTGCCGCAGTTTGGCCATGCAAAACTAACTTTTTGAATTACTCTTTAGTTTCTGGTATACTGTGAATGATTTCATGTTATAAATCGACACCTAAAATCATTTAGATTTCATTTTAACTTCGCCAAACATTTGTTGACACACGAGTATGTTCAATGCCAATAGGGAGCATTTGCAGCGGCCATTTTGCGGAAAGCTTTTCCAAATCCAAATTAGTTGTTAAAATATTTTACGCGCATTCAATTGAGATGCCGCAATCTCAAGCACATTCATTCTTCTATCGTTTATCACAATATCATAATTTTTTTCAATCAGTTCTGATGTCGTAATTTCAATTGTACGACGGAGAAGTTCTTCATCTAAAATGCTTGTACGACCGTTTTTAGGTGAGTTCGTAATTATGTAAATACGTAGCACCTATTTTTGTCGCTCAGTCCGTCCGTCTGTCCGTCTGTCTGTCCGTCCGCATATAACAACGCAAAAACTACCCAACCGAATCGTTTGAAATTTAAAATACATAATTATAACATAATTTTGTCGAGTCATTTCAAATTTTATGAAAATAGGATGGATAGATCAGTTACAGGGACAATCAAAATGATTCCGTTACATCACGGTCAATGGGGAAAAAAGTTTCAAATGCATTTTAATCGTTTGAAATTTAAAACATAATTATTGCGTAATTTTGTCGAGTTCTTTCAAATGTTATGAAAATCGGATCCATAGATCATTTACAGGGACAATCAAAAGTATTCCATTACATTACGGTCAATGGGAAAAAAGTTTCGAATGCATTTTATTGATGTTACACTCATTCGAACATAATAGAATTGGCATGAATCTATGAAATATATACTAAAATATGCATTCCGCACAATCTGTGATGCAAAAAATTTTATGAATAAGATATACGTTGCTGAGGTGTAATAAAAATTACTTCCTGCATATTTACAGAAACACAAAGATTTCGACTACTATACTGTATCCGAAGTACGCTCTACTATATCAGCAAGATCCGAATATTTTTAAAAATTCGTTACCGTACGAACGCACCTCATTTGCTACGTTCACGTGCAATTTCCAACTTGTTTAATTTAGCTGCGCTTTTATGGTTGATAACGAAGGTGCAGATTTCACATCAACTATTTTGAGTTCCCGTTTAGTCTCACAAATTGTTTTTTTAATTAAAAAATAGGTTTTTCATCACTGCTCAATATTCAATTTATTTCCATTTTGAAGTATCACTAAAGTTGTTATATTCTAATGGTTTCTATTCATAAACTAAACCACTTAGTGAGTTGCAAAATTGCCATGTTTGGTCCGATAGGTCATCTTTACGAAATGAACCATTTTTTTTAAATTCTAGTAGCACCACCTCTGACTGAGTCCAGGTACTTATTATACTATCCTCGTATATTGTGTAATGTCTACCAACTCCAGTGAGGTAATTGAAGACGATATCTCAAGATTTTTGCCTGTTTATTTAAATTGGATTAACATGACTTGGGTAACCCCATTCAAAATTTAACCAGTGAATTTTAATTGGAAATTTCGCCTTAATTAAGGTAGCCTCTCGTTGTAAATTTTCAGATATAAACAAATAAATAATTTTTGCTATTTTTTACTGCACTGCTAAAAATGTCTGTAAAAACACAGAAAAAAGCGACACTTTATGTAAATTTACACTAGTTCTCGCTTAAAAGTATTTAATCGTGTTTCTTGGTCATCCTTTTAGAGGCATTTCCCTTGTCATGTTTAATTCCTTGTAGTGATTTACATGTCTTTATTTTTTTTAAATCTATGTTAAAATTTGTAATTCAAAATGCACACTTTTAAAATTCTTTTGTAATATTATCAGACAGATTAAAGACGAAAATTTAGTTTAAAAATTGTTTTTCTTTTTCATAAACTTAGAATAGTTCAAAAAGGGAAAAATAATCTCCTCGGAATTATTGTCAATTTTTATTAACAGTCACATAATTATGACAAAATACATACTTTATTCACAGTAACGATAGTTACTATAGTTCAGACAGGAAGGAGTCCTCCCGCTGTCACGAGGTCTCGGGTTCAAACGCCAGGACGGCTAGGTACAAGTTGGGTAAAAATTAAATTCTACACCAATTCAAATTGTTTCGTAAAATTAAATTTCTTTGAGGTAACTAAAGAATGACTGGATCCGTAATTATGAAAACTAACTAAATTACTATTATTAAAAATAAATTTACAGAGTCTTGCGTATTTTTAACGATGTTAATTTACAGAGACTGTTGTAAATTTACCGAATGACTTCTTTGTTATTTAAAAGAATTTCGGTTTTCTATTCTCAGTAATTTTACACATTGTAAAAAAAATTCTGCAAAGTTACAAAAAGTTGTCTTGGAAACTGACATTCCTCGAACTTTTTATGCAACGACAACAGCAAAAGTTCTTGTAACAGACACAGATTTGCACTGAAAATAAAAAAAAAAAACCTGTAAAGTTACTAACAAGGAAGGTCTTCATACGGGCATACTCCGAAAAATCAGAAAAAGTTACACCCCCCAGGGGAATACCTTCTTTAGGTATTTACGGGCTTCGCGACCCCGGGATCCTGAGCGATCATTCTCCTTTCCTTTTTTTCTTCTTATTTTAGTTGTCTATCCTTTTCTCTTTGTTTCACACTTTTTAATCTTCTCTTTTCAGTTTGTTATCCCTCTCTGTTCTTGTTTGTTTTTTTACTAACTCTTTGTTCTTGTTTGTTTTCTTACTAACTCTTTGTTCTTGTTTGGGGTTTTTAGACTAACTTTTTGTTCACATAGCTCTTTGTTCTATTAACTTTGTTGCTGTTCTTTTGTTTAAAAAAAAAAAAAAAAAAAAAGAAAAAAAAAATTAAAATAGACAAAAGACAAAAAAGACACCATTTTTTTAAGCTCCCTCTCGTATAACTCTTTTACAATAGTGGTTTTTTTTATTCACGTGAGACACCCTGGGTGTTGAGGTTTCTTTTAACCTCATCGACTCGTCTCTTCCTTTTTAGGTTGATATCGAGTCCCAGGGTGCAGGGCATCTCTGAGCTCTGGTTCCAAGTACGGGGGGCGCCATGCTTGCATGGTGATTGTTAGGAGTAACACCGGAAGACTGGTGCCTTTCGATGTAAGGGCCGGCTGTAGGTTGGACAGAGCTGTAAAGGCTTACCTACGGCTACCAATTCTCCTTGGAAAAGAACCGGAGCTTCGGAGATGCTATCGAGTTTAACCCAATGTTCGAAAAACGTGGGGGTCTGTTGAAAATAGTTTTCGCCCTTTTGAGACCTGCACCAGACGTAACGGTAAGAAGAAGGGTCGGTGACCAGGCCCGATGCCTGGCGTTTTATTTTACTCTTTCTCTCAAATATGGCGACAAATTTAGGAATTAAGACATGCGATGTGGTAGCCCCACAACCCCATAACTCGCTTAAAAATCAGCCTGAAACTGTAATGTCTCAGAGCTCATCAGAGATGGATGTATCTGCTTACGAAGTGGTAGCCCCACAACAAAATAAAGAGAATAAAGAATTGAACTATACCTCACAATCTACCTCATGGGCAGAACGGGTTGAAGAGTTTTCTTCCAACATGGAAAGTAAAACTGTCAACTCCGATGCCAATAAAATCAAAGAAAGATTTTTTGTAATAAAACGGCAAGAAGGAACTTTTGAAAAGACATCACCTTTTTTAATACATAAAGCAATACAAGGTTTGGTTGGTGAACCCAAAACAATAAAAAAACTCCGGACAGGTGAACTACTAATAGAAGTCAGCAACAGCCAGCAAGCTTTGAATTTAAAAAAATGTACACATCTTGCTAACATTGCCGTCACCATATTGCCACATAGATCATTAAATACATCTCGCGGAGTAATCTCGGAGTCTGATCTTTTGTATGTCACTGAAGACGAAATATTAGAAAACCTTAAAGACCAAAACGTCATCGAAGTCAAACGAATAAAAATTTACCGTAAAGACGAGCAAACCTCTAATCAAGTCCAAATACCTACGAAGCACATCATCCTCACATTTAATACACCCAACTTACCTAAATATATAATTGCTGGGTATTTATCATGCTCAGTTAGACCCTACATACCAAACCCATTGCGTTGCTTTAAATGTCAACGCTTTGGGCACTCAAAAATCTCTTGCCGAGGGAAACTCACTTGCGGTCGGTGCGGCGTAGCTGACCACGAAAGTATACAATGCCATGCAACACCTTATTGTGTAAACTGTAAGAAAGACCACCCATCTTACTCAAAATCCTGCGAACAATGGAAGAAAGAAAAAGAAATACAAACCATACGTACTAAAGATAATATATCATATCCAGAAGCCAGAAAAATTGTTGAATCCAGGACTCCCAAAGTTGGTGTATCATATGCTACTGCCTTATCAAAAACTTCTCACAGAACTTATCAAACCATTGCAACACAAACAGAACTCCCTACTGAAACTAATCATCAATCAAACCAAAAAGAAAACAGCTCCTCAAATAATTTAAATAAAACTAATAGAACTACACAATCTAGCTCATCTAAATTAGTCAATTCCATTCCTCCTAAATCACCGCAAAATGGGACTTCAAAATCATCTCAGTCTCTTTTTCCTAAAGCTCCACTCCATAAAAGAGGCACTCAAAATACAACCAAAATAACACCTTTAAAAACAAATCGTAAATCTGACACAGAAAAACACAGCCTTCCAATTATTAAAACTATTGTATCATCTGAAAACCTAGTTAAGAAGAAAAAGAATAAAACACAGAAACATCAACTAACTCAAAAGCAGGATACCAAAACTCATGAGACCACTGTGCAGGATGATGATGCTCTTTACCTTCATCCTGAACAGGATGCAGAATTGGACGATGGAGATAGTAGCATGTCTACTACCTCCGAACAAAACGACATAGATACTTATATCTAACTCGCCCATTCATGACAAATATTATCTCATGGAACTGCCGTGGCTTTCGTAATAAATATGACGAGATCCGAAACATTCTTCATGACAATCAACCTTTATGTTTAGCTCTGCAAGAAACGCATCTTAAACCTACTGACAAAGCAAAATTGCGCAATTACTCTACATATAGAAAAGATTTTTCAGGTACTGACAGAGCTACTGGTGGAGTAGCTCTTTTTATCTCAAATAATTTACCTCATACTTATATCAATTTAAATACTAACTTACAAGCAGTTGCAGTCCGTGTTCATATTAATCGCTTAATAACAGTCTGTACCATATATTTGCCACCAAATCTGCCAATACAATCTGCACATCTAGATAATCTTATTCTTCAACTCCCCATTCCTTTCATTATTCTCGGAGACTTTAACGCCCACAGTCAAATGTGGGGAAACCATGACTCTAATCAACGTGGTAGTATGATTGAGAAAATTATATCTGACAATGGCTTATGCCTGCTCAATAATGGAGATCATACTTACTTTCATGAGCCTACTCACTCCTTCCATGCCATAGATCTCACTATCTGTTCCCCATCCATTTATCCATATTGGAACTTCTGGGTTTCTGATGACCTCCACGGCAGTGACCATTTTCCTACTTTTATTTCACAGACTACTCCCCACATGGACTCTAATAATTGTTTTAAACGCTATGTTTATGACAGAGCCTATTGGCCAACTTTCACAGACCTTGCTAAAATTACAAATGATATGATAGAAGGTGACATAGACGATGCACTTGATAATATCACCCAGTGTATTATCAATGCTGCAGATTCTAGCATTCCAAAAACATCATCTACTCATAAACACAGGAAACCTTGGTGGAATAATGATTGCCAAAATGCAAAGAAGAAACAACAAAGGGCTTGGGGCCTCTTTCGGAGGTACCCTAATAATACTAATTATATGGCATATAAAAAAGCAAAGGCTGAAGCTAGAAGAGTGCGACGCAAGAGCCAACGGGAGTCCTGGACTAACTACGTATCTAGCATAAACTTCAATATCTCAACCAAAGAACTGTGGCAAAAAGTGAAAAAATGTATGGGCCTTTACTCAGAAAATCATATTTCCATTTTAAATTACAACGGTCACACCATCTCATCTCCTAAGAACATAGCAGAGACCATAGCTAATACCCTTGCATCCATCTCAAAATCCGACGCATATCCTGAACCTTTCTTATCTTACAAAAGACGAACTGAAATGAACAGGATTAATTTTAATACTCATAATTCGCTCTCATACAATCAACCATTCATTATATCAGAGCTTTTAAAATGTTTGAAAGACAGCCACATATCCGCACCTGGTCATGACGGCATCACATATATCATGCTCAAGCATCTCTCGTCACTCTCCCTAAACAATCTACTCTCCTTTTTTAACAGAATATGGATTGAACAGACTTTTCCTAATGCGTGGTGCAGAGCTATTGTTATCCCTTTTCCCAAACCAGGAAAAGATGCTACTAATCCCAATAATTATAGGCCAATTGCACTCTCTAGCTGCCTCTGCAAGCTTCTTGAAAAGATGGTTAATTGCCGGCTCATTCATGTTTTGGAAACAAACAATCGCCTTGCCGCTTTTCAAAGTGGTTTTCGACGTGGTAGATCAACTATCGATAACCTAATCCACCTTGAACATTACATTCGTACTGCATTTCTCAAACGCAGCCATTTGGTGTCAGTTTTCTTTGACATGGCGAAAGCCTATGACAGAACATGGCGATATGGGATCCTACGTGACCTTTTTAATTTAGACTTTCGCGGAAACCTTCCTATTTTTATCAAAAACTTCCTCGCAGTTCGGCTCTTCCAAGTTCGAATTGGAGGAATCCTTTCCAGTTTTTATGTACAAGAGGAGGGTGTACCTCAGGGTAGTGTCCTGAGTGTCACCCTCTTTGCTATAAAAATAAATGATATCCTTAATCAACTTCCACCCTCTGTGAAAGGTGATCTCTACGTGGACGACTTCCGTATTATGTGCATGGGGCAAGATATTCGCTTTATCGAGAGACAATTGCAAATTGCAATTAAAAGTATTCTTAGCTGGACAAATAAAAATGGTTTTGTAATATCTCAGGACAAAACTTCTTGTGTTCACTTCTGTAGACGAAGGAATCTGCATCCAGATCCTGAAATTTTTATCAACTCAACTAAAATTCCTGTTGTAGACAGTGTTCGGTACCTAGGCCTCCATTTTGACAAAAAGCTCACATTTTTACCACACATTTTACAATTAAGGACAAAATGTGAAAAGTCGCTAAACTTGCTGAAAGTACTATCTAACACCTCTTGGGGAGCAGACCGTACTTCTCTAATTAAAATATATAGGGCTGCAATCCGTGCAAAAATTGACTATGCCTGCCAGGTTTATGGTTCTGCCCGAAAATCTGTTTTAGAAAAACTTGACACTGTGCATCATAGCGCACTCCGTGTTTGCTCTGGTGCATTTCGTACTTCTCCAGTTTTAAGCCTTTACGTTGACTGTAATGAACCTTCATTGCATTATACTCGTGAAAAACTTTCACTGGAACTATTTTATCGTGTCCTTTCTCATCCTGGTCATCCACTTCATCCCTATATTTTAAATACTGACAATGATACTCTTTATCAGCATCGCCCTTATTGCATTCCATCTTTTGGAGTACGAATGAGAAACCTCATTAACAATAGCCCCTTGAATGATATTGAGGTGAGTACATGCTCTTTGCATGTATTCCCTCCTTGGAAGCCGCCTAGCATTACCTCTCTCCATCCTTTTAAAGGATTTGATAAAAATAACACGGCCCCTATTGTTTTTCAACAATTATTCTCTGCTCATCGTACAAATTATAATAACTATACTGACATTTATACAGATGGTTCGAAATGTGGCGACATTGTTGGTTGTGGGGTTTTTTATGATAACACCTCGTTGAGCTATCAGCTTCACCCTTCCACTTCAATTTTTACAGCTGAATTAATTGCAATAGAAAGAGCCATGTTACACATTTCCCATCATCATAACACATCCTTCATTATTTACACAGACTCAAATAATTCTATTGATGCTATTAAATCTTTTAATAATCATCCTTATGTGTTTGCCATCCTTAACATTTATAAAGATTTGACAAGGCGCGGCTATAGTATTTTGTTTTGCTGGGTACCTGGACACATGGGTATTCCTGGAAATGAAAAAGCAGACATGGCGGCAAAACTTGCTCGTGACCCCCTTCACCACAAAGTCCCATTCTCAGACGTTAAACTAACTATTAAACGCCTTAGTTATAATAAATGGCAAGAAAGCTGGGACTTGACTTTCAATAATAAACTGCATAGTATAAAACCAACAATCGTGACCTGGCCTCCAATTTATCCTAGAAAAAAGGATGTTATTCTAACTCGTCTGAGAATTGGACATTCAAGGATCACACATAAACATCTGTTACTTAGGGAGGATGCACCCATGTGTCCAAAATGTCATTTTGATCACTTGACTATTCACCATATTTTGACTGATTGCCCAGGCCTCCGACACTTGTACAGGACATTTTTTAACTCATCATCTCCAACCTTGACAAACCTCATTGGGGAATTACCTCATGGGGCACTCTTTACTTTTTTAAAAAGTGCTGGATTTTATTTTGACATATGATCTTTTAATGTTTATTATTTATTTTATGACTTTGTTTCTCAGTTTGCCCTTTCTATTTATTTACTTTTAATTGTACATCCTAACTTTTTACTTTTCTACCATTGCTTGACTGTATCTGGATGGGATACCCCATCCAGATATTTCTATTTTTTGATTTTTTAATCTTTGTTTTGGCGCAGCATGTCCCTGAGGGGATTTTGTGCCATTAAACCCTATACAACCAACCAACCAACCAACCAACCAGAAAAAGTTACAAAATGTTCTTTCCACGAGGACATATACGTTTATAAAAAAAATTTCCGCGGCCGTAAAAAAATAATGAAAATTTCGTTATTTGGCAATTTATCATCGGTTGGCGGTGAAAAACAATTTCAAAAAATGCTTTTTTATATTAAATGCATTTTAAAGGAAAAAAGTTTCAAGTTCAACGTTTTTAGATAAATTAGATATTTTTTGTTTTGTCAGCTTTAGTTTGTTTTAAGTATAATTTCGTTATATTAAAATTTAAATGCATTTATATTCAAATTCAACCATCAAAATTTGAGATTTAAATCTTAAATCAAATTTAGATTCATTAAAATTGTTTCTAACTCCAGTTGAGCATTGTCAACTCGTTTTGTTGCCATAGAAACATCTCGCTTTTATTTCTAAATACGCTTAAATGTATGAAAATAATTTTACTGAATAAGAATTTTTTATGTACGAAAATATTTTTTCCACAGGTAAATTAAATAACTACAGCAATGAATAATATATATATATGCAATTTAATGTATATATATGTATACAATATATTAAACTCGCTCATTGTTTATGTTTAAATTCATTAATGTTTAAATTCATTTAACAGATATTCTACAAATCCAAAAGTTTTCAGTTGCATTAAAATCGTTTGCTTTTGGCGGAGGAAAGTGTTGCTCGCCAAATCGTGTGACACTTACGTCTTTTCACGCCAAATATTCGTATATATTTTATTTTTTTGCATGTTTTTTATGCAATTCCGCCGCTAATGGTTACTGATTCTTTATTACATACATGAGTAGTTTAATTACTGTTTTTTTAAAAAAAAAAAAATCTGAGTATGCCCAGTATGGAGACCTTCCTTGTAAGAATTATTTAGGAAACTGGAATTCCAAGAATTTTTCATGTAACATCAACCCTGGTTGCAGATAAAATCTAAATAAGATAACTGTAATTTTAGTAGACTCGTTTGTGAAATTACAGATTTCTGTAACTTTACAAAAATAGTTTTGTAGTATAATATTTTACTAACTGCCCTACCCGGCGTTGCCCGGGCCCATGATGTTATTCAGTTTTCAAATGTGTTATTTATTTTCTAAATGACCCTTAAATTAAGCTCAAATTTCTATAATTTTATATCTTTAAGTCCATTTTGTCAAAATTTATATTTTTAAACGGAAAAATCGCGAAAAGATATTGCATTAAAAGCACATGCTGCTTTGTATTTTGTTTTCTATGTAATTTGATTTTTTGGAAACTATGCGAACCGAAAGCGAACGAAACCGTGACGGAACACCCAGGATTTACTGAATTCGTAAAAAATTCCACACATTTTATTTTGTAAAAAAAGAATTCTATCCATACGAAAGTTCCAAAGTTTTTGAAAATTATGTAAATCTGGTTTATTAAAAGGCTCTAAAAAGATTGTGCTAAAATACGGATATCTAGTTACTTTTAGCCGGGAGTAATTCGTGTTTGTCGGTGTATTTGAACGGGTTAAATCACATATATATTTTTTAAAAACAAATTCCAACATTAATAATGAGAACGTTTTAGCTTTAAGAAAGTATTTTCGGTTTGTCAGGACGTATATAGAATTGTGTCCTGCAAAGGCAAAACCGCAATGAAACGATCTGGTTTTTATTGATTTCCTCAAATTTTCGCACTTTTTGTTTTGTAAAAATTATTTCTACTCGTCCGAATGTTTCAAAAATTTTTAAGAAGGTGTAAATTTGATCTATTGAGATGCTTTTAAAAGTTTGAGCTAAAATATGTACGCTTAGATACTTTTTAGAGTAGAAATAATATTCTATGACTCCTTTTGCCGGTGTATTTGAAAGGGTTAAATCTTATATTTTAAAAAACGATTGTATCATAGATTATAAAAATGTTTTTAAGCTTAAAGAATATTGTTCTTTTGATCTAATGGTTAGACAACTTCAAACTCTTGCCTCTTAGAAAAGTAGAAGATAATTTATTTAAAGATCTTCAGGACAACAGTCTTCGAAACTCACAAATATTACTAGATATTCAAAAATAACTGTTTAAATCTATCGTACAAGTACAGATATAGGTCTCGGAGACTCTTTATACAACGTCTCAACACTAAATTACATTCAAAACAACGTAGATAAAACTCAAGCAAACTTGCTTAACACTAGAACGCCCGCTACACTTTCCCCCCTAGAACGCCCGCGGGAGTCGCTTCGACTCCTGTCTGTTTTAGAAGAGATAACTATATACAAAACACATGAAAATGAGTATAAGCGCGTAATATAACACTTACATTTGTATTTGAGATTCATATATATACATTACATATATATATATATATTACAAATGGAAGAGTAATATTAATATGCACAGTTTTAAGAAATTAGTAATTTTTATCAAAACAAATATACTCACATAATCTTTTGAAATTAATTATCTGACAAGCATGATTTACAAGTATAGTTTGTTTTAGCTAAGCATTTTCCGCAAACCATTTTCTTACATGTTATGCAATCTTTGAAAGTCATATTGCCTTTACACAGTTTTACTTCGCATTTTCTTCTCTTTGGGGATCTTGTTTCTGATGACTCATCCGTGAAACATTTTCGTGCTTTATTATTTTTAGCAGGTATATAATTTTGACGCAATTCATCTGCTAATAACTGAATAAATGCTTGTCTGCTTAGCTTTGTTTTTCCAGTAACTTCTTTGTAAATGATCCACGCATTTATTGCAGCCAAATCCAAGACGTTGTAAAAAGTATGCACAGGCCATCTTCTTGAAGGTTCCTTCACCGAATACTTCCTAGCCATTTGATCAATAATGTCAACCCCACATTTAGTTTCATTATAATATCTAACAGTTTCTGGGGTCTACCTTTCGTTATTTTCAATATTAATGGATGGGAGCATCGTGCTGAGAATGATAACATTTTTATTTCTCTTCTCTTGATACACAGTAAGAGTAGCATCTGTTTCTTCATGTTTTAGAAATTTTGTCTCGTACAATTTATCTTTCAAAACTTTCAGTGATTTTGGAATGTCTCTCCTACTTTTTTTCACAGTACCTACCAAACTAGTTCCTTTCTTTTTCAATTGTTCAGCCAAACGCAGTGAAGTGAAATAATTATCCACCGTGACATTTATTCCTTTGTTTAAAAACGGCTGCATCAATCGCATCACTACATATTCCGATAAACTTTGGTCCGACGGCCGTTCTTCACTTCTGCCTAAATAAGGGAAACCATTCAACAAGTACTTCGTTCTAAGATCTACTGCAAGCCAAAACTTTTGTCCATATTTATCCGGTTTAGTAGGTATGAATTGCGTAAAAGAACAGCGTGTTTTGCTTGGGAATAACTGTTCATCTATTGTTACATTTTCACCAAGCTTGAAGCAGGCAATACAGTTTTCGATGAACCTATTCCATATATGAGATATCATTCCAAATTTATCCGATTTTAATCTCATAGATCTCGTAGATTTCAAATCAAATCTCAGAAATCGTAGAATTTCACAAAATCTATTTCTTCCCATAGTTTCAATGCAAAAATTTAAACCCCATGTGTTTGACCACAACGAATGAATATCAATTCCATTTGCACCACATACACCTCGAGCATATAAAATTCCAATAAATGCATAGAGCTCATCTAACGTAACTGTCCAATTATCGGTTTCAAGAACACGTCTTGCTTCTGCTTCTGTGCAATTTTTTATCTGTTGTAACATTTTGTTATCTACAAATAATAACCAGGCACTCAAAACACTTTCAGCTTTTACGTTTTTTTTAGAATAAATAGTGGGACCAGTGGACTGACACATGACATTTTGCTTTGAACATCTTCCAGGACTTTTCTTATTTACAAACATTTTCCATTGCGTACCATCTGGAGCAAAATGAATTCCATCTTTATAAGATTTCATATTCGGATAACTCACCGCCTTCAGATTCGTTATCTGAAAGCTCTCGTAATAAAGCAGCTATTTCATCCGGTGTTAAACCTTTTTTCCGCGACATTTTGCCGTTAATTCTTCTAGAAAAGAGCTATGCAGAGTCACTCAATTATAAAACGTAAAATGATAAAACTTTACACGAAAAGACAGTCGAATAATGACACACAAAGAATTTCGCAAGCAGCAGGCAATTCTTTCCGCAGGTGCAAGGCACTGACCATTTTTCTAAATAAAATTGGTGGAAAGAAGGGAGGAACAAAAACATTTACACATCTGGTAACCAAAAAATATTATAAATCCCAAGGTCATGAGACGCGAAAATAACGAGGGAATGTTACTTATCTTACGCTTGAGTCGTTTCGACTCCGTTGGGCGTTCTAGGGGTAGTAGCCTACTAACAATTTAGAAAATGTGATTATATTTTATAATTTTGTAAATAAATAGAGATTATAAAAATAATAAAAGTCACGGAAGGAAAAAAATATGAATCAAAATTTGTATGAGATATGTGCATTTAAGAGACATTTGGAGTCGAAAGGACTCCATCGGGCGTTCTAGTGTTAAACAATCGCCTAGTAGTTCACGCACTGACTGACTGATAAATAATAACAACCACAGCTCGTATCGGCTCTCCTATATATAGTCTTGCCGCATGCACTGGAAATTTCTACGAGCTTCTCGAAAAATCCAGAAAACCACGGAATAACATTCAATGTATCAGTATATCTAAAGGGGGGGTTACCATACAGAGGGAAGGATTACCATCACCAACAATCGCCAAGTTTGTCGCTAACTTGGCGATGTATCGCTAAATTTGGCGACCAAAATTAGTCGTCAAAAGTGACGCCAACTTGGCTATATCTGTAATATTTCGCCAAGTTGCTATAGACATTCACTGGAAAATAATAGACAAAATTGCTTGATAACAGAGACAATGTTACAAAAACTAATATTAGTAAAGGAATGGAGCTTAATAAGATTATTTACATTATTTTAGGGTATAAACGCTAACTATTTACAAAATTCGTAACACTACCCCCTCCTCAAAGACTGCACGTCCCGGGCAGTGCAATCCTTGAGTTAGAGGAAAACACTTAAAATAAATAAATAAATAAATAAATAATAAGATTTACATAAATAAGAACTAATTGCTATTTACATATTTACAAAAAGTGACTTTCATGACCATGGTCTGAAATTCCAGTTTCGAATTTCTAATCACTTTAGCCAACATAAGGGGCTAGCCGGTTATAATGTACGACCTTGAGCTTGGCGTGTGGCGATTTTTGTATGCGTACGACGGCGTCATTCAGCCTTTTGACGACTGTGTAAGGACCGTCCCAGTTTCTTTGTAATTTTGGTGACAGTCCCTTACGACGCATGGGATTCCACAGCCAAACTTAGTCACCTTCGTTGAACTCATGTCCAGTTACTTTTATGTCGTACCGTGTCTTCATCTTTTCTAATGCCAGTCCAATTCGGTTCCTCGCTAGACAATGAATCTCCTCAATCCGTGCCTGGAGTTCATTCACGTACTCCTCGGGCGCTAAAGGAGCATCAGGAGGACGGCCAAACAAAAGATCCGCAGGAAGACGAAGATCACGACCAAAGAGCATTTGAGAAGAGGAATGACCAGTGGCCTCTTGAGCGCTGTAGGCAAGCAGGAAAAGAGGCAATTTCTTGCCCCATTCCTGTTGATCTTTAGACACCAGGAGGGAGAGGCTATTTAGGAAGGTACGATTGAACTGCTCCACCATGCCGTCCGATTGAGGATGTAGAGATGTAGTTCGAGATTTGTCCATGCCGAGTAGTCCACACATTTCCTTAAACACCGTCGAATCAAAGTTTCTTCCTTGATCGGAATAGATTTGAAGATGAACTCTGTATCTGGAAACCCAGTGTTGAACCAGTGTGTCTGTTACGGTCTGTTGCCATCAGATGTTCTAGGAAGAGGACCCAGGATGTCTAGAGCAATTCGTTCGAAAGGAGCTCCTACTATAACGCTGCAATCGTCCACGAGTGCGCCTCTTTGGACCTTTACGTGCTACACAGGTGTCACAAGTTAGACACCACTTTTCTACATCACTGCGCACATTAGTCCAGTAAAAATGCTCTCGAACCTTTTGTAGGGTCTTCATTGCACCAAAATGACTTCCTGTGGGACTACCATGAAGTTCTTGAAGGATCATAAAAATTCTAGAACTTAGGAAGTAGTAGTTGCCATCTACATGTCTTTCCATCGTCAGACTCCCATTTTCGGTACAAGATACAGTTCTTCAAATATAGGGAATCCCAGAGAGCCCAATAACGTTTAGTCGTAGGATGGTAATGGGCCATGTCTTGCCAGCTGGGCTTCCTGTTGGACATCTCTTTGAGCTCTAGAATGGGCTTAATTTTAGGATCAGCAAGTTGATCTTTACGCAGGCTCTCATCACTCCACTGATCTTGCGATGATGTAGACCCAGTTGTAACTTGTCTTACTATAGGACCTTTAGAGTTAAATTTCTGCTCAACCCGGTCGCAGTATCTACAATTATCTGCGCAGGGTCTTCTTGAGACAGTATCTGCATTTCCATGTGATGAGCCTTTTCGATGGCGTATCACCCTATCTTACTCTTGAAGCTTTTGTATCCACCTGGCTATCTGGCTTTCAGGGCTCTTAAAAGACAACAGCCTAGTTAGAGAAGCATAATCAGTTCGGATTAGATACTTTCGATCGTAAAGATAGTGATGGAAATGGTCAACGGCTTTCACTACAGCAAGAAGCTTCTTTCTTGTTACGCAGTAGTTGCGTTCTGCCTTTGACAAGCACTTGCTGAAATAGGCGATAATACGCTCCTGGCCGTCGATTTTTTGGAACAGTACAATGCCAATGCTTTCGTTACTTGCATCCGTATCAAGTATAAACTGTTTATCGATTTGAGGATATGACAGAATTTGAGTGGATGTTAATGATTCCTTAAGTTTTTCGAAAGCAGCGTCACATTCCTGTGTCCACATAAATTTTTGATTGGCTTCTGTTAATTTATGAAGTGGTCTTGCAATCATTGAGAAGCCTTTGACAAATTTCCTGTAATAGGTGCATAATCCTAGAAAACTCCGAAGCTGGTGAACATGCTGGACGATTCCAATTTTTCGCAGCCGATATCTTCTCCGGATCAGTCCTAACTCCTTCCGCCGAAATGATATGTCCAAGGTGGGCGATTTCATTGCGAAACAAACTGCACTTCGAAGGGCTTAACTTCAAATTAGCTTCCTTCAACATTTGTAGCACCCGCCTGAGGTTGTTCAGATGTTTATCAAAAGATTTTCCTATGATTATGATATCATCTAAATAAACAAGACATGCCTCATATGACAGCCCCCGGAGAACCGTTTCCATAAGGCGTTCAAAAGTTGCAGGTGAATTACATAGACCGAAAGGCATTACCTTGAATTGCCATAATCCTTGTCCCGTTGTGAAGGCAGTCTTCTCGCGGTCGTCAGGATGGATCTCTACCTGCATGTAACTACTCTCCAGGTCTAAAGTCGAGAACCAAGTGTTACCGGCAAGTGTGTCGAGAGTGTGTCATTCCTTGGTAGAGGGTAACTATCTTTTTTAGTGAAGTCATTCAGTCGGCGGTAGTCTACACAAAATCTTGTAGAATCATCCTTCTTTCTTACTAAAACAATTGGATACGCCCATGGACTTGTCGATGGTTCGATGATGTCCTTTCCTTCCATATCCTTAATTAAATTCTGCACCTCTTCTTGCTTGGCAAAAGGTAATCGTCTAATGTGCTGTTTAATAGGAGAGTGATCCCCCGTATCAATTCGGTGTTGTTCCATTTTGGTTCATCCAAAGTCTTCAGATGTTTTGGAAAATAAACTTTGGAATTCAATAATTAAACTTTCCGCAGCATCTCTTTGGTTTGGATCTAAGTCTGTATTTTGTAACAAATCCTTGACTAATTTATCTGAAGATTTCTGAGAGTGATTGGAATTTTGACTTATGCACGTCACAGGAGCACATGATGCTATCACCTCTCCTTTCTTGATAGTCCTCGTCTTATCACTGATGTAAGAAATTCTTACTGGAATGGTCTTTTTCGAAAGATCCATTACAGAAGAAGCCACCAATACTCCTGCTTGTGTACTATTGTCTTCTGGATAATCTATATGGCCAAATCGATAATTAGTTTTATTTTTAATTACAGCAGGAACCAAACATTCTGTTCTTGCATCTAGATTAATGTCTTCTTTGGCTATTACTATTTGTTTACATTCAATTTCGTTATTTAATCCAAAGAGGCTTATTTCTTCAAATTTAGAGAGCATTTTATTATTTTTGAAATCAAGTTTAAAGCCAAACTTCTTCAGAAAATCTAGCCCGATTAAGCAAGGATCTGTTATTTCAGCCACATATGCCCTATGATAATATTTGGTTCCTCCAAAGTTGATGGTAAAATTGACCTATCCATGTATGCCGATCTTGGCGCCTGACACAATTTGCAGGGTAACGCAAAGCGGAATCAAATGAGTTTGCATTTCATTTTCATTTTGACAAATCTCTTATTATTGTCACATTGGCGCCTGTATCCACAATCATACGGCATTGAATCTCGTTAATAAATCCAATTACATACAATTCATTATTACCGCCACTCATTTTTTATATCTGGAGGATCTTCAGGTGGGGCTTTTTACTCGCTGGCAACTTCCGCCCGCGAGGAGGCCAAAATTTAGTTTCCCTGCTGATTGTTTGAATTCATCTCCCGTTCGTGGATTTTGGGGCAGTTTCTTCGGAGGTGTCCTATATCACCGCACCCCCAGCACGTGAGATTATGTCTTCTATAGCTTGTTCCTCCATATTTTAAAGCTTCAAGCTCTTGATTTACTTTCCTAATTTTTTTCAAGACGTCGATCTCAGTGTCTGAGTTTTTGTTCACCGTTGCCCCTCGGACTGAATGACGATCTCTTCGGCTGGCTTGTGTAGCTGCTCCCAACTTTAAGGCATATATTAATGCAGCCTTTAAATCCTGCACATCTGCCATTCGTACCGCTCTCTGCACTTCTGGATCTTTTATTCCGTCTACAAAGTACTGCAGTGAGAGCATTTCCCTTACATTTGTTGGGCAGTCGAGGAATGCTAAATTTGCAAACCGTTCTATTTCTTAGGCAAACTCTTGAAGGGTTTCACTTGACTTTTGATGACGGCTTTTCATTTTTATTCTTGTATAATCTTTAAAGAATTTTTCTCCGAATCTCATTTCAAGTGCACAACTCAGAGTCTCAAAATCGGGTTGCGTCATATCGGGCAACGTTTGCAGCACGTCGGCAGCTTCTCCTCTCAAAGACGCTGGTAGCTGACAAGTTTTCACCTCGTCACTCCACTTGTTCTCTTCGGCTACAATGGAGAATTGGGTCTTGTAGATTTGCCAGGAACTCTTTCAGTCGTATGTCGACAGATTAACGTGCAAAGGAGAAGCAGGCGGATTTCTAAATTCTTCATAATTACCACTGCACGCTGAAAGCTTCTTCTCAAGATCTTGTACTGTTTTATTTAGCTTTTCATCTACTTCCACTATTTTCTCTTGAACATTATTAACTTCATTCTGAATTTTCTCTTCTACTTCCTCTATTTTCTTTTCCATTTTCTCTTCAACATTATTAACTTCATTCTCTATTTTCTCTTCTACTGAATCTATTCTTCTCTCTACCGACGAGAACTTTTCTTCCAAAGTTTTCTCCATTTCTTCTTGACTTTTATTAACTTCCTCCTTTAATCCTTTCATTCTCTCTTGGCTTATTTTCATTTCTTTAGTCACATCTTCTTGGTCTTTGTCAATTTTATTTGTCAACTGTTCCATTCTTTCTTCGTTTTTATTCATTTTATCCGCCAACTCTTCTTGGCCTTTATTCAACTTTTCCGCCAACTCTTCTTGGCCTTTCGTCAATTCTGTCTTTATGCCATTGATAGCATCTAATAGTTCTTTCAGTTGCAAGTCCATCCCTCTTGTTTTGGCCATGAGATTCCGACTCCTGACACCAAAAATTGTTGCGTATATAGGGTTCTTTTGATCTTATGGTTAGACAACTTCAAACTCTTGCCTCTTAGAAAAGTAGAAAATAATTTATTTACAGATCTTCAGAACAACAGATTCTTCGAATCTCACAAATATTACTAGATATTCAAAAATAATTGTTTAAATCTATCGTACAAGTACAGATATAGCTCACAGAGACTCTTTATACAACGTTTCAACATTAAATCACATTCAAAACAACGTAGATAAAACTCAAGCAAACTTGCTTAAACAATCGCCTAGTAGTTCACTCAATGACTGACTGGTAAATAATAACAACCACAGCTCGTACCGACTCTCCTATTTATAGTCTCGCCGCATGCACTGGAAATTTCTACGAGCTTCTCGGAAAATCCAGAAAACCACGGAATAACATTCAATGTATCAGTATATCTAAAGGTGGGGGGTTACCATACAGAGGGAAGGATTACCATCGCCAACAATCGCCAACAATCGCCAAGTTTGTCGCCAACTTGGCAATATATCACCAAATTTGGCGACCAAAATTAGTCGTCAAAAGTGACGCCAACTTGGCGATATCTGTAATATTTCGCCAAGACATTCACTGGAAAATAATAGACAAGTTTGCTAGATAACAGAGACAATGTTACAAAAACTAATATTAGTAAAGGAACAGAACTTAATACGATTATTTACATTATTTTAGGGTACAAACACTAACTATTTACAAAATTCGTAACAATATGTTATTTGTTTACTGGTACCTATAGGATTGCGTTTTGCCAAGTCAAAACCACAATGAAAACGATCTGTTTTTTATTGATTTCATCAAGTTTTTCGCCCATTTTATTTTGAAAAAATACTTCTATCTGTCTGAAAGTGTCGAATTTTTTGTAGGGAGTATAAATTTGGTCTATTGAGAAGATTTTAAATGATTAAGTTGAAATATGCACGTTAAGATAATTTTAGCATGGGAAAAAATATCCTCACTGCGAGTCGCAAAATGACCTTCTTTTGCCAGTTTATTTGAAAGGGTTAAAATCCAAATATTTTAAAACCAATTACACCATCGGTTAGAAGAAAGTTTCAACTTTAAGATTTTTTTTTTGGTTCGTTTATTTCTTTAAAGTTACGCTCTGGAGGGGCATTGACAAAAGAGAGAAAAATAGTTTTGGAAAAAACGACCATTTTTGAATATTTGTTTTCAAAGTGTTAACTGCAACATTTTTTCGAATTGATTATTGCATTTGAGACCTAAAAACATGATATTTCGAAATATGTCTCTTAAGTTTAACTGCGTCCAGCAGTTTGGTTGATTCTGATTTAAACAAAATGATCCAAAAAATGAAATAAACGGGGAAAAAAGTTTCTTCCTTCGTTTACATGCTTAATTGAGTTTCTGCGCATGTGCAAACGTTTTCTTTCCCGGGACATAAAAAAAATGTTTTTTTGAAGAGAGTAAGTTCCGCTTCATAATTAATATTTATGAAACTAATAAAAAAATTAAAATTCTGAGATCCAGGTGCATCAGGAGAGATATTGGGCTACTCTCAAAAAAATTTTAAGCTTCGTACGTGCCGTAGATTTTGCTAGCCATCGCAGACACACAGACACACACACACACACAATCAGAACGTTTTGTTCTTTTATTAGTATAGTTGTTTTCAGTGTACAGATACTATATTAGTAAGCATACAGATTTCGGAAACTTTACATCTGTAGAATTGCAGATTTTTTTTTTTACAGTGCACAAGACTTGATAATGGATTACATGTAAATTCTTTGTAATTTCATAGAAAATTTTGTAACAATGTGGTATAACTTTTCACCCTATATAATCTCTTTCACTGACATTTACAACAGGATTGTTTATGTAGTAATAATATAGTTTATCCTGGTTACCGCCGGCAACAAGTATTTTATGTTGTAAGTATGCTGCTGCAATAATAATGATGTATTTTTTCCATGTCAATATAATAGACTAAAATAAAATAAAAGGAATACCATGATGTAATAATTAAAGTATAACATTATTATACGCATGTTGTTGAGAAATTGATTTAGATGAATATTTCTGAATATAAATATTTAGTATTTGGTTGTAATATATATTTAGTTTAAGGTTTTGGATTTGGAGCTTTGATCTTTAATTTATCAAAAAACTCTGGAATGGAGTTTTGCCCACACTTTGTACGGAACGGATCTTTAGATTCTCGTTCTTTATTATTTCAGCCTGTAACTTATAGTTATGAACGAAACTTTTTCAATTGGTCATATAATACTGAATAGGGAGTGTCTTAAATATGCTTCTTTTCCCCTGACTGATTTTAATGCACCAGTAAAGTTCAGTTCACATTTTCAGCTGTGTACAAAAATCTAGTTTAATTTCCTGACCTTTACAGATAATCTGATTCCATTTCCTTTCTATGCACTTTTTTTAGATTGAAAATATTTGCCAATTTTTAGTGTGACGCATTTGAGATCGAGATATACTTTTTTCTTTGGTTTCACCAGTTTTTCATGTGATTATTGAAATAGCCTCAGCTGTAAACTTTGCAAAAATCTCCAGAAAAATTTAAAAAATATTTTTCCTTAACTAAATTAAAAAAAAAAAACGAATAATTTTTATTTAATTTTTCTTTGTATAAATATTTTTATTAACTGAAGAATGAGATGAAACATTATTTATCAGAACGAATAACTTGTGAGTAGTTTTCAAACAATTATTGAGAGCCACTTAATAAAAAACAATTCCTTATTCCCTAAAAATAATCCTATTAAGTTTCTAAATTAAATCGGCCATAAAAACTATTTAGTTTTTTATTTAAAAGAAAAACAGCAACAACAAAAAAAAAACGACAAAAATTTTAGAGGTATATTATATATTGTTTTTTTTCTACATTTTTGAGTGAAAGTTTTAGACAGCTTACAAAGATTTTCCATTTGCTAAGAAGACATTTCTGAAAGCACTTTAACGTAGAAATATAAAAATAATCTTCCAATTCGAAATTCTATTAAAAATTTCGAGTAAATTAAAAAGCTTCAGGTTAAATATAACAACTTGGAAGACGATATTTTCAAAGACTAAAATTTTAAAGACTTATAAATAAATTATATATTTAAATTATTATTAATAATAAAGATCATTTTTAGGATGATTATATTGAGTCATGTATTACGTACGCCATACATTAAACATTAACATTGCTAGACCAACAATAAAAAAAAAAATAGTTTATAGATAAACAACTTTAACCGTTTCAAATGTGCATTTTTATTGGATAGAGTTATCAGGCTGACTTCTGAACGCTTCATGTTACGTACGACATGGATTAAAAATTATAATATTCCTGGACCTATCTTGAACAAATTTTAAAAAACATTTCAGTTATACAATTTTCGGAACTGCAAATTCTTCTAAACATCGTGCATTTTAAATTTTTACACCGCTACGTAGGGGAAAATGCACTTTTTTAGGAAACTTGATTGAAATCATTATTACAATTTGTTTTCAAATTATTATTTTTTTAAAGTTTTTATTACATTTTTTGTCATTATAGCAACAGAAGTTTTGCATTTTTAGACATTAATCTTTACAATACTTTAAACCATATATCAATGTCTTGCATTTTTTCTTAAATAAATTAAATAAACGAATAATTTTTAGCTCACAGGCTATCATAGCCTGAGAGCTTATGTGCCCGTCCGTTCTGTATGTATGTACGTAACGCGATAACTCATGATAAAAATATCCGATCCACTTGAAATTTTGTATGTAGGTATATCCTGACAAGGCGCTTCCCTGATTAGTTTTTGGAGTTCATTCGATATGTATAAGAGGGGGAACGGGGGGCTCATGCCCCCCGTTAGTTGATATAGATGGGATTTTCATGCAGAATTAAGTTTTCAAAATTTAGATTAGGATCATTCTGATGAGGCGATTCCGTGACTGTTATTAGGTGTTCATTGAATAAGTATAAGTAGGGGGAACAGGGGTTCTAATGCCCCCCCCCCCCCGTTAGTTGATATAAATGGGATTTTCATGCAGAATTAAGTTTTCGTTCAAAATTTAGATTAGGATCATTCTGATGAGGCGATTCAGTGACTGTTATTAGTTGTTCATTGAATAAGTATAAATAGGGGGAACAGGGGTTCTAATGCCCCCCCCCCGTTAGTTGATATAAATGGGATTTTCATGCAGAATTAAGTTTTCGTTCAAAATTTAGATTAGGATCATTCTGATGAGGCGATTCCGTGACTGTTATTAGTTGTTTATTGAATAAGTATAAATAGGGGGAACAGGGGCTCTAATGCCCCCCCCCGTTAGTTGATATAAATGGGATTTTCAAGCAGAATTAAGTTTTCGTTCAAAATTTAGATTAGGATCATTCTGATGAGGCGATTCCGTGACTGTTATTAGGTGTTTATTGAATAAGTATAAATAGGGGGAACAGGGGCTCTAATGCCCCCCCCCCCCGTGAGTTGATATAAATGGGATTTTCATGCAGAATTAATTTTCGTTCAAAATTTAGATTAGGATAATTCTGATGAGGCGATTCCGTGACTGTTATTAGGTGTTCATTGAATAAGTATAAATAAGGGGAACAGGGGTTCTAATGTCCCCCCCCCTTAATTTATATAAATGGGTTTTTCAAGCAGAATTTTCAGATTTCGTTCAAATCTCTGAATAGTTTTGGAAGTTTAATGCTTAAGTATAAAAGAGGGGGATAACTCTTTTTAAATTATATAAATGCTAAATGGGTTTTTATTAAGAATTATCTAATTTGCTCTGAATTTTGGATATAGATTTTTTATATGATAAAGCATGTCTTTGATAGTATAAGAGGTTCAATGATTAAGTATAAAAAAAGAGAAAAGGGGAGAGCTGTTTCCCCTTCTTAATTTTTTTTTTTCGAACGGAATTAACCCTTGAAAATATAAAGCTTTAATGTGCAATTAGTATTTGTAGCCTGTGAGCTCAATGCCTTCAGTTTAACTGGGCAGTATTCTTTATTATTTTAGCTTTCTTCGTAGAAATATTTTCCTTAACTGAAGAAAGAGATGAAAAAATATTTATAAGAGTGAAGAAATTGTGAGTGGCTTTCAAAGAATTATTTAGAACTACTTAATAAAAAACAATTCCCTATTCCCTAAAAATATTCCTATTAAGTTTTTAAATTAAATCTGACATAAAAACTCAGTTTTTTATTTGAAAAAAAAAAAAAAACCGCAACAACAAAAAAAATAGCAAAAATAATTCGAGGTATATTATATATTTTTTTTTCTAAATTTTTGAGTCTTTAATTGTCTGACTGAAAGTTTTAGACAGCTTACAAAGATTTTCCATTTGCTAAGAAGACATTTCTGAAAGCACTTTAACGTAGAAATATAAAAATAATCTTCCAATTCGAAATTACATTAAAAGTTTCAAGTAAATTAAAAAGCTTCAGGTTAAATATCACAATCAGGTTTTCTTTATATTTATGTCAATTTATTGCGTTTTATTATGGCATTCCAGTATTTTAACGACACTTGTAATAAAATGAATGGTTGAATTTGAAAAGAAAAGAATCTATATTTGTTACAAATTTTATGTATATTGGATTTTGTATATAAATTATTTCGTATTTTCAAAGCATAAGACTCTTTAAAAATTCAATATTCGATTTTTAGATTACTTAATCAACATCAGATTTGAAATAGAGCCAGTGCTTCACAGATGTTTGATGGTTAGTTTTTATTTAATAGATAAAAATTATTACTACAATGTTATAATGTTTAATTATGTGGATCTGGTATAATTTTCCATATAGAATGTATGTTCGCTTAATACGATTTTGGTGGGACCAAGTAACTATATTATTCTAAGGGTAACGTATATATATGTTATAAATAAAGTTATTAAATATTTTATTTTTTAAATCACAAGATTTTAAGAAATAGACCTTTTACATACAAATATTTGAATGAACATTTTTTATTTTACTTGAGACATGTAACGAAAAATTAAAAACAAACATTGACATGTTTCGATACCAATCTAATAAGAACCACAATGATAATCAAATAATAATAAAATAATAATAAGTATATTATTTTTATTATTTTATTATGATTATGGTTCTTATTAGATGGAATCGAATCATGTCAATATTTGTTTTTAATTCTTCGTTACACATCTCAAGTAAAAAAAAAATATATTCAAATATTTATGTTATAAGTAATACTTTGAAATTGTTTATAAAAGTAGATAATATATATGGTTGATTATTTAACTCCACTTAAGCATATTAAACATGATTAAAGAATTTTTTTATTTAAAAATAAAGATTTAAAAGGTTTTTAAAGATTTTAAAATTTTCCGTATGTTGGGAGCACAAAGGAGAGGGTAAAAGAAACTTGGAATTTTAAGAAGGCAATTTAAATGATTATTTAATTTTATTAGCGTACAATAAATCGTAAAAGTATGAGTTTTTTTAATAAAGAAATTAAAAAATCCAAATCTCTATGCTAAAGGGAAGGGTAAGGAGGAAGAGAAAATCTGAGATGCAGGAAGATAACTTAGGTTATTGATAGTTTTTCCCAAAGAGAAATAAGTAGGCCTGAATTTCATTATTACTTACCCATCATACGTAGTATAGGGCAAGTCTTGAAATCATTTTAAAAATCGATTTTTTCTTTTTACAGATTTATACGTTTCAGATACTAAAGATACCGAAAAACATGTTTTTAGAAAAAAAAAATCTCTCCATCCGTCTGTGTATCTGTCTGTCTGTGTGTCTGTAAACGCTCTATCTCCCAAACACATTGAGATATAGACTTAAAATTTGGTGTGTCCTTAATATATAAGAATGGAACGAAGCCTGTTTAATATCAGTAACCTCGATTATCCGGAACTATTTTTTTCATAATCTTAAATTCGTTCTGGTAAAAGTTACTTAGAAATTTTGGAATGGCCTTAAAAGGAAATAAAATAACTCAAATTTTGCATAAAGAAGGAAGTCTATCGGATTATTAGTTGCCGAGATATTTATAATCCTGTTTTCCCCATTTTTCGATTTTCATGATCCTGTATTTCATTTAACACGTTCGCTGTCGCTTACATGAAGATGTCATGATAGTTACTGCCGCATTGTAGAAGTGGTTTTTTTCCCAGAAGCCGATTTACTTTTTATAACAAACAATCAGTGAAAGATTTTCCCGCGCCAGCGCGTGACTGGCTATTGGACATCACACCACATCATGTGCTGGCGGGTGAGTGGCTCCTTAACGTTGCCGCTATATCAGGCGCTATCGCGTGAGCGGCAGCGAACGTGTTAAATTTCAATTCAAAGATATATTTTAGTTGGAAATGAGACGCGTAATCTCACGTAGTAAACTGTTAATATAATTAATTATTATTGGAGTTATCAGGAGGTTTCTTTTGCTCAATTCGGTACTATTTGAGTAGTTTGGCGTTTTATATAATTTTCCAAAATTGGTTCATCAGCAATTCATTAATAGAACATTACTATGTACATTAGCAATGTTTAAATTTTGTTTTGGAATTGCGGTACATTTTATAAATAGTTTACACAAGTTTTATTTTCATATATTATATTATGAATATCCATGATGGGTAAATATTATGTTGCCCTTCAACGATTAGTTTTTTAGAAGTAATTACATTAAAAAAAAATTAAAACTTTTTTGAGCGTTTGGAAGTAGAGATAGGGATGATGCGGAAATATGTGAAGTTTATGGGGTTCAGATGTGAGTAACGAATGTTAGATTATTATTTTTTTTTTAAATACAAAGTTTTAGACTTATGAATGTTTGTATGCCTGGGGAGAAGGAAAGAGAAACAGAATTTTCAAGGGACTAAGAAATAATTTATTCTATTGATCATTTACTGTTTATGCCATTTGTCATTAAAAGTTTTGAACCATCACGTTCCAAAGTTTTCCCATATGTTAACATGGGTTTCGCGAACTGGGGGTTTCCTAGCAGCGGCCCCTTAAGACGCCGAGCTTCTGATTGAAAAAGACCCGGATGATAATGTAAAGTCTATGGGGGCGTTCTTTTCAAATATCTCGCTCAAATTTTAATATTTTGGCGTGATTTTTTTGCCTACGATAGCTGAGGACAATCCACAACCGGTTTTGTTTTTACTTTTATGATTTTGGTTTCAGATTTAAAAAAAAAAAAAAAAAAAAAAAAAAAAAAAAAAAAACTCAACTTTCAAAACCAGTTTGAACAGGTTATGAAAATGAAACTATTCTAATATAAAAAGAATATAACCGAAATCGAAAAAACAAAAACTAGACCTACAGGCCTAGTTTATATCCGGGTCTTTTTCAGCCAGTACTGTGGGTTCTTAAGAAATTAATTTATTCATGTCCTCTACTAAAGGGAGAAAAAATCATTTTACACACGTTTTACCATCGATAATTTAAAAAATTACAACTATTTGAAAAAGGATATTTTCAAAGATTAAAATTTTAAAAGACTTATAAATAAATTCCATATTTAAATAAATAATAATAATAAAAAACATCATTTTTAGGATGATTATAACGAGTCATATATTACGGACGCCGTGCACTATAGCATTAATATTCCTATAGACCAATGATAAAAACCAGTAATTTTTAGATAGACAACTTAAACTGTTTAAAATGTGCATTTTTATGGGATGGAGTTAATCAGATTGACTTCTGAATGCCTCATATTATGTAGGACATGTATTAAACATGAATAATCCTGGACCCATCCTGAACAAATTTTAAATAGAATTTCAATTTTAGAATTTTCGGAACTGCAAATTTTTATGCTTCTAAACATCGCACATTTTAATTTTTACACCGTTGCGTAGAGAAAAAAATGCACGTTTTAAGGAAATATGTTTGAAATCTTTATTACAATTTTTTTTAAGTTTTTATTACATTTTTTGTTATTGTGGCAACAGAAGTTTTGCATTTTTGGGCAGTAAACATGCAGCAATCAGAAAACGAATAAAATAAAATAAGTTGCGGAATTCAGAAATAAAAAGAATCAGATATACTTCATATTTCCCAATTCTCGACAGAGGACATCAACTATTTTCCAAATAGTTAAAAAACACGAATAAAAATGAATTTAGTTAAATTAATATGAAGTATATAACTGGTCAACTACGCAAAACATGTTAGGTTACATTATTTATACGTACACTTTCGGGGAAAAAATTTGTAGAGTAACTTTTGTTCACAGTGTTGAATATCCCCATCACAAATAAGTTTGTTGTAAATATAATATGGTGTCGTTGACTATCATAAGTTATGAGCAAAAACAAAAAGTCTCTGGGAAGGGACATGGTTTAATTGCTTCATATGTGGATTAGTCTACACTATAAAAAGAATCTGTAACTCTACAGATGTAAATTAGCAGAAATCTGTATGTGTATACACTGAAAAAAAAATTTTAATCCTACAGATCTAGAGTTGCCGAAATGTGTATGGTTACTAACATTTTATCTGTACTATATACAAGAAAATATGTAAATACACAAAACTAGTTTTTGTAAAGTTACAAAAATTTGTAACTTAACAAACGAGTTTATTAAAATTACAGTTATCTTACTAAAATTTTATCTTTAAATTGGGCTGCACTTACGGGAAAAATTCTTGGAATCTCAGTTTCCTAAAAAATTCTTAGTAAACCTTACAGATTTTTTGATTTTCAGTGACAATCTGTATCTGTTACATGAATTGTCGCTGAAAATTCGCTATATAAAAAGTTTCAGGAATACCAGTTTCTAGAAAACTTTTAGTAACTTTAGAGATTTATTTTTACAGTGTACTGTGCAGAAAAATTTGTAAATCTACAAAATTAACTTTTGTAAAGTTACACATTTCTGCAACTTAAAAAAAAATTAAAAAAAAATAAAAAAAACAGTAATTTTACTAAAGTTATGTCTATAACCTAAGTTCCAATTACATAAAAAGGTTTTTTGCATCACAGTTTCCTAAAAGAGTCTTAGTAAGCATACAGATTTTTTGATTTTTTGTAAAAATCTGTATCTGTTACACAAATTTTTGCTGTCGCCGTTACATAAAAAGCTCTTGGAAGGCTAGTTAACTAGAAACTTATGTGTAACTTTACAGTTTAATACAAAATATATTTATTATATGTTAATATACTTCACCACTCCGTTATTCATGAGCTTCAAATCATTCTGTATAACTAATAAAAAATAATCTCTATAAAATAAATTTTGTTGAAAAATATTTTTTAACTATTTACTTAAAAACTTAATATTTTACGTACAATTTCCATAAAAAACCCTCTCTTTTTTAAACTAATAAACCTTCATTATTTTTTACTATGCTAAAAGTTTATAGCATTTTTCTTTCAGGTTTCTTTGTTTAAAACCATTAGTTTTTCTTTAATCTCATAAAAAGTTGCAATTTATTTAGACAAAAGTATAATAAAAAATAATCAGGTTTATTTACAACTTTATTTTATGTCTTTGAATCCAGTCTTATAATGCAATCTGAAGCCTTATCATTAAATTATATTACTTTTCATTAATCCGCTATCCTGTTTCTCGATGATACTTAAAACATCTCATTAAAAGTTTTAAGAAGTTAGTTTATATATTTTTTAAAGAAATCTACGAATCGATGTAAGTTATTTTTCTACATTAAAATTTTAAACTTAATATGCATCTCCATGTATCTTGTAACAATGTAATAATATGCATCTCTATTTATCTTGTAAAAAAATACATTAAAAACATTTTAATAATTTTGAAAAAAAAAAAGGAAAGATTTAGGAATCGATATATAAGTCATTTATATCTACACAGTATGATGTATAATATTTTTCATATAGCTAAATCTGGATGACAACTGAATTTTGCATAGTATACATCACACTTTCGTTAATGTGTTTCCATTTAAAGCTGTTCTTAAATCAAAAAGGGCAACTTTATGAACTAAGTTTTAATTTATTTTTGTACCAAAATGCATGAAACAAGCGGATGTTGTTGTTCAAAAACTATATAAACGCACTCGTATTCCCATTTTTTTGCAACACATTAGAATTTTGAGAAATTAATATCAAAGTGGTCTTTTTGAATCGACTTTCTGAGAGGGTGAATAATAACCATTCAAACTGGAGTGAAAAATGCTTTTTTTATGTATTTGAAATCGGTTTTAACTCGATAATCAATTTATTGATCCAGAAATAGAAAATTCATTTCGATTCCAGATTGTTTCGGTAGTTAGGCTTTCCAGTTTTATATCTTTCCATTGAAAAATGCATTTGTAAATGCCTCAAAACACTTTGCGCTTGTTGAGCAGAGCAATTGAGAACAGCCTTGACACGTTTTTTGGTTGATGATAGGGAATTCTTTTTTCTTAATAATTTTCTATTCGCAACTCATATTATCCACGAACGGCAATAATCACGCATCTCGGAAAAAGACTATTTATTGGACATCAAGTCAACAAAATTAAATTATCCATCAACCTTATTGGTGATTATTGATAGATATCTGCTACCGACATAACATGGGTAAAATCCATAATTGTCATCAACAATAGGTTTTTCGAAATAATCATCTGCTAACGTGGAGTATTTTTCACAAATTGACCAATGCAGTGCAGAATCAAACCGTGTTTCATACATTACTTCTTCGAATATGACTTTGTCGTAACTTTGGTTATAGAGAAATCAAGATTATATAAGAGATTTTGGATAATGTGTTATGTTTTCTCGTTAATGAAACTTCCTTTAAGATAGCCCCCCCCCCCCACTGGAGGAGAGGTTCTGCTGCCAAAACTGGTAAACAGATCTGTCTGATCGGCCTAATCGTTCGGAGTCTTCCGTGGATTTTTTTCAAACCAGAGTAACTTTGCGCAACTACGGTTCAAATTTTTAAAGATAGAAAACCAACGATTATTAATTCACAAATAATGCATGAATAAATAGCAAACTACTGGTTCAAATTTACTATCGAAATTCTTCATCAGTGCAAAACTCAGCAAGCTAGAATTTGACTCAATTTTGCTGTTCTAGCTCGCTGAGTTTTGTATTGATGAAGAATCTCGACAGTAGATTCGAAACAGCTGTTTGCTACATTTTCATAGAATATTTCTGTTTTTATAATCGTTGTTTTTCTACCTTTAAGCATTTTTGCACAAAGACTTTTATTTGCTATTTTACGGTTCAAATTCACTTAGAAAGACCCACACGAAAGGCTCTCTACCCTCGGGTTTATATCTCTTGTATAGATTATTTATCGGCCATCATAAGTAACACTTACACTGTTTAAGCAACATTTCAGGTTAACGAGGAGAACTTTGTTTTTTTAAATCATTTTCTATTTGCAAATGAGATTATACACGAGTGTTAACTCGTGCTGCTATTGTATTACTAAATTAAAGCAACAATGCTAACATAAAAAATATTGCTTTTTAGGTGCGTTCGTAATTATGTAAATACGTAGCACCTATTGTTGTCGCTCAGTCCGTCCGTCTGTCTGTCCGTCTGTCTGTCTGTCTGTCTGTCCGCATATAACAATGCAAAAACTACCCAACCGAATCGTTTGAAATTTAAAATACGTAATTATAACATAATTTTGTCGAGTCATTTCAAATTTTATGAAAATCGGATGCATAGATCAATTACAGGGACAATCAAAAGGATTCCGTTACATTACGGTCAATGGGGAAAAAAAATTCAAATGCATTTTAATCGTTTGAAATTTAAAACATATAATTATTGCGTAATTTTGTCGAGTCATCTTAAATGTTATGAAAATCGGATGGATAGATCAATTACAGGGACAATCAAAAGGATTCCGTTACATTACGGTCAATGGGAAAAAAATTTCAAATGCATTTTAATCGTTTGAAAGTTAAAACATAAAATTATTACGTAATTTTATCGAGTCATTTCAAATGTTATGAAAGTCGGATGCATAGATCATTTACAGGGACAATCAAAGGTATTCCATTACATTACGGTCAATGGGAAAAAAGATTCAAATGCATTTTTATGATGTTACACTCATTCGAACATAATAGAATTGGCATGAATCTATGAAATATATATTAAAATATGCATTCTGTACAATCTGTGATGCAAAGAATTTTTATTATTAAATTACAGGGCCACACAAAAGTATTCCCCTGCATAATGCTATACGGGGAAACATTGTTTGGGGCGTGTTTTAATTATATTCAACTATTTCACATTTTATGAATAAGATATACGTTGCTGAGGTGTAATAAAAATTATTTCCTGCATATTTACAGAAAAACAAAGATTTCGACTACTATACTGTATCCGAAGTACGCTCTACTATATCAGCAAGATCTGATTATTTTTAAAACTTCGTTATCGTACGAACGCACCTCATTTGCTACGTTCACGTGCAATTTCCAACTTGTTGTTAATTTTAACGTATAAACTATATTTGACCGTATCATAAATTAATAGATATAGGTATTTATGTATACGTCACATGTAGAACATTTTATCCGTTTCTCATAGAATGGTCAATACGTTCGTAAATATTATTGCAACTTTTCGTAATAAGCTTTGTCAATTTTAACGCTTTGACATTATGGCATTAAAGACAGTGATGAAATGAACTATAATACCGTTAACATTCACGAAATAAGTTTCTCGCTGAACAAAAGAAAGATTTATATCCTATAATGTCTCTAACTAAGTAACGAGTTTGCTTTCAATGGAAAGAATTAACGAAACATGCAAGTTAAAGTTTATGATGCATATTCATTTTTCGGTTCGTTTACTTTCTTTGGGTTTTAGTTTCACTCTTACAGATGACTGAGCATGAAAACTAAATAAATATTTAAATTACTTCCGTAAAGTTAATCTTTACGAATGCTTTCAAGGTTATAAAGCTGTAATATTCTAGGGATTTCAGTAATGCATTAAATATGCCCAAAGTAATCCATTTCAGGATATGTATACATATCTTTGGAAGGAAATATTTCAGTTTTTGAAAGATTTTTATTATGTACCTAGAACACTTGGAAATATGAAGAAAAGTATTCGTATTAATAGAGTACTATCCATCTTTTATTAAAAGAATTGCTAATCAAAAATCATAATAGATTATGTAATATGTAATAGGTAAAAAAATCATTTTTAATTACTGCAAATACTAAATATATGGCAACCCTGCATTTACATAATATCTTTCGCTTTTGCTGTTTTGGTGAATAAAATAAGCTAAAATATTTCTGCATTTCTAAAAGATTTAGTATACACTTTTTAATTTTCTTTATTTAATAGGAAATCATATTTAACATGTAATTAAATAAAACTCTCGATAAATATATTTTAACAACTGCGTGATATTTTGTCAATTACAGTAAAAAATTGCATTCTTAATAAAGGAAATACATGATTTGTATGACACTTCATTCAAATATCAATTCATTTTTCAAGAGCAATATAACTTTTAAAGATCTGGATTCTAATTCCGAAGGTGGTGGAATAATAAAAATAAAGTCATACTTTGTCAATATATGATATAATTACAATAATTTACAATTTTATAAATTGTAATATATAATTTCCTTACATTCATTAAATGCCACGTGTTGAACTTTGGCAACACACCCAATTTAGTTTTTAAAAATGTTATTAGAATAACGTTAAAGCTTTATTGCCGAATAATGCCAATAAAATACACATTGAAAATATTATTAAATATCGATGTTATCACTAGTTCTGTTTCACATTTTCTTTTTTGGTGTACTATTAATAATACATTTCTTTTAATGGAGTATTATTTTGCTTTAAGAAAATCTTTTACATGATTTACATTACTAATGTTAGTATAGTTCTATGCATTTACTATAGGCCTTTATTTTTTTTACTTATGCTTAGACATTTAGTAATTACAATAATTAGGATTGTTTGCTTATTTCTCTCTCTGAAGTTCGTGATTCTTTTATTTTAAACATAAAATAAAAGTTACTTTCCTGAAAGAATTATGTGTAATAAAGTACAAAATATATTAAAGAGTTATAATATAAGCTAAATCTTATTGGAATACAATATTTTCAAAACATCTGCAAAATTTTTTCCATAGTCAATTGTGATATGAATATTAATTGAATAATGCACAAAACGAGAACATTCGTTATCTTTCAGATATTGAAATATTCGTTAAACACTAATTAATCTATTTGGATAGCTAGTGTTAGTGTTATCAAATGTCATAACAATCATAATGTTATAAAAGTAATTTTTTCTAATAATTGAAAAAAAATCGGACCCTAAAGGGTTAAGAATAAATATAGATTTATTTCTTCAGTTGCTTTTTTTTAATATGTGCATTTTGTTTTTTTGGAAGCTTGCGGAACACCCAATTTTGTTCTGCAGTGAGCAAGTAATATTTATTTCTTATCATGGTTCTAAATTTTGTGTGTGTTTAATATTATAGAACGTTAAAAAGGAAAATTATTTTTTTAATTAAAGTCCAATATTGCTGGTTGTCAACAAACTGTTTTTTAGTCGTAAACTATACGTAAAACAAAATTTGAATTTTTAAAGTATTTTCTCACGTTTTATTTATAAATTAATGCCGGAAAACATTTCTGAATCGATTATGAAAAAAAAAAAAAAAAAGCATTACAATAGATAGGACTAAGAAGTCATTTTCATTGGTTCATTATTATGTTTTTTTTGTTCTTTTTATTCGAACTAAAAATGTTAGTTTTTCATAAATTTAAGGAGAAAATCCACGTATGAGAAGGTATGACAGTAATACTGCTATTTAATTTTTGTGCTTTTTTATCACAACAATGCGATAAGGTAATTGCCCTTACTGCACAAATTTATACATAGTAGAAAATATCATAGAAATTATCTTAAATATAAAAATTTGAAGAGCAATTTTAACATTCTCGGTTCATCTACACATAATTAACACTCGTTTTCATTGGTAATCCGTCATATTCGCGGAGGTGCGAAAGGAATCATGAGAATAAAAATAATGTGACGTTTAATTTCTTCGTCCTCTAGGTCCCCATTCGGGAACCTCAATTACTTTTCGTATAAAACTAGATTTTTTTTTAATTTTACATCTTTTCTTTATAGCTAAATATTTTTTGCATTGAAAAGAAACGAATAAATGCCTGCATCGAAGCTGAATCACTCATAAAATAAATGTTGTTTTTATCTGAATTCGCAAATTGCCTAAAAACGTCCTACAGACAATGTGACTAAAAAAGTGATAAATTTTGTGTAATTTAAATATCTTTTTAATAATTGTTTTTGAGGATTTGTAGATTATTTACTTGCTAAACTCTCTTAAATTTGTGATTGCGTTAATTTAGGATAATTGTTATTAAATTGATATATTAAGAGAGTTTGCAGTTATAGATCCATATATTTAAACCTAAATTACAAAGAGCTTAAAGGATTAATTTCAGAAAAGATAATTCTTTTGCCATTAAAATGGCAATTTGTTTGGATAAAAACCATTGAATAAGTATTTTTATTATTATTTTAGCTTCGAAACTCAAGAGGATAATATAAATCCAAACTAACTGTAAATTTATTGAAGATTGAAATCTATTAATTTAACTTAAAAGTAATCCAAAAGTATGTAAAATTAATTTTTTTAAAGAATTTCAAGATATCAACCAACCGTTTTAAAATTAATCCTATGCACTTTGAAAATGTCCACGCTTAATACAGTATCTTATGTATTTATTTTTGCTGATATTTTAAATTTTTTCCCTCGTTACTAACACATAGTGTAAGGAATTGTAAGTTCTGGTGTCAGAGGAGCATCGGGCAGTGTTTCTGGTGTGAAAGGAGTTTTCTTACTTCTAACAAGGAAGGTCTCCATTGGGGGCATACTCAGAATTTTTTGGAAAAAATACGAATTAAACTACTCATGTAGGTAATAAAGGATCAGTGAAAATTAGCGGCGGAATTACATTATTAGATATGTAAAAAAATAAAATAGTTTGGAATAATTGGCGTGAAAAGCTGAAAGCGACGCGGGATTCGGTGAGCAGTGCATTTCCTCGCGAAAAGCAGACGATTTTAACGAATCTTAAAATTGATTTTAATTGACTTCCCTGTTAAAAATCCGCAGCATTTACTGCAACGTCACTCCACTACTTTTATAGAATATCTCTCTTCTGACTAATGAGAATGCTCCATAGCACGGTGAATTGACCGTGTCATACACTGTTAAAAATCTGTTGCATTTTGTTGCAACGCACTCCACCGCTTGTATATAATATCTCTATTCCAACCAATGAGAAAGCTCCATTTCACGGCCAAGTAACCGTTTTCTATACAAGCAAGGGAGTGCGTTGCAACAAAATGCAGCAGATTTTTAACAGTGTATTTTTCAATTTGGAACAATTTTAATCAATTTAAATTGTGTTTTAAATGATAAAATATATTAATTTCTTTTTGTTATAAGTACTTATAAAGGTATATGACAAAATTACACTTAAAGTAAAGTAAAAATGCAAAACTAAAATTACTTAAACTAAACTTATTTAAATAAACTGAACATAGAAAGTTTTTTCTTTAAAAAGCATTCGAAGCGTAAAAGCGTATTTTTCAAAATTTCGTTTTTTCGCCAACCGGAAATAAATCGCCAAATAAACGAAATTTTATTATTTTTTTACGGACGTTATAAGGAGGTTCCGCCGAAATTTTTTTCATAAACATATATAACTATATGAGAAGAACATTCTGTAATTTTTTCAGATTTTTCTGAGTATGCCCGTATGGAGACCTTCCTTGTAAGTCCAGTGATCTAACAATAAGCTACTGGGTGCTAATGGGTTAATCAGATAAATGCAATGGGATTCACGACTGATTTGCATTGAGTAGATCCCACCAGAGTTTTTAAGAATTAACCCCTTCAGGGGGAGCATTTTTAATATGCTTTTTAATCTTTTATCACCGGTTTTTCAAAAGATTTTTTTTTTCCTAATAGAATCGAGAAAATGTTCGGATTAAACAAGGCATAATTTACAATGAAAATTTACTAGTGAGAATAATCAAGGATTCTGATATCCTTATGCGCATTGTAAATAAAGTTGCATAAGTTTCGTTTTGGAAACGAAAACTAATTGCTTTTTTTTAAAACGAATAGATCCATTTTGTGAATGAAGCATTTTATTTTAACCGTTTACACGCCGAACTAATATCACAATGTAATTATAATTTTGTTTTTCCTGTGATACAGCTTCAAATGTTTTATTTTATGCATACAAATTTCGAAAATGACAATATATATATATATATATATCCTTGCAGTTTTTTGCCTGTTTTCAGCTCAAAGTTCGCATTTTGGTACGTGATTATAGATAGACAGCCTATGCAAATATAACAAATTATTTTCCTCTATATCCATTTGTACATTGTTTATGAGTGTTTTCTCGAAATCCAAAAACATTTAGATTCCTAGCGATCAAATGTAAGTAATATAGTGAAAACGATAAAAGCAAATAATATATATTTTTTATCCAAATTAATGAATTTACTTTTTCCTTATACCTGTGATAAATGCTTAAACGTAAATATTTGTTTTTCAAACGTTCAAATCAACCTTATATTTTATATGAAAGATAAGGACATCGTTGTTATGTTCAAAAATATATGTTTTGTATTACAAATAATGCCATGTTCCCATTTGGGAACACGGTTAAGAATGATAAATAGCTGAAAATACGGATAGTAGCAGGAAGATTTACGATCGTTTTTGAGATGTTTCGTATTCACAACGGAATAAAATGAAACCTGAAATTCCTTTTCAGAAATTAAACGTTTCGCTTCACATGTGAAACATTTCTAAAATTTTTTAGAGTGCGGCAAGAATATTGGTCACTCGTTCGCAAGGGGTTAAGAGTCATGAGGTATCATTTTGACTACTACCACAAGGATATGTTTCTGTTAAAAGAAGAAATTTTATTATAAAAAGTATAAAATATACAAAGAGCCGAAAATGCTAAATAAAAAATTTAAACTATTTGAACTCAAAATTCTGGTGTGAAATATTTTTGTAAAACTTGTCTAAAATTTCCGAACTTTCAAGTGTTAAAACATATTATCAAAAGCGTGGCACGGACCATGGCGCTGTTTCAATTTTGCGACATATTTTCGAAACGCGCTTAAAACAATATCATGTTTAAACTTTAAATAAGGGTTTTATTTCGCAATCTAAAAGCAAACGTTGCATTTAGTTTTATGAAACGCCAAATGAAGTTTAAATATGCACCATTCTTATTGTCAGTTCCAAGTTAAGTTCATAAAAATATAACTTAAGATAAAAAAAAGAATTAACAGAATAGCAGTATCTGATATTATTTAGATTTCATATTGTTTTGAAATTATTCCGCAGTCTAAACGTAGACGTGTTTCCAACCAGAAATTTTATTTAATAAACTGTTTTAAAATTAAATCTAGTAAGTAACATGCTGAAAGAGGACACTTTTCGTATAAACCCCATTCCGGTTTAAAAACTCTTTGCCTTTTATCAGACTCTGGAATAATTAAGAGAGGTTAGCATATATGCTATACCCAACACTACGTTACATAGTTTTCTACAAAGTCTTATTGTTTTTAGCAAAGATTTCTTTCAATAATATAATACAGTCAATATTTATTAAATTTATTGTACGGAACCTTCTGAGCGCGAGTAATATTCTCACTTAGAATAGAAAGATAACTGATAATAACACATTGCTCAGTAGTGCACAAAACAGGAATTTTAATATACATTTGTACATATTAAAATAAAATAAAACTTTCAACGTTTCAACGTTTGCTCGCTTGTACTTGGCGAACAAGGGTTGCCATATTAATTTTGAGGAAGCCAAAATCATAATTCCATGCAATAACCCAGTTTAAGGTAAAATAAAAGAATCCATCGAAATCATAGCACGAGAAAATAAACTATGTAATGATAATTTATCCTACAATATACCAAAAATATGGCATAACATCAGAAAATCTTAAAATTTTTTATTTCCTTGTAATATTTTAATTTTTACTCACGTGTAAATGGCAACATTTTAAAAAATTTTAATCCATTTAGATTTTAATTTAGTAGAAATATTATCTCTCGATCAAGATGCAAACGTAGTCCTTCCATTATCATATTTTCCTGAAGACACCCGCAGAAGACGGCGCGAAACGTCGAAAGTTTTATTTTATTTTAATATGGACAAATGTATATTAAAATTCCTGTTTTGTGCACCACTGAGCAGTGTGTTATTATTAGTTAAATTTTATGGTGCAACTGTCCTACATATATTTAAGAAAGATAACTGTTTTTCATGAAAAAACACAACACGTGCAGACTGTTGTAAAAAATTTTTAAAGGCGTTTTCTGAAATGTCAGTATAATATGCTACCGCATTAAAATTTGCAGTTGAAAGTTTTTTTATTCTTTTATAAAAAACTAGTCGTTGGGGGGGGCCACCGTAATACTTACCCATCATAATGTAAAATACTATGAAAATAAAACGCGTGTCTATGGCAACTCCAAAATAAAATTTAAACGCATAAATAAATAATCTTAACATACAATAATGCTCCATTAATGAATTGCTGATGAGCCAATTTTGACTAATTATACAGGGTGTCCCATAAGTAATGGGACAAACTTTAAGGGGAGGTAGGGCACATCATAACGATTCAGAATTACATAGGAACCCATGTTCCCAAACGTCATTTTAACCCTTTAAGAGTCAGTTTTATTTGTCGATTTTTCCACATATGTGGGCGTGGCTTTTGAATGTCGAATTTTCAACAAGTGTATTTTATATGCTAATAGTTAAACAAAAAGAATATAAAAAATGAAAATGCTGCTTCTACTCGACGTATTTAACACACCGATTGTATTAATATACAATTAAGTATAGAATTTTAAAATGTCGGAACATAGAAGATTTTAAAAATGTACAGTAGGCGGAGTTATCATAGGAAGGCGAGAATAAATACTTTAAGAAATAAGTATCCACACCGGAAATTGTATTCCAGAATTTGTAGGACAGGAAATTTATAATGCGTTTAATGTTTAGACTTTGCTTTTCTTTCCACAGTAGCCTTGCAGAAATTACGCTGATTGGAATTGTCACCACCCGCTGAAGAGTATGCAACGTTTCACCAATAATGAACTGGCGGATATGCACTTCATATATGGCTTGGCCGAGGGAAATGCAAGGGCTGCACAAAGATTATATTGCGAAAGGTTTCCACAGAGAGTTGCACCGGACCGCCGAATATTTGCTTATTTACATTACAATTTAAGTAATTATGGTTCACTTCGAGGTGATAGGAGTAATGTGGGACGGCCACGACTGTCTCGAACTCCAAGTATGGAACAAAATGTGTTGGATATCGTTGGTAGCAATCCAAGTACCAGCGTACGAAACATCGCTGCTGCCATACGAGGATCTCGAAGTACAGTTCATCGTGTTTTGCGACTTGAAGGATTACACCCGTACCATCTGCAAAGAGTACCATCATTGCTTCCTACAGATTATCCTGCACGTAAAAGTTTTGCAAGTTGGTATCTCGACCAATGTCGTCTAGATCCTCATTTCCCATCCAAAGTTTTATTTACGGATGAGGCATATTTCACTCGAGATGGTGTATTCAACCATCACAATACGCATTTATGGTCTGATGAGAATCCCCAAGGAATGAGACCACATGCTGCCCAACATCGTTTTTCAGTGAATGTTTGGGCTGGTATTGTTGGCGACTTCTTAGTTGGGCCTTATTTGTTGCCAGCGCCTCTGACATCTAGAGATTACCTTATTTTTTTGCAAGAGATGCTACCAAGGTTACTTGACCCAGTACCACGTGATATGTGGTTTCAACATGATGGGGCACCTCCGCATTATGGAAGATGTGTTCGTCAGCATTTGAATCAGGCGTTTGGTCATCGATGGATTGGGCGTGGTGGACCGGTTATCTGGCCACCACGCTCTCCTGATTTAAGCAGCATCGATTTCTTTCTGTGGGGTGCATTGAAAGGTGCTGTTTACGCAACACCGATTGATACAGACATGGATCTGGTTGCGAGAATCGCCTGCGCTGCTGCAGATATTAAAGAAAATCCAGGTGTGTTTGAGCGAGTCCGCCAGTCCATGGTCCGACGTTGTAACGCTTGCATCACTAGTAATGGTGGAAACTTTGAACACCTTTTATGACATTCTTACATGTCACTTACCAAAGTACGTATAATATTTATGACCAATAAATATTTGAGATGATCTCAGTCTTGTGTCTCTTTCTTTAAGTATTTTTGATTTATTTAAAACTCCGCCTATTATAAGTTGTTTCTACATTCTAATATTTTACATTTTCATGGTTATTATTCTTACTAATACAATCAGCGCTCTAAATATTCGAATAGATGCAGCGATATTATACTTCACAATTTTTTCGTCAAACTATTATCATAGAATATCTTTTTTAAATTTAACATACATAAACCACGCCCACATGTGTCAAAAAATAGCCAAACACAGTTAAATTTTACATGGTTAAAATGACGTTTGGGGACATAGGTTCCTATGTAATTCTGAATCGTTATGATGTGCCCTACCTCCCCTTAAAGTTTGTCCCATTACTTATGGGACACCCTGTATAAAACGCCAAAATACTCGAGTAGTACCGGATTGCGTAAAAGAAACATCCTTATAACTCAAAAAATAATAATCATATTAACTAACATTTAATTGTGTTGGATTAAGCGTCTCATTTCCAATAAAAATATACCTGTGAATTGAAATTTGAATGAAATACAGGGTCATGAAAAATCGAAGAATTTGGAAAACATGATTACACATATCTCGGCAACTAATAATCCGATCGACCTCGTTTTTTGTGCAAAATTTGTGTTATTTTATTGCCTTTTACGTCCAGTCCTTAAAATAAAAAATTTCAAAATTTTTTATATACCTTTCATCAGAACGAATTTTTTGAGAGTCCGGAAAAAATAGTTCCGGTTAATCAAGTTTATTGATTTTAAATAGGCTTCGTCCCATTTTTACATACTAAGTACATACAAAATTTCAAGTCTCTATCTCAATTTGTTCGGGAGATAGAGCGGTTACAGACAGACAGACAGACAGACAGACACACAGACGGACGGACGGCAAAATTTTTTTTTTCTAAAAATATGTTTTTCGGAATCTCCAGTATCTGAAACGTGTAAATCCGTCAAAAATTTTTTTTCGATTTTCAAAACGATTGCAAGACTTACCCTATACTACGTATGATGGGTAAGTAATAATGCTACATATAAAAACTAAAAAGAAAAGATTTTATTATTTTAAACTAAACGGTAACTAATATAACTAATAAAATGTTTTTTAGAATATTGTAATTTTAATTTTTTAAAATTGTATAATATTTTACTAATAACATATGACATTAATTTTTTACATAATTTAAGCATTTAATTTAAAATATAGTTTGCACTAGTATTATTCAGTAATTTTAAAGTTTGATTAAGAGTTTTAGTGTTTAAATGATTTTATATGCTTAATGCATATATATCTTTAATTTCTTTCTTGTCTCATGGGCTAATGAAATCATGTTTCATATATTACTTTAATTTATGCTAACAAAGTTCTAATTCTCATAAATAAAGCATTAAACTATGAAAAAAAGATTCAAAATGATTTTCGCTGAAGATACATTAAATACTTTTAAGATTTCTTCTGAGAATAAAATTTTAATTTCAGTTTTCATATAAATAAATAAAAGCAATAAGATACCGTAAACGTATTAATTTTTTAATTAAAACTAGCCTACGAATCTAAATGAGAAAAATTTAATAACTTAATGTGGAATTCTCCAAAGAATATGTTTTTTAGTATGAAATAATCAAGTGAAAGCATCTGAAATTTATTTTCTTTAATATTTCTTGTAATT
Source organism: Maratus speculifer (assembly GCA_964019185.1). Classification (NCBI taxonomy): domain Eukaryota; kingdom Metazoa; phylum Arthropoda; class Arachnida; order Araneae; family Salticidae; genus Maratus; species Maratus speculifer. The sequence goes on along the minus strand of OZ025290.1, from coordinate 428,530,853 downwards.
ATATGCATCTTTCATTTTTGTGTTTTTTGATAGCTATTATTTAAGCAATCATATATGCTGAATAAAACATGGAATAAAATTTTAATGAACTGTAATTTATTTAACAAAATTACAACTATGCCACTTATGACTGCATTTTTATTTTTATTTTACAAAATTTTCCATTAACTCGTATAAACAAGACGATAAAAGTCATTGCCAAAATTACAAAGCATAAATGCGACCGAATATTTTTTAAAAAATAATGTGCAAATTACGTACAAAGGAATTGCTTTGATTCCGAAATTAGATGAGTGACTAAAATGGAATACGAATATTTGATAATTTTGAAGCGCAAATGATTAGTTTCAGATTCATTAAAAGATCTATTAAACAAAGTTTCGGCAAAAAATGCTGGCAGCAATGTTGCCAATAGTTTTTGATGTAAAAATTGTAGCAAAGTTAGATGTAATAAAAAAATTTATAGCTAATTTTAATGTAATTTTTAAGCGTAATTTTTTTTCCAACCACCTTCGTCGTTCCAAGGCCAAGCTCTCACTCTGATTGGTTGTTGCTCTCGGCACTGTTTTCACGTAACTCTGCGATAATCATGCTTGGCATAGCGATAGACGCTTCCGTCGAGTTTGATTTCCTTCCGAACCGAGTACGAAGTAAACCGAGTACAAAGTAAAAAATTGTGTGTAAAAAACTTACTACGTACAGCTTTCAGTAAGACACGTTCCATCCAATCCGATGCTGCAAGAGAAAAGTTACTTTACTCGGTTCGGAAGGAAATCAAACTCCTCGACGGAAGCATCTATCGCTACGCCAAGTATGATTATCGCCAAGTTACATGAAAACAGTGCCGAGAGCAACAACCAATCAGAGTGCGAGCTTGGGCTTGGAACGACGAAGGTGGTTGGAAAAAAAATTACACAATTTTTAAGACAAAACATGCTGAAAACTTCGCTGCCAGCAGTTTTTGCCGTAAATTTAACATTTTTTTTTTCAGTGTAGTGAAATGCAATTTAATTTCAACACTGGAAGTTTATCTTTTCGTTTTAATTTTTTCGTCAAATACGTCTATTATGGAATTTTTTAATATTTATCGTTAATGTTAAATTACATCCATGCGATATACGTCAATATATAATAAAATTAGCTTTTCATCTGCGATCTTTTAGCGAATTTACTTTTTTTTGCACTATTATTTGAAGAAAATTGGATTTTTAGCAATCCCATGTTTTTTCGCTATCATCTGACGAAAATCGAGTGTTTTTAAGCAATATGCAAGTTACATACAAAGGAATTACGAAATAAGATAAGCAAATAAAGTGAATTACGAATATTTCATAATTTTGAAGAGCAAATGATTAGTTTTAGATTAATTAAAATGCCTGTTAAATAAAGTAGCTCATCGTAAAATGTAATTTAATTTCAATACTGTGAAGGAGTGTCCTTTGTGATAAAGGCACTCTAGCATTTTAGTGAGATCGTGACGTCAATGTTCTAACATGTGTGGCGCGGAAGCGACATCTATCCTTTATTGAACTCTAACTTTCCAGAGCGTGTGTGCCGCCCTCGAATATACAGTTTGTTGAGGTTAGGAGTAATACGCAAATTTATAGCGCCGTCTTCAGTTTGCAATGTATAAAAGCTGTGAGTTGGTGTGTGGTGAGGCGGCAGTAGTCCACAAAGCGAGTTAGATTGGTGTTCTAGAGTGAATTAGGTTGTGTTCTAAAGTGAGCCAGTCAGCATTGTGAGCCGAGTTAGTTTGTAGTGAGCCAAGTTACCCAAGAAGAGTGCCAGTGGGTAAGAATTAATTCAATACGTTGGATATTTTTGAGAATAAAGATTGTTTGCAGCCACGGGCTGTCTTATTATACAGTTAAACTAGCTTTGAGCCGCAATCTGAACGTGAAGCTGGTGTGAAGTGCCCCGAACTGAGTTTAAGCCGTGGTCGTGAGTATAGCTTATGATTTAATCTCTTAGTATTGTGCTTAATGACTGAAATCTTGAACTATTGCTCCACTTTCTCAATTTCCAGAGGTTTAAATAAGCTGTTTGATTTTATCTTTTACTTAGACTTATGTCTTCATTTAGCCAGCACATCCCCAGACACGTTACAAATGATCCCCAACGTGTGTTCCATCACGATAAATTTATTTTTTCGCTGTAACATTTTTGTGAAATGCGTCTGTTATGGAGTTTGTTAATCTTTATATTCCATATTAAATTATTTTTTAATGTTATTCAATTGGTAAATAAATCATCACAAATGTAAATTTCCAAGTGAGTGCAGAATTGTCGGTACCAGTATTCAAACCAGGGGTGTATTGGTTGAAACACGGTCAAAGAAACTCTTCTTTGTTAGGACGGAAATCATGACATCATATCATTTCCGCCCAATCAGCAGAGATAGCTGTTGTTTGTAATGTCCCTTGCTAGTACAGCTTTTTCTTGGGATTGGGTCGGCGGAAACTCCATGATCTAACGTCATAAAGACCGTCTTAAGTTCCGTCTTAAATAGTAAAAGCTTCTGCTTGGTTAACCCACAATTAACTATAACTATCTCATAATTAACCCACAGTTTAACTATAGATACCGGTCAAAATTTGTTTCATTTGGAGCCTTACTGTTACTTCTAGAGACTTTTGAATAGCTGAATTCTATTTATAGTAGTCTGGTATTTCAAGTTTAATACTTAAATATTATTCAGAGAGTTAATGTAACATTTTCTTCATCTTTAAATTAAGCGGTCCGGCAGACCGCTCACAGTAGTTATGTGACAATTTTTGCCACAGCAGTTAAGGGTTAAAGCCGCCATCGCTAAACAAAATGTGCTACTCTTGACAAATTTGTACTAATTTGAGTACTAATTTACTCAAATAACCTTTAATCGATCACAGCATCTAGTTTAAAATCTGAAATAGTTCAACAGGATAAAAAGAAGGTTAATTTTTGGAACTGCAGTAAAGAATTGCATGAGTAGTTATGTTAGATTAAATTTTAACAAATTTAATTGTTAAAGAATCATGACAGTTTTAATTTATTCAAAAAATGCAAAAAGTCTTATCTTGAATACTAGGTGCAGATTCATGGTCGCCTGTCGCGACTAAATTTTTTGGCTTCACGACTAATATTCGCCGTCTGTAGTCGTCACCGTTTTAGCGAATTTTCCGTTTTTTCTCGGAATCATTTGAAGAAAATCGTTTTTTTCGACTTCCTCTGACGATCGCACAACTAATCTTATAGTATGATAGAATCTATTCATAGTCTAAGAGCCGACAACGCAAAAGCGAAAGATATGGGGCACAAGAAAAAAACACACTTTATTTTATGGATGAATATTATGTCTGCCAGAAGAGAAGTGATGCATAAGCCAAAAATTGATACCACTAGTGGTTTAACGTTGTGTTTGCCATACAATCAAATATATGAAATGATTGTACGGCAAACACAATGATAAACTTAAGAACAAATCATTAGTGGCATTTATTTTTGGCTTATGCACCAGCTCACTTCCGGCAGACTTGTATCACTAGATTCCGCTATTTCAATTTGCCGTAAAATAAATGTTTTTTTCTTGTGGTCGATACTTTAGGTTTTTGCTGGCTCTTGGGCTATCCGACATCCGAATCAGCTGAATAGAATAAACCGAAGATTACTTATAAAACTGCAATAAATGCCACATCTGCAGTTATATTACATTATTTTTTTTACACAATTATTTAATTGTTAAATAAATCATAACGATTGTAAATTTCCAAGTGCATGGAAATGTCGGTGACATTTTAAGCGTAACAACCCTTGTTCGAAGCCTGGACAAGGCTTTTTTCACCCTCTATGAAATTTACAAATTTTATGATTCATTATCAATATTTTTAGAAAGAAAGACCATATTTAATAGAACGAATTCTGAGATTAAAATTAAATATTCTGATCGCTTAGCAGATTTCTTTCTGAACAACGCAAAACTTACTGTAATTTTTTTTATTCTGTTTTAAGGGGACAAGGGACCTTTAAAATCATGTTTTTTTATATTTTTAAAATTGCACTTTGAATGTTATTGAAGGATACTTTGTATGTATTATAGCACATATTTATCACAAAAAATGTAAAAAAAAATTTTTTTTGGACAAAAATATTGAAATTTTTTTAATATTTTAGATTTAACGAGAACTTTTCAAAATGCTCCATGCGCATTATTTTTTCTCTGAATGCTTTGAAATTTTTTATAGTTATTCATCTCAATATATGTCATAAAACTGTGCATGGTTTTTTCAAAATAAAAATAATTGTAAAAGTTATAGGTAGTTTATTGTAAAAATAGGTTTAAAAATGTTTAAAATTTCAGAAAAAATTTGAAATATTTTCTTTTTTTAGCTTTATATTCAAATACATCAAATTCCATGCACAGTTTTATTTATATATGTAAATCAAACTTGTATAAATAATATTGGAGATTTTCATTGATATGGAATGTACATGGGACATTTTGAAAAATTCTCGTTAAATCTAAAATATTACACACATTTCCCTATTTTTTTCAAAGAATTTTTTTTTACATTTTTTTCGTGATAAATATATGTTATAATGCATATAATGTACCGTTGAATAATATTTAAAGCGCAACTTCAAAAATAGAAAAAAAATTATTGTAAAGGTCCCTCGTCCCCTTAAATGCAAAGGCATAAAAAATTCAGGCTAGATTATTGAAGCGATTTGGGATTGAATACTCTCTTAAAACCTCAGCTCAAAATAACTCAAGTTGGAACAAAATCAACTCATCTCGCAATTTGAATATCAGCTTCTCGTAAAGAGGTGAAACAACTGGAGTGAATGTGAGTTGTTTTTTAAGCAATTTAAATCAAGATGAGTGGTTAACATAAAGAATTTAAATCAAGATGAGTAAAACGTTTAAATAACAATTTATTCACGATCTAATAAATAAAAGTCCTTCCTGAGAATCCAAATCCAATCTTTCCTTTTGAGAGTGTAGCGTTTAAGAGACCACACTACTGATTGAAAAAAACCCGGATGATAATGTAAAGTCTATTTGAGCGTTCTGTTGAAATATCTTGCTCAAATTTTAATATTTTGACGTGATTTTTTATGCATAGGATAGCTGAGGACGATCCACAATCGGGCCAATTTCTACTTTTTTTATTTTGGTTACATTCTTTTTATATAAGGATAGTATCAGTTTCATAACCGGTACAAACCGGTTCTGAAAGTTAAAGTATTTTTTTTTAAATCTGACACCAAAATTAAACAAGTTGGAATTTGCACGTGAAGCGTAGCAAATGAGGTGCGATTGTACGATAATGAAGTTTTAAAAATATCATTCTCATATATCAATCTCATAAAGTTGTAAATAGTTAATTACAATTAAAATGCGCAACAAACAATGTTCCCTCTATACTCATTATGTAATGGAATGTACTTTTGTGTGGCCTTGTAAATCAATAACAAAAGTTCTTTGCACAACAGATTATGCAAAATTTATATTATAATATGTACTTTATGATGCATATCAATATTATTATGTTCGAATGAGTGTAATATTATTAAAATGCATTTGAAACTTTTTTTTCCATTGACTGTAATGTAACGGAGTACTTTTGATTGTCCCTATATTTGATCTAAGCATCCTATTTTCAAAAAAATTGAAATGACTTGACAAAATTATGTAATAAGTATGTAATTTAAATATCAAAAGATTAAAATGCATTTGCAGCATTTTCCCCCACTGACCGTAATGTTACGAATACTTTTGATCGTCCCTGTAATTGATTTATTCATCCAATTCTCATAAAATTTGAAATGTCTCGACAAAATTGTGTAATAATTATATATTTTAAATTTCAAAAGATTCGGTTGGGTAGCTTTTGCGTTGTTATATGCGGACAGATAGACAGACGGAGAGACAGACGGACAGAACGACAACTATAGGTGCTACGTATTTACATAATTACGAACGCACCTAAAAAGTAAAAACTAAGAAGGTTGTGGATCGTTCTCAGCTATACTATGCAAAAAAATCACGTCAAAATATTAAAATTTGCGGTAGAAATTGAAAAGAATCCCTCCCCATTGACTCTATATTATTATCCGGGTCTTTTTCAGCCAATAGTGTATCGTCTTAAAGACTGTGATAAAAAATCTGTTTGTGATCTCGAGTTTTAAGCGATTGCTTTTATGTGATTACCGTTTTTCACCCATTCATGCAAAATTTCCTTTCAACTCCAAGTTTGACAGTATTCTGTGAAATAAAATTTGTCTTTAACCAGAATTAGAAAACAGCAGTCAGTTATATAGGTGCTGAATATAAAAACCTGTCAACGTAATATTTTTCAGAACTAAATGAATAAAAAAATAATCTGTCAACTGCGAATATTAGTTCCACTTATAGCGTTAATTGCTATATATATATTAATTAATAACTATAATACTAAAAAAATCTCTACCGGCTCGGCGTACATGCGGAAGTAGATTTCGAAGTTAGGTACAAATTTCACCAACAAAATCTAAATGAAGATTAGAAATAAACCCAGTTTCATCACTAAGAATGAGCTTTAAGGACCTAAACCTTTTGTGAAAATTCTAAGAAACATGCATACATACATACGTACATATATACGGAATATATTTAAAAATGACGAAAATAAAATCAACGAACTTGAAATATGTCAATATTTCCATATTAAAATACTAGAAGACAGCCCGTCAAAATGACGTGTTTGCATTTTTAAAAGGATGATAAAAAAAATTATAACTGTGGTCAATCAGCCACTTTAGGCTTAAACAATTTTTAAAAATACTGCGATTAAACACGCGGAAAAAAATCTATATAAAAAAAGGAAATTTTAACAGAAATTTGCATTTAAAACTATAACAAAACTGTCTGGTGGATGGGGGGATTGGAATGAACAAATCGTAAATACATAAATTTTAAAAGAATAAAGTAACGCAAAAAATCAATTATAAAAGATTATATTGTGAAACTACAGCCAAAAAATATATAAAAATACTATCCAAAACATATATCCAAATACGTATATCCAAAACATCTGCTCCCAGATCGTCGGACAAAATTGTAATGTTGTTTATCCTTTTTCATTTAAAAATGCTAAAGAAAGATTTTTTTTTTTTTACCGTGATGCAAAAACCTTTATTAAACGTCGTATTTTAATCGTTGAAAGTGTTAATCATAATTAAATTTTTTAAGTGGATTATATATGTAGAATTATAGTAGTTTCACCCGGAAGAACTCGCTAAGTAAGGATTTCTCTCACAGTGCTCAATTGCTTTTCTTTTACTTTACATTCGTTTAACATCACCTTTTTATTTGTCTTAGTACTTTTATTCACAAAAACAGGTAAAGTAACTGAAATAACATTTTTAAATTTTAATTAAAAAGAAAAGAGGATCAAATAAGAGTCTAAAAAAGGTACGACGGTGAGAGAAAATCTCATGTAGTAAGTTCTCCCGGGTTAACCCTTTCGAATCTGGTGTACTATTAATAGTACATGTTTTTTCATCAAATATTATATTGTCTTAAAAATTATTTTGTTACTTTTTATATATGAGAAGCCCAGAAGCCAAGGGGTATAAGTGACAAAATTGAAAAAATTGAGTTAAGTGCACAGGGTATCTGTAAATATGCTTTTTTCATTTCAGGTAAAGAAATATAGGTCATTTTCTTATTATTTGCTGAGTTATAGAGATAAACCACTTTTTTCGAAAAACAAACAATGTTGATAAATTATACATTTAAAGAAAATTGTACTCTATTTTTTTAACAATTATTGAAATGAGAGTTCAAAGATTAGAATGCAACAAGCAGATGTTTCCAATTTCAATTTAGGCAATTGTTATTGATGTTCCAATTTAACATCAATTATCTTTAAACTCAATTTACTCCAAATCGACATTTTGTCACTTGTACCCCTTGGCTTCTGAGTTCATCATATAGAAATGATAGTGTGTGTCTATGCTTTTCTTATTATGACTTCATTTATGGTTTGACATTTACTACCAACAATAATAATAAAAGCTATCTTAATTTTCTTTGCACAGTTGGCGATTCCTTCAATTTATGCATATATTTCACTTTTTAAACTTAAAATATAGATTACTTTTCTAAACGAATAGTGTTTTATAAAATGCAAATAAATAAATAAATAAATAAAAATTAGAAAATTGTAATTTTTGTTAAACTCTGTTGTAATACGATATTTCCCAAAAGTCCCCAAAAACTTTTCCTTAGCCTTTTATCTTATAAATGCGAATTGAATACTACACAAAATGAGTACATTTGTTGCATTTCAGACAACGAGAAAATCTTTAACCACCAGAAAATCTATTTGGATCGCTAAAATAAACATTATTAAAGTAATAATAACTTTCTTCTCAAAATGGTAAAAAAAAATCCGACCCGAAAAGGTTAAGTAATGCTTCTATTGTAATAAACACAAAGTTTAGTGAAAAAAATAGTGTTGCAAAATATACGGTATTTATGGTTTAGAAATTAATTTTAAAAATAGTTTCTATAAACATGAACATATCTGCCTATACATTTGTCTGTATATATTAGTATAAAAAATAGTAAATTTAAATCTTCTTCAGACGATAACGTAATATAATTATTAATTAAATAAAGTTATAAGATATTTTTTGTGCAGAGAAAATAAAAACACCCTGTTTTAGTTTTATAAGTAATAAATAGATTTTATAACAATTCCTTGGTACTACAAATTATAATTAATTTCATAAAACTTTGTCATATGTAAAGAATTTATGTTCTAATAACTCGTGAAAATTTTATTTCCTTTATCGCTATCATCGTCATAAAAATTGCTTTGATAGTTATTTATATACATTAATAAAAATAATTTTTAATTAAAGCAGTCTTTTTGAAAATAGAAAAAAAGAAGGCATCTCTCAGTTTCTAAATATGATAAATGGAAATATTTTAAAACGTATTAATGGAAAAAAGAATTCTTCTGTATTTAAAAACTAAACAGAGCTTTTTCAATTTTAATTATTTACTTTTAAGATTATTAAAACATTTATAACAGCAAATCTTAAATGGAGATTTAATGAATAGAATTATTAATAAAATGAAAATACATCTATTTTTAGATGATAATATATATATATATATGTATATTTAATTTTCTAATACAGTTTTAACTTCTTCAGACTTGGTGTATCCTATAGGATACACATCTTTAATTTTTTTCATGTTTGTAAACAATATTAAAAAAAGAGAAATTGGTGTGGATGAAGCATTAGAGATAGCAGAACTAAACAAAATAGCAATTTGTTTCTCGTAGAGCGTTTTCAGTTAGGTATATGTTATACAAAAATGGCTTGCAGCAGAAATGCACGAAATGTATAAAAAAGAAAAAGTAAATAATTTTTACTTTGTGTTAACATACCATTTGTAGACGCCATTAGTAATAGAAATTATTAAATATATGTTTTTTGATCTTTTTCAATGTTTTTACAATGCGGAAAAGTAAAATTTAATTTAAAATAACTTAAGAAATTGTTAAAATGTGTGTTTTACAAGTCCCCATACATCAATAAATTTTAAGTACAAAAAATAAATTTTAATTATTTCGTTGTTCAAACTTTCTTAGTTATTAATTTATTAATGTAAATCCATAGCTGAAATTAAAAAAAGTACAATTATAAACCCTTGGGTCAGAAGAGGTTAACAAGTACTTAAAATATTAACCATTTAATCGTCGCGCCCGAGACATTTACGGGCTTCAAGCTTCACGGCTTTTATTCAGAATTGTTTGATTCCCACCAGTTTTATAAAATGGTATAATTGGTTTTATTATGGTATCATGTTACTTGTCATAATATGAGATGAATATTTTTTTTAAGTGGTGGTAATAATGAATTTGAATTTTTAAAACTTAATTTAATCCGACTATTAAAGAGTTAAAGCTAAGTAGTTAGTAAAACGAAAACGTCGGAGTATACATATTAGTGTTGTCCTGACAAATAAAAAGAGTTTTGCCTAAAATATCAGCAAACACACGTGGAAATTTCTATGTATGATAAATTATTTTTTATATGTGATAATGGATAGATATTTTAACAAATTTCAAATACGAAATATGATGTGTTAAAACATATGAAAGTAAATTAAACATGAATATAATTTAAAATATAATACTTTAGGTTATTCATTATTAAATAATTCTACAGCATTGATACAAATTTGAATATCTTTAGAAATCTATGTATAACAGGTTTCTTTTTTTAACTTATTTGTATTATCAGTAATTATAGAAACCTACAAACGAAACTTACTTATTGTAGTAAAGTATCCACAAATAAAGTATTTTTATACAGGAAAATTAATAGAAAATATCATTAATTTGATTTTTCTGTTCATAATTTTTAATAACAGCTAATATGCACTATATAAAAAAAAATCGCTAATTTTACAAAAAAAAGTAAAAATGTTTTTTTTATTTTTTGCATGTTTATTATCATTAGTAGTATTATTTTAGTATTTGATTCCCTTTTTTAGAATTCTCATACGAAATTTGTTTTCTGTGGAGTGAGAGCTAAGTCGCCTTTAATTTTCGTCGAAAATCTGAAGATGTAATTTAAATGTCTAATAAATCTATTGGAAGAATGTTTGTTTCGTAATCATTTTATCTGTAAATTACGAAGGTTATTTAATAATTAGTGTGCATAAAATATTTGTACTACGATGGTCGATGTGGAATATCGAAGCCTAATGTCTTAGCAATGATTTAACAAAGCCTGATGACTTAGCAAAGCCTAATGTCTATATGCTCAATTTCATAACGGTAGCTGCAATATCAACATATTTTTGGAGGGACTGTGGAGGTGAAAGGCTAGTTTAAAATTTATGCTAGATTTGTGGCAGTGGTCGTTTGGACTCGGGTTCATAGCGATGTAGCCACGACTCATCCATTGTTACAAATCTATCCCCATAAGCTCCAAACCAGCTTTTACCCCTCACCACCCCCCTTTAAAAACTCTTTAAAAGTAGGTCTTCAAAACTTCATTCCTCCCTTCAAAAATATTTTAATATAGCAGCTACAGTTCTGAAATTAAGTATATGGGCATCTAAGTCATTAGGATTCGATATTTCAAGTCAGCCAAAGCAGATAAATATCTTAATTACAGTCGGAGCAGTAACTGATGAACCACCGTCTTATTAGTCTATTCTTCAACTATCTGTTATTTTATTAGGGAAATGCAAGATGTGTTGAGGGAAGATTTTTAAGAGAGTGACACAGTAAGGAAGATTTTGTCGTTGAGAGTGACAAACTCAATGAAACTACTCATCGCAAATTAGCCGTTTTCGAGATGTATAGCATTTTAGGTCGTATGATTTTTTTTAAACGAAACCGGTTTTAAAAGTGAAATTATATTTATTAAAAAAACCTGCAATCGAAATCGAAAATATAAAAGATAGCCATATTAGAGACCAAGCTTAACTATCCTGTGAAAAAAATCGTTTAAAATTTTTTAAAATAAACGATAAATTTTAAAAAACCTGCCCGTAGGTTTAACATTACTTAGTGGATATTTTCAAGTCACTGAAGACTTGAGTAGGTCTCAAAAGACATAACTGTAGAAATAAATAGGATATTTTATTTCAAAGAATTTACTGAAAGCACTGAAGCAATTAATAGTCTTAGCATTAGAAAAAAATGAAATGGGAATGTAGATAAAGACTAATCAACAAGTAAATTCGAAGTACATTTTTTTATTCAGACATAAATGAAATTAAGTTTTCATTCTCTACAAGAGTTAATTAATTAAAATCATTTCTTATCTCAAATGTGTAGAAAGTTTACAAAATAAAAATCATAAAAAATGCCTTTCAATGAAATAAAATTGGGAGGCTATCTTTTAAAAGATTTGAAAAGTACTTCATAAAAAATGTTTCCTTTATTATTCATTAAATTTTTATCTTAAAACTATAAGCATTTTTATCTTACAGTTAAGTATCTTTTATGCATTGCCCAAGGGAACGATATAAAAACACGCGCAAAAGTAAACACTCAAAAAAGTTGTGATAAAAAAAAGTATATGTGGAAATGATAGGAATTAAATATGCATTCTTGTGCATCATCTAAATGTTTACATGTGTTTTGCTCAGTATATTATTACATAAAATAGCTATATGAATTTGATTTGCATTTTACAGGTGTTTTCACAATGCTTTTTTCTCAGATTATGAATTTATTTAACTCACAGTTTTTTAAAAATTAATTAGCAGACGTGCCTATAATATCAGTGAGTGCAAAATTTATAACAAAAAATAGTAAAAAGCAGTATATAAGGGATCAACGTAGAAAAAAGCCAGACAAATTGTTTTTTATCTGAAAATAAATTCCAAGACAATTGATAATGGCATTTTTTTAATAAAAATATGAACATCGTTGTTTTTGAAGGGTGGTGTGGTAGGGATTGAGTCTTGTTAAATATTTTCATACATGGTTACATGTTTTTCATTCAGACTTACTTGAAAAAAAAAACTAGACGTAAATCTATTTTTAAAACATATTTGAATAGCTTTCCATTCATTATTCGCCCTTAAAATAAAATTAACGATTCTATGATCAAAAATATTCTGCTATTTCATTTGAAATTTTACGATTTTGTTGTTTCTTTCATCAAAAAGTAATATCAACCAAGTTTAAACATCACTGATAACAAGAAATTGCAACCAAAATTTTTTGAAATACTGAAACTTATCTAAATAAAAAGAGTGATTATGCCAAATAAGAAAAACATATGTCATAAAATAGAACTTTAACAATAGAGTACAGGAAAATTATAGTCAAATTATTATTAAAAAAAAAAAAAAAAAAAAAAAAAAAAAAAAAAAAAACCACGAGAAAGTAAAATCCCGCTATTGCCACAAGTAAGCCGCACGTTTTGCTAAACTCTAAAAGGGGATGGAATTCCGTTGATAGGATGTATAGAAACTATTTTTATGAAAATTATCTTGTAATAACACGATAGATTCAATAAGGTTATTAGAAATATCACGATCTCTTATAATTTTTCCAGCACATGAGCGTAGAAATGATGCAGTTCACGTAAGAATGCGACACATTGAAATATACTTTACGCTTTGTTTATATCGTAAGAGAGACTTCTGAATTCATCTTCAGCGAGGCACCGTAATTCCAGCCCAAATGTTGTAAAAAAAATGAGTAATATATAAATATATATATTTTTTAAAATTATGTTTTTCCGCGCAACGTAGACGACTTCTTAAGCCAATATTTTGAATTTTTAAAGTATACTATTTAATAAAATTACCTTAAAGAAAAAATTGAAATTGTGCATATACACAAAGCAGCAGACAATAAATATAAATCTATCAAAAAATCGTAAGTTGCATTTCTTAATTTTCAAATATCAATTTCATAATTAATATTAATTTTTCTTGTAAACAATTCAAGGTGCTACTTTGATATACCCCCCCCCCCAAAAAAAAAAAAAAAAAAAAAAAAATTACGCGCCAAATCTGGCACTCCCTACGCACTTTTCCTACGGACCTTTTAGGTTTGCTGTTACTCAGCTTCTTTCCTTCATTTGTATTTTTTATGTATTCATTGTATTTTTTAGGTATTCCTTTTTTGTATTTAACTTAATTTTAATTAATGTATTTTTAATTAATTTATTATTTTTAATTAATGTATTTTTAATTAATGTATTTAACTTAATTTTAATTAATTTTATTTTTTGTATTTAACTTAATTTAACTTAATGGGTATTTTGCTTGGCGAGAAAAAAAGTCGCCAAATTTACGATTTGGGGGGGTATATCAAAGTAGTTCCCGATTCAATGCATTTTTGCTTGCTTTTTTTTGTATTACAACCATTTAAAAATTATCACACTAAGATTATAATTAAGGAGATACTAATAAAAATATGAAAATGTAAATTAACATTAGAAGATCTAAATTTTGAACGTTTAAAATTAAAAAAACTTATTTATCAAATGACTGGATGTTTCTTCCTAAGCATAATTTGAACAGAAGATTTAAAATATTTTGGTTTTGTTACAGAAAAAAATAGTTTCGGCTGTTTTTGATTTATAGATGGCTTTCTAAGGAAATTTTACACATATGATTTAAACGTAGACATAATTTCCAATCATTTCTTGTAAAATTATAAATTCAATGCATTTTTGCTTGCTTTTTTGTATTACAACCATTCAAAATTAATCACATTAGGATTATAATTAAGGAGATATTAGTAAAAATTTGAAAATGTAAATTAACATTAGAAGATCTAACTTTTGAATTTTTAATATTAAAAAAATATTTATCAAATGAATGGATGTTTCTTTCCTAAGTATAATTTAAACCGAAGATTTAAAATATTTTGACAAAATTTGGTGTTTTACTGAAAAAAAAAAGTTTCGGCTGTTTTTGATTTATAGGTGGCTTTCTAAGGATATTTTATACACATGATTTACAAGTAGACATAATTTACAATAATTTGCTATCTTTAATTTTCTTCTATGCTTTTTTATTCAGAGTTACTAAGGGGTATTTACTTTTTTTCTCCACTACTACATATAAAATAAAAATAATCTTCTCAGATCTCTGCGAATTCGAAACCATTAATATGAAAATTGTTAAAAATAGATGGTGTTTAATCAAAGGGATCCAGAAAACAACATATCGCTGAATAAATACATCAATACCATTCATATGAAATGTATGTGGGGTATGTAGTATGCATTATAAGTAAGTTTTATGCATTGATAATTGTACAAACCTAGCTAAAAATCCGATTTTTTAAAAAAGCCAATTCATTTATTTCTGCTTATTTTAAGATAGTTTATTAATTGCATGACATTTTTACGTTTATGTACTGACTAACGATAAGATTTCTGAAAACCAAAGTTCTGTCTTTCCCAACACATCGGCCCCTGAATATTACGCATGAGCGTTGACTTAGAAATGATGGGTGCCAAAAGGAAATTTTGTTTGAATGTAACCTTAAATTCAGACACTAATAGTTTATAAAATATTTCGTTTAACCTCAGTAAAATGAAGCGAAAAACAAAATTAATGAATTATTTGTATTTAAATTTAAGTGACTATACACACGTTGAAAAAAAATTCCACTTTCTGCAGCTCCATCTTTATGTCGATGCATCCCTCATAGCATGCATAGTCACGGTGACGTCACAATGATGTCACTGTGAGTCACTTTGGTCACATCACATTTGTGACCAAAATGCGACCACTCAGTGACGTCACATTGTGACTGAGATGTGATTTTTTAAAAATCTTTAGAAAATATAAAAAAATTTCAAAACATGTTATTTACTTTAAAAAACATGTTTCTGACAATTTGAATATCGTCGCTTTTGTCACAGTTCTGTCACAATGTTAATGTCAAAGTAGTCACAAATGATACATTTTTCACAAATTTGTCACATTGTGACCACTTTGTGAAGTGGTCACAAGCGAGCTCTAAAACGGCCATAACGACTTCACATTTTAGTCACTGTGACTTCACATCGATGTCACGTGACGTCACATCGACGATCGATGGTCTCAAAGTCACAATGTGACTTCACAACGACGTGGCAGGGACGTCACCATGCTTTAAAGGATAGACCTAATATTTCAGGGTGAGGGCGTGGTGTACTGCGAAAGAGAGTGCTTTGACATCCAGTCAAATCATAGTTATTCGATAAACAATGCAAAATTGTCATGCAATTATTAAAATTATCTTAACCCTTAACTGCTGTTAGCAGTCTCAGAAACCGCTGAGTTTTTCAAGTTTCACAGTTTAACTTGTAAATTTTAGTTTAAATATAAAATACTGGTCACATTTTATTTAGTTTGGAGTCTTATTACTACCTCTAAATACTTTTGAGTAGCTGAGTTTGATTTATAATAGTTTTGTATATAAAGTTTAATACAAAAATAGCATTCTGAGAGTTGGTGTAACATTTTATTCATCTTTAGATTAAGCTGTCTGACAGACCGCTCACATTAGTTATGTGATAATTTTTGTTAAATTAAGGGTTAAAACTAACAGAAGTAGGCGACAGTGCATTTTTTAAACTGTAGTTTTATTTTATAGTAATATATCAGGAAATACCTCTGCACTGTCAAAAAATTAAGTTACGTTACTCCACAAAATTTGTGGCAACATGGATTTTTTTACTCCATGTATCACAGAGTCTTTAGTGGATTCCTATTTTATAGAGTAATTTAATTTATTTATAGATTTAATTTAAACTGATACAGTTGGTGTAATACTGCATATTGCTGTAACGTTAAAGCGATACTCTAGTAAAAACGATTATATTCAACAAAGTTTAGACAGCAAGGTTGCCAAAAATTTTATGGATTAACGTGATACAAATTTTTTAAAGAACTGAGAAAATGATGTATTAAGAATGGTATGTTATTTCTAGAGTCAAAAATGTATAGATGCATTTAAAAAACTTATATCTATTAAACAAATATTTCTAGAAAGTAAATTATATCCAGCAATAACGGATTTTTGTGTGCGTTTCTATGCGACTAATTCTATTTATCTGCTTATCATATCCTTAAATAATTTTAAATTCCAAACTTCCAAACACAAGTAAAAATTAAGGAAGCAACATTTCCTTCATTTTTAATAAAATATAAATTATGTAAATGCATGTGATGTAGTTAAAAAGAGTGTACATAGTAATTAAAACCTTCTAAGTGTTTGGAACGTAATATTCTGTTCACTAAGCTCCAGGTTTCGCTGCTATAAAAGCAATATTTAAGATAATATAATTCTATAGACTTAATAATTTTTTTCAATGCATTTTCGAATTATTAATACTTTCAAGGATTGCATTCATATTTGTACTTTAATTTTTTCTATAATGTTGAGAAAAAAAATCATATTTCCGAGCATTTAAAAAAAATGAGGAGAAAACAACATTACAATTTTACCCATTTGCAAGACGCTCAGCGGGTAAGCAACATATAAAAAGTTTGTTTGGAAAATAAATTCGCGGATACAATCAAACAGCTACAATTCCGAAGTTAACAAAATTCCTTTTAGGTGGCAATGAAACACAATCCTCAATATTTACTATACATATCCACTTTCTAGCTCGTTTGTTTTATTTTAAAGTGCATGTCGCTTTGAATTAATATTTAACGCAGCACAAAATATAAACATTATTAGCGTAATTTTAAAATGTATAATTATTATGAGCTTACTTATTCAATTATTGCATAATTTAGCAAAGCGTTTTCTATGATTAAGAAAATATATTTAACAACGTTTAAAAGTATTAAATTAAGTATATAAGAAAATATTAAATATTGTATCGTTTTGAAAATTCTTTTTCTATTCCTGTTCAAGATTTATAATATCATTTCCACCATTTTAAGTAAAATATAAATTATTTAAATGCACAGAAATACACAAATAGTTAAAAGCAGTATATATAATAATTAGACAACATTTTAAACAGGTTTCACAGGTTTCACAGGTTTCACAGACACTTAAATTCGCTGATACGATCCGACAAAGAGCTCTAATTCCGAGCATTAAAAGTTAAGTACCGACTTCACATTCAGGCGATAATGAAACATAAAGCTCAGGATTTATTATACATATTTACTTTTGAGCTCATTTATTTTCTTTTAACGTTCATTTTGCTATGAATGAGTATTAGAAGCAGAGCAAACTTAAAAATTATTATCGTAATTTTAAATTTTACGATTACTTTGAACTCCTTTATCCAGTAATTGCATAATTTAAAAAGTGTTTTGTATATATTTAGTAAAATCTATTACAGAATATTTTAAATCTGGAAAATTAAGTACATAATCTACATTAAATGGTATATCTTTTTTAAATTTCCAATCAATTACTGTTCAAAACTTTAAAATGCTTTACAATATGATATTTTTTTTTGTGACTTATTATAATATTATTTAGGAATTTTGTGGGATAATAATACATATTTTTAGAGGAATTCTTAATCCTAAAATTATTTCAATAATTCTGCGTCTCAGTAAGATGTGTTCTTAAATAGAGATTTCTAAATAAAAAATAATGCTCATTCTACAGGGTGATTGCAAATGAATATCCAAAATTTACAAGGCTCTTAAAAGAAGGAGAAAAAGGATGCGCCAAATTGTGCTAAATTTTTCATTCGGCGAGTAAATAAGCGGTTAGAGTCGTCAAATTGTTAGTGCTCATTTTTTTTCCTTCTTTTCTCTTTTCATACATATTATTAATACACAGTCTAACCTTGTTAACATCAACCTAGAGGGAATGAAAATGTTGTTCACGTTAACAGTAATTCATGTTATCAGTATCAAATTTTTGTATTCGTCTTCACAGGGGACTGTGAAAACAATTCATGTTAAAATTAATTCACGCTAACCGTTCATGTTAACGAGGTTTGACTGTATATATATTTTTAATATATTTGTAGCGGACAATTGAAATTAGATAAATAACAATCATTGTCGTAGTTATAAAAACGTAAGTTATAAAAACGTAAGTTAGAGCATATTAAAAAAAGAGGGGTAGATTAAAGATATTTTTTTGTGCGCTACATGGTGAAATTATTTTCCTAATACTTTTTTCACGTGGCGAATGTTTTTTATTTAGCCAAATTACTAATGTTGTCAAATGTCAGCGAGAACACTGAAGGTAACTTATCCCACACACTACCAGCCCCCCCCCCTACCTTTCAGCATGTACTGTGTGACTCTTTGATTGGTTGCAGTAATGCATGTTCTTAGTTTTTCTAAACCAGTTAATAGGACACACTTTTGACCTCTAATTCCCCCCCCCCCCCAAAAAAAAAAAATGGTGAGAAAAGTGCGGGATGAGTTATCTTACTGCGTCGATATCGTTCGCGTTTCTGGAGGGGATCACATCGAATATTTAAAATTTTGTTGAACTTAAACTTTTAACGATTAATTTTGATTTCCGATGAGCAACAAGGTGTAATGTAACTGATTAAATACATTGTATTAAATAAACAAATTGTGTAGCATATTTTTTTCGGAATCTCAAAAACAGCTGATGACAGATAGTTAAATTGAGTTTTAAACTTATGGTGACGAGAACGTTTAAACGATACCACTCTTGTCAAAATTCATTCGTAACAGTTCTTGAATTTCTCTTAATTGGAGTTAAATCAACCAGCCAAATATGTAAAGGAGAATCAAATATTTTGTCTAACATATGTTTTATAAGGTTTTTTGTAACACATTTGAATTTTTCAAAAAATAATTGACAATATATTATTCCAGTCTTTCATTTTTCGTGTTACGTTAATTCTACAATGCACGATATTTTCCTTTGGATGTATGTGGTTATATATTCATATCTGAAATTAGGTATTACAAATTTTAAAGATTTTGCCTTATTTAATACAATATTGCAGTAATTACATAAAGTTAATATTCTTATGTAAATATTATGTAATAATTATTGTAATAATCATTGTATTATACGTAATATTATGTAAATAATATGTAATGCCCGGCGTTTCTCCAAATTTTATTAATATTTGCTTTGAAAAATAATCAACTGAAAAATTAAACATACAGTATAAAACAAATAATAAGAAAAGCAGTAAAGTCATCTTTATTTCAGTTCCTCACTAAGAATAAGCTGCATGGACCTGTAGTTTAGTGGAAATTCCAATATACACACGTATGTATATGTATTTAGGGAATATATTTTAAAATGACAAAAACGAAATCAGAGAATCTCAAATTGTTAAAATATGCCGATATTTCCATAATCGGGATTTTTTAATGATACAATTCATTTTTCAAATTTCTTATGACATAATATTCACCTGCTGACTCATTATTTTCAATATGACACAAGATTCACATTTTTTAAAATTACTATAATATTTTAAAACTATTTATTTCAATTTTATTTTTCGTGCGGATACCATGCAATAGGAAAGTTATGACATAATATTCAATTTAGAAAAAAAAAAATCCTAAATTTATTTCATTTTCATTTTTTACGTAAAAATCTTACAATGTGAAAGTAATTGTTATGTCAAGATTTTCGTTGTGGAACTTAAATAGTTATCAACTACAATAGTCTAAAATGATAAGACATTGATGTTAAATTTACGTTTTTTTTAAACTAATTACTACATATTAACTGTAAATTATTTTGATTCTGGATCGCGGTAGTTGCTGCGGTTGTGTAATATTACAAATGTATGTAACATTGCACAATTCTGGCTTCAGGAGTGTGAATTTGCATAGATTTAGACAGGAAGAAGGGCAAATTTTTATTTTTAACGGACTTTTATTAGTTTTACCTATATGTATATATGTAACGGAATCTTTGAACGTTATTTTCATCCACTTTAAAATATTAGGTTAAATTGAAACTTTGCATATTTATTTAGAACCGATGAAAATTCAACAATTTGAAGAGTCTTCGTCTAAAAGGATCATAAACGCCGGATAAACGGATCAAAAGCAATTTGAGAAATTAACAGTCACCCAACACCTTAAAAACATGGCAATCACAGAAATACAAATGAAAACCGTAACTATGCAACTGAAAAAAAAAAAAAAATTAAACTTTTTAGTTTGACATGATATAAAAGGGTGTGTATAAAAGTTTTTAAAACTATTTAGCAATTATAATAAATTACATTTTGGTAGAAAGGATTTGAACTTATTTATCATACATTACACTTCAATTTATGTGTACAGCAATCGCTGAATTGTTCCTTGTTAAAAATAAATTTTCCAACCCAAGATGCAAAAACGTTATACAAATGGAAACAAAATAACTGCTGAGTTATCAAACTACGATGTCTCTGACCCTGTCAAAAATAAATAAATAAAAAATAAATATATAAAATAAATAAATAAATAAAATCCGCAAATATCCATAGATTGTCGAGCATTAAACCTGAGTTTTTTTCAATTTCTGTAGTTACCCTTCATTTTTTGTCTTATCTCTTGTTTAGAACCTGTTCCATGTTAACCGATTGGCTGCCATATGTGAAAAGTGATAACTTAACCCTCTCATGCATAAATTATTTTCTACACAGTAAAAAAAATCAAACAATATTTTTTGTGATAAATGAGAGCAGTTTATCATGAAAATAATTTTATTGGAAATTTTTATACATTATTTATTAATATATTCATACGTCCTCATTTGAGGACATTGTGCGTAAAGGGATACATTCGTACTGTCCTCAAATATGGGGACAATATGATTCAATGTTCACATATCTGCATGCGTTTCATATGATTTATTCAGTATAAAATGATCCTATACAATCTGGACATACAGGTACAGCGCATGTTCCACAAATGTATCGTGTTTTACTTTTGCAATTTTTATCTTTACAGTGATTGGCAAACTTTGCTTCCTTTTTCTTCGGATAATGCTTTCCTCCATCTAAACACATAGTTTGGGGTACATCGTGTGTATTCCTATGTTTTATTGCTGATTATCTTTCAGAGGGCTCTTTTATTTTTATTTATCGTAGCTGTACCCTTATATATCAAACTCATTTCAAATGAACTTTTGAATTCCGACAGGTCTATGCTTTTGGTGTTTTCTGATTTCCATATAATCCCAGCGTTAACAATGGTGACATTTATAAGGTGATAAAAAATACACATGTACCACCTCTTATTTCTGAAATCATTACGATAGAGGGCTATGAGAGAGTCCATAAGGTAAATCCCACCCATATCATTATTATTACTTAGAGATACAATGTGGACACTTGATAGAAATACCTTTTCTTTTCCATTGTAGTGAAATGTGTTACTTGGCCTTCAGGTACCTTTCCATAGTACGAAGAGATTATATAAACCGATGAATTATCGATCCATCGGGTGATACTTATATTATCCGGAGATAAAACAATCGAACTATTACCCCTTCCTTCATTCTTCAGTTGTTTTATTGATTTTAGCTGCTTTTCTGCACCCATCATCCTGTTAATTCTTATAGCCCCAACATAACAAATTCCCAGGGGTTTTAGTTTTAAAATCAATGGTAATCTGGAAAAGCAATTATCTGCATATACTTTGCAGTTTGTCTGATGCAAACGATGAGTCAAACGAAGTATGACATCAACACATGCACCGCAATCAGATACTACCAGTTATATCTTGAAACAATTCAAAAGAATAAATGGAATCAGATACACTAGCACTACATCTCATTTTGTATCCCAATTTTGCGCGGTTTCTTAAGTAAGTATTGTTTTATAGATGATTTTCCTTTGAATGGAATCATCATCTCTTCCACACTTTGATATTCCTCATTATAGGCAGCTTTGGGAAATGTCTCATGCAATTTTGTCAAAATCGGTCGAATTTTTATATATTCATCTGTATTGTCATCAGTAATCATTGTATTATTTATAAAATGTATTTTAAAAATAAATAAAGGTAGTAAACAAAAATGTGTTTTGTTTACTTTAGTGCAAACTGTCCTCATATGAGGACAGATATGTTTTATACTTTAAATAAAACCCTAATTGAAATATTGTAAAAAATTTCTATCATTACATGCTATATGATGATAAATTGTATATAAAAAAACTTACCTTGACTATATTGTAAATATTTCCTAGTCTATTTGTAGCAAATTCTTCGCAATATCACTATACTTCAATACTTTGATTTTATTGCGACATTCGTGTGAATTACAACCATCGGTATGTTGTTGCTATCTATTGTGTTGCATGCAAGGTAATATCTGTCCATAAATAAGGTCCCCATGAATGAATGCTGAAAAAAATTCGTAACTCTAATATTTTATAGGGTAATATTTATCTGTCCTCATATGAGGCCAGTATGCATGAGAGGGTTAAAAAAAGTTTAATACTGATATTTATTTTTATTTCTATTTTAGATACATAAATTTCGAAAAACATAAAGTTTATTCATTGCTAACATTTAATGTATCTCAAATTTTTTATGTTAACTTAAGAATTAAAAAAAGGATATTCCACAGTATTTGCTTTTCCTCGATATATTTATTTAAACATATTCCCTGTACTGAAATTGCATGTTCTTCGCAAGTCGCAAGAGATACTGACTAAATAAGTAGGATATCTCATTTTTATTGCAGTTAATAAAATTACTGAAGCAATAAAGTAATAATGTATATATATATATATAAACTAAAATGTGAATGCAGATAAAAGCAAATTAGGAAATAAAATCTAAGGCCTCATTTGTATTTTATTCAAAAAGAAATAGAATTAAGTTTTTTTATAAGAATTAAACTATTTTATATCTGAAATGAAAGTAAAGTTTGCAAAATAAAATTTGGAAAAAGCCCATTACAATGGAACAAAATTGGGAGGATATGCTCAATAAAGTTTAAAAACTATTACATTAAAAAAGTGTTTCCTTTATTATTCATTCACTTTTTATGTTAAAACTCTAAATATTTTTGTTTTACAGCTAAGCCTATTTTGTGCATCAGCCAAGAGAACGATATAAAAACATGTATAAAGATAATCATTCATAAAAGAAACGATATATGTATATATGTAAGAAAGCTTTTCAATAAGTATTAAGACTAAAGTTATAAAAAATACAGAATACCTTTAATTGTCATTATTTGCATGGTCGTTTTCAAAATAACTACCGAGCCACGCAATGTATTTATCCCAACATTCTGTCCGCTTTTTAAAACCATGTAAAAGTACGTTCTTTGAGGGTTTTTCAAAAACCGGCTCCTCAGCCTTAACACATGCTTTGTTGCTTGCACAATTTTTGCCCCGTAATGGTTTCTTAAGTTAAGGAAACAGCCAGAAATCGCATGGAGCGAGATCAGGAATGTATGGAGGGTGTGGTAAAATTTCTGCGTTGTTCTGCAGCAAAACATGAAGGTCATTCCCCACGGTCAATATCGTTCACATTTTGCCTATCTTTTTACCAGAAAAAAATACTTGCCCTCGAATTGCTTCATAGTTAAAAGCCTTGACATATCATGTCAAAGGTCTCCGATTCTGATTTTTGCAGACGAACACAAAATTTAATCGCATAGCGTTTCTCAATCGACGTTTCCATTTCGACAACTGGCTGCTCTCGTAAGCGCCCGCAAACACAGTTCAATTCAATCAAGTGATACTCATTAACATGAGCTTGAAATCGATCGGTAGCTTTTGTTAATACAGACAACAAAATTTTTTATGCCACAGAAATTAACATTTTGATGAGTGGTTTCGAAGCAGTAAAATATGTCTTATTACTTATACAACTGCCTACGTATATATAAACATTTGGAATGCTAGCAATTAAAGAGGTTATGTTTTGCAAGATAGTGGGTTCGAGTAATAGGGATAATAATCTAGACAACAGGTTAAAGATCAGTCTAAAAATTAAAATAATTTTTCCAAAGCACCTGATGATTTGTAGATGATATAGAAAAGATGATATAAACTCATAAAATTTTAGTTATTCTTTCAAATTTTATTTTTTCCTTATGATTGTATTCCAAATTATCCGACTCGTTATCATTTCACTAAAAGTGTAATTTTTTAAAAATGAATATATATTTTTTCTACATTAAATATATTAAAATATGTTAAGAACTTGTCAAAGTTTGTACTTTACTAATTTTAAATGTGTCTATGTTGAATTACAAATAAAAATGAAATTGTATTCCACAACACACAAACATCTTTTATACATTTATTTAAACATAATTCGTATATTCAAAACGTGTGTTTTAGCAGGTCTGAAGAGATAAATGCTGAAAAAAATAGGATATAAATACTCAAAGTATTTAACAAAACCACTGAATCAATATCCTTATATATATTATAAATATAAAAGTGTGTCCGAAAAATTGGAATGAACTTGGCTTCAAAACGGATGGATAGAATTCCTTTGAATCTTTGCATATAGATAGATTATAGGAGTAGAATGAACATAGGCTAATTTATATTTATTGTATTCAAATACTTTCCTTAATAATTCAAAATTTAATTATTTATCTTACAAAATCAATAGGCATTTTTCAGATAAAATTTAACCATTTTCCTTTCCTGTTGCTAAGAAAATAAAAAATTAGAATAATAATTTTTCAGCGGCAATAAATTTTTAATAAAAAACTTCCACGCGAAAAACTATAATAAAATAATTTAAAATAAAATAAATATGACGTCATGTTTGAAATAAAAATAAAAAGTGTATTTTTTATAATATATTTAACAAGGATATTTGTTTAGTTAATGGGAATTTTTGTGTAAAATATGGCGACATAAATTAAAAGTAAAAAGAATGAAAAAGAATTATATTTTTAATAAAATGGTTCGCTTATATAAATGTGACGTCATAGTTGAAATAAAACAGGTACTTTATAGCAGTCGTTAAAAATACAAGGGATATGAATATCAGTAGCTAATGGAGCGAGATCAATAATGACGTCATACTTAAAATGAATCAAAAATATTTTTTACTTATATTAATTAATAAGTTATAAGTTACATAGAAATGAATATTTTTATTCAAAACTCATAATTATCAATGGATGAAATTTTTTGTGGGGAAAAGGCGGAAAATAAAACTACTTATTAATACATTTTTGGCTCGATATTTTAACACTTTCGAACAAAGTTGAAAAGTTATTATGCTTTCGGTTTGTCTGTCTGTCTGGTCGCTTTCTAACTTTCGTAAATATACTCCGATTTCCATGAAATGGTTGGACGTTCTTAACGTTTACCTAGCACGAATACCTATTGAAAATAAAGTTTCTACCATGTTTAGTTTATTTACAGGGATTGTCAAAAAAATTTCCTTACATTACGGCATTATGGGGAAAATCGTTTTAATTAAATTTAACGATGTTACACCCTGTGAAGCATATTCAAATTTATATGCATTTACAAAGTGCACTAAAATATGCATTTTGTAAAGTATGTAGTGAAAAGAACACTTATTATTCATTTACAGGGTTACACAAATTCATTGCATAAGAATTTCATTGCATAAGAATAAAGAGAGGAACAGTTTCCGACATATTTTAATTATGGTAAACGATTTCATGTATAATTAAATTGATATAAGTTGCTGAGGCTTAATGTGAGTTATTTCATGCATAATACGAAGTGCATAGCATTTACAGGGACACACAAAAGATTTCAAATATTATATATTCTATTCGAAGTCTGTTTATGATGGATGATGACTGTTGCATGGATGAAATGCATTTTGAATTATGATATGTGCTTTCAAGTTTCGCTAAATGTATGCATATTAAATGGAGAGTATAAATGGTAATAGTATAAATAATTAAATTTAGATATACAGGGTTACACAAAAGATCTCGGAAAGGTTACTGAATATGAGCGTAATTTACTTAAAGGTGGTTTTTAAATAAAATATGCATTTTTATTTTGAACTGCATTTAGTAAACTAAGAAATGTTTGTAGTATATATATAAAATGATATGCAGGATCCCGCAAAGAACTGGATACAAGGTTTTCTTCGGATGATAATTTCTGAAAATGTAATTTAGGTAGTAATAAGAAATATTTTTGTTTGAACTAAATTTTAGAAAGATACTTTCGTATATTAAAGGCACTTAGAAAACTACAGGACTGAACAAAAGAATTCAAGAATGTTTCTATCTATTAGTATTAATCGCTGAAAGGAAAGTTTTAACCAGCAAACAAATTAACAAATAGGGATTATCAGAAGTTTTTTACCATAAATTTGCGATAAAAAAGTTAATTACACATGCTTTTCATCATCGAAATTTTTTGCTTGATTGACCAAATATTTTTTCTTTAAATGTTATGTGAACGAAGTCACGGATAACTGCTAGTATACAATAAATCCTGAAGTTCGTCTTTCATTACCGACTAAAAGTTGTTATTTATTTATTAATGCTCAGAATTAGAGCTCTTTGTTTATACCCGCGAATTTCTCCTGCGAACAAACTGCATTATATGTTGCTTAATAATAATGGATACTCTTTTTAACTACATTACATGCATTTATTCGGGATATGGTTGGGTCGATTGCTAGTTTCATCGCACCACCCACTAACCGTTGTTAATTTGTCTATTTTTCCATTTAAATTTGTCTGGTTTCAATTTTTCTCTTTTTTTCCCCTTTCCTATTTAGAGTCTAAGCCATTCGGGTCGTTCAGTAAAGTATTTCGGCACCATTCGTGGTCACTTGTCAGCAACAGCGCCAGTGTGACCGTTTTGTTCGAATGTTTCGATCTATTAGTATTAATCGCTGAAAGGAAAATTTTAACCAGCAAACAAATTACCAAATAGGGATTATCAGAAGTTTTTTACCATAAATTCGCGATAAAAAGTTAATTACACATGCTTTTCATCATCGAAATTTTTTGCTTGATTGATCAATCATTTCTTCTTTAAATGTTATGTGAACGAAATCACGGGTAACTGCTAAGTAAATATTTTTTATGTTCAAAAAATGTGAATGTAGATAAAAACGAATGAACGAGTAAATTCGATGTACCTTTTACGATGTATTTTTTAGGTGCGTTCGTAATTATTTAAATACGTAGCACCTATAGTTGTCGTTCAGTCCGTCCGTCTGCCCGTCTGTCTGTCTGTCCGTCTGTCTGTCCGTCTGTCTGTCTGTTTCTTGTTCACTCATAAATTCTTTAAATATGAACCGATTTTGATAATTCTTTTTTTGTTTGAAAATATAAGATACCCATGTGGTCCCATTTTAATTTCATTAAATTCTGATGATTAGAGATTTTATAAAATAAAAAAATGTGGATTTGATAAAAAAATAATGATTTGTCGCAAATTATCATTTATTGTTGCAACCGTTTTCATATCATAGGCATATTAAAACTATGCATTCATATGCGTTAGCGCCAAGTTATCACCAAGCTTGATTCTTTTTTTTTAAGTCGGTTAGTATTTTTTTAAAGCATATTCTATTATTTTAAAAGATTTTAAAATGCAAAGTCCCCAAATATAAGGAAGAATTAATGAAGTGACATTTACTTCCTTTTTCATAAAATCTAAATTATGTAAATGTATGTAATGTAGTTAAAAAAAAGTATACATCTTAATTAAGCAACATGTAACACAGTTTGTTCGCAAGAGAAATTCACAGATATAAACAAAAAAGAACCTCTAGTTCTGAGCATTAATAGTTAAGTAACCAAACCACTTTTAGTCAGTAATGAAACACAAACCTCAAGATTTATTCTACATATCCACTTTCAAGCTAGTTTATTTTCTTTTAACATGGATTTCGCTACGAAAAAATAGTAAAAGCAGGCAAAATTAAACATTATTATCCTAATTTTAAAATATAAGATTGTTTTTAATTTCCTCATGCAGTTATTGCATAATTTAGCAAAGCGTTTTGTATGATTAAGAAAATACAGGGTGGTCATAAAAAAACTTTGCCAGTATATGGAGCCCTAGCGGCCAGTCCGTTCAACCGATCGAGGTGAAATTTCAGATATAGCTATTCAGAGGTATGAGCTCGAGATTCTGAGAACGGCAACAAACTGGCGCTCACGGTTGCGCTTATAGTTACAGAAACACGAAATTTTTCAATGGCAATACCTATTTTTTTCATCGCAAAATGCTCAGGGCATGCGAAAAACATAAACTGCGTCAGAACCGTACGTGTATAGCAAGAAAGGGACACGTTATGCACGCACAAAAAACTGTTCTGCGAATCTCCCCCCCCCCCCCCCCCCATAAAAACACGATTGGGGCGAAAGGACTAAATTTGCATATGACACAGAGTCATTACACTAATCTCTGATTACAACACAGATCGGAGAAAACTTTTACTTTGATTAAAATTTTTTTCACATGGGTGCCATCACAGGCAATTACACATTGCATGGTGGCGACAATACAGCCGAACGTTACATCGCATGAGGGATGTTTGCAATCTCACGCTTGATAGAATCTTTAAAATCCGACTACGTTTGCGGATTGCACATGTACACTATTGATTTTAGATATCCCAAGAACCTGAAATCCATAGGATTGAGGTCGGGGGATCGCGGAGGCCATTGACGTTACCAGTTATGATGAAATGTGCCTCGTCCGTTTCTAATACGCGAAGAGGTCGATCGTTATCTTCATCATATTTAAGAAATTCATTAACAAAATCTATATGTTGTTGATCTGGGCGCGCTGGTACCGATAAAGAAACATGCGGATTACAAAGCGCAGTAACTTTAAGATCATTGATTTTGGTATATCAAATACACGATATGCACTTTTTGTAGTTTGCATGCGTCCTCTGGTCACTATGTGATGCACTTCCATAAAAGTATACTCAGGAACAGTTGGGCGTTCGGATCGCAGACTATCACAGGTGCAGCCAATTTCTTCGAATTTCATTACTAAGTCACGAAAAAATGCATAGGCCACGTATTTGGCGTTGGTTTCGACGGTAAACGCGCCAGGATTTCGCAGCATTCATCTCATTTTTATAATAGTTTTATCAAGCGCAATAATCGTGAGCGCCATTTTGTTGCCGTTCTCAGAATCTCGAGCTCATACCTCTGAATAGCTATATCTGAAATTTCACCTCGATTGGTTGAACGGACTGGCCGCTAGAACTCCATATATCGGCAAAGTTTTTTTATGACCACCCTGCATATTTCACAGCATTTAAAGCACTAAATTAGGTACATAAGCAAATATTAAATTTTGTATCGTTTTTTAAAATTTTTACATATATTCCCGAATAAGATTTTAAAATGTCATTTCCACGAGCAAAATATAAATTATTTAAATATACGGAAATACACATATAGTTAAAATCTGTATATATAATAATTAGGCAACATTTAAAACAGATTTGTTCACAAGATAAATTAGCTGATAGATGAAACGAAGAACTCCAATTCCGAGCATTAAAAGTTAAATAACAAATTCACTTTCAGGCGATAATAAAACATAAAGCTCAGGATTTATCATACATATTTACTTTTGAGCTGATTTTTTTTTTAACTTTCACTTTACTATGAATGAGTATTAGAAGCAGCGCAAAATTAAAAATTTTTACCGTAATTTTAAATTTTACGATGAACTCTATTATGCAGCAATTGCATAATTTAACAAAGTGTTTTATACGTTTAGTAAAATCTATTTCAGAATATTTAAAGCTGGAAAATTAAGTACATAAGTAAATATTAAATGGTATATCTTTTTTAAATTTCCAATCAATTACTGTTCAAAATTTTAAAATGCTTTACAATATGATGAAAGTTATTTTTATTTTATGACTTATTACAATGTTATTTAGGAATTTTCTGGGATATTAATATGTATATTTAGAGGAATTCTTATTACTAAAAATATTTCAGAGTTCTGCCTCTCAGTAAGATTTGTTCTTAAATATAGATTTCTAATTAAAAAAAAAAAAAAAAAAGCTTATTTTACAGGGTGATTGCAAATGAATATCCCAACATTACAGGGTTTTTAAAAGAAGAAAAGAAAGGAAAAAAAAAACTATTGTTGACTGGAAATGAAAAATAAGTGTTCTACGTTTTAATTCAGTTATAAATGTACAATGTGAGCATTTTCTGGAACACGAATAATATCGAAGGGGCAAAGTAATTCATAAGACACCCCCCCCTTTTAACATGTCCTGTGTGACACTTTGAGTGGTTGCAGTAATGCATGCTCTATGTTTTTCTAAACCAGTTAATAGCAGTTGAACACACTTCTGACCTTTAAGGCCCTTGTCCCTGCCCGCGAAGACACACGCGAGCTAATGCTATTCCTATGGGGAGGCATTTTTCTAATAACTCTCCCGTCTTTTAACTTTTTTAAATATTTTTTTCTGCATTGGATAGCTGACGTCCTTCTCGAGATCGCTCTTTGACTGCTTTTTCGATTTTTGTCGCAGATATATTTTATAAAGTTACTTTCCTTTTCGGAACCGGTTTTGAATGTGAAAGTAACCTTATAGAAAATACCTGCGACCAAAATTGAAAAAGTAATTAAGGCGTGATCTTGATCGGGACCTCAGCTATCGAACGCAGAAAAAAATTATTCAAAAATCTCAAAATGTGAAAGAGTTATTAGAAAAATATATCTCCATAGGAATAGCATTAGCTCGCGAATGTCTACGCGGGCAGGGACGCCTTAATACCCCCCCCCCCCTGCTATCAAAAATGGTGAGAAAACTCCGGGATGAGTTATCATACTGCCTCGATATCGTTCGCGTTTCTGGAGGTGATCACGTCGAATATTTAAAATTTTGTGGAACTTAAACTTTTAACGAATATTTTTGATTTCCGATGAGCAACAAGGTGAAATGCAACTGCATAAACACATTGTAATAAATAAACAAATTGTGCCGCTTAAATTTTTTGAATCTCAAAATGAGCTGATTTGCGACAGGTAGTTGCATTGAGTTTTAGACTTATGGTGACGAGATCTTTTAAACGATACCACTCTTGTCAAAACTCGTAAGTAACACTTCTTGAATTTTTTTAAACTAGAGTCAGATCAACCAGCCAAATAGGTAAAGGAGAGTCAAATTTATCGTCTGTCATATGCTTTAGAGTTTTTTTTTTAACACATTTGAATTTTTCAAAAAATAATTGACAATTTACTATTTCAATCGTTGAATCCACGTGTTACGTTAATTCTACGATGCACGATATTTTCCTTTGGAAATATTTGGTTATTATATTCATATCTGAAATTAGGTATCACAAATTTTAAAGATTTTACCTTATTTAATACAAAATTGCAGTGATTACGAAAAGCGAATATTTTTATTTATATACTAGCTGAAATTCCCGGCATTGTTTCGAGTTTTATTGATATTTACTTTGAAAAATCAATTGAAAAATTAAACATACAGTATAAAAGAAACAATAAGAAAAGTAGTCATCTTTACTTCAGTTCATCACTAAGAATGAGTTCTATGGACCTGTAATTTAGTGGAAATTTTAATATACACACACATGTATACGAATGGAATATATTTTAAAATGACGAAAATGAAATCAGAGAATCTCAAATTGTTAAAATATGCCGATATATCCATAGTCGGGATTTTCCAATAATACAAAACATTTTTCAAATTTCTTATGAAATAATACTCACCTGCTGGTGTATATGTACGAGAGCTATCCAATAAGAAATAGGACTAAAATTATAAAAAATACAGAATACCTTTAATCGTCATCATTTACATGGTCTTTTTCAAAATAACTACCACGGCACATAATGCATTTATCCAAACGTTCAGTCCACTTCTTAAAAACGTGTAAAAGTCCGTTCTTTGAGAGTTTTTTGAATACCAGCTCCTCAGACTTAACACATGCTTTGTTGCTTGCAAAAGTACTGTCTCGTAATGGTTTCTTAAGAGCCCACAATAGTCACAGAAAAATTACTCAAAAAGACCCGGATGACCATGTAAAGTCTATGGGAGCATTCTTTTCTAATATCTCGCTCAAATTTTAATATTTTTGCATGATTTTTTTGCACAAGATAGCTGAGGGCGATCCACAACCGGGCTAGTTTTTACTTTTTCAATTTTTGTTTCAGATTTTCTTTAAAAAATTACTTTAACTTTCGAAACCGGTTTAAACCGGTTCTGAAACTGAAACTATCGTAATATAAAAAATATATAACCAAAATCGAAGAAGTAAAAACTAGCCCGGTTGTGGATTGCCCTCAGCTATCTTGTGCAAAAAAATCATGCAAAAATATTAAATTTTGAGCGAGATATTAGAAAAGAATGTTCCCATAGACTTTACATGGTCATCCGGGTCTTTTTGAGTAATTTTTCTGTGACTATTGTGGGCTCTTAAGTTGAAGAAACAGCCAGAAATCGCACGGAGTGAGATCAGGACTGTATGGAGGCTGTGGTAAAATGTCTACGTTGTTCTGCGGCTAAACATTATGGACATTGAAGGTCGTTCCCCACGGTCAATATCTTTCACATTTTTCTTATCTTTGTGCCAGCGAAAAATACTTGTCCTCGACATTGCTTTATCGTTAAAAGTTTTACGTATCATGTCTAAGGTCTAAAATGCTGATTTTTGTAGATGAACGCACAATTTAATCGCATAACATCCCTCCCCGTAAGGCATGGTGACGTCGCTGCGACGTCGTTTTGAAGTCACATTGTGACTTTGTCACCATCGATCGTCGATGTGACGTCACGTGACTTTGATGTGAAGTCGCAGTGACAAAAAGTGAAGTCGTTATGGCCGTTTTAGAGCTCGTTTGTGGCAACTTCACAAAATGGTCACAGTGTGACAAATTTGTGAAAAATGTGTCATTTGTGACTACTTTGATATTAACATTGTGACGGAACTGTGACAAAAGTGACAATATTTAAATTGCCAGAAACATGTTTTCAAAAGTAAATAACATACTTTGAAGAATTTTTTATAATTTTCTAAAGATTTTTTAAATAGTCACATCTCAGTCACAATGTGACGTCACTGAGTGGTGTCATTTTGGTCACACATGTTATGTGACCAAAGTGACTCACAGTGACTATGCATGCTATGTGGGTCAATCGACGCTTCCAACTCGACAACTAGCTGGTCTCGTAGGCGTCTGCAAACACAGTCCCCCAGGGGAATACCTTCTTTAGGTATTTGCGGGTTTCGCGATCCCGGGTTCCCGAGCGATCTTTCTCCTTTCCTTTTTTCTTCTCTTTTTTAGTCTATCCTTTTTCCTTTGTTTCACACTTTTTAATCTTCTCTTTTCAGTTTGTTATCCCTCTTTGTTCTTGTTCATGTTTGATATTTATACTAATTATTTTGTTTTCATTGTTCTTTGTTATACTAACTTTGTTATCGTTCTTTTGTTTTGATAAAAAGAAAAAAAAAATTAAAAATGTTTAAAGACAAAAAAAAAACACCATTTTTTTTTAAGCTCCCTCTTAAATTACTTTTTATACAATAGTGGTTTTTTTATACACGTGAGACACCCTGGGTGTTGAGGTTTCTTTTAACCTCATCGACTCGTTTCTTCCTTTTTAGGTTGATATTGAGTCCCAGGGTGCAGGGCATCTCTAAGCTCTGGTTCCAAGTACGGGGGGCGCCATGCTTGCATGGTGATTGTTAGGAGTAACACCAGAAGACTGGTGCCTTTCGATGTAAGGGCCGGCTGTAGGTTGGACAGAGCTGTAAATGCTTACCTACGGCTACCCATTCTCCTTGGAAAAGAACCGGAGCTTCGGAGATGCTATCGAGTTTAACCCAATGTTCGAAAAACGTGGGGGTCTGTTGAAAATAGTTTTCGCCCTTTTGAGACCTGCACCAGACGTAACGGTAAGAAGAAGGGTCGGTGACCAGGCCCGATGCCTGGCGTTTTATTTACTCTTTCTCTCTCATTATGGATACAACTTTAGGAAACAAGACATGTGATGTGGTAGCCCCACAACCCCAATGCTTATATGATAATGAGCCTGAGCATAGTATATCTCAGACCATTTCAACTGAAAAGCTCATTGCATCAGGCTCAGGCCTGCAAGTAGATATGAATAAAGGTCAAACAAAATCTTGGGCTGATAGATCAGACGAATTATATGAAGATCCTTGTACTGAACGGTTTTTCATTGTCAAAAGACAAGATGGCAGCTTTGATAAGACCTCTCCTTTCTTAATACACAAATCCATCCAAGGTCTGATAGGTGAACCGAAAACCATAAAAAAATTAAGATCTGGTGACCTTCTTATTGAAGTAAACAATAGCACTCAAGCCTCAAACTTAAAGAAATGCACACAATTTGCCAATATCTCTATCTCCGTAAGTCCACACCGAACTCTTAATACATCACGTGGAGTAATTTCTGAAACAGACCTTTTGCATGTTGCTGATGAAGAAATCTTAGATAATCTAAAAGAACAGAATGTCATGGAAGCTAGACGTATTAAAATCTACCGTCGAGATGAACATATACCAGGCAATCAAATTCAGATACCAACAAAACATGTAATACTGACTTTTAAATCACCGAACCTTCCCAAATATATAAAAGCTGGATATCTCTCATGCTCTGTCAGACCCTATATCCCAAACCCACTGCGTTGCTTCAAATGCCAACGCTTTGGGCATTCAAAAACAAATTGCCGAGGTAAACTTGTCTGTGGTCGGTGCAGTGTTGCTGACCATGATAGTACTAACTGTAATGCCCCTCCACGCTGTGTAAATTGCAAAAGAGACCATCCATCCTATTCAAAATCATGTGAACAGTGGAAAATTGAAAAAGAAGTACAGACAATTCGGACTAAAGAAAACATATCATACCCAGAAGCTAGAAAAATAGTCGAGTCCAGGACACCCAAAGTTGGTGTATCCTATGCTGCTGCTGTATCAAAACCACTACAAAAAACCTACCAGACTACTGGAACGCAGACTGAACCCGATATACATACTACTTGCCAAAAACAAGAAAAAGAAAAGAAAATATCCACTAACTCAAATCTGATATCCAAAGCAACACAATCTACTTCTGGCAATTTATCTCAAGCTGTCCTTCAAAAATCTATACAATCCAATATTCCCAAAATACCACTACATAACAGAAACTCTCAAATTACCACCACAACTTCTTCCTTAAAACAAAATGTCTCAAGAGCCAAATCTACTGTACCTGAAATTCCCCCACCAAAAAGAAGGAACAAAACATTAAAAGTTGAGCCAAGTTTGAAGAAAAAAGACAAATTAAGAAAAAAGGATAAGGAGGATGAAGACGCTATGGACCTTCATCCTGAACCGGATGAAAAATTGGACGACGGAAGTAGTAGTATGTCTACTACCTCTGAACATAATGACATAGATATAGATATCTAACACCCCATTTTTTCATGACTAATATAATCTCATGGAACTGCCGTGGCTTTCGCAATAAATTTGACGAAATCCGTAATATACTCTATGAACATCAACCTTTATGCTTAGCTCTCCAGGAAACACATTTAAAACCAAATGACAATGCGAAATTACGCAACTATATAACCTACAGAAAGGACTTTACTGGTAGTGACAGGGCCACTGGTGGAGTGGCTTTATTTATATCACGTAATTTGCCCCATTCGAATATAAATTTAAATACTAACATACAAGCAGTTGCAGTCCGTGCACATATTAACAGACTTATTACTATCTGTACCATTTACTTGCCAACTAATCAAGCTATTCAATCATCAAATATTAATCAACTTCTAAATCAACTCCCTACTCCTTACATCATTCTGGGAGACTTTAACGCCCATAGTCAACTGTGGGGTAACCAAAACTCAAATCAATATGGTGACATTATAGAAAAAATCATATCTGACAATGGCTTATGCCTGCTAAATAATGGTGATCATACATATTTCCACGAACCAACACGCACCTTTCATGCAATAGACCTTATCATTTGTTCTCCTTCAATCTATTCTTTTTGGAACTTTTGGGTATCAAATGATCTACACGGCAGTGACCATTTTCCTACTTTTATATCACAGACTACTCCTCACAGGGATTCTAACAATTATTTTAAACGCTATATTTATGACAGAGCCTATTGGCCAACTTTTACAGACCTTGCTAAAATTACAAATGACATGATAGAAGGTGACATAGACGATGCACTTGATAATATCACCCAGTGTATTATCAATGCTGCTGATTCTAGTATTCCAAAAACATCCTCTACTCATAAGCACAGAAAACCTTGGTGGAATAATGATTGCAAAAATGCGAAGAAGAAACAACAAAGGGCTTGGGGCCTCTTTCGGAGGTACCCTAATAATACTAATTATATGGCGTTTAAAAAAGCAAAGGCTGAAGCTAGAAGAGTGCGTCGCAAAAGCCAACGGGAGTCCTGGACTAACTACATATCTAGCATAAACTTCAATACTTCAACAAAAGAACTGTGGCAAAAAGTGAAAAAATGTATGGGCCTTTACCCAGAAAATCAAATCTCTATTTTAAATTGTAACGGACGAACCATCTCATCTCCTAAGAACATAGCTGAGACTATAGGGAATACTCTAGCATCCATCTCAAAATCAGACGCATACCCAGAACCATTTTTATCTTACAAAAGACAAGCTGAAATGAACAGGATTAATTTTAATACCCATAATTCATTATCATACAACCAACCTTTCATTATATCAGAGCTTCTCAAATGTTTGAAGGACAGCCACATTTCCGCACCTGGTCATGATGGCATCACATATATCATGCTCAAGCATCTCTCGTCACACTCCCTTAACAATCTACATTCCTTTTTTAACAGAATATGGACTGAACACGTTTTTCCTAATGCTTGGTGTAGAGCAATCGTTATTCCCTTTCCCAAACCTGGACAAGATGCTACTGATCCTAGTAATTACAGGCCTATTGCACTCTCTAGCTGCCTATGCAAGCTTCTTGAAAAGATGGTCAATTACCGCCTCATTCATATTTTAGAAACGAACAAAAGCCTTGCTGCCTTTCAAAGTGGATTTCGACGTGGTAGATCAACTATCGATAACCTAATCCACCTTGAACATTACATTCGTACTGCATTTCTCAAACGCAACCATTTGGTGTCAGTCTTTTTTGACATGGCGAAAGCCTATGATAGAACATGGAGATATGGGATCCTACGTGACCTTTTTAATTTGGATTTTCGTGGAAACCTTCCTATTTTTATAAAAAACTTCCTCGCGGTTAGACTTTTCCAAGTTCGAATCGGAGGAACTCTTTCCAACTTTTATGTACAAGAGGAGGGTGTACCTCAGGGTAGTGTCCTGAGTGTCACCCTCTTTGCTATAAAAATAAATGATATCCTTAATCAACTTCCGCCTTCTGTGAAAGGAGATCTGTATGTGGACGATTTCCGTATTATGTGCATGGGGCAGGATATTCGCTTTATCGAGAGACAACTGCAAATTGCAATCAAAAGTATTCTTAACTGGACTAATAAAAATTGTTTTACGATATCTCAGGACAAAACTTCTTGTGTACACTTCTGTAGACGTAGGGATTTGCATCCAGACCCTGAAATTTTTATTGGCTCAACCAAAATCCCTGTTATAGACAACGTTCGTTATCTAGGCCTTCTTTTTGACAAAAAGCTCACATTTTTACCCCACATTTTACAATTAAGGACAAAATGTGAAAAATCGCTGAACTTGCTGAAAGTACTTTCAAACACCTCATGGGGAGCAGACCGTACTTCTCTAGTTAAAATTTATAGGACTGCGATCCGTACTAAGATTGACTATGCCTGCCAGGTCTATGGCTCAGCCAGAAAATCTATTCTTGAAAAACTCGACACTGTGCACCATAGCGCACTCCGTGTTTGCTCTGGTGCATTTCGTACATCTCCAGTTGTAAGTCTTTATGTTGACTGCAATGAACCACCATTGCATTATACTCGTGAAAAACTTTCACTGGAACTATTTTACCGTGTCCTCTCTCATCCTGACCATCCACTTCATACTTACATTTCAAGTACACGAAATGATATTCTTTATCAGCATCGCCCTTCCTGCATCCCTTCTTTTGGAGTAAGAATGAGAAACATAATTAACAATAGCCCTTTGAGAAATATTGAGGTAAGTACATGTTCTTTACATGTATTCCCTCCTTGGAAACCCTCTAGCATTACCTCTCTCCATCCCTTTAAAGGATTCGACAAAAATAACCTGACCCCTGCTATTTTCCAGCAATTATTTTCTGCTCATCGTGCACATTATAACAGCTATACAGATGTTTATACGGATGGCTCTAAGAATGGTGATACTGTTGGATGTGGTGTTTTCTATGAAAACACTTCTCTGAGTTATAAACTTCATCCTTCCACTTCAATCTTTACAGCTGAATTAATTGCAATTGAGCGAGCCATGTCTCATTTATCTTATCATCATAACACATCCTTCATTATTTACACAGACTCAAATAGTTCTATTGATGCTATTAAATCAGTTAAAAATCATCCTTATGTAATAGCCATCCTTAACATTTATAAAGATTTGACAAGGCGCGGCTATAGTATTTTGTTTTGCTGGGTACCTGGACACATGGGTATTCCTGGAAATGAAAAAGCAGATATGGCGGCAAAACTTGCTCGTGACCCCTTTCACCATAAAATACCTTTCTCAGACATTAAACTAACTATTAAACGCTTTAGTTATAATAAATGGCAAGAAAGCTGGGACTTGACGTGCAATAATAAACTGCATAGTATCAAACCAACAATCGTGACTTGGCCTCCTATTTACCCAAGAAAAAATGATGTTATTTTAACTCGTCTGAGAATTGGACACTCTAGGATCACACATAAACATCTTTTACTTAGGGAGGATGCACCCATGTGTCCAAAATGTCATTTTGATCACTTGACTATTCACCATATTTTAACTGACTGCCCAGGCCTCCGACACTTGTACAGGACGTTTTTTAATTCATCATCACCAACCTTGACGGGCCTCATTGGGGAATTGCCTCATGGGGCACTCTTTGCTTTTTTAAAAAGTGCAGGTTTTTATTTTGACATATGAACTTTTAATGTTTATTTTTCGTTTGATGACTTTGATTTTCACTTTTCCCATTTCTGTTTACTTACCTTTTTATGTATCCTAATATTTTATTTTCCCACCTTTGTCTGACTATATCTGGATGGGATACCCCATCCAGATATTTCTCATTTTTGCCTGTTTAGTCTTTGTTCTTGGCGCAGCATGTCCCTGAAGGGATTTTGCGCCATTAAACCTTATACAACCAACCAACTGCAAACACAGTTCAATTCGATCACGTGATACTCAGGAACATGACCTTGAAACATCATCGATCGGTAGCTTTTGTTAATACAGATAACAAAATTTTCTATGCCACAGAAATTAACGTTCCGATGAGTGGTTTTGCGGCAGTAAAATAAGTATTATTACTTATTGAACAGCCTACGTATATATAAACATGTGCAATTGAAGGCGTTGTGTTTTGCAAGATAGTGATTCGTGTAATAGGGATAATAATATAGACGACAGGCTAAAGACGAGTCTAAAAAAATGACATATTTTTTCACAGAACCTGATGATTTATAAATGATATAAAAAAAGGTTTACTCATTAAATTTTGGTTTATTCTTTTAAATTGGGGCTTTTCTTCAAATATTTTTTCCCTTATGATTGTATTCCATATTAACCGATTTATTATCTTTTCACTAAAAGTGTAATTTTTTATAACAGAATATGCATTTTTTCTTCTACATTAAATACATTAAAATATGTTAAAAAATTGTCAAAGTTTATTCTTTATTAATTTTTAATATGCCTATGTTGACTTACAAATAAAAATGAAATTGTATTCCATAACACACAAAAAATCTTTTATATATTTATATAAACATAATTCGTATATTCAAAACGAGCGTGTTTAACAGGTCTCAAGAGATAACTGACGAAATAAATAGGATATCAATAGGATATCGATACTTAAAGTATTTAACAAAACCACTGAATCAATAAAGTAAATATTTTTTATGTTAACAAAATGTGAATGTAGATAAAAACGAATGAACGAGTAAATTCGAAATACCGATTTTTTTTCTTTTGAAAAGTAATGAATTTTTTTAATTACAGATAAATTAATTAAAATAATTTTTTATCTTAATTGTATACAATTTTTTAAAAATAAACTATATTAAAAATTCCTCTCAGTGAAGTAATACTAGGAGGATACGTTTCAAAATGTTTGAAAAGTATTTAATGAGAAAAAATATTTTCTTTAAGCTTTTATCTTAAATTTACAATCATTTTTATCTTACAGTTAAGTATCTTTTAGACTTAGCCTAAGGGATCAATATAAAATCATGCGTAAAATGTAAACACATAAAAAAGAAATGATAAAAAAAGTACATATGGAATGATAGCAACTAAAAATGCATTTTGTGTTATATAAATATTCGAATGTTTTTTGTTGTTGTTGTTGTTGTTGTTTAGCGTATTATTACATAAAATAGTTTGTCAAGTTTAAGCTTCTAAGTTAGACAGTTTTCAACATTTTCGAAGTTAGTTTAAACGTATTTATGAATAAGGTTTGTTCGTCTTTCTGTGATCCATCTGTGGTCTAACTCACGAAATATACTACATGCGAACATTAGTATTTCCATGTATTTGTTACATGTCTTTAAAGTTTATTTTGGCCTACTCGCTATCGAAAATGAAGGATTTAGTTCTTTATTTCATTTACAGGAACACTGAAAAGATGTCTGTTATATTAAGAACAAATCGGAAATTGCACGTCAAACGTAGCAAATGTGGTGCTTTTGTGCTATATCGAAGTTTTAAAAATATTGAGATCTTGGTGTATTAATATACGGTCGTCGGTTACCGTATAGTATCCAAAATCTTTTGTGTCCGTGTGAACACTATTTGCTTTTTATTATACAGGAAATAACTTGTGATAAATCTCACCAATTTATATCAATATCATAAATGTAAAACAGTTTAATGACATTAAAACGTGAACGAAACTATGTTTTTCCCCCATCATTATGCTACGTATTATTTTTGTGTGTTCCTGTAAATTAATAAAAAATATTTTTTGCACCACAGATCGTTCAGAATGACTATTTAAGAATGTATATCATAGATGCATATCGCTTTTATTATGTTTCAAGGAGTATAACATCATTAAAATGCAATTGAAATGATTTTTCCCCGCTGACCGTAATTTATCGGAATTCTTTTGATTGTCCCTTTAATTAAACTATATATCCAAACCTTATGAAATTTTAATAAAATTGACAAAATTATGCAAAAATGACATATTTAAAGTTTCCAACGATTCGGTTGGGTAGTTTTTGCTATGTTACAGGCGGAAGACGGACAGACGGAAAAACGGGCAGACTGAACGACGATTGTAGGTGCTACTTATTTACGTAATTACGAACGCAACTAAAAATGCGAAGTAATTTGAGATGTGTTTTAATGCTGTTGTATTCACTTAAATATGTTGAAAATGGTGAATCTATCAGAAGAGCATTATAACGAGTTTATTAGAGAATAGGGTATACATAATAGGGCGTTCATCATTTATTTACAGGGAAACATAAAAGAATTAGGTTACATTACTGTCTATAAACTATAATTGCTGGAAGTGCATTTACAATTGTAGTACACATTTTAAAATGTAACTATGTGTTTGCTTGTTATTTTTCGTATGAACATGCTAATCTAGACCAATGTCTCCTCAGCAAATCTGGAACATATTTTCGATGATTGACGGAAATTGGTTGTAGGGCCTTTTTCATGTGTGCTATATGTTTTTTAACAACACAAAGTGCAATATAGTATGTACTCAAATTACTATAAAAAATTACATATACAGAGCTGCACAAAAGTTTCCAGATCTTTTTAAGACTATTGATGATCATTTCCGGTATTGGCTTTTCAACCAAGCTAGGTGTTTTCTAAATTGTTTATTTAGGCATCAAAAATCAACTTTTGCCACTGTGAATTTTTTTACAGCATTTTTACTGTCTTTTTATAAAGTACACAATTAAAAATGCCTGTAAAAACACAGAAAAAAGCAAAACTCTCAGTAAATTTACTCTAGTTTTCTGTTAAATGCCTTCGATTCAGTTTTTCGGAAATCATTTTACACACATTTGTCTCATCTTATATGTAATTACCTGTGAGGATTACCATATCTTTATTTAAAAATATCTTTACCTTTATTAAATTTTGTAATTGAAAATACACAAATTAAAAAAAAAAATGTTAAAATTTTCTAGAAATATTAAAAAAGAAAACAGTTTAATTTTTTTAAACTTAAAATAATTTAGAAAGGGATATATCGCCTCACAAGATTTAGTGCAGAATTTTCCCTGCTAAATCATAAAAAACTTATTTTGTTTAGCAATTAGCTCCTGTATCTCAGTCAGTAAGGTGTTCTTTCACAATTAAGAGATCTCGGGTTCGAGTCTTGGGGCTGTTGGAAACAAATTGCGTTAAAGTTTAATGATAGATTCACATTTACTCGGAAAAGTCAAATTGTTTGAAGATCACTAAATATTGAGTGATTAATTAATTTTAAAAAACTATATTGAATTATTATAATGAAATTTAAGTTTATAGTAAGAAGAATGTGGTAATAATTAATATAGTAAAATAAACGAAGTGACATATCCAGCATTTTTCATAAAATTTAAATTAGGTAAATGTATGTGAATAGATAGATAGTTAAACATAGTCTACATAATATTTCAACAACATATAACATCGTTTTGTTCGCAAGATAAATTCACTGATCCAATCAATCAAAGAGGAGTCTTAAAAGTTAAATAACGATTTCACTTTCAAGCGGTAATAAAACATAATGCTTGGGATTTACTATAAATTTCCACTTTCCAGGTCGTTTATTTTCTTTTAACGTGCATTTTGCTATGAACGGATATTAAAAGCAGCACAAAATTTAAAATTACTACCGTAATTTTTAATTTTACGATTACTTTGTACTCTCCTATGCATGTAATTGCATAATTTACAAAGCGTTTTATATGCATAAAGAAATCTATTTAAAAATATTTAAAAGGTGAAAATTAAGCATAAAGTAAATATTAAATGCTGTACCGTTTTAAATATTTTTCATTCAATTAAGGATCAACATTTTCACCTATTTTAATGAAATATAAATTAATTAAATATACGTGAACACACAAATAGTTAAAAATAAACTATACGAAATAATTTAGCAACATGTATAGCAATTTTGTTCAGAAGATAAATTCGTTGATAAGATCAAACAAAGAGTCCTAATTTCGAGCATTAAACGTTAAGTAACAATTTTACTTTCAAGCGGTAATGAGACATAAAGCTCAGGATTTACTATGCATATTCACATTCCAGCTACTTTATTTTCTTTTGAAGTTCATTTTGCTACAAAAGTATATTATAAGCAGCGCAAAATGAAAAATTATTGCCGTAATTTTAAGTTTTACGGTTACTTTGAGCTTTTTAATGGAGTAATTGGATAATTTAAGAAAATGTTTTTTAGTGTTTAAGAAAAACTATTTCAGAATATTCAAAATTGCAAAATTTACTATATAAGTAGTATTTAGTATTAAATGCAGTATCGGTTTTTAAACTTTTAATTAACTACTGATAAAAATTTTTAAATGACACTACCGTCATTTTTAACAAAATCTAAATTAAGTGCAATGTAAGTAAAGGCACTAATAGTTAAATAAACAATGCATAAGAATTAAGAAACATTTAAAAAACTTTTGTTAGCAAGATAAATTCGCTGATACAATCAAGAAATAACTGTAATTTCGAGTCATAAATGTTAAGTAAGGATTTCAATTTCAGGCGGTAATGAAGCATGCGCTCTGGATTTACTATACACATCCACTTTCTAGCTGGTTTATTTCCTCTTAGCGGGCATATTGCTATTATTTCTTTTATTATGGATTTTTAAAATTTGTATAATTTATGACACATCCTGTATATGTAAATAAAGCGCAAGGTATTTAAAATGAATACCATAAAGTCAAGTATAAAGTAAATATTAAATGTTATAGCGTTTATTAAAATATTCTTTACTTGTTCAAAATTTTAGAATGTCCTTTCCACCATTTTTATAAAATATAAATTATGAAAATATACGTGACTATACATTTAGTTTAAAACACTGTACATACTAATTAAGCAACGTTTAAAACTGTTTTGTTAAAAAGATAAATTCGCTGATACGATCAAACAAAGAGCTCTGATCCCAAGCATTAAAAGTTAAATAACGACTTCACTTTCAGGAAGTAATGAATCATATGCTCAGGATTTACTACAAATATCCACATTCTAACTCGTTTATTTTCTC
Organism: Maratus speculifer; assembly: GCA_964019185.1. Lineage (NCBI taxonomy): Eukaryota > Metazoa > Arthropoda > Arachnida > Araneae > Salticidae > Maratus > Maratus speculifer. The sequence continues at coordinate 428,486,024 of OZ025290.1, read as the reverse complement.
TTATTGTGCGTTTTACTATAAAAGAATCTATAAATCAGCGTAAATTTAAAAATTATTACCGTAATTTTAAATTTTAGGATTACATTGAATTCTTTTATGCAATAATTGCATAATTTAGCAAAGCGTTTTGTTTGTTTAAGGAAATCTGTTTCAGAATATTTAAAAGTGCCAAATTAAGTATAAAGTTAATATTAAGGTTGTATTTCTATTCAAACAGCTAATTTCCCGATTTATTTTAAAATTCATTTTTGCTCTCAAATGCAACAAACTGGCAAATTGTCTTATCTACAAAGTACATAAGGTGACATAATAGTCTATTCTTTGATAAATCCAGAAAATATTACAGAAAGGCAATCAAAAACGGCATTTTGAACTTATTTTTCAGAAGTAAGGGATCTGGGAACGAAAAAGAGGATCATACAGAGAAAGTAATTGTTTATAAATCAAATTCTAATGAATGGAGTTAAAAAAGACATCACACGGCACCTTATGCGTCTCTTCCAAAATCCCCTCAGAAAGTTTCATGTTTCTACTTTTAAAAATGAGTGTAAATTTGCAGCGGAAAATTTCGAACTCTTGAAGGTGGGAAAGCGTTTTTTCGAATACACCCTTAAATGCCGTATCGTTTTAAACATTTTTCTATGATTTAACGATCAAAATTTCCACCCATTTTAATGAAACATAAATTAACTAAATATACGTGAATACACAAATAGTTAAAAATAAACTATACAAAATAATTAAGCAACGCTTATAGCAGTTTTTTTCATATGATAAATTCGATGATACGATCAAACAAAGAGTTTTTATTTCGAGCATTAAAAGTTAAGTAACGTTTTTACTTTCAAGCGGTAATGAAACATAAAGCGCAGGTTTACTATGCATATTCACTTTCTAGCTAGTTTATTTTCTTTTAACGTTTATTTTTCTACAAAACAGTGTTAGGAGCAGCTCAAAATTAAAAATTATTGCCGTAATTTTAAGTTTTACAATTGCTTTGAGCTCTTTAACGCAGTAACTGGATAATTAAACAAAACGGTTTTTTTATGTTTAAGAAAAACTATTTCAGAATATTTAAAAGTGCAAAATTTAGTATACGAGTCAATATTAAATGCTACATCTTTTTTTTTTTCAATTTTCGATTAATTACAGATCAAAATTTTAAAATGTCATTACCGACATTTAACAAAATCTAAATTACGTAAAATGTAAGTGAATGTACTAATAGTTCAATATAATATGCATAAGAATTAGGGAATATTTAAAACAGTTTTGTTCACATGATAAATTCGCTGATACAATCAAACAAGCAGTAGCTGTAATTTCGAGCCTTAGAATTTATGTAACGACTTTACTTTTAGGCGGTAATGAAACATAATGCTCAGGATTTACTATATCTACCCACTTTCTAGCTCGCATAATTTCTTTTAACATGCATTTTGTTATGCACGAATATTAAAAGCAGCGCAAAATTGAAAATTATTACCGTAATTATAGATTTTACGATTTCTTTGAAATCTCTTATGCAGTAATTGTATAATTTAGTAAAGTGTTGGAAATCTATTTCAGAATATTTAAAAGTGAAAATTATGTATAATGTAAATTTTAAATACTATATTGTTTTTAACGTTTTTTAGTCAATTACTGATCAAACTTTTTTAATGCAATTTACACTAAATTTAACAAAATATGAATAATACCGACATATGGAATACACAGATAGCTACAAATTGTATACACAATAATTAAGCAACATTTATAACAACTTTATTCACAAAATAAAGTCCCTGATACAATCCGTAATTTAAAAATTTGTGATTACTTTGAGCAGTAATGGATTATTTAACAAAACGGTTTTTTTATGTTTTTAGAAATCTATTTATGAATACTTAAAAGTGCTAAATTTAGTATACAAGTCAATATTAAATGCTCGCCCAATCCACGAAAAAATGGACATGAGGATGAAAATTTAAATTTCTTTAAATATGATTGAAATTTTGCATATTAACTGTTAAGAGTCTACTATTACATATTTTATCAAAAAATAATTAATTTTTTGTCATTAACATACTTATTTTAATTAATAAAGTGACACTATGACTTTGTAAAATAGACTGCGGCAAAAGTCTTTACATTTCATGGTCTCGTACAGCTGAACAAACATTCTGAAAATCTCCAAATTTGGATATGTATGATCTGACAGCTATTATTGAGAGTTTTTGTCTGCAGAGAAGTGTTCACTAATCTTCATTACAAAAGGTAAGCATATTTAATTACTCTTCATTATCATGTCACACCCGCAACAAAAAGTTACATTTATATTTCTGGAGAAAAATATTTTTGATTTAAAGTTATGAAACTTTATATTCAAAAATAGTTTATTAAGATACTTTGAATTACAGACACAAAAGAAATTAATTAATATTTTAATTATAATTATTGAGCGTTGCGGGCGTGACATGTCCCTGTAGCGGGTGTGACATTTAATTAAAGTCACACCCGCAACGTCTTTTAAAATTGATTACAAATGCATATTTGAACAAATTATATGTAAATTTATAAAAGAATAATATGCTGGAAAACATGTACTTGGCAGCTTTAACTATACCCTTTGATTTAGTAGAGGGAATTCCAGTTAATAAATAAAAATTTTAATCATCTGAGCATGTGACACTGTGTGCAGATGATTTATTCAGTTTGGATTGATAAAATTGTTGCTTTACTGCAAGAAAATAATTTTATTAGTGATATATGATTAAGAAATTAATTTAAAAGGTAAGATTTTTATAGAAATTAAAAAAAGAAAATTACGAAACAATATTTTAGCAATTTTCTTTAAATTTGTTAATTTTGTTTTGTTTTTTATATACATTTTTAAAATTTTGTTATTTGATAGCATTTATCTAATATATATATATTTAGTTTTTTAAAATAAGTAAATCAATATTAGAGGATGATTTTTTTTCTCTTTTAATTCAAATTAAATAAAAAGTAGAAGTAAGAATAATAGAAACTGTTAAAATGTTTATTAAGTTAGCATAAAATGTATATAGTCAATTTGAAACTAACCAAAATTTAACATAATTAACTTTATGTAAGATTAGAAATTTCAAGGGATAACTATTAAAAATTTGTTAAGCTTATATTTTTGGACTAGAAGTGCTATATTTATTCAGTTTACACATTAATTTCTTCTCTTTTGCAGTGAATGAAGAGTACAGAAAGATCACGATATCATTGAAAAAAGATTAAGGAAAACCCTTTTGAATATGAAGCATATCTACAACAAGAGAAGGAAAGAGACAAAGCAAGGAGAGAAAAGAAGAGACTATTTTTAAAAATCATGGTAAAGGATGGCAATCCTTTTGCATTTCATCTCATGGTAAAAAAATTGTCGATGGGATTGGTGCAGTTGCCAAGAAAATGGTAACACTAGCAACGCTCTGGAACTATAAATTCAGCTTCAGATTTTGCCATGTGTGTAGAAAAAGTCCTAAAAATATAAAAGAACTTTGCTGAATGTGAAATTTCAGAAGATATTGTGAAAATGCTTCATGAATGCTGGCACCAAGCACAATCGGATTTCAACATTCAATCGATATATCATGTTGTTTTTATTGACGTAGGGACAATTAATGTAGCAATAACTTCAGAAAGTGATCACAAGAGAATTTGTTTGTTGCCATATTTTGTCAAAAATATAATATCCAATGATAAGAGTGCAGTTGGAGATTTTGTAGAAATTGTTTTGTTCTCCACATTAAAAAAAAAAAAAGTGAAATTTTGATGGACAAATAAGACAAATGAATGGGGATGTTATAGAATAAGAGTATCGGAATAAAAATCAAGAAAATGTGTATATTTGGCTCAGTGAGTTAAATGTATCCATACTTTGACAAGGATATAATATCCAACGATGAATGTGCAGTTGGCGATTTTGTAGAAGTTTTTTTATTCTCGACATTAAAAAAGTGAAATCTTTGATGGACAAATAAGACAAGTGGATGGCGACGATATAGAATTAGAATGCTTGAAAAAAAATTAAGAAAACGTGCATATTTGGCCCAGTCAGTCAGATGCATCCTAGGAAAAAAAAAGAGCATTTTTGTAAAAAAAAGCTACCACCACCAGAAATTATAAATTCAAGATTGGAAATGAAATTTTTTTTATATTTTTCTCTCTAGATATTATAATTGTAATATTGATTAATTCTTTAATTAAAAAAATCAGACTTGAAAATATTTGTGTATGTCATTTTTTTGGCTATACAAGTCACACCCGCAACAGGGCGTTACACCCGCAACGAAAATTTTGAATATTTTCCACAAAAGCAAGAATTGAGTAAGCAATTTAATTTTTTCATAGAATAATTATTTAAGTATTACTGTCTAATATATAAAAATATCAATTCACTCAGTTGTCATAATTCACAGAGTTTTGCATTTTTGCACTGAAAGATGAAAATGCATGTCTTTTTATGTCACACCCGAACAGGCGGAAATTATTTTTTTTAATAAATAAATGATACATCGGACAATTTTCAGATTTGGATAAATGTATGTGTAAGTAGTCTACATTGAAATTCATACAAATTGAAACCAATGCTCAAAAATTTTTTTGCTGGTGACTAAATTAAGTTGTGTAAATGTCACACCCGCAACTTTGGATTGGGCGTGCTATATCTTTTTTTTTAATTTTCGATTAATTACTGATCAAATTTTTAAAATGTCATTACCGACATTTAACAAAATCTATATTATGTAAAATGTAAGTTAATGCACTGATAGTTAAATATAATATGCATAAGAATTAGGATACATTTAAAACAGTTTTGTTCACATGATAAATTCGCTGATATAATCAAACAAGTAGCTGTAATTTCGAGTCTTAAAAGTTAAGTAACGACTTCCTTTTTAGGCGGTAATGAAACATATGCTCTGTATTTACAATACATATCCATTTTGTAGTTCATTTATTTTTTGGCTGAGACAGTTTACCACAGCTAGTTTTCCAGGAGAAATGTCAATTTCCTAAACCATATTAACACGATAATCCTTTGACAAATGGAAAATAAAGCTGCCAATTAATATAAACTAATCAAAACAGCAAAACGATTTGTTTTAGGAAGAAAATAATACTGATGCCAACTCGAGGAAAGAAAGAAAAGACTAGCACAGCACGCAGGCGATTTTAAAATTTTATTTTAAATTAATTTATTAATCAAACAAATATTTTATACAATGCAAACAATTTGAGTACTTTGGACCAAATATTTTTCTTTTTTAAAATTGGCAACATTGAAAAAAAAGTTTAACCCCAAAACTAGTCTAAAGAACTGAAAAATAGACTGGCAATTGATCAACAAAACAAATTAGCTTTCATGAAAAATTGCAATTATATAAAATATTAATCAAGAAAAAGTGAAAGAATCACAATTATTCTAATAATTTTCACACATCTGCAAATAAATGTTTAAGAAAGTCTAAATTATGTAAAATGTAAGTGAATTTACTAAAGTTAAATATAGTATGTGAAATAACTAAGAAATATTTAAATAAATTTTGTTCACAAGATAAAACTACTCATACGATCAGACAAAGATCTCTGATTCCAAGCATTAAAAGTTAAGTAGCAACTTCACTTGAAACACAATGAGGCATAAAGATCAGCATTTACAATGCATATTTATTTTTCAACTTATCTTTTAACCTTCGTTTTACTATAAATGAGTATTAGAAGTAGCACAAACTTAAAAAGTATTACTGTAATTTTAAATTATACGATCACTTTGAGCTCTTAATTGCCATAACAAGGTAATTTAACAAAGTGTTTTTTTATATTTAAGAAAATCTATTTCATAATATTTAAAAGTGCAAAATTTAGTACACAAGACAATGTTAAATACTACATCGTTTTTAAAATTTTCAATCAATTACTGTTCAAAATTTTAAAATGTCATTTCCTTCATTTTTGATATAATCAAACTTAGTTAAAATATAAATAAATTTACTAATAATTAAATATTGTATCCATAATAATTAAAAAAGCATTTTAAAAAATAATATTCACAAGATAAATGGGCTGACGCGATCATACAAAGAGATCCGATTCCGAACACTAAAAGTTAAGTAAAATTTTACTTTCAGGCGCTAATGAGACATAAAGCTCAGGATTTATTATACATATTTATTTTTCAGCTCGTTTACATTCTGCTAACGTTCATTTTATTATTAATGTGAATTAGAAGCAGCGCAAAATTAGAAACTATTATTGAAATTTTAAATTTTACGATTACTTAGTGATCTTTAATGCAATAATTGGATAATTTAGCAGAACGTTTTTTATGTTTAAGAAAATCTATTTCAGAATATTTAAAAGTGCAAAATTTAGTAATTTGTCCATATTAAATGCTATATCTTTTTTTAATTTTTCAATTAAATACTGATCAAAATTTTAAAACGGCACTTCCGTCATTGTTTATAAAAACTAAATTATTTAAAATGTAAATGGATTAACTAATAGTTAAACATAGTATATGTAATAATTAAGAAACATTTAAAACAGTTTTGTTCTCAATATATATTCACTAATAGGATCGTACAAAGATCTTTAATTTCGAGCATTAAAAATTAAGTAGCGACTTCATTTTCAGGCAGTAATGAGACATAAAGCTCATGATTTACTATACATATTCACTCTCCGGCTCAATTATTTTTTAAACGTTCATATTGTTATAAATGAGTTTTAGAATCAGTACATAAAATAAATTATTGCGGTAATTTTAAATTTTAGAATTATTTTAATTCTTTCATGCAGTAATTGTATAATTTAGCAAAGCGTTTTGTATGTTTCAGAAAATCTATTACAGAATATTTAAAACTTCAAAATTAAATACATAAATAAATATTAAATGCTATATCGTTTTTTAAATTTTCAATCAAATACTGATTAAAATTTTAAAATGACATTTCCATCATTGTTTATAAAATCTAAAATATTTAAAATGTTAGTGAATTTACGAATAGTTAAACATAGTATGCATTATATGTAAGAAAAATTTAACAAACTTTAGATAATGTTCCAGTGGATGGGTTAACTTCATTTTTGTTTTATTTTAATCTATTTAGTAAAACGCTAAAAGTATTTTTTTAAATCTTTGTATGCTTCATGATCGCTGAGAAAATCGAATTTGTGTCTTAAAGCTCCAGTTGAACATTGTTTCTTGTTGTTGCTGTTATACTTTTTTAATTCATTGCCACCAAGTTTAAATAAATAAAAATTTTTTTATGAATGGAACATAATTCATTGAAATTAAATGAATTGCGTAAAAAACATGGTTATTTGTTTTTATTGCGAAGCTTTTAGTTTCAGTTCTTTGAATAAAGTTGTGAGTGCGCTGTAATTTTTTTCGTTTGACTCCTTGGTTTATTTGTCAGACATCACGCATTTTATCTGACAATAAAATTTTGGCAGCAGAAAATATTTTGATTTTGAAGATATAAAAAAAAATCTGCTGTTTTTATCAAAAAAAAAATTAAATGACAAGTATTAAAAAATACTCTGGTGAGCAACAAAAAGGTTAATATGTTTTTAAATATGAAAAAGTGTTTGACAAGATCTTCTACTTTAGCATGAGAAAGGGAAAGGGGTCTCTTCTTGGCTGCAAGTAAACGTCAATGACAAATTTGAAAAAAAATCATATTTGTGCTTTTTCCATATAAAAGAAATTTGCGTAAAACTTTTCGTCTTTCTTTGTAGTAAAAATTTCAATCCTGCTTTACATGTGAACTGCACTGTTCACTCTGCACTGAAAATGTACTGCGAATTAGTTTTCTGTGCAGTTCTACACTGCGGGCATGCTTCATGGCACTGAATGAGTATGATACGCTGCAGGAACTAAGTACTATTTGCAGGACTATACGCAGTACTATATGCAGGATTTGATACTATTTCGCCTTACATTTATGTTTAATTACGCTGCGTTTTTTCTGGCTTCGTATTTGCACTACACATTTTAATCGTAACTGTAACTGATTTCTTTTATATGGAAAAAGTGCAAATATAATATTTTCGAATTTGGCATTGACAAAGAGTTGCAGCCAAGAAGGAACGCCTTACCATTTCTCATGCTCAATTAGAAGCACTTGTCAAACACTTTTTCATACTTAAAAACATATTAACCTTTTTGTTGCTTACCAGATTATTTTTTAATACTTGTACACATATAGTTTAAAACACATACATAATAATTAAGGAGCGTTTAAAACAGTTTTGTTAAAAGGATAAATTGCTGATACTATCAAACAAGCAGCTCTGATCCCGAGCATTAAAAGTTAAATAACGACTTCACTTTCAGGCAGTAATGAAACATAAAGCGTAGGATTTACTATGCATATTCATTTTCCAGCTCGTTTATTTTCTTTTAACGTTCATTTTGCTATAAATGAGTATTAGAAGGAGCGCAAAATTAAAAATTATTACCGTAATTTTAAATTTCAAGATTAGTTTGAACTCTTTTCTGAATTAATTGCATAATTTACTAAAGCGTTTTGTATTTTTAAGAAAATCTATTTTAGAATATTTAAAACTTCAAAATTAGGTACATAATTAAATATTAAATGGTACATCGCTTTATAAATTTTTAAACAATTGCTATTACTTTTTTTTAATTTATTGCAACATGGTGAACTTTATTTTTATTTGAGACTTTTCTATGATAATATTTACGGATTTTTTGCTCTATTTAAAAATATTTTATAGGAATTTTAACAATTTTCCTTAGGAGTGATACTGTTTGTAATGCCGTCATTTCTTCTTGTAATGCCGTCATAATATTCTAGCACTTTAGTATAATATCCTTGGTATTTTGATTGACTCCTCGTAACTTTGTTTGCAAACGCGAACTGTTTTTGCTTTTACTTTTTCTATTCTAATCACTTATCTTTTTTCGTCCATTTAAAATGGATGCGAGTGCATCCGAAAGATCTAAGTTATATAATAAATAAATAATATCCATTTCTCAATGCCTTTTAAGTAATTATGTGTATATTTTAAGATTTACAGCTATCACATAGATTAAATATTCCAAAACATTACAGTGCATGATCAGTTGAAGAAGATTGGGTGAATAAACCACACTATCATGTCAGAGTATTTCATACTTTAACACGCAGAATAAGCTTGCTCAAATATCTGCTTGTGATTCCTTCCTGAATCAAAATGAAAAAGATCTTTTTTTCAAACGGCTCATTACTAGAGAGGCTGGTTGGTTGTATAGGGTTTAGTGGCGCAAAATTTCTTTAGGGACATGCTGCGCCAAGCAAAGACAAAATATACAAAACATGGAATTAAACGAACGAGGTTTTAAAAAAGAGAGGTAGGAAAGCTCTCAGTATGGGGTATTCTATCCAGATGTATTCATAAGAGTGTAAAAAGAAATTTTATAAAATTAAAAACAAGTAAATTGTAAAAGTACTAATTTCAAGAAAGTATCTGGATGAGGTTTCCATCCGTTACCGAAAAAAGAACGTCAAAGTTAAAATATAGATAAAAGCTAAATCTTAAAATAAAAGCCTGCTTATTTTAAAAAAGCAAAGCGTGCCCCATGAGGTGATCCCCAATGAGGTTTGTCAAGAGTGGTGATGATGAATTAAAATAGATTCAATACAAGTGCCGGAGACCCAGACAGTCCATCAGAATATGATGAATGGTAAGATAATCAAAGTGACAGTGTGAACACATGGGGGCACTACTAGAGAGGAGAAATGGATATTCTATAAGAATGTTATTATGAAAATATCATGGGGTGAGTCAAATGAAACTTCCCAAGTGACATCGAGAGGTTAACTGAGTCCCAAAATGAAAATTTTTTGTATGGTGAGACTATACAGAAGCTATCTATCATGAGTTGTCTACTCCAGATCAATGAAGAAATTCGGAAAGATGCTCTGAAATGGCAGTTTTTAAAGCAAAAATCGAAGAAATGTGACCATAATTGGCGAATCGTGAATGTATTGTGTTCCAACATGATAATTTTGGGCACCGCATTGCGATTAATGTAACGCCACTCCTTAATGAGTATGGCTAGGATGTTTGTATCATCCACTTTTTTAGAGACACCCAAATACTATAATAGATAACTTCTTTACGAAAAAAACCTAATTATTATTTAATTTTAATATTAAATATTTTAGCTGTGAAATCACACGTGAAATTCTTGAATATTTAATACGTAAAATTTTGCATTGCTAACTAAGCGTAAAACCAACTTAGTGAAAAATGTCCAAGCCGAGGATCGAACCCGGAATTCTTAGAATAGCGCTCCAAGTGCTCTACCATTTAAGCTACGACATTCGATTCCAGCTTAGCATTTCCCACTTCATATATTGGTTAGGTTGCAACTCGCAGCACAAGATGGATCCATCTTCATGAGCACACAATCCTGCGGCTTAACATGAGACACAAGAAACCCAACACTCGCAAATCACATATTTATTTTTAATTTATTTATTTATTTATTATAATTTATATATTATTTTGTTTCAAATGAAATTTTTAGCTGCCAAAATGATGGCAAGAAGATCATGCAACAAAATGAGTGATTTAATAAAATTTTCTTATTTTCTGTAAATCTTTATTGAAATTTTTCATAAAAACACCACAGAACTTTTCGGATGACTCAATAATATTAACCCTCTAGTATCCAGGGCATAATACGTTCCAGAAATCTCGGAATTTACTCCAGAAAATATAAATAGCAAATTTCGGCTTCATTATAACGTAACGTCTGCTATTAATTAAAGCAATAATTTCTCTCTTGCATATCTATTTTAAAAATCTGATGTAAATACAGAATATCCAAATTAAAAAATCCATTAAATTGGGAACACTGGTTGTAGCAAAAATGCTGCCATTGAAGTTGTTGTATATTTTGTTCCTCATTATAGTACATTTTCATATATTATTATTATTATTATTATATTCAGTGTAGAGGAGTTACACATTTCGTGCACCATTCAATACTGGTTTGTCTTATCTCACCTTCTTGAAGACATTTTTGAAATAGATTTCTTCATTTGCATATTTGATACTTCAAAATAGGAGACCTCATTTACAAATAGTATATTCAATCTGCTGCAAACATCCACGGGTTTAACATTTTCTTTTTTATTTAGATTTCGTGTGAAATACAGACCTAATGCGGTCTGCCCTAATTTGGAATTTCTGAAAAATTTTAGCATATCTATACCGATCATGACCCCTAGACCCAAAAACTACCATTAGTAAAAAAACGTTCTGTTTATCTCTCTCTCTCTCTCTCTCTCTCTCTCTCTCTCTCTCTCTCTCTCTCTCTCTCTCTCTCTCTCTATATATATATATATATATATATATATATATATATATATATATATATATATATATATATATATATATGTAATAAAATAAAAAAAAAATGCGCCATTTTTGTTCTCTCTTAGCTTCAATTCTAAATTTGTGGAACATATTTCAATCTTAGTTTCGTAACTTGTAACAGCTAAAATTCTTTTTCTTACTTTAGTTATTAATAAATTATTGCTTGCTTCTCAAAACGGCGGGAGGTATTTCGTAACCTTTTTACTTTCTGGAATATTCCTGGGATTTTAATTTTATTTTTTATTTTAACATCGCGTGACAGGTGTTAATACGCGTTGCTAAAGGGCTTGTTACTTCCGAGGAAAAAATATAGTTCTTGCCAAGGACCGCCTGCTAAGACCAATCAGAATTGATCATTTTTGTCCGTTGAGGCTCGAGTTCATCCTAATTGGATTTTTAAAATGATTGACGCGGAGTAGGAGGGAGCTAGTTAGTCGTGGAAATGTCCCATATTCATTTGGTTTTTTAGGAGGTTAGAATGCGATTGCCCTTCAAACTATCAAGACGCACATTTCATTTCTCCTCTGAATTAGAATATCAGATGATGTGGACTAGATGACAGAAGTTGTAGTGTCGATGTGTGTTAAGGTGATTGCAGGGAAGATTTTATCTATTTTATGAGTTCATCAATAAAGAACTTGAAGACTGATGGTGTCTGTTTTTATAATGGGGAAATACCCCAATGAAATTCTTCTACTGCTCGCCAACTGTCGGAGCGACTACTCTGCCCGTGCTGCTAAGAATTCCTAGAATTTATGCAACATAGTTTATTTTCGTCGAGTTCAACATATATTTATTACATATATATATATATATATATATATATATATATATATATATATATATACATATATATATATATATATATATATATATATCATTTTATGCACGCGATAAACTTCTAAAATTCTGCCCACATCTCTTTCAATCTGATATATAAAATCAAGGGTCATAAAAACTGGGTCAAGTTCGTTGAATTGCAAAGTCGGACCAAGAAGGTGGAAATAGGGAGGATTTTGAGAAACCCGAAAAATCTCCAAAACTTTTTAATTAAAATAGATACGAATCAGTTTGAAATTTATATAATTTCTATAAAATGATAAAAAAAAATTATGCATTACAAACTTTTGATTAAATTAAAATTGAGCTCAAGGGGATAAAAAAAAGGGTTTTTCAGAGAAAAAATTTTATAATTTCGTCAATTCTCAAGATATTAAATTCAATTAAATTTATAATAAATATACTTAATATTATCTAAAACTTTTGCATTTACAAATCTATGATAGAAGCAACTCTTATTGCAATAAATAAATAAATAAATAAATAAATAAAAATAAAATTAAATAAATAAAATTAAATAAATAAAAATAACAACAATAATAATTAAAACGAAAGAAGAGGTGGGGTGGAGGAAGAAAATAATCCATAACTTCGTCAATTCTTAAGATATGAAATCCAATTAAATTTAATACATATATCTTCTCAATAACATCTACAACTTTTATACTGACAAGTCTCTGATTGGCAAAACTATTAAACTTAATTTTCTGTAATCATGATTTAGCTTTTGTTGGTGAAATTTTAGTACATAACTTAGAAATCTGCCACTGGCTGAAGGCTGATCTGGCACGTACTTTCTTTAATAATAATAGATACTCGAAACAGCAACTGCCAATCTTTATTATTGCATTTTAACACGATGAAACTGATTGGTGAAGTTATCATACGAGTTAAATATTCCCTACTGAGCGAAAAATTACCCAGGCCGGGAATCGAACCCAGATACTTTTCTTTCAAGGCCAATGTTTTACCGTTTCAGCTAACTGGGCACAACAACTGGAGAGCATTTTTCGTTAAAAGCCTTGTAAGCCAAGTATCAGGGTTCGATTCCCGACCAGGGCATTTTTTCGCTCAGTAGGAAATATTTAATTCGTATGACAACTTCACCAATCAGTTTGATTGTGTTAAAATGCAATTTATCCACGTACCCATCGTTCTATGGAATTACTTTGCCTGCGGTCTATTTTGTTGAGCTGTCTAAATGACAGACCAGATGTTATGACGCACAAGGTTATCTGAGCGAAAAATGCTTACCAGTTCTCGTGCCCAGTTAGCTTAGACGGTAAAGCACTGGCCTTATAAGCCAAGTATCTGGGTTCGATTTCCGGCCTGGGCAATTTTTCGCTCAATAGGAAATATTCAATTCTTAATTTTTATTATGCTCATTTTATTATTACTGAATTTGTTTTGAAAATACAAAACAAAATACACTGTAAAACATTTGTATAATGTTACTCAATAACATTTGTGGCAGCAGCTGCCACCAGTTTTATTTAGTACTTTAACCGATATAAGCGGTTAACATTGTAATGTTACCCCAGTAATACACGTTTAAATTACATTAGTATATAAGTGAAATAAATTACTTCATAAAATTGGAGGGATAAATTGCCAACAGTTTTATAAGGTAAAGTTACGTAATTTTTTTACAGAATAAAATTTTAAAGAATAATGGATTCAGCATGTATAGTTTCTCCTTTAAACCCCTTAATCCAGATTTCCGATCGGAAATTTCATATGTCACGTTATTTTACATTAACCATATATATTCTGTGTAAAATTAATTTGAGATTATGGTATTGACTAGAGAACGTTCTCAGGTGTAAGTTGTGGATTTGGACGAGTGTTGTATCAAAAAAAAGGATCTCGTCATGCACGTTAAAAAGTGCTATGGAACTACCCGTCCGAATCTAACCGTTTTCGAGATATCAGCACTTGAAGTGTAAATGAAGCCGTACGCGAAAACTTCGTAGAATGCGAAGTGCCTGTCTAAAAGAAGGGAAATAACAAGCAATGTGTTGGTGTGAAGGAATTTGCTCGTATCTCGGGAAAAGTTGTTGGAAGGAAGATTAAAAACAATGCAAAGAAACTTTTAACTTACGAAAAATTTATATACCTGCATGTTTATTTATTTATTCATTCATACTTCAAGTGTTGATATCTCGAAAACGGTTCAATTCGAACGGGTAGTTCTATTACCCTTTTTAACGTACATGACGAGATGTTTCTTTTGATACCATACTCGTCCAAATTTGCAATATACACCTGGGAACGTTCCCTAGTGAGGTACAATGCGAAGTCTGAGCCCACATCTATGATTTAATGTATTGACAATAGCTGTTTCTCTTTTCTTTTTTTTAATTTTTTATTCGGACATACATTTGACCTACGTACACAGCGATCTTTGCAATGAGAAAATTATTTAAAGAGTTTGTATTCTATTTTGTATTTAAAAAAATGTTCCCGTGCGAATAACTCAAACAGTTGCAGAAACCCTATAATGAATCATGCATATTCCTTATATGCCTCATGCTCAAAACATATGTCTTAATTTAAATGTTTTATCATAGTTTAATAATGATTTGGATGATCGTTTTGGATGATCATCTTAGAGATCATTTATATGTAATAAGTAACTACTATGCCAAATATTATATTTTTAGGCCCTTCCGTAACAGAAAATCGAAATTTAGAATGTTTTTGTGAATTCCAAACTGATAGTAATGCCGACAAAAGATACAGCCAATGTTTCTAGGCCCTTCAGTCATACAAACATCGCATTTTCAGTCCTTTGCTTCTGAACATCCTTTTAGATTTGAAGCAAGGGCATAGAATATAGCCCATTTTCAAACAAGGATTAACATAAACATTAAGATACCATTACTTTTGAAATCGGTTCAGAAGTTCCATAGATTGCCTCGAACAATGAGACAAAGAAACAAACTTAACCGCATTAGATATCAGTATCGATAAATCATTTCCATATTAAAACCATATACACGATAAAATTTAAAAATAGTTTTACAAATGATAATTATCAATGCTATCTAATAAAAAAATAGTATTTCATTTATGTTTGAAATTAAAAAATCTGAAGTATATTTAAATAAATTCAAACAAAAACCTCTTAACATAAATAATACCCAATATCAATAATTATTAATTTAGTACATGTACTTGAAGTATTTGATATATATTTTTTTAAATTATAACACAAACTTCCAAGCAAAATTACATAAAAAAATCAATTTCAGTTTTTACCTAACATTATCTTAGGCGCATTTTTTATATTTTAAACATTAAGTAATATTTTTTCTTTGCATTTTTTGATAAAATCATTAACTTTTTTCTCAACCTTATAAAGAACCTCAAAATAGTTGGATAAGATGGTAATTAGAAATTAAAAAATGTGTTTTATATTTGTTCTTATCTTGCACTTTATAATTCAAGATCTTAAAATGAATTCTTAAGACCCATACTTAAGGGTGTATTTCCCTTCAAACTGCGTACTTTCAGATTTATTTTTAAATTCATTTTTTGGTCTCAAATGCATCAAACTGGCAAATTGTCTTATTTAGAAAGTACACAAGGTGACGTGATTGTCGATTCTTTGATAAATGCAGAAAATATTGCAAAAAAAGCAATCAGAAACGGCATGTTGAACCGATTTTTTCCGAAGCGGGAGATCTGGGAACGAAAAAAATGGCCATACTGAGAAGATATAATTGTTTATAAATCAAATTCTAATGAATTCAGCGTAAAATGACATCACGCGGCACCTTATATGTCTCTTTAAAAATCCCCTCAGCAAGATTCATGTTTCTACTTTTAAAAATGCATCTGAAATTGTATCAAAAAAATCCGAACTGTTGAAGGTGGAAAAGCGTTTTTTCAAATACACCCTTAAATTATATTATTTTACTTAATTAGATATCAGAAGTATATTTGTAACCGATTCTCTCCACTTGAGGTTCTCAGAGGTGACATTAATTTTATACATGAAATATTCTCAAATATTTTACATGCATATATTTAAATTTTAATCAAATATTCTTTTAAATAACGAAAACTTTTTATGTTAAAAAACGAACTTCTTGAAAATACTTCAGTGAAGAGGGAGTTAAGATGATTTATGTATTAGATAAATTATTTTACTGAATATTTGAATAAAAATGAGGAAAATTCAGTCGACTATAAATTTTCCTTTTAATATGACGTAAAACTTAAGCTGTAGTATTTCATATGAAAATACAAACATAAAAAAGTTTTTGATATTGCATACTTTAATTAAAATTTATTGGGTAGGTTACAGTACTAACTAAGTACTTTGGTTTGTTTAACGACTAGCTCAATCATTGTTATATGGAAAGCCAAGGAAGTTCTTAACTGCAAAAGAATATTACTTTTAAAAGTTTAAAACATATTTTTATTTGAAAATTAATATATCATTCGTTGTTTTATATTTTAATACGTCATTTTCCTATAACAACTTATGACGACCCTGGCTAGACCGCCACGCGTAAATGAAGACATACTGGCAGATTTAAAACCAAAACACTTTTATTTTAGTTATAATTGTATTGGGGGAATGGAGCTATATTCGTGAATTTAGAAAGGCGTTCACACTAATGACATTTAATTAGTATAAAGAAGAATGATTTGTTTTACTCACGATCCCCTTCCAATACGTCTACGGTACCTTCCTTGGTACTCTGCAAAACGTGAGGAATTTCTCTAACTATCTTGAATATGACATCCCGTGGCTGTAATTGAAATCTTTATATTTATGAACAAATCAACCGCAAAATTACTTCTAAAACAACTTACCATGGCTCTTTTTACTCTTTCCCCACATCCTCTAGAATGAGAAATTCCAAACTACCGTAGAAGGGACTCCATCTCTAACCTCAGCTGGTCTAAAGCACCGGATGGCGGAGAAAGACCACAATCTCTCTATCACCAGCACACGCACTCAGAGCTTTGATAATTTGCAGACTCCAGAGAATGGGCTACAAAATAGTATAAAACTCGCAAATCACAGTTAACTGTAGAAATGGAGTGCCACACATGCTTCGGAAAGTTAGAGTTGCATAAAGTACATATGTCGCTTTTGCGCCACACATGTTACATCAGTGACTTCGCGAACTCACTCAAAACACAAGGGTGCCTTTATTACAAAGTGACACTCCCTCACAAATTGTTCATACAATAAAATAAAAATGTTTCCATGCATAAAAAATACGAGAATTATGAATGTTTTTTCATAAAAAGTAGTATTTGAAAATGATTGAACAAATTTTGAAATTTGACTTGAGATATAAAACCTGAAGCACAATAAAATAAAAATTTCTTATCATGATTTTCATTCAATGCAAATAATAGTTTATTTAGTACATAATCTGAAACTAATTCATAATTTTTTGTATTATTATGTAAACAATATATACTTGTTGTACAAATATATACTAAACAAAGTTTAAAAAAAAAAATTCATTTTTTAACCGACTTCCAAAAAGGAGAGGAGGTATCAATTCAACGCGTATGTATTTTTTTTATGTATGTTCACCGATTACTCCGAAACTATCCAACCAATTAATTTGGTTTTGGTGTTAAAAGAAAGAGCTTGCACTCGAATTGGTACCACTTCCATTTCATAGAAATTGGTTCAGTACTTTTTTAGTAATTAGGCAAAAACTAATACAACTAGTGATTTTTCGCTAATTAAAAGTGTTGAATAAGTTCACTGAAGAGAGTGCAGTCAGGTTGGCCGAGCGGTCTAAAGCGCCTGCTTTAAGCTCTGGCTGTCGAAAGTGAGAATATGGGTTCGAACCCCACTCCTGACGTACATGTATACAATAACCTTTTCGCGTATTATAATTTTTGCCTATACATTTTACAAATTAAATACTAAGTATGTATTTAAGAACATTTTTTACTTAACCGTTAGCACAGAGTATCAGAGATCTTTTATCAACTCAATACTTTATCCCTGAAAGAGTACTAAAATTAAAGACTCGCGAAAAGTAACATGATTTTGAATAAGTTCGATGAATAGATTATATTCAGGATAGCCGAGAAGTCTAAGGCACCTGCCTAATAAGGCAGGTGCCTCTCTGAGAGGTGTATTCTCTGGTTTTCGAAAGAGAGCGTGGGTTCGAACCCCACTCCTGGCATATGTGTATAATATACAGTATTTTTTCCGCATTTCAAGATTTTAAACCGACGTTAAAAAGAGGAGGTTATTATCAATTTGAAGCGTATGTATTTTTTTATGTATGTTCACCGATTACTCCGAAACTATCCAACCGATTAATTTGGTTTTATGGTAAATGAAAGAGGTTACTCTCGAATTGGTACAATTTCATTGAAATTGTTACAGTATTTTTTTAGTGATTAGGCAAAAACTAATAAAATTGGTGATTTCTTGCAAATTAAAAGTAACATGGACGTTGAATAAACTTGCCGAGTGGAGTGGAGTCAGGATGGCCGAGCGGTCTAAGGCACAAGATTTAAGCTTTGGTTCTTTAAAGGGAGCGGGGGTTTGAACCCAACTCTTGACTTGAGTGTATAGTTTACTGCAATTTTTTCCATATAATAATTTTTATTGACCGCGCTTCAAAAAATCGTTAACTTTTCACTAAAAAGAGAAAAATAAACTTTTCTATCAAAAATTGAACCGACTTCAAAAACTACTACAAAGTGAAAAATAATTTTTTTATATAATAGTAATAAGAAATTAAATTAAGAGCGTAGTATATACCATGCGTATTATTATATTTATGTACATTAATTTGATTTTTTGGAGTCGGTGCCAGCCTAGGAAAATTTAAAAATTAATATTAATTATCCAATGCAAATTGTAAATGTATAAAGTTAAATTTCTTTAACTAAATATTAAATCGTAAAAAAACTCGTAGATACTTGGATGTGTGTCGATTGGAAAATTACACGTAACTTGGCTTGGCTGACACCGACTCCAAAAAATCAAATTAATGTACATAAATATAATAATACGCATGGTAAATACTACGCTCTTAATTTAATTTCTTAATACTATTATGCAAAAAAATTATTTTTCACTTTGCAGTAGTTTTTGAAATCGGTTCAATTTTTGATAGAAAAGTTTATTTTACATTACATTATCTCAGGATTTTTTGTTCTTTAAATCCTAAATAATATTTTTTTGAGTTCTTTCGCTAAAACCATTAACTTTTCTCATCAGTATAGAAATCTCAAAGTACAGGGTTGTTATAATTAAAGTTCGCCTATTCAGAAGGCTCTAGATCCGATTCTATGACTCCAAACGAAACGAAATTTCACTAGTACGTAGTTGAAGAGATGCGCTCTGCGAAAATCGAAAAAAAAATTAGTCAACATTTTTGTCACTAGGTGGCGCTGCGCAAATATTTAAGGTGATGTATGCAGATTCATTATATCAATATCAGTCAATCCAGACGAAACACAGAAATTTAAAAGTTTCAACAAGCTTCGACGAACTGCGAATTGTTTTAATTAGGTTCACCTAATCACACAGATCTAGAGCCTGACCTATGACTCCAAACAATACAGAAAAATGAATATCATTTCATGTGATGTAATCTGCATCAACAAAAATAAAACATGTCGCTCGGCAATGAGGAAATAACGAAGAATAACATTATGCATGCTCAATGAATCCTCCGCCATTTTTAATAATTCCATTCTAAGAATTGTGCTTACTACAACATTGCGTAAATTGTCCTGTTAGATTGAGCGAATGTGAAGTCTAATACTGTCTTTCAGATCAGAAATTGTCTGACATCTGTCTTTAGATACAGAATCTTTCAAAAATCCTCAGAAAATAAAGGGATCTGCAAATGTCGGCTTAAATATTGGCCCAGCGCCACCTACTGACAAAAATTTTAACTATTTTTTTTTCGATTTTCGTAGAGCGCATTTCTTCAACTACGTACTAGTGAAATTCTGATTCGTTTAGAGCCATAGAACCGGCTCTAGAGCCTTCTAAATAGGCGAACTTTAATTATAACAACCCTGTACTTGGATAAGCTGGTCATCAGAAATTAATAAAGATGTCTTATATCTTGTACTTTTCATTCAGGATCTTTTAATAGTCTCTTAAGAGCCATCGTTAAATTATATTATTTCGCGTAATCTTATATCTCACATACACCTGCTACCGATTCTTTCAATTTAATGTTAAGGGAGATTCTTTAAGTTTTTGCATAAAATATTTATAAATATTTTGTGTACACATATTAAAAATTTAATCAAGTATTTTTTTCGGTAAGAAAAACTATTTATCCTAAAAATTAACTTCTTGAAAATACTTCACCGCAGAGAGGCTGAAGACAGTAAGTTATGGATTAGAAAAACCTATTTTTGAATATATGAATACGATAAATAAAATCTATTTAATTTAAAATTTTCAACTTAAAGGGGAATTAAATATCAGCTGTAGCATATGATATGAAAATATAAACATACCTGAAAAAATGTATAACTGCTTTTAAAAAATGATTTTTATGCTATATACTTTAATTAGAGTTTACTGGATTTGCTATAATATTGATGGATTAATTACTGATGGTTATTAAACGATTAGCTCTGTTAAATTAGCATTAATTACATTAACATTTCATGGAAATCCAACGAAATTCTTAACTGCAAAATAATAAATTATCCTGTAAGTAAAAATGTTTCAAATATAGATTTATTTCAAAATTAATATCATTTTATGTTTTAATCCGTAATTTTTATATTAGAGATTGCGGTCTTCAGTCGCCCTTCAGTGAAGTACTTTCAAAAATTTTACTTTTTAGAATAAAAAGCTCTTACATTACATGTATATATATATATATATATATATATATATATATATATATATATATATAAATCTGCGTAAAAATCCAGAATTATCAGCACTATCTGATAAAAAATAGCACTCCATTTATTTTTAAAATTAAAATCCTGAAGTACATTTAAATAAATTCAAATAAAAATCTTTTATCATAAATATTGTTCACTACAAATAATTCTTTATTTAGTACATATTCTTGAAGTACTCGATGATTTTTTTTTTTAATTATCAAATAAAATTCCAATCAAAGTATAAAAAAAAAATCAATTTCAGTTTTTTACCTTATATTATCTAAGGATAAGAATGCCTTTTCAATTTTTTAAAACCTAAATAATATTTTTTAATCTGTATTCTTTCGATAAAACTATTAACTTTTTCTCATCATGTCAAAGTAACTTGGATAAGTTGGTAGTCAGAAATTAATAAAGATGTATTATCTTTCGTCACCTTTCGTCACCCATCAGGTGTTTTTGATAAAATTGACTTACCGATATAGGCATGTTCTTTTTGTTTCAATGGAGGCATTTTTGAATTTAAATAATGTCATATTATAATGTATGGTCTTATGTAAATTATGTATAACATAATTTTTATGCAAAAATGCCTTCATAGATACAAATAGAAACTATCTATATCGGTAAGTCATTTTTTTTTCAAAAATGAAGATGGAAATTTATTATTCTCAGGTGATGATTTATCTTTATCTTGTACTTGTTTATTCAGGATCTTATAATTGTCTTTCAAGACCCCTCATTAAAATTTATTACTTTACCTAATCAGATTCCAGCATACATCTGTTGTCGATATTTCGCATTTAAACTTCCAGGAGAATTACTTTAATTTTATGCATGAAATATTCGCAAATATTTTATATGCTGATATTAAATATTTAATAAAATAATCCTTTTTGTCGGTAAGGAAAAATATTTATGCTAAAAAATGAACTTTTTGAAAATACGTCACTGAAGAGGTACTGAAGATCGCAATTTAGGTATGCGATCAATTATTTTTGCTGAATAAAAGAATGGTAATGAAGAAAGTTTAGTTGATTTCAAATTCTCAATTTAGCCTTTTCCGGTCTTGTGTACTATTAATAGTACATGTCTTTTAATGCAGTATTACTTTGTTTTAAGAAATGCTTTTGCTACTATTTACATATAGTATATGTCTATAAAACTACTATGTGATTTAATTTATATTTAGGCATTAAGTAATAATAATAACTATTATTATTTAATTAATTATCTTTGTGCCGTCTGCAATTCTTTTACTTTAAACATATATTTCATTTATTATATTTAAAATAAAAGTTACTTTTCTGAAAGAATCACATGTAATAAAGCATAAAAAGTACTAAAAAGTTACAATATAAATTAAATCTTGTTGTAATACAATATTTTCTAAACATAACCGAAAATTCTTACTCAGCCTATCTCCTTATGTATATTAATTGCAAATTGATTAATTGCAATTTGATATGCAAAGCAACAACATTCGTTATCTTTCAGACAAGGAAATATTCCTTAAATACTTATTAATTTATTTAAATAGCTAGTGTAAATCTATATAATAAAGGCCAAACGTATCTGTGCGTAACGCATACGTCATTTTGCGAATGGCAACACTTTAAAATCTGAAGTGAAATTTAAATTTTGCATTTTTTTTTCTTTTGCAAATTTTTTAACTTCTAAATACCACACATTTTTAATTTTTATACCATCGTATAGGAAAAAAAAAATTACTTTTTAATGCGATTTGTTTGAAAGCTGTATCTTTATTTGTTTTTGAGTTATTAATTTTTTCGTAGATTTTTATACCGTGTTTGAAATGTGGCAGCAGATATACTCCATTTTTATTAAAATGAAAATATAAAAAGCCGAAAAAAAAAAACAAATTAATGTAACTTTTTGTTGTCATTTTTTTAAAGTGAAAAAAAAATCGTTTTAGTTCGTTTTTATTTATTACTTAAAGAATTTTTAGTTTATTAAAAACTTTCTTTAAACTCGATGCAACACTTTCTTATTACACTCTGACGTCACAGGAATATTTTATATCGTATTTATTGCATGCAGGTTATTTCATAAATTTTCATTTACACTTAAAAGAATATAAGTAAATTAGTATCTGTTTATAGTTAATAGCAATCGAGATTTCAAGTTTTGAATTAAAATGATTTTGAAATGATCAAATTAAAATACCATTTTTTTTTTTTTTTTTTAAACGGAACACGGATAAGAGAGGTGCATATGCAAATTTTGAAGTGGTAAAAATAATGTCGGATTTAGATTTCACAGGGCAAAAATTCTATGATTGAGTCAAAGTGGAGTACATTTTGCTATTTTACATTTTGGAATACCGTGCATAGGAGCCGTAACTTAATAATAATGGAAGATCTTTATTATATTTTATTTTTTACATATCGATTAAGTTTAATTTTAATAATTTCTACAACTGAGTTTTATAGAAATAGTATTTTGTCAACTTTAGGTTAAGTATCATTTGTTTAAGAGTTAGACTTACTTAGGACCCGAAGGGTTTAAGGAAAAGTAAGCTGTAGTATACGAGAATGCAATATACACATAAAAATGTATTTAGATATTTTGGTTATTTTAATTAGATTTTTTTGATATAATATAATATTAATTAATTAACAACTAGGAACTGCTCAAAAACTAGTTTAATCACCATTACATAGAAAACCAACGAAATTCTTAGCTGCAAAATAAAAAGTTTTTCCGAAAAAAATTTTAATGCATATTTTTACTTTAAAATTAATATATCATTTGCCGTTTTGTCTTTTATTGCGTTATTTTCATGTAACAACTATGCTAAAACAGTTTTTCAGTGCAAAAAAATGTGACAATTATGAATGTTATTTCATAAAAAAAACATTATCTCTTTTAATTGAAATTTGACTTTTTATGAGATTCAAAACCTAATTCCTATTTAAAAAAATTATTTTTATAATTATTATTAACCCTTTAACGCGCAGTGTTGCCGGGTCGGCAACACCTAAAGTTCCCCCTGTTTAGAGACACAAAAACTCCGTGAATATTTCAAAAACTACTCTAATGGCTACTTTAAATCTTTCTTATGAGTTCTAGATGGCAGCACCACAGAGATCAAACTCTACTGTTTTAAATAATAGGTAGAATGTTTGATTGTAATACGCGCTTCAAAGCAATGCTCTTCTCACTGCGCTTATCAATGCTTTACTTATGGGAGGTTACCACTTCGGCAACAGCTGTATAATTAAAATGGTTAGTGCAACCTTTACAAAACAATACCTGTGTACTCCTCTAGTCCTAAATAGATTGCCTATTTTTTTCCCCTTTAAATTCCAACTTTAAAGAGTAGTGCGCCGGAAAGGGTTAATGCAAATAATAGATTCTTTGGTACATATTCATGAACTACTTGATTAATTTTTGGATCAAGTAAAGTTAAAAATATGTCAATTTCACTTCCTTACCTTAACTCAGGTCTTTTTGTTCTTTGAATCCTAAGTAATATTTTTTGAGTTCTCTCAATAAAACCATTATTTTTTTTCATCATTACAAAAAACCTAAAAATACTTGGATAAGATGGCAATCAGAAATTCACAAAGATGTCTTATTAAATATTTGGAAAAAAATAGTCGTTGTTCTTGGTAGAGAATTGGGAAAACTAAAGTATATCTGAAGCTTTTTATTGGTTGAATTTTCCAACGTATATAATGTTATTCGTTTTCTGATTGGTCCAATTTTAATGTCAAAAATGAAATACTTCTTTTTTTTATTTTATTCATTTTCTGATTGGTCCAAGATTAATGTCCAAAAATAGAATACTTCTGTTGCCACAATGACAAAAAGAGCAATAATATTTTTTAAATTAATAATTTAAAAACAAATTGCAATAGAATTTTCAAACAAATTTCATTAAAAAGTGCATTTTATTTTTACGCAACGGTGTAAAAATTTAAAATGTGCGATATTTAGAGGTTAAAAAATTTGCAATTACGAAAATTGTAAAACTGAATTCATTTAAAATTTGTTTGTGATGGGTCTAGGAATACGGATGTTTAATCCATGTCGTACGTAATAGGAGGCGCTCAGAAGTTCAGTTTCAGGTATTCTGATTAACTCCATCCAACAAAAATGCACATTTTTAACAGTTGAAGATTGTCTATCTTGAATCTACTGTTTTGTATCATTGGTTAAGGAATATTACTGATTAATGCACGGCATACGTAATATATGACTCGTTATGATCATCCTAAAAATGTTGTTTATAATATAAGGTACCCTGGGGTAATAACGCCACGTTAAGGTTCTACCAATTTTCACGGCTCAGTTTTAGTTTGTATTTTTTAAACAAATATATGATTTGATACAGCAACTCATTGACTATCTATATAAAAAAAATAATTTAACAGATATATATTCCTAAAATGTAATGGCGTTATTTCTTGACCAATGCTATTTGGCGTTATTACCCACCTATATGGGTAATAACGCCATGCAAACAAAACTATGAAATAAGATGGAATAATTGCACGTAGATTGCTCAATTCTAAAAATACAAACTCTACAAACTTAGAAATTGACAAATTGCATTCTAAGCTATTAAAAATGTTCAATTTTTTGTGAAAGTGTAAGAAAAATAAAGGTGGTGTGTGTGTGTGTGGGGGGGGGGATGAGACAAAAGAATATCAGACCGTGAACTTCTTTTTGCTTAAAAAGGACCGCTTAAATAGAATTATTAGAAATATCGCACAGTTTTAACTGTGTTTATTTGAATCAGTATTTAGGATGTAGCTCGGCCACTGTAGGGAATCAACCGGGATATTAATGCCAAGGATTGGCGTTATTACCCCGTTATAGTTATTGCGCTGTACATTTTAAATTAAAAATTATCTCGAGAAGATATCCAAAATCTTCAATAACATTTTGAAAGTCCATGAAATGTACTACAAATTTATGTAATTAACAAAGTATTTCCGGATAAAAAAAATACTCTTCACATCACAAAATGTATCTCGCAAATTTTAGATCAAGCGTTAATTTTAGTTGCTTGTAAAAACAATGAGACCTACAAACGGAACAAATTAACTTGAAGCTGTTTTTTTGCGATTTATATGACTCAAAACCCTTCTGCGCAGAGCACATGGGTGTCATTTACCAGATTATTTCATAATTATGCAAAATATTAGCACTTGGCGTTATTACCCCGCCTGGCGTTATTACCCCAGACCACCTTATTATCAATTTAAATATAGAATCTTATAAGTCTTATTTATAAGTCTTTAAAATTTGAGTCTTTTGAAATATCATTTTCTAAATAGTCGTAAATTATTAAATTCCAATTTTGTTATTTTTTATATTTATATTTATCTTGTACTTTTTCAATCAGGATCTTATAATGGTCACTTAAAGCCTATCGTTAATTTATATTATTTACTTAATATTATATCAGACATGCATCTTTTATCGATTAATCTAAGTTCAAGAAGACTCCTTAAGTTTATGAATCAAATATTTGCTAATATTTTATGTACACAAAACTTAAATCCAATATTCTTTTCAGTAAGGATTCTATTTATGTCCAAAAAAGATTTTCTTGAAATTATTTCACGGAAGAAGGACCATACTTCGCGATATATGGATTAGAAAAACCTGTTTCTTGAATGTATGAATATGATAAAAATATCTATTCGGTTTAAAATGTTCATTTAAAGGGGAATTGAATTCAGCTGTAGCATATGATATGTAAATATAAACACATCTGAAAAAAATTATAACTTCTGATAAAAAAATAATTTGATACTGGATACTTTAATTAGATTTTACTGGATAGGTTATCACAATAATTAATTAATTACTGATGGTTATAGATGGTTAGTTCATTGAAATCCTATGAAATTCTTAACTAATAAATAATAAATTAGCATGAAAAAAAATACTTCAAATATATTTTTACGTCGAAACTAACATAACATTTGTAGTTTTCTTTTTCAATACGTCAATTTCATATTACAAGTATGCTCATTATTAAATAAAATGTTTTTCTGCTTAAACTAACGATAATTATCAGCGTTATCTTATAAAAATAATTTCATTTAATTGAAATTTCATCTATTATGGAAATTAAAAACCTGAAGTATATTCAAATAACTTCAAATACAAGCCTTTTATCATTAATATTGTTCACTATCAAAAATATTTCATTTAGTGACTACTACTATAACTACTTAATGATTTTTTTATTATCATATAAAATACCAAGTATAGTTTAAAAAAATAATTTCAGTTGTTTACTTTAAATTTTCTTAGGCTTAGAATGCCCTTTTTAGTATTTAAAATCAAAGTAATATTTTTTTTCTTTAAACTCTCTTGAAAAAAACTATTAATTTTTTCTCATCACTATAAAAATCACAAAGTACTTGGAAAAGTTGGTAATAAGAAATTAATAATGACGTCTTATATTTGTTCTCATATTGTAACTTTTTATTCAGGACCTTATAAAGGACCCTTAAGACCCCTCGTTAAATTACATTACTGTACTTAATCAGATACCAGACATACATCTATTATCGATTTCCTCCATTTAAAGTTCAAGAATATTTTAATTTTATGCATGAAATATTAGCAAATGTTTTATGTACGCATATAAAAAATTAATTGAATATTCTTTTTCGGTATATGCTAAAAAATGAACTTGTTGAAATTGTTTCACGGAAAATGGGCCGAAAATTGTCATTTATGGATTAGAAAAACTAATTTCATGAATATATGAATATGATAGAAAAGTCTATTTGATTTAAAATTTTCACAAGGGTTATTAAATTTCAGCTGTAGCATATGATATGAAAATGTAAACATATCTGAAAAAAAATTATAACTTCTTTAAAAAATATATATATAATAAAATAATAATAATAAAATGATGCTGATACTTTAATTACACGTTACTGAATATGTTATAATATTAATTCATTAATTACTGATGGCTATTGCACGATTAGTGCAGTTACCGTTACATGGAAGTCCAATAAAATTATTATTTGTAAAATAATAAATTAGTCTGAAAAAAAAAAAGTTTATTTTTTTAACTTCAAAATCAATGTATAATTTGTAATTTTATACTGTTTTGTATTATCGTTATTTGTTATTATATTGTTATTGTTATTGTATTGTTATATTGTTAT
The DNA here is from genome assembly GCA_964019185.1 of Maratus speculifer. NCBI lineage: Eukaryota > Metazoa > Arthropoda > Arachnida > Araneae > Salticidae > Maratus > Maratus speculifer. The sequence continues at coordinate 428,457,732 of OZ025290.1, read as the reverse complement.
TTGTGTATATACTGTTTTATATTATTTTGTAATTTTATATTCGATATTTTCAAATTATAACTATGCACATTAATAAATAATAAAGTTTCTCTTCTTAAAAAAAAGATAATTATTAGCGTTATCTGATAAAAAAAAAAGAAATTCATTTACTTGACGTTTTGTTTTATTTTTGAAATTGAAAACTTGAAGTACATTCAAATAGCTTCAAATAAAAAAGTCGTATCATAAATATTGTTCACTATCCAACATTCTTTAATTTATTACATATACTTGAACTATTTGATGATTTTTTTATCAGATAAAATACCAAATAAATTGAAAAAAATCAATTCCAATTTTTTACTTTGAATAATCTAAGTCTTAGAAGGCCTTTTTTTATTCTTTAAATCTTAAGTAATATATTTTTTCTTTGAACTTTCACATTAAAACTAGCAACTTTTTCTCATCACTATAAAAATTTCAAAGTACTTGGATAAGTTGGCAAACAGAAATTAATAAAGACGTCTTATATCTGTTCGTATCTTGTCTTTTTTATTTAGGGTCTTATAGTGGACCCTTAAGACCCCTCGTTAAGTAATATTGCTTTACTTAATCAGATACCAGATATGCATCTGTTATCGATTTCCCCCACTTAAAGTTCAAGGATATTTAAATTTGTGCATGAGAAATTAGCAAATATTTTATGCACGCATATAAAAAAATTAATCGAATATTCTTTTAACTAAGGAAAACTAAAAAATGAAAAAAAATGAACTTCTATTAAGACTTCTTTTAAACTTCTGCGAGCTTCTGCTAAAAAAGAACTTCTTGAATCTATTTCACGGAAGAGGACCGAAAATCGCCATTTATGTATTAGAAAAACCGAAAAACTTAATCCATGAATATATGAACGCAATAAAAAATCTATTTGATTTAAAATTTTCAGTTTAAAGGGTAATTAAATTTCAGCTGTTGCACATTATATGAAAATATAAACATATCTAGAAAAATTTAAAACTTCTTAAGAAAAATAAATAAATAAAATAAAATAAAATAAAATAAATGATGCTGATACTTTAATAAAACCTTAATTACTGAATATGTTATAATATTAAAAGAATAGTTACTGATGATTATAGCACAATTAGTTCAGTCACCGTGACATGGAAGTCCAATGAAATTCTTATTTGTAAAATAATAAATTAGTCTGATAAAAAATGTTTATTTTTTTTACTTCAAAATTCATGTAATAATAAGGCACTTTCGAATAACACCTATGCACATTATTAAATAAGAAAAAATTCTTTCTTAAAAAAAGACAATTATCAGCATTATCTGATAAAAAAAATCTTCTAATTGAAGTTTCATTTTTTCTTGAAATTAAAAACTTCTAACCTCTTATCATAATTATTATTCAATAGCAATAGTTTTTTTATATAGTATATATGCTTGAACTACTCGATAAAATTTTTTTATTATTATCTAAAATACAAAAATAATTAAAATAAAAAAATAAATGCCAGTTTTTTATCTTACATTATCTAAGTCTTAGAATTCCCTTTTTTATTTTTTAAGCCCCAAGTAATACTTTTTTCTTTGAAATCTTTCGCTAAAACTATTAAATTTTTCTCATCATTATAAAAATTTCAAAGTACTTGGATAAGTTGGTAATCAGAAATTAATAAAGTCGTCTTACATTTGTTCTTATCCTGTACTTTTTTATTCAGGATCGTATAATGGAACCTTAGGTTTCGTCGTTAAATTATATTATTTTATTTAATCAGATACCAGACTTTCATCTGTTATCGATATCTCCCATTTAAAGTTCAAGGACATTACTTTACTTTTGTGCATGAAATATTAGCAAATATTTTATAAACATATATTAAAAATTTAATAAAATATTCCTTTTTCGGTAAGGAAAACTATGCTAAAAAATGAAATTCTTGAAATTATTTCACGGAAGAGGGAAAAAAGATCGCCATTTATGGATTAGAAAAAAGAAAAAATTATTTTATGAATGTATGAATGCGATATGAAATCTATTTGATTTAAAATTTTAATTTTAAATGGTAATTAAATTTCAGCTGTTTCATATGACATGAAAATATAAAAATATTTGAAAAAATGTTATTACTACTTAAGAAAAATAAATAAATAAAATAAAAATAAATAATGCTGATATTTTAATTAGACTTTAATTATTGAATATGTTATAATATTATTTGATTAATTACTGATGGTTATTTCATGATTAGTGCAGTCACCGTTACATGAAAACCTTCATATTCTTATTTGTCTACATTTATTATAATCTACATATTCTTATTTGTAAAACAATAAATTTGTCTAAAAAAAGTTTCATTTTTTTTACTTCAAAATGAATTTAATATTTGTAATTTTATTTTTTAATATCACACTTTCAAATTAAATCTATGCACATTACTAAAAAGAAAGCTTTTTTATATAAAAAAAGAGACAATTAACGGCGCTATCTGATAAAAAAAAAAAAAACATTTAATTGAAGTTTCATTTATTCTTGAAGTTAAAGTTGAAGTATACTCAAATAAATTCTAATAAAAACCACTTATCATAGTATTATTCAATAATAATAATTATTTTATTTGGTATATATGCTTAAACTGCTCGATGATTTTTTTATTAATATATACGATACCAAGCAAATAAAAAAATCAACGCCAGTTTTTTATTTTACATTATCTAAGGCTTAGAATGCCCTTTTAATTTTCTAAACCCTAAGTAATACTTTTTTCCTTGAAATCTGTCTATAAAACTATTAACTTTTTCTCATCACTATAAAAATCTCAAAGTATTTGAATAGGTTGGTATTTAGAAAATAATAGACTTCTTATATTTGTTCTTATATTTTACTTTTTTATTCAAGAACTTATAGTGGACCCTTAAGACCTGTCGTTAAATTATATTACTTTACTTAATCTGGTACTAGACATACATCTGTTATCAATTTCACCCATTTAAAGTTCAAGGATAGTACTTTGATTTTATTCATGAATTATTCGCAAATATTTTATATTCATGTATTAAAAACTTTATAAAATAATCTTTGTGTCGGTAAGAAAATCTATTTATGTTAAAAATGAACTTTTTGAAAAAACGTCCATGAAGTGGGACTGAAGGTTGCGATTTATAGATTAGATAAACCTGTTTCATGAATATCTGAATGTAATAAAAATCTATTTAATTTAAAATTTTCACTTTTAAGGGAAATTAAATTTCAACTGTAGCATATCATATAAAAAAATAAACATAATTGAAAAATATATATATGTGTAACTTCTTAAAAAGAGATTTTTAACATATAATATAACATATAATAAATTGAGCTCATCAGTGTATACTAGATGTTAAAATTTTTAATTAAAATTTATGTACTACTTACAACTAAAGTAGAATTGATTTCCTACAGTTTCGAATGAACTTTTAATTTGATCTCTACACTGTAGATGGCGCCACTGCTGTATTCACATGCGAATTTGGATTTCCTTCAGAGGAAAGGCGGGTTTTTGCTTTTAGTATTGTATTATGTGAACTGTGTAACGTGTTAGTTTTATCTCCTAATGTTTCCCTGATGATGAACAAGTTTTATTGTTCGAAACTGTAGGAAATCAATTCTACTTTAGTTGTAAGTAGTACATAAATTTTAAATAAAAATTTTAACATCTAGTATACACTGATGAGCTGAATTTATTATGTGTTATATTATCAAACAGTGTAATTGGTCCTTCTATATTATCTAGAGATTTTTAATGTTGGATACTTTAATTAGACTTTACTGGGTAGGTTATAATATTAATTGATTAATACTAATGGTTATTGAATGATTAGTTCAGTCACCGTTACATGGAAATACTATAAGGACCATTTTCACCATTCGCTTGCATTTCATGGTAACGGACTTGACGTTTCAAATAAAACTAAAAAAACTATTAAAATAAACTAGATTGTATATTTTCTAACTTAGTTAATAATTTTCATGCCTTCTAAAACTATTTAGTAAACTTACTTAGCAGCTTACATTTCATCGCTTACAAGACAGGTATGGTAACAGACTTGACAAGTAACGGACTTGATATTTCTTAATAAAAGTATTAGAAATGAACTAGCTTGTATAATTTCTAACTTAGATAATAATACACATACCTTCTGAAACTTTTTAGTAAACTATATTTAAATACAAAAGTGCAAAAAATCATTATTTTAATAATAAAATTTACGGTAACAGACTTGATAGTGAAAAAAAAAAATTACCAGCCTCGATAAAATCTTATTCTTGCCACTATTACATTGCTTCACAATTGAAGAGTTAAAAATGACAAGTAGTAGTTGCGTGAATAGTTTAGCTATATCGCCGAATATTTGCTGCTAACTTTAGGCAGAATTCAAAACCTATTTTGACTAAAGTAATCACAAGGAAACGGACTTGGCAAAAAGTAAGGTACAACAGATTTCTGTTAACTTCTTAAAGAAAATATCTTTTGTAATAATTTTTTCATTAATATAGAACTCTAACAATTCATATTTAAAATTATTAATCCTTTTTATTTAAAAAAGTTAGCTCAAATTAAAAAAAAAAAAACAGTTAAAAACATAAAATTCAGACAGTCATTTTTGCTTAGAATCAAAACTTTAAAGCTTTATATCTCAAAAATTTTACTGATATTTTTAATTTTTCATATTAGAAATGTTCAATATAATCTTCTTTAGCTAATCCATAGCTCAAATGAAACTTTAAATATTAATTTGTGTTTGAATTTTCTTCTTTTTACTCTGAGACAGCATACGTAATCGAAATTTGAAAATGGCTCATGAAATTTGTAACGACAAAATAATAAATTTGCCTGAAAAAAATGTTTCAAATATTTTTTACTTCAAATTTAATATAACATTTGTCGTTTTATTCATTAATACGTCATTTTCATATTACAACTATGAACATTATTAAGTAAAAAAAATGCTTTAGCGTAAAAAATGGCATTTATCAGCGCTATCTAATAAAAAAATAGTGTATCATTTAGTTGAAATTTCATTTATTCTTGAAATTAATAACTTGAAGTATTTACATGTAACTTCAAATAAAAAACTCTAATAATCTTATAAATGCTCTTTACTATCAATAAGTGTTTTACTTAATACATCTGCTTGAACTATTCGATGATTTTTTAATTATCATATAAAATATCAAGGAAAGTTTTTTAAAAAATCAACTTCTATTTTTTACCTTGCATTGTGTGACTTAAAACGCTCTTTTTATTCTTTTATCTCTAATTTTTTTAAAAACTTTTTTGATAAAATTATTAACTTTTTCTAATCACTGTAAAAATATCAAAGTACTTGGATAAGGGTATAATTCAAAATTAATAAATATGGTACATATATTTGTTTTTATCTTGTACTTTTTTATTCAGGATATTAGAGCGGACCCTTGAGAACCGTCGTTAAATCTTATTACTTTACCAAATCCGATCCCAGACATGTATTTGTTATCGATTTCCCTCCTTTAAAGTTCAATGAGATTAACTTTATTTTATGCATGAAATATTCGCAAATATTTAATATACAGATAATTAAAAATCTAATAAAATACAGTCAGCTCTCGATAATTCGAAATCGGATAAATCGAACCTTCGCTTAATTCGAACTAAACATGAAGTTGCGAAATTTTCAATAGCAGAATAATGTTAAAAATTTTCATTTATTCGAACTCATTTTCTCTTGACTTCGTTTAATTCGAACTAAAAATTATTCCAATTTTTCATTTTTTCTTTCCTTCGCATGTACTTCAGATTCTTTGAATAACTTTCATTCTTTGATTTTTATAAAAATTGTTTCGAACGAGTAGTAGATTACCGATAATCCGGATCGGGTTTTTCGCTTTTTTTTTCAAGTTTGAGAAGCGATTGGCTAATTTCCATAACATTAACTTGTTACATCGTCGTATTCTGTATAATAAAACAAAAAATTTTCGCCAATCGCTTCTCAAAGTTGAAAAAAAATTAAAAAACCGATCCGGATTATCGGGGTTCTACTTATATGTATAATCCTATGTATTTGAATTTCTTAGTGCTTGGTCAGTCCATCAGTGACACCTCATTTTTTCTTAAGTCGTGTTTCTTTCTAATCCCTTAGTTTATGTATTTATATATTTTAATTTAATTTTAAGTCATATTGTAATGATAACAGCTGAAATAAAAGAAAAAAAAACCATTATAATATTAATTCCTTTGTAACAGTACCATTTTAAATTTGTTTTATTTTCATACTTTCCATAATTCGAACATTTCTCGTGGGCCCGATGAGCTTGAATTAATGAGAATCGACTATATTTCTTTTTTCGGTATGGAAAGCTATTTATGATAAAAAAAAATGAACTTTTACAAAGTACTTCATTAAAGAGGGACTAAAGTTTGCGATTTTGTATTAGATAAACCATTTTTCTGAATATATGAATGGAATGAGGAAATATTATTTGATTTAAAACATTCTCGATAAAGGGGAATTAAACTTAACACAATGAGCGCCATGAAGACTGACACTGAACTTTTTGTTTGGGCGGCGTCAGTCGCCAAAGACTGACAATGCAAAATGTGGTATAAAAAGGTAAACTAAAAATATTGTTTTAAGTAATTATCAAGAAAGTACAATTTTGTAATAAGTAAGAATTGAGTACATTTTAAATAAACTTTCTGTAGTTATTATGGGCAATTTTTGAGCAATTATTTTTTCGAGTGGTTTCAATTTACATAATAACACGGGAACTGTACTCTATGTAACATCAGCTTTTAAAACCGAAATAAATGATATATTTTTGTAATGAAATGATTAGTAACAGTAATAAAGCAATAAACATCAAACTGTTAAAAATAGACTAAGATAAAAGGGTTATTCCACACAGATGAGCAAAAATAAATAAATAAATAAATAAATAAAATAAAATAAATAAATAAAAATAAATAAAAAAAATGTCGTAGAGACATAAAAAGCAATTTTAATAAATTTCTTTTATGCATATTCAATTTATATTAAAATAGATCTTTGCATAATATCTCACCAAAAATAAAATATTTTAGCGGTTGTGGGCATTTTAAAAACTTATGTCATAGAGTTGCATGTATGCAATCGTTAAAAGAGGCAAATTTGAAGTTCCATATTGTAAAAATTATTTAACGTAAATTAAATCTTTTACAATGTTATAACCTTTGAAAAATTATCTTCATATTTATTTAGTAATATTAATGTGGTAACACCTATTATTAATCCTATATTCGTTGTTAAAATTAAAAATTCCTCCATTTTGAGAAAATTAAAAAAGTAATAATAATCAAAAGATTTAAAAACAACTGATGTCTGATGCAGTGTTAAATATTAAAAATTAATTGCGAGAATTTGTAACTAGCTATTTATTTCGTTCATCTTCAAAACAGCTTAAAAAATTTAAAAACAATTGCAAAATCATATTTTTGCTCTTTTATATGCTTAAATATTTAAAAAAAGAAAATGCCGACATTAAAAATATTAAATAGGCACTAAGATCAACAACTTCATGACATGTGTAACAAAAGTTTAAGTTTGCCTTTTGATTTCAAATATAAAAACTTAGATTCAAACGAGGCAATGTTTATCACATTCCACTTCATATTTGTGAGGCTTTTTTACAGCATTTATGAACGGTTTCAAGAAAAATATAGTTAGAGCTGCCATCTACATTGATCCAATATATATATATATATATATATATATAGACTATATATATAGAATGTATACTAAGCATAAATCATATTGCTTTTATTCATAATTTATTTTAATTGCTCATTTTTTTCCAAATTGGAAGATTCTGCTAGAGAAATAGACACAGATGTCATATACGCACCAGATTGACGCGATTGCAAAAAAAATGACAATTATGTGTGCCTCACGCGATAACCCGGCTATTGTTATTTAGTTATTAATAAACTTTGTTTACTTTTATTTTCTTGTTTTAAATGCTATAAATTGTTTTATTCTATAATTTTTAAATAAACTTTTTTTTATTTATTATTATTTCCTTTTAAAAATATTAGAAATTAGTTTAAAAATATGTATGTAACTGGTATTTGAAAACGAAGTTTTCGCCAAATTGGCATCAGAAAAATAAAACGTCAATATGATGCATGTATGTCATCCGTGCTGATAAATCAAAAACTCCGTATTTTTATGCTGCATTTTTTCGTATTTCATTAATTATTTAAAATATAGTAATATAATCCTTTCACATATTTAATTTATAATACATAACTTTAATTTAAAACTGGAAAGTTTAAAATTCATGACTTTTATTTTTTAAGTAACAAAAAATATATATATATATCTATATACATAATGATATTTTGAAGCTCCATAATTCAGCGAAAGAACAAAAAATAAATGAATCCAATTCACCACAGCCTAAATCTTACCAAAGGAATTTTGAACAGTTACCATAAGATGCATTTCATTTTTACGTTGCCATTAAACAATTGACAAATAATCGTCTTTTTTGTGCCACATACGACAGCGTAATATGTACGTAGATTCTTCAGGTAAAAATAAATTGGTCGTCTATTATTCTTTAAACCTTAAATAATATTTTTTCTTAAAATACTGGATAAAATCACAAACTTTTTCTCATTGCTATGCGTAACTTATTGATTCCTCTACTTAAACTTCCAGGAGATAACTTTAATTTTACACATGAAGTATTTGCAAATATTTTACATAGTACACATATTAAAAATTTACTCAAACATTCTTTTCGGTAAGAAACAACTATTTACGTTAAAAAATGAAATTCTTGAAAATACTTTACTGGAGAGAAACTGAAGATTGCGATTTTTAGATTTGATAAACCGTTTTCCTGAATATATGAATGAAAATAAAAATTAGTTGATTTTAAACTTTCACTTTAAAGGGGAGTTAAATTTTAGCTGTACTACATGAAATGAAAATGTAAATATATCTGGCAAAAATTACAACTTCTTGAAAAAAAAAAAGATTTTTGTTATTTGATACTTTAATTAGATTTTATTAGACTGGTTCTAGTATTAATTGATTAATTATTAGGGTTTATTCAACGATTAGTTCAGTCACAGTTATATGGAAATCAAATACATTCGCAACTACAAAATAATAAATTAGTCTGAAAAATATTTTAATCATATTTATAGTTCAAACTTAACATGTTATTTGTCGTTTTATTTTTTTAATCCGTCATTTTCATACTACAGCTATGTACATTAACATACAACGATGTAAGTAAAACGGTTTTCTTCTGTAAAAAATATGATAACTTCATATGTCTTTTCTCATGTTGTTCAACATTTCATTGTTCATAGATCTTATGTCACAAAAAATTGTACTTCATTTAACGTAAATTAAATTTGTTTTTGATTTTTAAAACATGAAGTTTTTTAAATAAAAATCTATAAAAATCTCTAATGATAAAACTTATTCAATGTCAGTAATCGTTTATTTTTGTGCAGACACTTGAACTAAATGGTTATTATTTTTATTAGTATATAAACTATGGAGCAAAAAAAAAAAAAAAAAAAAAACAGTTTTGTAACGTACGTTTTTTTGTATTCTTTAAACCCTCAAAAATAATTTTTCTTTGAATTTTCTCGATTAAACCATTAACTTTTTCCCTTCGCTATAAAAATCTCAAAGTATTTGGATAGGTTGGTATTCAGAAATTAATAAAGACTTCTTATATTTGTTCTTATGTTGTACTTTTTCATTCTGGATCTTACAATGAACACTTAAGACCCCTCCTTATATTTTATTACTTTACTTAATAAGACATACAAATCTTATTGATTCACCCCCCCCCCCATTTAAAGTTCAAAGAGATTACTTTAATTCTATACATGAAGTATTCGCAAATATTTAATATACTGCATATATTAATAATTTAATCAAATATTCTTTTCTGTAAGGAAAACTTTTTATGCAAAAAAGAAAAACTTCTTCAAACTATTTTGTTGAAGAGGGACTGAAGCTTACGATTTATGGATTAGATTAACCGTTTTGCTGAATATATGGATGAAAAAAGAAAAATTTTGTTGTTTTAATTATTTTTTTTTTTTTTCAAGAGGAATAAAATTTCATCTTTAATATATGAAGTAAATATATAAACACTTAAAATTAACTTAAATAAAAAAAATATATAATTTTAAAAAAGGTTTTACGATATTGGATACTTTAATTAGATTTTATTGGACAGGTTATAATATTGATTGATTAATTACTGGAGGTTATTTAAAGGCTAGTTCAGTCATAATTGCATGAGCATCCAATGAAATTCGCACTACAATATAACAAACTAGAAGATAGCCCGTCAAAATGACGTGTTTGCATTTTTAAAGGATGATAAACAATTACAACAACTGTGGTCAATCATAGCCACTTTAGGTTGAAACAATTTTGATAAATACAGCGATTTAACTTGGAAAGGAAAAATCTAAAAAAAAAAAAAAAAAAAAAAAAAAAAAAAAAAACTAACAGAAATCTGCATTTAAAATTATAGCAAAACTATCTGGTAGATGGGGGTAGGGATTATAATGAAATTTAAAACGCACCCGCAGTTTGCTTAAATAAAAATTTTTAATTAAATAGTGTTTTTGAAAGCGTGAAAAGATTTCAAAGGGAATTAAAATGTTGTAACGTCATTTATAGCTCCCACTGTAAATATGACCATTGAGAACGCTCCATTACAACTATGGAACGGTTTCATTGGTCAGAAAATAGATTGCCTTTAAAATCGGAGGTAACTTTTCACAATGTTTTTTATAGATTTGAAATTCTCAAGAGTCATTCACGGCTGTAAAGAAAAAAAATTAAAGCAACCCGAATATAAAAATTTTAACAATATTGCATTTAAAACGCATCTTCGCTTTCTTGTAATAAAAAGTTTTAATTAAATATACACTGTAAAAATTTGACTCATTTGCTACAGCGTCACTCCACCGCTTTTATAGAAAACGGTTACTTTACTGTGTTATGGAGCATTCTCATTGGTCATAAAAGAGATATTCTATAAAAGCTGTGGAGTGCCGCTGCAGCAAATGGGTCAAATTTTTAACAGTGTACTTTTTGAAATCGTGGAAAGATTTCAAAGCGAAATAAAATGTAGTGACTTCACTAACAGCTCCCACTGTAAATCTGAAAAATGAGAACGCTCCATTACGGCTATAAAACGTTTTCATTGCTGAATGAGTTTCTTTTTCTCATGGATAGGTTGACCCCGGAACTGTTATACACGGAGGGGTTTTATATATATAATTAGTTACAAAATGTTTTAGTTATATTTGTACTTCGAAATTAATATAACCTTTATAGTTTTATTTTTTAATACGTCATTTACATACTACAACTATGCGCGTTATTAGATAAAAAAGTTTTCGTTCGTAAAAAAGTATGACAAATATCAATGTTGTGTCATAAAATATAGTATTTCATTTGCTGTAAATTTAATTTATTTTATAATTTTAAAACATGTATATTCAAGTAAAAATTCTTATAAATATCAGCAATCATTTTTTTTAGTACTTGAAGTATTTTTTGATTTTTTGATTGCTGTATAAACTATCAAGTGAAGTAAAACAACAGAAAAAAAATCAATTTCAAATTTTCACCTTACCTTACTCTTTTTACGTGCGTTCGTAATTATGTAAATACGTAGCACCTATATTTACCGTTCAGTACATCCGTCTGTCCATCTGTCAGCGTATAATAAGGCAAAATCTGATCAACCGAATCATTAGAAATTTAAAATATATAATTATTACATAATTATGTCAAGTTATTTCAAAGAAGGTGGGCTAATAAGGGCTATTCTTCGCCCATCATATACCCGAAAAAAAAAGTCCCGAATTCCGATAATTGTTCAGTGGATTTGCATAATTAAAGATATGTATTTTTATTTAGTATAAGCTTTACATGATAAATAAAATGGTAAGTCATGGAAATTATAGCCCTAAAATCGAGTGTTTTGGCTTTTTTCGAGTTTTTTGTCGTTTTTTGCGTTTTTGAGTTAATTTTGTTTTTGAGGAAGAAACAGATAGGCTGGAAAGTACTAAGATATTTTTTAATAAAATTAACTATTAAGATCGACATTTGATTATTTTAATCGCCTTTTAAGTAAATCTGAACATTTTAAAGTTCATATTATATATTTTGTGTTAAAAACAAGAAAAAATCTCGTTCCGTGATACATTTTTATATTTATTTAAAAAAAAATAATCAGTTTCAGATTTTCACCTTATCTTCTTTTTTTTTATTCTTTAAAGCCTAAAAAATATTTTTTCTTTGAACTCTTCTAATTAAACCATTAACTTTTTCTCTTCGCTATAAAAATCCCAAAGTACTTGGGTAATCTAGTAAAATGAAATTAATAAAGATGTCTTATATTTATTCTTATCTTGTACTTTTTTATTCAGGTCTTATAATGGTCACTTAAGACCCGTCATTAAATTATATTACTGTACTTAATTAGATTCCACGCATATATCTATTATCGATATTTCGCATTTAAACTTAAAGAGATTACTTTAATTTGATGCAGGGAATAATCACAAACATTATATACATATATACACACACACACACACATATATATATATATATATATACATATATATATATATTAAAAATTTATTCAAATATTTTTTTCGGTAAGGAGAACTATTTATGTTAAAAAAATGAACTTTTTGAAAATTCGTCACTGAAGAGATACTTAAGACCGCGATTTATGGATTATATAAATTATTTTACTGAATATAAGAATGGTAATAAGGAAAATTTAGTTGATTTAAAATTTTCAATTTAACCCTTTCGGGTCCGATTTGTTTTCAACTTTTAGAAAAAAAAAATACTTTTACGTTAATAATACTAACACTAGCTATCCAAATAGATTAGTTAAAGTTTAATGAATATTTCATCGTCTGAAAGATAGCGAATTTGAGGTACTATCTAATTAATATTCATATGACAATAGGCTAAGGAAAAATTTTGGGAGATGTTGTATTGTAGTTTGATGCATGGAATATTCGAAAACATTTTATAAATGATAACCTGGGGGTAATAACGCCACGTTAATGTTCTGCCAATTTTCACGGCTCGGTTTTAGTTTCTATTTTTCAAAGAAAAATATGATTAGATACAGCAACTCATTGACTATCTATACAAAAAAAAAAAAAAAAAATTAACAGATATGTATTCATAAAATGTAATGGCGTGATTTCTTGACCAATGCTTTTTGGCGTTATTACCCACCTACATGGGTAATAACGCCATGCAAACAAAACTATGAAATAAGGTGGAATAATTGCATGTAGATAGCTAAATTCTAAAAATACAAACTCTACAAACTTAGAAATTGACAAATTGCATTCTGAGCTATTGAAAATGTTAATTTTTTTGTGAAAGTGTAAGAAAAATAAAGGTGTGGTGTGGGAGGAGGGGGTGAGGCAAAAGAATATCAGACCGTGAGCTTCTTTTTGCTTAAAAAGGACCGCTTAAATAAAATTATTAGAAACATTGCACAGTTTTAACTGTGTTTATTTGAATAATTATTTAGGATGTAGCTCGGCCACTGTAGGGAATCAACCGGCGTATTAATGCCAAGGATTGTCGTTATTACCCCGTTATAGTTATTGCTCTGTACATTTTAAATTACAAATTATCTCGAAAAGATATCCAAAATCCTCAACAACATTTTGAAAGTCCATGAAATGTACTACAAATTTATGTAATTAACAAAGTATTTTCGGATAAAAAAAAAAAAAAAATAGTCTTCACATCACAAAACTAATCTCGCAAATTTTAGATCAAGCGTTAATTTTAGTTGCTTGTAAAAACAATAAGACCTAAAAATGAAACAAATTAACTTGAAGCTGTTTTTTGCAATTTATATGACTCAAAACCCTTCTGCGCAGAGCACATGGGTGTCATTTACCAGGTTATTTCATAATTATGCAAAATATTAGCACTTGGCGTTATTACCCCGCCTGGCGTTATTACACCAGACCATCTTACATATTTTCAAATTTAATCAATATTCTTTTCGGTAAGGAGAACTCTTTATGCTAAAAAATGAACATCTTGAAAATATTTTGCTGAAGAATGGCTGAAGATTACGATTTATGGACTAGATTTAAACTTAAAGAGATTACTTTAATTTGATGCAGGGAATAATCACAAACATTATATACATATATACACACACACACACACACATATATATATATATATATATATATATATATTAAAAATTTATTCAAATATTTTTTTCGGTAAGGAGAACTATTTATGTTAAAAAAATGAACTTTTTGAAAATTCGTCACTGAAGAGATACTTAAGACCGCGATTTATGGATTATATAAATTATTTTACTGAATATAAGAATGGTAATAAGGAAAATTTAGTTGATTCAGAGTTGATGAGAACTCTTTATGCTAAAAAATGAACATCTTGAAAATATTTTGCTGAAGAATGGCTGAAGATTACGATTTATGGACTAGATAAATCGTTTTACTGAATATATAAATGGAAAAAGAAAAATTTACATGATTTAAAATTTTCGGTTTAAGTAGAATTACATTTCAGCTGTAGTGTATGAGATGGAAATATAAACAAATCTGAAAAAAATTACAGCAATTTAAAGAAAATATTTTGATATTCGATACTTTAGTTAGATTTATTAGATATATTAAATTATTAAATGATTAATTACTGAAGGTTATTCAACGATTCATTTGGTCACAATTACATTGCAATCTAACGAAATTCACAAATACAAAACAATAAATTAGTCTGTAAAAAACGTTTTAACTATATTTTTACTTCAAAATTAACATATCATTTATCGTTTTATTTTTAATACGTCATTTTCATATTACAATTATGCCCATTATTAAATAAAATAGTTTTCTTTCGTAAAAAAATAGGATAACTAACAATGTTATTCCATAAAGAATAGTATTTCATTTAACTGAAATTTAATTTGTTTTTGAGTTTTAAACGAAGAAGTTTATTCCTATAAAAATCTTTAATCATAAATAGTATTGATTGTCGGTAGTCATTTTATTTGGAAATATAGTTGAACTACTTGATGACTTTTTTATTATCGTATAAACTATCAAGCAAACTAAAAAAAAAAATAAATAAAAAATAAATATATAAATAAAATCAGTATTTTACCTTACTTAGCCTTTTTATTTTATAAACCCTAAGAAATATTTTTTACTTTGAATTCTCTCGATTAAACCATTAACTTTTTCTCTTCGCTATAAAAATCCCAAGTACATGGGTAAGCTGATAAAATGAAATCAATAAAGATGTCATATATTTGTTCTTATCTTGTACTGTTTTATTCAGGATCTTATAATGGACCCTTAAGATCCTTAAAAAATTATATTATATTACTTAATCAGATACAACACGTACATCTATTTTCGATTCCCCCCTCTCCATTTAAAGTTCCATGAGATTACTTTAATTTTATGCACGAAATATTCGCCAATATTCTATATACATATATTAACAATTTTATCAAATGTTGTTTTCAGTAAGAAAAATTATGTATTCTAAACGCTCTAATTCTATGTATTCTAATTCTATGTATGAACTTCTTAAAATTGTTTCACGGAAGAGGGGCAGGAGATTGCAATTTATGGATTAGATAAACCACTTTGCTGAATTTATGAATATAAAAAAAATTAGTTGATTTAAAATCTTCGAATTAAACAGGAAAATAAATTTCATCTGTTATGTATGAAATGGAAATATAAACACATCCGAAAAAAGTACAACTTTGTAAAAAAAAAAAAAGTTTTTTGATATTGGATACTTTAATTAGATATTATTGATTAGGTTAAATTATTAATTGATTAATTACTGGGGGGTTATTCATTCACTGTTACAGTCACAGGTACATGGAAACCCAAACATATTGATAAATATAAAATAATAAGTTATTCTGAAAAAAAAAAAGTTTAATTATATTTTTCCTTCAAAATTAACATATCATTTGTCGTTTTATATTTTAATACGTCATTTTCATATTACAACCATGCACATTATTAAATAAAAGGTTTTTTTCTTTAAAAAATTTGATAAATACCAATGTTATGTCATAAACAATAGTATTTCATATAATTGAAATTTAATTTTTTTTTTTAGTTTTAAACCAAAAAGTACATTCATATAAAAATCTGTTATCATAAATACTATTCAATGTCAGTAATAATTTTATTAAGTATATATACTTGAACTATTTGATGATTTTTTTATTATTGTATCAATTATCAAACAAAATAAATAAATAAATAAATAAAATTAGTTTTTTACCTTACTTGGCTTTTTTTTATTCTTTAAACCCCGAGAAATATTTTTTACTTTGGATTTTTTCAATTAAACCATTAACATTTTCTCTTCGATATAAAAATCCCAAAGTACTTAGGTAAGGTGGTAAAATGAAATTAATAAAGATGTCATTATCTGTTCTTAGCTTGTACTTTTTTATTCAGGATCTTATAATGGACCCTTAAGACCCCTCGTTAAATTTTATTGCTTTTCTTAATCAGATACCAGACATACATCTATTATCGATACCCCTCATTTAAAGTTCAAGGATATTAATTTTATGCATGAAATATTCGCATATGTATTTTATACGCCTATACAAAAAAATTTAATCAAATATTCTTTTGGGTAAAAAAACTATATATGCTAATAAATGAACTTCTTGAAAAAGCTTTACTGATGAGGAACTGAAGACTGCGATTCGTGGATTAGATAAACCGTTTTGCTGAATTTATATAATTGGAAAAATAAAAAATTAGTTGATTTATATTTTCATTTCAAAGAAGAATTAAATTTCAGCTTTAATGTATGAAATGAAAATCGAAATACTCATGAAAAAAAAATACAACTTTTAAAAAGAATTATTTTGATATTGGATAGTTTAATTAAATTTTATTGGATGTGTTATATATTAATTGATTAATTACTGGGAGGTGGGGGTATTCAACGACTATTTCAGTCACAGTTAAATGGAAATCCAATGAATTTTGTAACCTACAAACAAAAAAATTAGTTTGAAAAATAATATTTTAATTATATTTTTTTTCAAAATTAACGTTTGTCGTTTTTATTTTTTTTTAATATGTCATTTTTATATTATAACTGTGCACGTTAATAAAAGAAAATTTCTTGCAAAAAAATTACAGTTATCAATGTTATGTCACAAATAATCGTATTTCATTTAACAGAAATTTAATTTCTTTTTTATGGAGTACTTCTTAACATGGAGTATATTCAAATAAAAAACTGTTATCATAAATATTATTGAATATCAGTAATCGTTTTACTTAGTACATATTCTTGAACTACTTAATGAAAATTTTATTATTATATAAATTATCAAGCAAAGTTTAAATAAAAATAAATTTTAGATTTTTACCTTACCTTATCCTTTTTATTCTTTTATTCCTAAGAAGTATTTTTTTCTTTGAATTCTCCCAATTAAACCTAAAATAATTAAAGATTAACTTTTTCTCTTTGCTATAAAAATCCCAAAGTACCTGGATAAGTTGGTAAAATGAAATTAATAAATATGTTTTATATTTGTTCGTATTTTGTATTTTTTTTTTTCATTCAGGATCTTATAATAGACCCTTAAGACCCCTCGTTAAATTTTATTACTTTACTTACTAAATATATGAAGCATATATCTATTATTGATTCTCCCCATTTAAAGTTCAAAGAGATTACTTTAATTTTATGCATGAAATATTCGCAAATATTTATATTAAGAGTTTAATCTAATATTCTTTTTATAAGAAAAATTATTTATGTGAATGAATATTTAACTGAAGAGGGACTGAAGATTGCGATTTATCGATTATATAAGTCATTTTGTTGAATCTATGAATAGAATAAAGAAAACTTATTTGATTTAAAACTTTGTCTTTAAGGGGGAGTTTAATTTCAGGTGCAGTGTATGAGATAAAATAAATTAATTATCAAAATAAATATATCTGAAACAACAGCAGCAACAACAATAAAAGTAACATCTTATTATTATAATTATAATAATAATAATAATTATTATTATTATTATTTTGCGACATTGGATAAGTTGTCATAAACTAATTGAGGATATATTTTTATATTATTGAAATTGAAAAACATTATTTTTTAAACAAAATAATTATTATGTAAATAATATTAATGTAAATGATATTAAATAATAATTATGTAATAAATATATACATTTAAATATATTTTATTAAATGTAAGAAAGAAAATGTATTAATATTTGTTCGCTTTAAAGTCGCGCTTTATTTCAACTACAGTAAAAGTTCCTATAGGTGGCCAGTTGTGGGTCACTAATACTTAAGGTTTAAAAACAAGCCTAAAATGTATTTCTCGAAAACGACTGAAAGGTTGGTTGGTTGGTTATATAGGGTTTAATGGCGCAAGGTCCATTTTGGGACATGCTGCGCCAAGACAAAGACAAAGTTAGAGCAGAATGTTATTAATTTAAATATAAAATAAAACTATGTATATGATAAAAAGAAAAAATAGGCCAAAACCGCGGTGAAGAAATAATGAAATGACAAAATAGTAAAAATAGTTAAAATAATAAACAGTGTATGAGATGAGATACTAATATTACATAAAAGCAGGAATTAAAAGAGGAATGCAGTTTAATGATGCACTTAAAAAATGGATAAAATCAGTGAAGGTAAAATATGAAACTCAATATATGGGAAGTTAAAATCTGTACGATTAATACACTAATAAAAACATGATAGTATATACAATTCAGACAAATTGTTAAAAAACAAATAAATAATGCATAAGGAGATCCACAAAAATTGTATAAAAACAAGTTAAGAATACAGAAACTTTAAAAAGGTCGAATTAATTAGGTTGATATTCGTCAAAAACAGTATTCTCGTCATCTTCACTCGAGTCGTAAGATACTGACTCCATAGCCTCTTCTACATACTTATTAAGTTGTTTTATATCTTTAAAGTTAGCGGCTGATGGGCTATTAGATGATTTCTTTTCTTTACTCTTCACGGTTTGCCACCGTGAAGAACCCCGAATAGTCTTATTGTTCTTTGTTTTTAGAATTTGTTTTACTGCTTTACTAGTATCAGGTTTAGGGATATTTGATGCAGAAGAAGCAGGTGTTTTTTCATTTCCAGGTTTGGTTAACTTTTTTACTTGAACTTCACTTGATTTCTGCGATTGACTAGTCCAATATTCAATTTTAACAGGCTCTGATGAAGGTTTCGAAAGCACTAATTTTGGTAAAACTCTGGTAACAGAGGCAGCGTGGGCATCACGGGTCTTCTTTTTAATGTTAGATGTTTTTTCAAGTGAACAGCTTGGTGGAGAAGATGATTCAGTTTGAGTACTTATGTGTCTTACAGGTTTAGATTGTTGCCTGAGTAAGCTAGAGTAAGTAACGCCGACAGATGGGGTTCTAGATTCGACAAGTTTACGGGCTTCAGGATAAGAGAGTTTTTGGGTAATTTTGACTGCAAGGATTTCCTTTTCACGGATCCAATTAGGACAAGAGCGAGAATATGCTGTATGGTCACCCTTACAAATTAGCGCAGCGTTCAGAATTTTTGCATGATTTATCATCGTGGCCGACTTCTGCACAGTGTGCACAGGTAACATTGCCACGACATTGGCCATTGTTATTGGTATGGCCATAACGCTGGCATTTAAAACATCTGAGAGGGTTTGGTATATATGGTCGGACTGGGCAGTTTAGATAGCCAGCTGTAATTCTTGTTGGCAATGTTGGACTATTGAAAGTTAGAATGATGTGTTTAGTAGGAATTATCTGCTGATTTCTACGGATGGTGATACGGCGAACATCAATGATATCTTGGTCTTTTAAATTTTCAAGGAGTTCATCTTTGGTGGAGTATAAAAGGTCAGGTTCGGATATTACACCGCGGCTCGTATTTAATGTTTTATGAGTTTGTACAGAAACAGAAAATGTGCCTATTTTGGAGCAATTGGAGAGAAATTGTGATTGTTTGGCTTCAGAAACCTCTACTAGCAAATCCCCAGATTGTAGTTTTTTGAGAGAATGACCATCTCCCAAGACAGACTGAAATGTTTTGGCAATGAGAAAAGGTGAAGTTTTCTTAAAGGAGCAATCGGAGTGACTATCAATACGTTTAATGATAAAAAAGCGAGTAAAGGAAGAAGTCTGTACAGTTTGTTGCTCTCCACTAGGGAGAGAGATAGAAGGAAATGAAGTTTTTCCATCCATTATAAAAATAATAAAATTCGGACCCCGGCCGCACCACACACTCTCGAGCCCATCAAGGGGATGCACATTCGTGCACCAGTGCTAACCAGGGTCTATACGGTCACAAGACAATCCTATGTCAGTCTCCACCCTTGACGAGATGACTAGTAATTGCTCGCTCACTTGATCCCTAAAGCCAGTGACCAAAGTCAGCTGACAAGCCGATTGATGCATACGGGACCAATATGACCTCCCGTCTACCTGAAGCAGAGCCAAAGCAGTGTGTTGGTTTCCCTCAACTACCAGGATCCCCCTTTCCAGGGACACGGGTCGCCACACACGGCCAACACGTGGGTGGTTTACAATTCTCCATGAGTCAATATACAGGATGATATCGACTCATACAGAATTGCCCTCACCTTCGAAAAGGAAACCACAGTGAGAGTGAAACAAAGATTAAAGAAAGACACGAGGAGTAAGAGGAAAAGGAAGGGAGAAAGATCACTCAGGTGCCCCGGGGTTGTGAAGCCCGGGAATACCTAAAGAAGGTATTCCCCTGGGGGGCGAAAACGACTGAAAGAAATATGATTGACTGACATTCTTAAATGTTAACTTTCCACAACTTTCATAATGTTAATTTTTCCATGACCTGTTGGGAATAATGATATTTTTCCGCTTATACTTTTGTTAATTTTCTAATGTGTATTCAAAAAATTATGTTCTAGGAAATTCTTAGAGATTTCCTTAAAATATTTATAATAAATAAAGTTTGTGTTTAAAACATTGTATTTTCTTTTAAATTAAACTACTGCTGATGTACTCTGATACATTAAAAATAATTTTTTGGATAATCGGAAAACTAGATTTACGCACCAGAAGTTTTCTAGGCCCAGAATAAAGCATAGAAGAAGGTAACATCTCTTATTTTTCTTTTCTCCGAAGAATATGTTTTGAAACTTTAAGTGTTTATTTCGATACAGTAAGGTTAGAACTATGCTAAAAAATACATATATCGCTTTAGGAATTGACCAACACTTTAATTGAAATTAGATAAATGTCCTTAAGTGGCCCATTACTGTTGCATTTACTTTAAACAGTTTTTAATTTCAATTTAAAAATGGCGTTACTTTTTGTTCATTTTAATAAATAAACCATTGAAAATTTCGATGCTTTCTTTTTAATTTGCGAATTATTTCGAAAGCAAATGGTATTTTAGGCTTATTACAGCCGATCAGGAATGGAAAGGAACTTATTTATTAGTTAATTAATTAATTTATTTATTTGAGTCAAAATGCATTTACTAATTTGAAGAAAAAGTCATGTTTTAATTTAAAATGAACTTTTACAGGAATAAAATTGTAATAATAATAATAATCCTTTCATAAACATCAAATGCTAACAAATTTTACTGTAAATTTAGACAAATCATTTTCTTTATTTTTAAAGTTTAATAATAATAATTAAAGACTTTACGTTGTGACATAGAATACTAAATAATAGAGGTTGCTATTTAATGTATATATTACTCATAAATTTAAATGTAATTTAAAAATTAAGGGAAAATCTACGTTTCGGTTAAATCTTCAAAACCCTTTTGAGGAATGAAACTTTTCCAACATCAAAAATGAACAGGATACAATCTACTTGCTACATCGTCAAAGACTGTATTCAAACTACTTAATTATTATTATACCCGATTTAAATAATTTTTACTTACTTTCAAATTTGATTTGATGCGAATGTGATCACTTGGTGTCGTAGGAAATAGAAAACTTTCCAATTAAACAGAAACTAGTGGACCGGTGCGAGTTTAATATTCTTAAGAAATATATATTATTTTTTTTACATGCAAGTTTACACTTCTAAAGAAAAATTAAGTTTATTAATGTTTGCAAACAACTCTAGTCAAGTCGGTATATTGGCCATTTTCACCATTCGCTTTCATTTCAGAATTTTATTTTTATTTTTCAAACTTTTAATAATTTCTATCAAAAATGGAGACAGGTGTTAAAGTAAATGTTTAAGGTACATGAAAAAAGATTGATTGTGCACTTTGACCTATAATATAACATGTAAATGCTATTTAAAGTTGGCTAGTAAGGAAAATTGTCAAGTCGGTTACCATAGAAAATTACTGAAAATACTTAGCTTTAAATTTATTAAATTTCGTAAAATCAACTTACTTTGAAGTGATTTATGTACTAAATTTCAAAACATTATATTTATCAATAGAATTTAAATTAAATTGAAATGTGAGACAAGTTTAG